>JAZFAV010000039.1:21395000-21995000 GCA_037954035.1 Rosalia funebris | reverse complement strand
AAGCCTCGAAAATGCAATGGCGCTCTCAGTTTCCTTCTAAAGCTGAAGGTTCTATTGGCAGGACAGAATTTCCAGAATGACGTATTAATCTCGACTTCTCAAGAGTTTTTGTCGGTTTGCCAGGAAACCGTGCATTCTACAGAAAAACGGAAGGTAGTGCCGCATTCGGGAGGCCTTTTTACGTAGCTTTCGCTATAATTTACGTGGATGTGAGCCTTTCAGATTTTCTTAAAAATTGACATGCTATAGTCCATCGAATTTTTCTCTCTAAAAAGCATTTTCTCGAGAACAAAGCCGCAAAGATTAGTATAGACGTAAGAAAGCCTCGAGAATGCAATGGCGCTCTCAGTCTCCTTCTAAAGTTGAAGGTTCTCTTGGCAGGACAGAATTTCCAGAATGATGTATTGATCTCGACATCTCAAGAGTTTTTGTCGGTTTGCGAGGAAACCGTGCATTCTACAGAAAAACGGAAGGTAGTGCCGCATTCGGGAGGCTTTTTTACGTAGCTTTAGCTATAATTTACGTGGATGTGAGTCTTTCAGATTTTTTTAAAAATTGACATGCTATAGTCCATCGAATTTTTCTCTCTAAAAAGCTTTTTCTCGAGAACAAAGCCGCAAAGATTAGTATAGACGTAAGAAAGCCTCGAGAATGCAATGGCGCTCTCAGTTTCCTTCTAAAGTTGAAGGTTCTCTTGGCAGGAAAGAATTTCCAGAATGATGTATTGATCTCGACATCTCAAGAGTTTTTGTCGGTTTGCGAGGAAACCGTGCATTCTACAGAAAAGCGGAAGGTAGTGCCGCATTTTGGAGGCTTTTTTACGTAACTTTCGCTATAATTTACGTGGATGTAAGTCTTTCAGATTTCTTTAAAAATTGACATGCTATAGTCTACCGAATTTTTCTCTCTAAGAAGCTTTTTCTCGAAAACAAAGCCGCTAAGATTAGAATAGACGTAAGAAAGCCTCGTCAATGCAATGGCGCTCTCAGTTTCCTTCTAAAGTTGAAGGTTCTCTTGGCAGGACAGAATTTCCAGAATGATGTATTAATCTCGACTTCTCAAGAGTTTTTGTCGGTTTGCCAGGAAACCGTGCATTCTACAGAAAAACGGAAGGTAGTGATGCATTCGGGAGGCTTCCTTACGTAGCTTTCGTTATAATTTACTTGGATGTGAGCCTTTCAGATTTTCTTAAAAATTGACATGCTATAGTCCATCGAATTTTTCTCTCTAAAAAGCTTTTTCTCGAGAACAAAGCCGCAAAGATTAGTATAGACGTAAGAAGGCCTCGAGAATGCAATGGCGCTCTCAGTTTCCTTCTAAAGTTGAAGGTTCTCTTGGCAGGAGAGAATTTCCAAAATGATGTATTGATCTCGAAATCTCAAGAGTTTTTGTCGGTTTGCGAGGAAACCGTGCATTCTACAGAAAAACGGAAGGTAGTGCCGCATTCGGGAGGACTTTTTACGTAGCTTTCGCTATAATTTACGTGGATGTGAGCCTTTCAGATTTTCTTAAAAATTGACATGCATCGACAGTCCATCGAATTTTTCTCTCTAAAAAGCTTTTTCTCGAGAACAAAGCCGCAAAGATTAGTATAGACGTAAGAAAGCCTCGAAAATGCAATGGCGCTCTCAGTTTCCTTCTAAAGCTGAAGGTTCTATTGGCAGGACAGAATTTCCAGAATGATGTATTGATCTCGACATCTCAAGAGTTTTTGTCGGTTTGCGAGGAAACCGTGCATTCTACAGAAAAACGGAAGGTAGTGCCGCATTCGGGAGGCTTCCTTACGTAGCTTTCGCTATAATTTACGTGGATGTGAGCCTTTCAGATTTTCTTAAAAATTGACATGCTATAAGTCCATCGAATTTTTCTCTCTAAAAAGCTTTTTCTCGAGAACAAAGCCGCAAAGATTAGTATAGACGTAAGAAAGCCTCGAGAATGCAATGGCGCTCTCAGTTTTCTTCTAAAGTTGAAGGTTCTCTTGGCAGGAGAGAATTTCCAAAATGATGTATTGATCTCGAAATCTCAAGAGTTTTTGTCGGTTTGCGAGGAAACCGTGCATTCTACAGAAAAACGGAAGGTAGTGCCGCATTCGGGAGGACTTTTTACGTAGCTTTCGCTATAATTTACGTGGATGTGAGCCTTTCAGATTTTCTTAAAAATTGACATGCTATAGTCCATCGAATTTTTCTCTCTAAAAAGCTGTTTCTCGAGAACAAAGCCGCAAAGATTAGTATAGACGTAAGAAAGCCTCGAGAATGCAATGGCGCTCTCAACTTCCTTCTAAAGTTGAAGGTTCTCTTGGCAGGACAGAATTTCCAGAATGATGTATTGATCTCGACATCTCAAGAGTTTTTGTCGGTTTGCGAGGAAACCGTGCATTCTACAGAAAAACGGAAGGTAGTGCCGCATTCGGGAGGCTTTTTTACGTAGCTATCGCTATAATTTACGTGGATGTGAGTCTTTCAGATTTTTTTAAAAATTGACATGCTATAGTCCATCGAATTTTTCTCTCTAAAAAGCTTTTTCTCGAGAACAAAGCCGCAAAGATTAGTATAGACGTAACAAAGCCTCGAGAATGCAATGGCGCTCTCAGTTTCCTTCTAAAGCTGAAGGTTCTATTGGCAGGACAGAATTTCCAGAATGATGTATTGATCTCGACATCTCAAGAGTTTTTGTCGGTTTGCGAGGAAACAGTGCATTCTACAGAAAAACGTAAGGCAGTGCCGCATTAGGAAGGCCCTTGTACGTACCTTTCGCTATAATTTACGTGGATGTGAGTCTTTCAGATTTTTTTAAAAATTGACATGCTATAGTCCATCGAATTTTTCTCTCTAAAAAGCTTTTTCTCGAGAACAAAGCCGCAAAGATTAGTATAGACGTAAGAAAGCCTCGAGAATGCAATGGCGCTCTCAGTTTCCTTCTAAAGTTGAAGGTTCTCTTGGCAGGAAAGAATTTCCAGAATGATGTATTGATCTCGACATCTCAAGAGTTTTTGTCGGTTTGCGAGGAAACCGTGCATTCTACAGAAAAGCGGAAGGTAGTGCCGCATTTTGGAGGCTTTTTTACGTAACTTTCGCTATAATTTACGTGGAAGTAAGTCTTTCAGATTTCTTTAAAAATTGACATGCTATAGTCTACCGAATTTTTCTCTCTAAGAAGCTTTTTCTCGAAAACAAAGCCGCTAAGATTAGAATAGACGTAAGAAAGCCTCGTCAATGCAATGGCGCTCTCAGTTTCCTTCTAAAGTTGAAGGTTCTCTTGGCAGGACAGAATTTCCAGAATGATGTATTAATCTCGACTTCTCAAGAGTTTTTGTCGGTTTGCCAGGAAACCGTGCATTCTACAGAAAAACGGAAGGTAGTGATGCATTCGGGAGGCTTCCTTACGTAGCTTTCGCTATAATTTACGTGGATGTGAGCCTTTCAGATTTTCTTAAAAATTGACATGCTATAAGTCCATCGAATTTTTCTCTCTAAAAAGCTTTTTCTCGAGAACAAAGCCGCAAAGATTAGTATAGACGTAAGAAAGCCTCGAGAATGCAATGGCGCTCTCAGTTTTCTTCTAAAGTTGAAGGTTCTCTTGGCAGGAGAGAATTTCCAAAATGATGTATTGATCTCGAAATCTCAAGAGTTTTTGTCGGTTTGCGAGGAAACCGTGCATTCTACAGAAAAACGGAAGGTAGTGCCGCATTCGGGAGGACTTTTTACGTAGCTTTCGCTATAATTTACGTGGATGTGAGCCTTTCAGATTTTCTTAAAAATTGACATGCTATAGTCCATCGAATTTTTCTCTCTAAAAAGCTGTTTCTCGAGAACAAAGCCGCAAAGATTAGTATAGACGTAAGAAAGCCTCGAGAATGCAATGGCGCTCTCAACTTCCTTCTAAAGTTGAAGGTTCTCTTGGCAGGACAGAATTTCCAGAATGATGTATTGATCTCGACATCTCAAGAGTTCTTGTCGGTTTGCGAGGAAACCGTGCATTCTACAGAAAAACGGAAGGTAGTGCCGCATTCGGGAGGCTTTTTTACGTAGCTATCGCTATAATTTACGTGGATGTGAGTCTTTCAGATTTTTTTAAAAATTGACATGCTATAGTCCATCGAATTTTTCTCTCTAAAAAGCTTTTTCTCGAGAACAAAGCCGCAAAGATTAGTATAGACGTAAGAAAGCCTCGAGAATGCAATGGCGCTCTCAGTTTCCTTCTAAAGCTGAAGGTTCTATTGGCAGGACAGAATTTCCAGAATGATGTATTGATCTCGACATCTCAAGAGTTTTTGTCGGTTTGCGAGGAAACAGTGCATTCTACAGAAAACGTAAGGCAGTGCCGCATTAGGAAGGCCCTTGTACGTACCTTTCGCTATAATTTACGTGGATGTGAGTCTTTCAGATTTTTTTAGAAATTGACATGCTATAGTCCATCGAATTTTTCTCTCTAAAAAGCTGTTTCTCGGGAACAAAGCCGCAAAGATTAGTATAGACGTAAGAAAGCCTCGAGAATGCAATGGCGCTCTCAGTGTCCTTCTAAAGTTGAAGGTTCTCTTGGCAGGATAGAATTTCCAGAATGATGTATTGATCTCGACATCGCAAGAGTTTTTGTCGGTTTGCGAGGAAACCGTGCATTCTACAGAAAAACGGAAGGTAGTGCCGCATTCGGGAGGCTTTTTTACGTAACTTTCGCTATAATTTACGTGGATGTAAGTCTTTCAGATTTCTTTAAAAATTGACATGCTATAGTCTACCGAATTTTTCTCTCTAAGAAGCTTTTTCTCGAAAACAAAGCCGCAAAGATTAGTATAGACGTAAGAAAGCCTCGTCAATGCAATGGCGCTCTCAGTTTCCTTCTAAAGTTGAATGTTCTCTTGGCAGGACAGAATTTCCAGAATGACGTATTAATCTCGACTTCTCAAGAGTTTTTGTCGGTTTGCCAGGAAACCGTGCATTCTACAGAAAAACAGAAGGTAGTGCCGCATTCGGGAGGCTTTTTTACATAGCTTTCGCTATAATTTTCGTGGATGTGAGCCTTTCAGATTTTCTTAAAAATTGACATGCTATAGTCCATCGAATTTTTCTCTCTAAAAAGCTTTTTCTCGAGAACAAAGCCGCAAAGATTAGTATAGACGTAAGAGAGCCTCGAAAATGCAATGGCGCTCTCAGTTTCCTTCTAAAGCTGAAGGTTATATTGGCAGGACAGAATTTCCAGAATGATGTATTGATCTCGACATCTCAAGAGTTTTTGTCGGTTTGCGAGGAAACCGTGCATTCTACAGAAAAACGGAAGGTAGTGCCGCATTCGGGAGGCTTTTTTACGTAGCTATCGCTATAATTTACGTGGATGTGAGTCTTTCAGATTTTTTTTAAAATTGACATGCTATAGTCCATCGAATGTTTCTCTCTAAAAAGCTGTTTCTCGGGAACAAAGCCGCAAAGATTAGTATAGACGTAAGAAAGCCTCGAGAATGCAATGGCGCTCTCAGTGTCCTTCTAAAGTTGAAGGTTCTCTTGGCAGGATAGAATTTCCAGAATGATGTATCGATCTCGACATCGCAAGAGTTTTTGTCGGTTTGCGAGGAAACCGTGCATTCTACAGAAAAACGGAAGGTAGTGCCGCATTCGGGAGGCTTCCTTACGTAGTTTTCGCTATAATTTACGTGGATGTGAGCCTTTCAGATTTTCTTAAAAGTTGACATGCTATAGTCCATCGAATTTTTCTCTCTAAAAAGCTTTTTCTCGAGAACAAAGCCGCAAAGTTTAGTATAGACGTAAGAAAGCCTCGAGAATGCAACGGCGCTCTCAGTTTCCTTCTAAAGTTAAAGGTTCTCTTGGCAGGACAGAATTTCCAGAATGATGTATTGATCTCGACATCTCAAGAGTTTTTGTCGGTTTGCGAGGAAACCGTGCATTCTACAGAAAAACGGAAGGTAGTGCCGCATTCGGGAGGCTTCCTTACGTAGCTTTCGCTATAATTTACGTGGATGTGAGCCTTTCAGATTTTCTTAAAAATTGACATGCTATAGTCCATCGAATTTTTCTCTCTAAAAAGCTTTTTCTCGAGAACAAAGCCGCAAAGATTAGTATAGACGTAAGAAAGCCTCGAGAATGCAATGGCGCTCTCAGTTTCCTTCTAAAGTTGAAGGTTCTCTTGGCAGGAGAGAATTTCCAAAATGATGTATTGATCTCGAAATCTCAAGAGTTTTTGTCGGTTTGCGAGGAAACCGTGCATTCTACAGAAAAACGGAAGGTAGTGCCGCATTAGGAAGGCCTTTTTACGTACCTTTCGCTATAATTTACGTGGATGTGAGTCTTTCAGATTTTTTTAGAAATTGACATGCTATAGTCCATCGAATTTTTCTCTCTAAAAGGCTGTTTCTCGGGAACAAAGCCGCAAAGATTAGTATAGACGTAAGAAAGCCTCGAGAATGCAATGGCGCTCTCAGTGTCCTTCTAAAGTTGAAGGTTCTCTTGGCAGGATAGAATTTCCAGAATGATGTATTGATCTCGACATCGCAAGAGTTTTTGTCGGTTTGCGAGGAAACCGTGCATTCTACAGAAAAACGGAAGGTAGTGCCGCATTCGGGAGGCCTTTTTACGTAGCTTTCGCTATAATTAACGTGGATGTGAGCCTTTCAGATTTTCTTAAAAATTGACATGCTATAGTCCATCGAATTTTTCTCTCTAAAAAGCTTTTTCTCGAGAACAAAGCCGCAAAGATTAGTATAGACGTAAGAAAGCCTCGAGAATGCAATGGCGCTCTCAGTTTCCTTCTAAAGCTGAAGGTTCTATTGGCAGGACAGAATTTCCAGAATGATGTATTGATCTCGACATCTCAAGAGTTTTTGTCGGTTTGCGAGGAAACCGTGCATTCTACAGAAAAACGGAAGGTAGTGCCGCATTAGGAAGGCCTTTTTACGTACCTTTCGCTATAATTTACGTGGATGTGAGTCTTTCAGATTTCTTTAAAAATTGACATGCTATAGTCTACCGAATTTTTCTCTCTAAGAAGCTTTTTCTCGAAAACAAAGCCGCAAAGATTAGTATAGACGTAAGAAAGCCTCGTCAATGCAATGGCGCTCTCAGTTTCCTTCTAAACTTGAATGTTCTCTTGGCAGGACAGAATTTCCAGAATGACGTATTAATCTCGACTTCTCAAGAGTTTTTGTCGGTTTGCCAGGAAACCGTGCATTCTACAGAAAAACGGAAGGTAGTGCCGCATTCGGGAGGCTTTTTTACGTAGCTTTCGCTATAATTTACGTGGATGTGAGCCTTTCAGATTTTCTTAAAAATTGACATGCTATAGTCCATCGAATTTTTCTCTCTAAAAAGCTTTTTCTCGAGAACAAAGCCGCAAAGATTAGTATAGACGTAAGAAAGCCTCGAGAATGCAATGGCGCTCTCAGTTTCCTTCTAAAGTTGAAGGTTCTCTTGGCAGGAGAGAATTTCCAAAATGATGTATTGATCTCGAAATCTCAAGAGTTTTTGTCGGTTTGCGAGGAAACCGTGCATTCTACAGAAAAGCGGAAGGTAGTGCCGCATTTTGGATGCTTTTTTACGTAACTTTCGCTATAATTTACGTGGATGTAAGTCTTTCAGATTTCTTTAAAAATTGACATGCTATAGTCTACCGAATTGTTCTCTCTAAGAAGATTTTTCTCGAAAACAAAGCCGCAAAGATTAGTATAGACGTAAGAAAGCCTCGTCAATGCAATGGCGCTCTCAGTTTCCTTCTAAAGTTGAATGTTCTCTTGGCAGGACAGAATTTCCAGAAAGACGTATTAATCTCGACTTCTCAAGAGTTTTTGTCGGTTTGCCAGGAAACCGTGCATTCTACAGAAAAACGGAAGGTAGTGCCGCATTCGGGAGGCTTCCTTACGTAGCTTTCGCTATAATTTACGTGGATGTGAGCCTTTCAGATTTTCTTAAAAGTTGACATGCTATAGTCCATCGAATTTTTCTCTCTAAAAAGCTTTTTCTCGAGAACAAAGCCGCAAAGATTAGTATAGACGTAAGAAAGCCTCGAGAATGCAATGGCGCTCTCAACTTCCTTCTAAAGTTGAAGGTTCTCTTGGCAGGACAGAATATCCAGAATGATGTATTGATCTCGACATCTCAAGAGTTTTTGTCGGTTTGCGAGGAAACCGTGCATTCTACAGAAAAACGGAAGGTAGTGCCGCATTCGGGAGGCCTTTTTACGTAGCTTTCGCTATAATTTACGTGGATGTGAGCCTTTCAGATTTTCTTAAAAATTGACATGCTATAGTCCATCGAATTTTTCTCTCTAAAAAGCTGTTTCTCGAGAACAAAGCCGCAAAGATTAGTATAGACGTAAGAAAGCCTCGAGAATGCAATGGCGCTCTCAGTTTCCTTCTAAAGTTGAAGGTTCTCTTGGCAGGACAGAATTTCCAAAATGATGTATTGATCTCGAAATCTCAAGAGTTTTTGTCGGTTTGCGAGGAAACCGTGAATTCTACAGAAAAACGGAAGGTAGTGCCGCAGTCGGGAGGACTTTTTACGTAGCTTTCGCTATAATTTACGTGGATGTGAGCCTTTCAGATTTTCTTAAAAATTGACATGCTATAGTCCATCGAATTTTTCTCTCTAAAAAGCTTTTTCTCGAGAACAAAGCCGCAAAGACTAGTATAGACGTAAGAAAGCCTCGAGAATGCAATGGCGCTCTCAGTTTCCATCTAAAGTTGAAGGTTCTCTTGGCAGGAGAGAATTTCCAAAATGATGTATTGATCTCGAAATCTCAAGAGTTTTTGTCGGTTTGCGAGGAAACCGTGCATTCTACAGAAAAACGGAAGGTAGTGCCGCATTCGGGAGACTTCTTTACGTAGCTTTCGCTATAATTTACGTGGATGTGAGCCTTTCAGATTTTCTTAAAAATTGACATGCTATAGTCCATCGAATTTTTCTCTCTAAAAAGCTGTTTCACGAGAACAAAGCCGCAAAGATTAGTATAGACGTAAGAAAGCCTCGAGAATGCAATGGCGCTCTCAGTGTCCTCCTAAAGTTGAAGGTTCTCTTGGCAGGACAGAATATCCAGAATGATGTATTGATCTCGACATCTCAAGAGTTTTTGTCGGTTTGCGAGGAAACCGTGCATTCTACAGAAAAACGGAAGGTAGTGCCGCATTCGGGAGGCCTTTTTACGTAGCTTTCGCTATAATTTACGTGGATGTGAGTCTTTCAGATTTTTTAAATAATTGACATGCTATAGTCCATCGAATTTTTCTCTCTAAAAAGCTTTTTCTCGAGAACAAAGCCGCAAAGATTAGTATAGACGTAAGAAAGCCTCGAGAATGCAATGGCGCTCTCAGTTTCCATCTAAAGTTGAAGGTTCTCTTGGCAGGAGAGAATTTCCAAAATGATGTATTGATCTCGACATCTCAAGAGTTTTTGTCGGTTTGCGAGGAGACCGTGCATTCTACAGAAAAACGGAAGGTAGTGCCGCATTCGGGAGGACTTTTTACGTAGCTTTCGCTATAATTTACGTGGATGTGAGTCTTTCAGATTTTTGAAATAATTGACATGCTATAGTCCATCGAATTTTTCTCTCTAAAAAGCTTTTTCTCGAGAACAAAGCCGCAAAGATTAGTATAGACGTAAGAAAGCCTCGAGAATGTACTGGCGCTCTCAACTTCCTTCTAAAGTTGAAGGTTCTCTTGGCAGGACAGAATTTCCAGAATGATGTATTGATCTCGACATCTCAAGAGTTTTTGTCGGTTTGCGAGGATACCGTGCATTCTACAGAAAAACGGAAGGTAGTGCCGCATTCGGGAGGCCTTTTTACGTAGCTTTCGCTATAATTTACGTGGATGTGAGTCTTTCAGATTTTTGAAATAATTGACATGCTATAGTCCATCGAATTTTTCTCTCTAAAAAGCTTTTTCTCGAGAACAAAGCCGCCAAGATTAGTATAGACGTAATAAAGCCTCGAGAATGTAGTGGCGCTCTCAACTTCCTTCTAAAGTTGAAGGTTCTCTTGGCAGGACAGAATTTCCAGAATGATGTATTGATCTCGACATCTCAAGAGTTTTTGTCGGTTTGCGAGGAAACCGTGCATTCTACAGAAAAACGGAAGGTAGTGCCGCATTCGGGAGGCCTTTTTACGTAGCTCTCGCTATAACTTACGTGGACGTGAGTCTTTCAGATTTTTGAAATAATTGACATGCTATAGTCCATCGAATTTTTCTCTCTAAAAAGCTTTTTCTCGAGAACAAAGCCGCAAAGATTAGTATAGACGTAAGAAAGCCTCGAGAATGCAATGGCGCTCTCAACTTCCTTCTAAAGTTGAAGGTTCTCTTGGCAGGACAGAATTTCCAGAATGATGTATTGATCTCGACATCTCAAGAGTTTTTGTCGGTTTGCGAGGAAACCGTGCATTCTACAGAAAAACGGAAGGTAGTGCCGTATTCGGGAGGCCTTTTTACGTAGCTTTCGCTATAATTTACGTGGATGTGAGCCTTTCAGATTTTTTTAGAAATTGACATGCTATAGTCCATCGAATTTTTCTCTCTAAAAAGCTTTTTATCGAGAACAAAGCCTCAGAGATTAGTATAGACGTAAGAAAGCCTCGAAAATGCAATGGCGCTTTCAACTTCCTTCTAAAGTTGAAGGTTCTCTTGGCAGGATAGAATTTCCAGAATGATGTATTGATCTCGACATCTCAAGAGTTTTTGTAGGTTTGCGAGGAAACCGTGCATTCTACAGAAAAACGGAAGGTAGTGCCGCATTCGGGAGGCCTTTTTACGTAGCCTTCGCTATAATTTACGTGGATGTGAGCCTTTCAGATTTTCTTAAAAATTGACATGCTATAGTCCATCGAATTTTTCTCTCTAAAAAGCTGTTTCTCGAGAACAAAGCCGCAAAGATTAGTATAGACGTAAGAGAGCCTCGAAAATGCAATGGCGCTCTCAGTTTCCTTCTAAAGCTGAAGGTTATATTGGCAGGACAGAATTTCCAGAATGATGTATTGATCTCGACATCTCAAGAGTTTTTGTCGGTTTGCGAGGAAACCGTGCATTCTACAGAAAAACGGAAGGTAGTGCCGCATTCGGGAGGCTTTTTTACATAGCTTTCGCTATAATTTTCGTGGATGTGAGCCTTTCAGATTTTCTTAAAAATTGACATGCTATAGTCCATCGAATTTTTCTCTCTAAAAAGCTTTTTCTCGAGAACAAAGCCGCAAAGATTAGTATAGACGTAAGAGAGCCTCGAAAATGCAATGGCGCTCTCAGTTTCCTTCTGAAGTTGAAGGTTCTCTTGGCAGGACAGAATTTCCAGAATGATGTATTGATCTCGACATCTCAAGAGTTTTTGTCGGTTTGCGAGGAAACCGTGCATTCTACAGAAAAACGGAAGGTAGTGCCGCATTCGGGAGGCCTTTTTACGTAGCCTTCGCTATAATTTACGTGGATGTGAGCCTTTCAGATTTTCTTAAAAATTGACATGCTATAGTCCATCGAATTTTTCTCTCTAAAAAGCTGTTTCTCGAGAACAAAGCCGCAAAGATTAGTATAGACGTAAGAGAGCCTCGAAAATGCAATGGCGCTCTCAGTTTCCTTCTAAAGCTGAAGGTTATATTGGCAGGACAGAATTTCCAGAATGATGTATTGATCTCGACATCTCAAGAGTTTTTGTCGGTTTGCGAGGAAACCGTGCATTCTACAGAAAAACGGAAGGTAGTGCCGCATTCGGGAGGCTTTTTTACATAGCTTTCGCTATAATTTTCGTGGATGTGAGCCTTTCAGATTTTCTTAAAAATTGACATGCTATAGTCCATCGAATTTTTCTCTCTAAAAAGCTTTTTCTCGAGAACAAAGCCGCAAAGATTAGTATAGACGTAAGAGAGCCTCGAAAATGCAATGGCGCTCTCAGTTTCCTTCTAAAGCTGAAGGTTATATTGGCAGGACAGAATTTCCAGAATGATGTATTGATCTCGACATCTCAAGAGTTTTTGTCGGTTTGCGAGGAAACCGTGCATTCTACAGAAAAACGGAAGGTAGTGCCGCATTCGGGAGGCTTTTTTACGTAGCTATCGCTATAATTTACGTGGATGTGAGTCTTTCAGATTTTTTTTAAAATTGACATGCTATAGTCCATCGAATGTTTCTCTCTAAAAAGCTGTTTCTCGGGAACAAAGCCGCAAAGATTAGTATAGACGTAAGAAAGCCTCGAGAATGCAATGGCGCTCTCAGTGTCCTTCTAAAGTTGAAGGTTCTCTTGGCAGGATAGAATTTCCAGAATGATGTATCGATCTCGACATCGCAAGAGTTTTTGTCGGTTTGCGAGGAAACCGTGCATTCTACAGAAAAACGGAAGGTAGTGCCGCATTCGGGAGGCTTCCTTACGTAGTTTTCGCTATAATTTACGTGGATGTGAGCCTTTCAGATTTTCTTAAAAGTTGACATGCTATAGTCCATCGAATTTTTCTCTCTAAAAAGCTTTTTCTCGAGAACAAAGCCGCAAAGTTTAGTATAGACGTAAGAAAGCCTCGAGAATGCAACGGCGCTCTCAGTTTCCTTCTAAAGTTAAAGGTTCTCTTGGCAGGACAGAATTTCCAGAATGATGTATTGATCTCGACATCTCAAGAGTTTTTGTCGGTTTGCGAGGAAACCGTGCATTCTACAGAAAAACGGAAGGTAGTGCCGCATTCGGGAGGCTTCCTTACGTAGCTTTCGCTATAATTTACGTGGATGTGAGCCTTTCAGATTTTCTTAAAAATTGACATGCTATAGTCCATCGAATTTTTCTCTCTAAAAAGCTTTTTCTCGAGAACAAAGCCGCAAAGATTAGTATAGACGTAAGAAAGCCTCGAGAATGCAATGGCGCTCTCAGTTTCCTTCTAAAGTTGAAGGTTCTCTTGGCAGGAGAGAATTTCCAAAATGATGTATTGATCTCGAAATCTCAAGAGTTTTTGTCGGTTTGCGAGGAAACCGTGCATTCTACAGAAAAACGGAAGGTAGTGCCGCATTAGGAAGGCCTTTTTACGTACCTTTCGCTATAATTTACGTGGATGTGAGTCTTTCAGATTTTTTTAGAAATTGACATGCTATAGTCCATCGAATTTTTCTCTCTAAAAGGCTGTTTCTCGGGAACAAAGCCGCAAAGATTAGTATAGACGTAAGAAAGCCTCGAGAATGCAATGGCGCTCTCAGTGTCCTTCTAAAGTTGAAGGTTCTCTTGGCAGGATAGAATTTCCAGAATGATGTATTGATCTCGACATCGCAAGAGTTTTTGTCGGTTTGCGAGGAAACCGTGCATTCTACAGAAAAACGGAAGGTAGTGCCGCATTCGGGAGGCCTTTTTACGTAGCTTTCGCTATAATTAACGTGGATGTGAGCCTTTCAGATTTTCTTAAAAATTGACATGCTATAGTCCATCGAATTTTTCTCTCTAAAAAGCTTTTTCTCGAGAACAAAGCCGCAAAGATTAGTATAGACGTAAGAAAGCCTCGAGAATGCAATGGCGCTCTCAGTTTCCTTCTAAAGCTGAAGGTTCTATTGGCAGGACAGAATTTCCAGAATGATGTATTGATCTCGACATCTCAAGAGTTTTTGTCGGTTTGCGAGGAAACCGTGCATTCTACAGAAAAACGGAAGGTAGTGCCGCATTAGGAAGGCCTTTTTACGTACCTTTCGCTATAATTTACGTGGATGTGAGTCTTTCAGATTTCTTTAAAAATTGACATGCTATAGTCTACCGAATTTTTCTCTCTAAGAAGCTTTTTCTCGAAAACAAAGCCGCAAAGATTAGTATAGACGTAAGAAAGCCTCGTCAATGCAATGGCGCTCTCAGTTTCCTTCTAAACTTGAATGTTCTCTTGGCAGGACAGAATTTCCAGAATGACGTATTAATCTCGACTTCTCAAGAGTTTTTGTCGGTTTGCCAGGAAACCGTGCATTCTACAGAAAAACGGAAGGTAGTGCCGCATTCGGGAGGCTTTTTTACGTAGCTTTCGCTATAATTTACGTGGATGTGAGCCTTTCAGATTTTCTTAAAAATTGACATGCTATAGTCCATCGAATTTTTCTCTCTAAAAAGCTTTTTCTCGAGAACAAAGCCGCAAAGATTAGTATAGACGTAAGAAAGCCTCGAGAATGCAATGGCGCTCTCAGTTTCCTTCTAAAGTTGAAGGTTCTCTTGGCAGGAGAGAATTTCCAAAATGATGTATTGATCTCGAAATCTCAAGAGTTTTTGTCGGTTTGCGAGGAAACCGTGCATTCTACAGAAAAGCGGAAGGTAGTGCCGCATTTTGGATGCTTTTTTACGTAACTTTCGCTATAATTTACGTGGATGTAAGTCTTTCAGATTTCTTTAAAAATTGACATGCTATAGTCTACCGAATTGTTCTCTCTAAGAAGATTTTTCTCGAAAACAAAGCCGCAAAGATTAGTATAGACGTAAGAAAGCCTCGTCAATGCAATGGCGCTCTCAGTTTCCTTCTAAAGTTGAATGTTCTCTTGGCAGGACAGAATTTCCAGAAAGACGTATTAATCTCGACTTCTCAAGAGTTTTTGTCGGTTTGCCAGGAAACCGTGCATTCTACAGAAAAACGGAAGGTAGTGCCGCATTCGGGAGGCTTCCTTACGTAGCTTTCGCTATAATTTACGTGGATGTGAGCCTTTCAGATTTTCTTAAAAGTTGACATGCTATAGTCCATCGAATTTTTCTCTCTAAAAAGCTTTTTCTCGAGAACAAAGCCGCAAAGATTAGTATAGACGTAAGAAAGCCTCGAGAATGCAATGGCGCTCTCAACTTCCTTCTAAAGTTGAAGGTTCTCTTGGCAGGACAGAATATCCAGAATGATGTATTGATCTCGACATCTCAAGAGTTTTTGTCGGTTTGCGAGGAAACCGTGCATTCTACAGAAAAACGGAAGGTAGTGCCGCATTCGGGAGGCCTTTTTACGTAGCTTTCGCTATAATTTACGTGGATGTGAGCCTTTCAGATTTTCTTAAAAATTGACATGCTATAGTCCATCGAATTTTTCTCTCTAAAAAGCTGTTTCTCGAGAACAAAGCCGCAAAGATTAGTATAGACGTAAGAAAGCCTCGAGAATGCAATGGCGCTCTCAGTTTCCTTCTAAAGTTGAAGGTTCTCTTGGCAGGACAGAATTTCCAAAATGATGTATTGATCTCGAAATCTCAAGAGTTTTTGTCGGTTTGCGAGGAAACCGTGAATTCTACAGAAAAACGGAAGGTAGTGCCGCAGTCGGGAGGACTTTTTACGTAGCTTTCGCTATAATTTACGTGGATGTGAGCCTTTCAGATTTTCTTAAAAATTGACATGCTATAGTCCATCGAATTTTTCTCTCTAAAAAGCTTTTTCTCGAGAACAAAGCCGCAAAGACTAGTATAGACGTAAGAAAGCCTCGAGAATGCAATGGCGCTCTCAGTTTCCATCTAAAGTTGAAGGTTCTCTTGGCAGGAGAGAATTTCCAAAATGATGTATTGATCTCGAAATCTCAAGAGTTTTTGTCGGTTTGCGAGGAAACCGTGCATTCTACAGAAAAACGGAAGGTAGTGCCGCATTCGGGAGACTTCTTTACGTAGCTTTCGCTATAATTTACGTGGATGTGAGCCTTTCAGATTTTCTTAAAAATTGACATGCTATAGTCCATCGAATTTTTCTCTCTAAAAAGCTGTTTCACGAGAACAAAGCCGCAAAGATTAGTATAGACGTAAGAAAGCCTCGAGAATGCAATGGCGCTCTCAGTGTCCTCCTAAAGTTGAAGGTTCTCTTGGCAGGACAGAATATCCAGAATGATGTATTGATCTCGACATCTCAAGAGTTTTTGTCGGTTTGCGAGGAAACCGTGCATTCTACAGAAAAACGGAAGGTAGTGCCGCATTCGGGAGGCCTTTTTACGTAGCTTTCGCTATAATTTACGTGGATGTGAGTCTTTCAGATTTTTTAAATAATTGACATGCTATAGTCCATCGAATTTTTCTCTCTAAAAAGCTTTTTCTCGAGAACAAAGCCGCAAAGATTAGTATAGACGTAAGAAAGCCTCGAGAATGCAATGGCGCTCTCAGTTTCCATCTAAAGTTGAAGGTTCTCTTGGCAGGAGAGAATTTCCAAAATGATGTATTGATCTCGACATCTCAAGAGTTTTTGTCGGTTTGCGAGGAGACCGTGCATTCTACAGAAAAACGGAAGGTAGTGCCGCATTCGGGAGGACTTTTTACGTAGCTTTCGCTATAATTTACGTGGATGTGAGTCTTTCAGATTTTTGAAATAATTGACATGCTATAGTCCATCGAATTTTTCTCTCTAAAAAGCTTTTTCTCGAGAACAAAGCCGCAAAGATTAGTATAGACGTAAGAAAGCCTCGAGAATGTACTGGCGCTCTCAACTTCCTTCTAAAGTTGAAGGTTCTCTTGGCAGGACAGAATTTCCAGAATGATGTATTGATCTCGACATCTCAAGAGTTTTTGTCGGTTTGCGAGGATACCGTGCATTCTACAGAAAAACGGAAGGTAGTGCCGCATTCGGGAGGCCTTTTTACGTAGCTTTCGCTATAATTTACGTGGATGTGAGTCTTTCAGATTTTTTAAATAATTGACATGCTATAGTCCATCGAATTTTTCTCTCTAAAAAGCTTTTTCTCGAGAACAAAGCCGCCAAGATTAGTATAGACGTAATAAAGCCTCGAGAATGTAGTGGCGCTCTCAACTTCCTTCTAAAGTTGAAGGTTCTCTTGGCAGGACAGAATTTCCAGAATGATGTATTGATCTCGACATCTCAAGAGTTTTTGTCGGTTTGCGAGGAAACCGTGCATTCTACAGAAAAACGGAAGGTAGTGCCGCATTCGGGAGGCCTTTTTACGTAGCTCTCGCTATAACTTACGTGGACGTGAGTCTTTCAGATTTTTGAAATAATTGACATGCTATAGTCCATCGAATTTTTCTCTCTAAAAAGCTTTTTCTCGAGAACAAAGCCGCAAAGATTAGTATAGACGTAAGAAAGCCTCGAGAATGCAATGGCGCTCTCAACTTCCTTCTAAAGTTGAAGGTTCTCTTGGCAGGACAGAATTTCCAGAATGATGTATTGATCTCGACATCTCAAGAGTTTTTGTCGGTTTGCGAGGAAACCGTGCATTCTACAGAAAAACGGAAGGTAGTGCCGTATTCGGGAGGCCTTTTTACGTAGCTTTCGCTATAATTTACGTGGATGTGAGCCTTTCAGATTTTTTTAGAAATTGACATGCTATAGTCCATCGAATTTTTCTCTCTAAAAAGCTTTTTATCGAGAACAAAGCCTCAGAGATTAGTATAGACGTAAGAAAGCCTCGAAAATGCAATGGCGCTCTCAACTTCCTTCTAAAGTTGAAGGTTCTCTTGGCAGGATAGAATTTCCAGAATGATGTATTGATCTCGACATCTCAAGAGTTTTTGTAGGTTTGCGAGGAAACCGTGCATTCTACAGAAAAACGGAAGGTAGTGCCGCATTCGGGAGGCCTTTTTACGTAGCTTTCGCTATAATTTACGTGGATGTGAGCCTTTCAGATTTTCTTAAAAATTGACATGCTATAGTCCATCGAATTTTTCTCTCTAAAAAGCTGTTTCACGAGAACAAAGCCGCAAAGATTAGTATAGACGTAAGAAAGCCTTGAGAATGCAATGGCGCTCTCAGTTTCCTTCTGAAGTTGAAGGTTCTCTTGGCAGGACAGAATTTCCAGAATGATGTATTGATCTCGACATCTCAAGAGTTTTTGTCGGTTTGCGAGGAAACCGTGCATTCTACAGAAAAACGGAAGGTAGTGCCGCATTCGGGAGGCCTTTTTACGTAGCCTTCGCTATAATTTACGTGGATGTGAGCCTTTCAGATTTTCTTAAAAATTGACATGCTATAGTCCATCGAATTTTTCTCTCTAAAAAGCTGTTTCTCGAGAACAAAGCCGCAAAGATTAGTATAGACGTAAGAAAGCCTCGAGAATGCAATGGCGCTCTCAGTTTCCTTCTAAAGTTGAAGGTTCTCTTGGCAGGACAGAATTTCCAAAATGATGTATTGATCTCGAAATCTCAAGAGTTTTTGTCGGTTTGCGAGGAAACCGTGAATTCTACAGAAAAACGGAAGGTAGTGCCGCATTCGGGAGGACTTTTTACGTAGCTTTCGCTATAATTTACGTGGATGTGAGCCTTTCAGATTTTCTTAAAAATTGACATGCTATAGTCCATCGAATTTTTCTCTCTAAAAAGCTGTTTCTCGAGAACAAAGCCGCAAAGATTAGGATGGACGTAAGAAAGCCTCGAGAATGCAATGGCGCTCTCAGTTTCCTTCTAAAGTTGAAGGTTCTCTTGGCAGGACAGAATTTCCAATATGATGTATTGATCTCGAAATCTCAAGAGTTTTTGTCGGTTTGCGAGGAAACCGTGCATTCTACAGAAAAACGGAAGGTAGTGCCGCATTCGGGAGGCCTTTTTATGTAGCTTTCGCTATAATTTACGTGGATGTGAGTCTTTCAGATTTTTTAAATAATTGACATGCTATAGTCCATCGAATTTTTCTCTCTAAAAAGCTTTTTCTCGAGAACAAAGCCGCAAAGATTAGTATAGACGTAAGAAAGCCTCGAGAATGCAATGGCGCTCTCAGTTTCCATCTAAAGTTGAAGGTTCTCTTGGCAGGAGAGAATTTCCAAAATGATGTATTGATCTCGAAATCTCAAGAGTTTTTGTCGGTTTGCGAGGAAACCGTGCATTCTACAGAAAAACGGAAGGTAGTGCCGCATTCGGGAGGCCTTTTTACATAGCTTTCGCTATAATTTACGTGGATGTGAGCCTTTCAGATTTTCTTAAAAATTGACATGCTATAGTCCATCGAATTTTTCTCTCTAAAAAGCTGTTTCACGAGAACAAAGCCGCAAACATTAGTATAGACGTAAGAAAGCCTCGAGAATGCAATGGCGCTCTCAGTGTCCTCCTAAAGTTGAAGGTTCTCTTGGCAGGACAGAATTTCCAGAATGATGTATTGATCTCGACATCTCAAGAGTTTTTGTCGGTTTGCGAGGAGACCGTGCATTCTACAGAAAAACGGAAGGTAGTGCCGCATTCGGGAGACTTCTTTACGTAGCTTTCGCTATAATTTACGTGGATGTGAGTCTTTCAGATTTTTTAAATAATTGACATGCTATAGTCCATCGAATTTTTCTCTCTAAAAAGCTTTTTCTCGAGAACAAAGCCGCAAAGATTAGTATAGACGTAAGAAAGCCTCGAGAATGCAATGGCGCTCTCAGTTTCCATCTAAAGTTGAAGGTTCTCTTGGCAGGAGAGAATTTCCAAAATGATGTATTGATCTCGAAATCTCAAGAGTTTTTGTCGGTTTGCGAGGAAACCGTGCATTCTACAGAAAAACGGAAGGTAGTGCCGCATTCGGGAGGCCTTTTTGCGTAGCTTTCGCTATAATTTACGTGGATGTGAGTCTTTCAGATTTTTTAAATAATTGACATGCTATAGTCCATCGAATTTTTCTCTCTAAAAAGCTTTTTCTCGAGAACAAAGCCGCAAAGATTAGTATAGACGTAAGAAAGCCTCGAGAATGTAGTGGCGCTCTCAACTTCCTTCTAAAGTTGAAGGTT
The DNA here is from genome assembly GCA_037954035.1 of Rosalia funebris. Lineage (NCBI taxonomy): Eukaryota > Metazoa > Arthropoda > Insecta > Coleoptera > Cerambycidae > Rosalia > Rosalia funebris. Next base: position 21,975,425 of record JAZFAV010000039.1, on the reverse strand, counting down.
CTCTTGGCAGGACAGAATTTCCAGAATGATGTATTGATCTCGACGTCTCAAGAGTTTTTGTCGGTTTGCGAGGAGACCGTGCATTCTACAGAAAAACGGAAGGTAGTGCCGCATTCGGGAGGCCTTTTTACGTAGCTTTCGCTATAATTTACGTGGATGTGAGTCTTTCAGATTTTTTTAAAAATTGACATGCTGTAGTCCATCGAATTTTTCTCTCTAAAAAGCTTTTTCTCGAGAACAAAGCCGCAAAGATTAGTATAGACGTAAGAAAGCCTCGAGAATGCAATGGCGCTCTCAACTTCCTTCTAAAGTTGAAGGTTCTCTCGGCAGGACAGAATTTCCAATATGATGTATTGATCTCGAAATCTCAAGAGTTTTTGTCGGTTTGCGAGGAAACCGTGCATTCTACAGAAAAACGGAAGGTAGTGCCGCATTCGGGAGGCCTTTTTACGTAGCTTTCGCTATAATTTACGTGGATGTGAGTCTTTCAGATTTTTTAAATAATTGACATGCTATAGTCCATCGAATTTTTCTCTCTAAAAAGCTTTTTCTCGAGAACAAAACCGCAAAGATTAGTATAGACGTAAGAAAGCCTCGAGAATGCAATGGCGTTATCAGTTTCCTTCTAAAGTTGAAGGTTCTCTTGGCAGGACAGAATTTCCAAAATGATGTATTGATCTCGAAGTCTCAAGAGTTTTTGTCGGTTTGCGAGGAAACCGTGCATTCTACAGAAAAACGGAAGGTAGTGCCGCATTCGGGAGGCCTTTTTACGTAGCTTTCGCTATAATTTACGTGGATGTGAGTCTTTCAGATTTTTTAAATAATTGACATGCTATAGTCCATCGAATTTTTCTCTCTAAAAAGCTTTTTCTCGAGAACAAAGCCGCAAAGATTAGTATAGACGTAAGAAAGCCTCGAGAATGCAATGGCGCTCTCAGTTTCCATCTAAAGTTGAAGGTTCTCTTGGCAGGAGAGAATTTCCAAAATGATGTATTGATCTCGAAATCTCAAGAGTCTTTGTCGGTTTGCCAGGAAACCGTGCATTCTACAGAAAAACGGAAGGTAGTGCCGCATTCGGGAGGCCTTTTTACGTAGCTCTCGCTATAATTTACGTGGACGTGAGTCTTTCAGATTTTTGAAATAATTGACATGCTATAGTCCATCGAATTTTTCTCTCTAAAAAGCTTTTTCTCGAGAACAAAGCCGCAAAGATTAGTATAGACGTAAGAAAGCCTCGAGAATGCAATGGCGCTCTCAACTTCCTTCTAAAGTTGAAGGTTCTCTTGGCAGGACAGAATTTCCAGAATGATGTATTGATCTCGACATCTCAAGAGTTTTTGTCGGTTTGCGAGGAAACCGTGCATTCTACAGAAAAACGGAAGGTAGTGCCGTATTCGGGAGGCCTTTTTACGTAGCTTTCGCTATAATTTACGTGGATGTGAGCCTTTCAGATTTTTTTAGAAATTGACATGCTATAGTCCATCGAATTTTTCTCTCTAAAAAGCTTTTTATCGAGAACAAAGCCTCAGAGATTAGTATAGACGTAAGAAAGCCTCGAAAATGCAATGGCGCTCTCAACTTCCTTCTAAAGTTGAAGGTTCTCTTGGCAGGATAGAATTTCCAGAATGATGTATTGATCTCGACATCTCAAGAGTTTTTGTAGGTTTGCGAGGAAACCGTGCATTCTACAGAAAAACGGAAGGTAGTGCCGCATTCGGGAGGCCTTTTTACGTAGCTTTCGCTATAATTTACGTGGATGTGAGCCTTTCAGATTTTCTTAAAAATTGACATGCTATAGTCCATCGAATTTTTCTCTCTAAAAAGCTGTTTCACGAGAACAAAGCCGCAAAGATTAGTATAGACGTAAGAAAGCCTTGAGAATGCAATGGCGCTCTCAGTTTCCTTCTGAAGTTGAAGGTTCTCTTGGCAGGACAGAATTTCCAGAATGATGTATTGATCTCGACATCTCAAGAGTTTTTGTCGGTTTGCGAGGAAACCGTGCATTCTACAGAAAAACGGAAGGTAGTGCCGCATTCGGGAGGCCTTTTTACGTAGCCTTCGCTATAATTTACGTGGATGTGAGCCTTTCAGATTTTCTTAAAAATTGACATGCTATAGTCCATCGAATTTTTCTCTCTAAAAAGCTGTTTCTCGAGAACAAAGCCGCAAAGATTAGTATAGACGTAAGAAAGCCTCGAGAATGCAATGGCGCTCTCAGTTTCCTTCTAAAGTTGAAGGTTCTCTTGGCAGGACAGAATTTCCAAAATGATGTATTGATCTCGAAATCTCAAGAGTTTTTGTCGGTTTGCGAGGAAACCGTGAATTCTACAGAAAAACGGAAGGTAGTGCCGCATTCGGGAGGACTTTTTACGTAGCTTTCGCTATAATTTACGTGGATGTGAGCCTTTCAGATTTTCTTAAAAATTGACATGCTATAGTCCATCGAATTTTTCTCTCTAAAAAGCTGTTTCTCGAGAACAAAGCCGCAAAGATTAGGATGGACGTAAGAAAGCCTCGAGAATGCAATGGCGCTCTCAGTTTCCTTCTAAAGTTGAAGGTTCTCTTGGCAGGACAGAATTTCCAATATGATGTATTGATCTCGAAATCTCAAGAGTTTTTGTCGGTTTGCGAGGAAACCGTGCATTCTACAGAAAAACGGAAGGTAGTGCCGCATTCGGGAGGCCTTTTTATGTAGCTTTCGCTATAATTTACGTGGATGTGAGTCTTTCAGATTTTTTAAATAATTGACATGCTATAGTCCATCGAATTTTTCTCTCTAAAAAGCTTTTTCTCGAGAACAAAGCCGCAAAGATTAGTATAGACGTAAGAAAGCCTCGAGAATGCAATGGCGCTCTCAGTTTCCATCTAAAGTTGAAGGTTCTCTTGGCAGGAGAGAATTTCCAAAATGATGTATTGATCTCGAAATCTCAAGAGTTTTTGTCGGTTTGCGAGGAAACCGTGCATTCTACAGAAAAACGGAAGGTAGTGCCGCATTCGGGAGGCCTTTTTACATAGCTTTCGCTATAATTTACGTGGATGTGAGCCTTTCAGATTTTCTTAAAAATTGACATGCTATAGTCCATCGAATTTTTCTCTCTAAAAAGCTGTTTCACGAGAACAAAGCCGCAAACATTAGTATAGACGTAAGAAAGCCTCGAGAATGCAATGGCGCTCTCAGTGTCCTCCTAAAGTTGAAGGTTCTCTTGGCAGGACAGAATTTCCAGAATGATGTATTGATCTCGACATCTCAAGAGTTTTTGTCGGTTTGCGAGGAGACCGTGCATTCTACAGAAAAACGGAAGGTAGTGCCGCATTCGGGAGACTTCTTTACGTAGCTTTCGCTATAATTTACGTGGATGTGAGTCTTTCAGATTTTTTAAATAATTGACATGCTATAGTCCATCGAATTTTTCTCTCTAAAAAGCTTTTTCTCGAGAACAAAGCCGCAAAGATTAGTATAGACGTAAGAAAGCCTCGAGAATGCAATGGCGCTCTCAGTTTCCATCTAAAGTTGAAGGTTCTCTTGGCAGGAGAGAATTTCCAAAATGATGTATTGATCTCGAAATCTCAAGAGTTTTTGTCGGTTTGCGAGGAAACCGTGCATTCTACAGAAAAACGGAAGGTAGTGCCGCATTCGGGAGGCCTTTTTGCGTAGCTTTCGCTATAATTTACGTGGATGTGAGTCTTTCAGATTTTTTAAATAATTGACATGCTATAGTCCATCGAATTTTTCTCTCTAAAAAGCTTTTTCTCGAGAACAAAGCCGCAAAGATTAGTATAGACGTAAGAAAGCCTCGAGAATGTAGTGGCGCTCTCAACTTCCTTCTAAAGTTGAAGGTTCTCTTGGCAGGACAGAATTTCCAGAATGATGTATTGATCTCGACGTCTCAAGAGTTTTTGTCGGTTTGCGAGGAGACCGTGCATTCTACAGAAAAACGGAAGGTAGTGCCGCATTCGGGAGGCCTTTTTACGTAGCTTTCGCTATAATTTACGTGGATGTGAGTCTTTCAGATTTTTTTAAAAATTGACATGCTGTAGTCCATCGAATTTTTCTCTCTAAAAAGCTTTTTCTCGAGAACAAAGCCGCAAAGATTAGTATAGACGTAAGAAAGCCTCGAGAATGCAATGGCGCTCTCAACTTCCTTCTAAAGTTGAAGGTTCTCTCGGCAGGACAGAATTTCCAATATGATGTATTGATCTCGAAATCTCAAGAGTTTTTGTCGGTTTGCGAGGAAACCGTGCATTCTACAGAAAAACGGAAGGTAGTGCCGCATTCGGGAGGCCTTTTTACGTAGCTTTCGCTATAATTTACGTGGATGTGAGTCTTTCAGATTTTTTAAATAATTGACATGCTATAGTCCATCGAATTTTTCTCTCTAAAAAGCTTTTTCTCGAGAACAAAACCGCAAAGATTAGTATAGACGTAAGAAAGCCTCGAGAATGCAATGGCGTTATCAGTTTCCTTCTAAAGTTGAAGGTTCTCTTGGCAGGACAGAATTTCCAAAATGATGTATTGATCTCGAAGTCTCAAGAGTTTTTGTCGGTTTGCGAGGAAACCGTGCATTCTACAGAAAAACGGAAGGTAGTGCCGCATTCGGGAGGCCTTTTTACGTAGCTTTCGCTATAATTTACGTGGATGTGAGTCTTTCAGATTTTTTAAATAATTGACATGCTATAGTCCATCGAATTTTTCTCTCTAAAAAGCTTTTTCTCGAGAACAAAGCCGCAAAGATTAGTATAGACGTAAGAAAGCCTCGAGAATGCAATGGCGCTCTCAGTTTCCATCTAAAGTTGAAGGTTCTCTTGGCAGGAGAGAATTTCCAAAATGATGTATTGATCTCGAAATCTCAAGAGTCTTTGTCGGTTTGCCAGGAAACCGTGCATTCTACAGAAAAACGGAAGGTAGTGCCGCATTCGGGAGGCCTTTTTACGTAGCTCTCGCTATAATTTACGTGGACGTGAGTCTTTCAGATTTTTGAAATAATTGACATGCTATAGTCCATCGAATTTTTCTCTCTAAAAAGCTTTTTCTCGAGAACAAAGCCGCAAAGATTAGTATAGACGTAAGAAAGCCTCGAGAATGCAATGGCGCTCTCAACTTCCTTCTAAAGTTGAAGGTTCTCTTGGCAGGACAGAATTTCCAGAATGATGTATTGATCTCGACATCTCAAGAGTTTTTGTCGGTTTGCGAGGAAACCGTGCATTCTACAGAAAAACGGAAGGTAGTGCCGCATTCGGGAGGCCTTTTTACGTAGCTTTCGCTATAATTTACGTGGATGTGAGTCTTTCAGATTTTTTTAAAAATTGACATGCTGTAGTCCATCGAATTTTTCTCTCTAAAAAGCTTTTTCTCGAGAACAAAGCCGCAAAGATTAGTATAGACGTAAGAAAGCCTCGAGAATGCAATGGCGCTCTCAGTGTCCTCCTAAAGTTGAAGGTTCTCTTGGCAGGACAGAATTTCCAGAATGATGTATTGATCTCGACATCTCAAGAGTTTTTGTCGGTTTGCGAGGAGACCGTGCATTCTACAGAAAAACGGAAGGTAGTGCCGCATTCGGGAGACTTCTTTACGTAGCTTTCGCTATAATTTACGTGGATGTGAGTCTTTCAGATTTTTTAAATAATTGACATGCTATAGTCCATCGAATTTTTCTCTCTAAAAAGCTTTTTCTCGAGAACAAAGCCGCAAAGATTAGTATAGACGTAAGAAAGCCTCGAGAATGCAATGGCGCTCTCAGTTTCCATCTAAAGTTGAAGGTTCTCTTGGCAGGAGAGAATTTCCAAAATGATGTATTGATCTCGAAATCTCAAGAGTTTTTGTCGGTTTGCGAGGAAACCGTGCATTCTACAGAAAAACGGAAGGTAGTGCCGCATTCGGGAGGCCTTTTTGCGTAGCTTTCGCTATAATTTACGTGGATGTAAGTCTTTCAGATTTTTTAAATAATTGACATGCTATAGTCCATCGAATTTTTCTCTCTAAAAAGCTTTTTCTCGAGAACAAAGCCGCAAAGATTAGTATAGACGTAAGAAAGCCTCGAGAATGTAGTGGCGCTCTCAACTTCCTTCTAAAGTTGAAGGTTCTCTTGGCAGGACAGAATTTCCAGAATGATGTATTGATCTCGACGTCTCAAGAGTTTTTGTCGGTTTGCGAGGAGACCGTGCATTCTACAGAAAAACGGAAGGTAGTGCCGCATTCGGGAGGCCTTTTTGCGTAGCTTTCGCTATAATTTACGTGGATGTGAGTCTTTCAGATTTTTTTAAAAATTGACATGCTGTAGTCCATCGAATTTTTCTCTCTAAAAAGCTTTTTCTCGAGAACAAAGCCGCAAAGATTAGTATAGACGTAAGAAAGCCTCGAGAATGCAATGGCGCTCTCAACTTCCTTCTAAAGTTGAAGGTTCTCTCGGCAGGACAGAATTTCCAATATGATGTATTGATCTCGAAATCTCAAGAGTTTTTGTCGGTTTGCGAGGAAACCGTGCATTCTACAGAAAAACGGAAGGTAGTGCCGCATTCGGGAGGCCTTTTTACGTAGCTTTCGCTATAATTTACGTGGATGTGAGTCTTTCAGATTTTTTAAATAATTGACATGCTATAGTCCATCGAATTTTTCTCTCTAAAAAGCTTTTTCTCGAGAACAAAACCGCAAAGATTAGTATAGACGTAAGAAAGCCTCGAGAATGCAATGGCGTTATCAGTTTCCTTCTAAAGTTGAAGGTTCTCTTGGCAGGACAGAATTTCCAAAATGATGTATTGATCTCGAAGTCTCAAGAGTTTTTGTCGGTTTGCGAGGAAACCGTGCATTCTACAGAAAAACGGAAGGTAGTGCCGCATTCGGGAGGCCTTTTTACGTAGCTTTCGCTATAATTTACGTGGATGTGAGTCTTTCAGATTTTTTAAATAATTGACATGCTATAGTCCATCGAATTTTTCTCTCTAAAAAGCTTTTTCTCGAGAACAAAGCCGCAAAGATTAGTATAGACGTAAGAAAGCCTCGAGAATGCAATGGCGCTCTCAGTTTCCATCTAAAGTTGAAGGTTCTCTTGGCAGGAGAGAATTTCCAAAATGATGTATTGATCTCGAAATCTCAAGAGTCTTTGTCGGTTTGCCAGGAAACCGTGCATTCTACAGAAAAACGGAAGGTAGTGCCGCATTCGGGAGGCCTTTTTACGTAGCTCTCGCTATAATTTACGTGGACGTGAGTCTTTCAGATTTTTGAAATAATTGACATGCTATAGTCCATCGAATTTTTCTCTCTAAAAAGCTTTTTCTCGAGAACAAAGCCGCAAAGATTAGTATAGACGTAAGAAAGCCTCGAGAATGCAATGGCGCTCTCAACTTCCTTCTAAAGTTGAAGGTTCTCTTGGCAGGACAGAATTTCCAGAATGATGTATTGATCTCGACATCTCAAGAGTTTTTGTCGGTTTGCGAGGAAACCGTGCATTCTACAGAAAAACGGAAGGTAGTGCCGCATTCGGGAGGCCTTTTTACGTAGCTTTCGCTATAATTTACGTGGATGTGAGTCTTTCAGATTTTTTTAAAAATTGACATGCTGTAGTCCATCGAATTTTTCTCTCTAAAAAGCTTTTTCTCGAGAACAAAGCCGCAAAGATTAGTATAGACGTAAGAAAGCCTCGAGAATGCAATGGCGCTCTCAACTTCCTTCTAAAGTTGAAGGTTCTCTCGGCAGGACAGAATTTCCAATATGATGTATTGATCTCGAAATCTCAAGAGTTTTTGTCGGTTTGCGAGGAAACCGTGCATTCTACAGAAAAACGGAAGGTAGTGCCGCATTCGGGAGGCCTTTTTACGTAGCTTTCGCTATAATTTACGTAGATGTGAGTCTTTCAGATTTTTTTAAAAATTGACATGCTGTAGTCCATCGAATTTTTCTCTCTAAAAAGCTTTTTCTCGAGAACAAAGCCGCAAAGATTAGTATAGACGTAAGAAAGCCTCGAGAATGCAATGGCGTTATCAGTTTCCTTCTAAAGTTGAAGGTTCTCTTGGCAGGACAGAATTTCCAAAATGATGTATTGATCTCGAAGTCTCAAGAGTTTTTGTCGGTTTGCGAGGAAACCGTGCATTCTACAGAAAAACGGAAGGTAGTGCCGCATTCGGGAGGCCTTTTTACGTAGCTTTCGCTATAATTTACGTGGATGTGAGCCTTTCAGATTTTCTTAAAAATTGACATGCTATAGTCCATCGAATTTTTCTCTCTAAAAAGCTGTTTCACGAGAACAAAGCCGCAAAGATTAGTATAGACGTAAGAAAGCCTCGAGAATGCAATGGCGCTCTCAGTTTCCTTCTAAAGTTGAAGGTTCTCTTGGCAGGACAGAATTTCCAGAATGATGTATTGATCTCGACATCTCAAGAGTTTTTGTCGGTTTGCGAGGAAACCGTGCATTCTACAGAAAAACGGAAGGTAGTGCCGCATTCGGGAGGCCTTTTTACGTAGCCTTCGCTATAATTTACGTGGATGTGAGCCTTTCAGATTTTCTTAAAAATTGACATGCTATAGTCCATCGAATTTTTCTCTCTAAAAAGCTGTTTCTCGAGAACAAAGCCGCAAGGATTAGTATAGACGTAAGAAAGCCTCGAGAATGCAATGGCGCTCTCAGTTTCCTTCTAAAGTTGAAGGTTCTCTTGGCAGGACAGAATTTCCAAAATGATGTATTGATCTCGAAATCTCAAGAGTTTTTGTCGGTTTGCGAGGAAACCGTGAACTCTACAGAAAAACGGAAGGTAGTGCCGCAGTCGGGAGGACTTTTTACGTAGCTTTCGCTATAATTTACGTGGATGTGAGCCTTTCAGATTTTCTTAAAAATTGACATGCTATAGTCCATCGAATTTTTCTCTCTAAAAAGCTTTTTCTCGAGAACAAAGCCGCAAAGACTAGTATAGACGTAAGAAAGCCTCGAGAATGCAATGGCGCTCTCAGTTTCCATCTAAAGTTGAAGGTTCTCTTGGCAGGAGAGAATTTCCAAAATGATGTATTGATCTCGAAATCTCAAGAGTTTTTGTCGGTTTGCGAGGAAACCGTGCATTCTACAGAAAAACGGAAGGTAGTGCCGCATTCGGGAGACTTCTTTACGTAGCTTTCGCTATAATTTACGTGGATGTGAGTCTTTCAGATTTTTGAAATAATTGACATGCTATAGTCCATCGAATTTTTCTCTCTAAAAAGCTTTTTCTCGAGAACAAAGCCGCAAAGATTAGTATAGACGTAAGAAAGCCTCGAGAATGTACTGGCGCTCTCAACTTCCTTCTAAAGTTGAAGGTTCTCTTGGCAGGACAGAATTTCCAGAATGATGTATTGATCTCGACATCTCAAGAGTTTTTGTCGGTTTGCGAGGAGACCGTGCATTCTACAGAAAAACGGAAGGTAGTGCCGCATTCGGGAGGCCTTTTTACGTAGCTTTCGCTATAATTTACGTGGATGTGAGTCTTTCAGATTTTTTAAATAATTGACATGCTATAGTCCATCGAATTTTTCTCTCTAAAAAGCTTTTTCTCGAGAACAAAGCCGCAAAGATTAGTATAGACGTAAGAAAGCCTCGAGAATGCAATGGCGCTCTCAGTTTCCATCTAAAGTTGAAGGTTCTCTTGGCAGGAGAGAATTTCCAAAATGATGTATTGATCTCGACATCTCAAGAGTTTTTGTCGGTTTGCGAGGAGACCGTGCATTCTACAGAAAAACGGAAGGTAGTGCCGCATTCGGGAGGACTTTTTACGTAGCTTTCGCTATAATTTACGTGGATGTGAGTCTTTCAGATTTTTGAAATAATTGACATGCTATAGTCCATCGAATTTTTCTCTCTAAAAAGCTTTTTCTCGAGAACAAAGCCGCAAAGATTAGTATAGACGTAAGAAAGCCTCGAGAATGTACTGGCGCTCTCAACTTCCTTCTAAAGTTGAAGGTTCTCTTGGCAGGACAGAATTTCCAGAATGATGTATTGATCTCGACATCTCAAGAGTTTTTGTCGGTTTGCGAGGATACCGTGCATTCTACAGAAAAACGGAAGGTAGTGCCGCATTCGGGAGGCCTTTTTACGTAGCTTTCGCTATAATTTACGTGGATGTGAGTCTTTCAGATTTTTTTAAAAATTGACATGCTGTAGTCCATCGAATTTTTCTCTCTAAAAAGCTTTTTCTCGAGAACAAAGCCGCAAAGATTAGTATAGACGTAAGAAAGCCTCGAGAATGCAATGGCGCTCTCAACTTCCTTCTAAAGTTGAAGGTTCTCTCGGCAGGACAGAATTTCCAATATGATGTATTGATCTCGAAATCTCAAGAGTTTTTGTCGGTTTGCGAGGAAACCGTGCATTCTACAGAAAAACGGAAGGTAGTGCCGCATTCGGGAGGCCTTTTTACGTAGCTTTCGCTATAATTTACGTGGATGTGAGTCTTTCAGATTTTTTAAATAATTGACATGCTATAGTCCATCGAATTTTTCTCTCTAAAAAGCTTTTTCTCGAGAACAAAACCGCAAAGATTAGTATAGACGTAAGAAAGCCTCGAGAATGCAATGGCGTTATCAGTTTCCTTCTAAAGTTGAAGGTTCTCTTGGCAGGACAGAATTTCCAAAATGATGTATTGATCTCGAAGTCTCAAGAGTTTTTGTCGGTTTGCGAGGAAACCGTGCATTCTACAGAAAAACGGAAGGTAGTGCCGCATTCGGGAGGCCTTTTTACGTAGCTTTCGCTATAATTTACGTGGATGTGAGTCTTTCAGATTTTTTAAATAATTGACATGCTATAGTCCATCGAATTTTTCTCTCTAAAAAGCTTTTTCTCGAGAACAAAACCGCAAAGATTAGTATAGACGTAAGAAAGCCTCGAGAATGCAATGGCGTTATCAGTTTCCTTCTAAAGTTGAAGGTTCTCTTGGCAGGACAGAATTTCCAAAATGATGTATTGATCTCGAAGTCTCAAGAGTTTTTGTCGGTTTGCGAGGAAACCGTGCATTCTACAGAAAAACGGAAGGTAGTGCCGCATTCGGGAGGCCTTTTTACGTAGCTTTCGCTATAATTTACGTGGATGTGAGTCTTTCAGATTTTTTAAATAATTGACATGCTATAGTCCATCGAATTTTTCTCTCTAAAAAGCTTTTTCTCGAGAACAAAGCCGCAAAGATTAGTATAGACGTAAGAAAGCCTCGAGAATGCAATGGCGCTCTCAGTTTCCATCTAAAGTTGAAGGTTCTCTTGGCAGGAGAGAATTTCCAAAATGATGTATTGATCTCGAAATCTCAAGAGTCTTTGTCGGTTTGCCAGGAAACCGTGCATTCTACAGAAAAACGGAAGGTAGTGCCGCATTCGGGAGGCCTTTTTACGTAGCTCTCGCTATAATTTACGTGGACGTGAGTCTTTCAGATTTTTGAAATAATTGACATGCTATAGTCCATCGAATTTTTCTCTCTAAAAAGCTTTTTCTCGAGAACAAAGCCGCAAAGATTAGTATAGACGTAAGAAAGCCTCGAGAATGCAATGGCGCTCTCAACTTCCTTCTAAAGTTGAAGGTTCTCTTGGCAGGACAGAATTTCCAGAATGATGTATTGATCTCGACATCTCAAGAGTTTTTGTCGGTTTGCGAGGAAACCGTGCATTCTACAGAAAAACGGAAGGTAGTGCCGCATTCGGGAGGCCTTTTTACGTAGCTTTCGCTATAATTTACGTGGATGTGAGTCTTTCAGATTTTTTTAAAAATTGACATGCTGTAGTCCATCGAATTTTTCTCTCTAAAAAGCTTTTTCTCGAGAACAAAGCCGCAAAGATTAGTATAGACGTAAGAAAGCCTCGAGAATGCAATGGCGCTCTCAACTTCCTTCTAAAGTTGAAGGTTCTCTCGGCAGGACAGAATTTCCAATATGATGTATTGATCTCGAAATCTCAAGAGTTTTTGTCGGTTTGCGAGGAAACCGTGCATTCTACAGAAAAACGGAAGGTAGTGCCGCATTCGGGAGGCCTTTTTACGTAGCTTTCGCTATAATTTACGTAGATGTGAGTCTTTCAGATTTTTTTAAAAATTGACATGCTGTAGTCCATCGAATTTTTCTCTCTAAAAAGCTTTTTCTCGAGAACAAAGCCGCAAAGATTAGTATAGACGTAAGAAAGCCTCGAGAATGCAATGGCGTTATCAGTTTCCTTCTAAAGTTGAAGGTTCTCTTGGCAGGACAGAATTTCCAAAATGATGTATTGATCTCGAAGTCTCAAGAGTTTTTGTCGGTTTGCGAGGAAACCGTGCATTCTACAGAAAAACGGAAGGTAGTGCCGCATTCGGGAGGCCTTTTTACGTAGCTTTCGCTATAATTTACGTGGATGTGAGCCTTTCAGATTTTCTTAAAAATTGACATGCTATAGTCCATCGAATTTTTCTCTCTAAAAAGCTGTTTCACGAGAACAAAGCCGCAAAGATTAGTATAGACGTAAGAAAGCCTCGAGAATGCAATGGCGCTCTCAGTTTCCTTCTAAAGTTGAAGGTTCTCTTGGCAGGACAGAATTTCCAGAATGATGTATTGATCTCGACATCTCAAGAGTTTTTGTCGGTTTGCGAGGAAACCGTGCATTCTACAGAAAAACGGAAGGTAGTGCCGCATTCGGGAGGCCTTTTTACGTAGCCTTCGCTATAATTTACGTGGATGTGAGCCTTTCAGATTTTCTTAAAAATTGACATGCTATAGTCCATCGAATTTTTCTCTCTAAAAAGCTGTTTCTCGAGAACAAAGCCGCAAAGATTAGTATAGACGTAAGAAAGCCTCGAGAATGCAATGGCGCTCTCAGTTTCCTTCTAAAGTTGAAGGTTCTCTTGGCAGGACAGAATATCCAGAATGATGTATTGATCTCGACATCTCAAGAGTTTTTGTCGGTTTGCGAGGAAACCGTGCATTCTACAGAAAAACGGAAGGTAGTGCCGCATTCGGGAGGCCTTTTTACGTAGCTTTCGCTATAATTTACGTGGATGTGAGTCTTTCAGATTTTTGAAATAATTGACATGCTATAGTCCATCGAATTTTTCTCTCTAAAAAGCTTTTTCTCGAGAACAAAGCCGCAAAGACTAGTATAGACGTAAGAAAGCCTCGAGAATGCAATGGCGCTCTCAGTTTCCATCTAAAGTTGAAGGTTCTCTTGGCAGGAGAGAATTTCCAAAATGATGTATTGATCTCGAAATCTCAAGAGTTTTTGTCGGTTTGCGAGGAAACCGTGCATTCTACAGAAAAACGGAAGGTAGTGCCGCATTCGGGAGACTTCTTTACGTAGCTTTCGCTATAATTTACGTGGATGTGAGCCTTTCAGATTTTCTTAAAAATTGACATGCTATAGTCCATCGAATTTTTCTCTCTAAAAAGCTGTTTCACGAGAACAAAGCCGCAAAGATTAGTATAGACGTAAGAAAGCCTCGAGAATGCAATGGCGCTCTCAGTTTCCATCTAAAGTTGAAGGTTCTCTTGGCAGGAGAGAATTTCCAAAATGATGTATTGATCTCGACATCTCAAGAGTTTTTGTCGGTTTGCGAGGAGACCGTGCATTCTACAGAAAAACGGAAGGTAGTGCCGCATTCGGGAGGACTTTTTACGTAGCTTTCGCTATAATTTACGTGGATGTGAGTCTTTCAGATTTTTGAAATAATTGACATGCTATAGTCCATCGAATTTTTCTCTCTAAAAAGCTTTTTCTCGAGAACAAAGCCGCAAAGATTAGTATAGACGTAAGAAAGCCTCGAGAATGTACTGGCGCTCTCAACTTCCTTCTAAAGTTGAAGGTTCTCTTGGCAGGACAGAATTTCCAGAATGATGTATTGATCTCGACATCTCAAGAGTTTTTGTCGGTTTGCGAGGAAACCGTGCATTCTACAGAAAAACGGAAGGTAGTGCCGCATTCGGGAGGCCTTTTTACGTAGCTTTCGCTATAATTTACGTGGATGTGAGTCTTTCAGATTTTTTAAATAATTGACATGCTATAGTCCATCGAATTTTTCTCTCTAAAAAGCTTTTTCTCGAGAACAAAGCCGCAAAGATTAGTATAGACGTAAGAAAGCCTCGAGAATGCAATGGCGCTCTCAGTTTCCATCTAAAGTTGAAGGTTCTCTTGGCAGGAGAGAATTTCCAAAATGATGTATTGATCTCGACATCTCAAGAGTTTTTGTCGGTTTGCGAGGAGACCGTGCATTCTACAGAAAAACGGAAGGTAGTGCCGCATTCGGGAGGACTTTTTACGTAGCTTTCGCTATAATTTACGTGGATGTGAGTCTTTCAGATTTTTGAAATAATTGACATGCTATAGTCCATCGAATTTTTCTCTCTAAAAAGCTTTTTCTCGAGAACAAAGCCGCAAAGATTAGTATAGACGTAAGAAAGCCTCGAGAATGTACTGGCGCTCTCAACTTCCTTCTAAAGTTGAAGGTTCTCTTGGCAGGACAGAATTTCCAGAATGATGTATTGATCTCGACATCTCAAGAGTTTTTGTCGGTTTGCGAGGATACCGTGCATTCTACAGAAAAACGGAAGGTAGTGCCGCATTCGGGAGGCCTTTTTACGTAGCTTTCGCTATAATTTACGTGGATGTGAGTCTTTCAGATTTTTTTAAAAATTGACATGCTGTAGTCCATCGAATTTTTCTCTCTAAAAAGCTTTTTCTCGAGAACAAAGCCGCAAAGATTAGTATAGACGTAAGAAAGCCTCGAGAATGCAATGGCGCTCTCAACTTCCTTCTAAAGTTGAAGGTTCTCTCGGCAGGACAGAATTTCCAATATGATGTATTGATCTCGAAATCTCAAGAGTTTTTGTCGGTTTGCGAGGAAACCGTGCATTCTACAGAAAAACGGAAGGTAGTGCCGCATTCGGGAGGCCTTTTTACGTAGCTTTCGCTATAATTTACGTGGATGTGAGTCTTTCAGATTTTTTAAATAATTGACATGCTATAGTCCATCGAATTTTTCTCTCTAAAAAGCTTTTTCTCGAGAACAAAACCGCAAAGATTAGTATAGACGTAAGAAAGCCTCGAGAATGCAATGGCGTTATCAGTTTCCTTCTAAAGTTGAAGGTTCTCTTGGCAGGACAGAATTTCCAAAATGATGTATTGATCTCGAAGTCTCAAGAGTTTTTGTCGGTTTGCGAGGAAACCGTGCATTCTACAGAAAAACGGAAGGTAGTGCCGCATTCGGGAGGCCTTTTTACGTAGCTTTCGCTATAATTTACGTGGATGTGAGTCTTTCAGATTTTTTAAATAATTGACATGCTATAGTCCATCGAATTTTTCTCTCTAAAAAGCTTTTTCTCGAGAACAAAACCGCAAAGATTAGTATAGACGTAAGAAAGCCTCGAGAATGCAATGGCGTTATCAGTTTCCTTCTAAAGTTGAAGGTTCTCTTGGCAGGACAGAATTTCCAAAATGATGTATTGATCTCGAAGTCTCAAGAGTTTTTGTCGGTTTGCGAGGAAACCGTGCATTCTACAGAAAAACGGAAGGTAGTGCCGCATTCGGGAGGCCTTTTTACGTAGCTTTCGCTATAATTTACGTGGATGTGAGTCTTTCAGATTTTTTAAATAATTGACATGCTATAGTCCATCGAATTTTTCTCTCTAAAAAGCTTTTTCTCGAGAACAAAGCCGCAAAGATTAGTATAGACGTAAGAAAGCCTCGAGAATGCAATGGCGCTCTCAGTTTCCATCTAAAGTTGAAGGTTCTCTTGGCAGGAGAGAATTTCCAAAATGATGTATTGATCTCGAAATCTCAAGAGTCTTTGTCGGTTTGCCAGGAAACCGTGCATTCTACAGAAAAACGGAAGGTAGTGCCGCATTCGGGAGGCCTTTTTACGTAGCTCTCGCTATAATTTACGTGGACGTGAGTCTTTCAGATTTTTGAAATAATTGACATGCTATAGTCCATCGAATTTTTCTCTCTAAAAAGCTTTTTCTCGAGAACAAAGCCGCAAAGATTAGTATAGACGTAAGAAAGCCTCGAGAATGCAATGGCGCTCTCAACTTCCTTCTAAAGTTGAAGGTTCTCTTGGCAGGACAGAATTTCCAGAATGATGTATTGATCTCGACATCTCAAGAGTTTTTGTCGGTTTGCGAGGAAACCGTGCATTCTACAGAAAAACGGAAGGTAGTGCCGCATTCGGGAGGCCTTTTTACGTAGCTTTCGCTATAATTTACGTGGATGTGAGTCTTTCAGATTTTTTTAAAAATTGACATGCTGTAGTCCATCGAATTTTTCTCTCTAAAAAGCTTTTTCTCGAGAACAAAGCCGCAAAGATTAGTATAGACGTAAGAAAGCCTCGAGAATGCAATGGCGCTCTCAACTTCCTTCTAAAGTTGAAGGTTCTCTCGGCAGGACAGAATTTCCAATATGATGTATTGATCTCGAAATCTCAAGAGTTTTTGTCGGTTTGCGAGGAAACCGTGCATTCTACAGAAAAACGGAAGGTAGTGCCGCATTCGGGAGGCCTTTTTACGTAGCTTTCGCTATAATTTACGTAGATGTGAGTCTTTCAGATTTTTTTAAAAATTGACATGCTGTAGTCCATCGAATTTTTCTCTCTAAAAAGCTTTTTCTCGAGAACAAAGCCGCAAAGATTAGTATAGACGTAAGAAAGCCTCGAGAATGCAATGGCGTTATCAGTTTCCTTCTAAAGTTGAAGGTTCTCTTGGCAGGACAGAATTTCCAAAATGATGTATTGATCTCGAAGTCTCAAGAGTTTTTGTCGGTTTGCGAGGAAACCGTGCATTCTACAGAAAAACGGAAGGTAGTGCCGCATTCGGGAGGCCTTTTTACGTAGCTTTCGCTATAATTTACGTGGATGTGAGCCTTTCAGATTTTCTTAAAAATTGACATGCTATAGTCCATCGAATTTTTCTCTCTAAAAAGCTGTTTCACGAGAACAAAGCCGCAAAGATTAGTATAGACGTAAGAAAGCCTCGAGAATGCAATGGCGCTCTCAGTTTCCTTCTAAAGTTGAAGGTTCTCTTGGCAGGACAGAATTTCCAGAATGATGTATTGATCTCGACATCTCAAGAGTTTTTGTCGGTTTGCGAGGAAACCGTGCATTCTACAGAAAAACGGAAGGTAGTGCCGCATTCGGGAGGCCTTTTTACGTAGCCTTCGCTATAATTTACGTGGATGTGAGCCTTTCAGATTTTCTTAAAAATTGACATGCTATAGTCCATCGAATTTTTCTCTCTAAAAAGCTGTTTCTCGAGAACAAAGCCGCAAAGATTAGTATAGACGTAAGAAAGCCTCGAGAATGCAATGGCGCTCTCAGTTTCCTTCTAAAGTTGAAGGTTCTCTTGGCAGGACAGAATATCCAGAATGATGTATTGATCTCGACATCTCAAGAGTTTTTGTCGGTTTGCGAGGAAACCGTGCATTCTACAGAAAAACGGAAGGTAGTGCCGCATTCGGGAGGCCTTTTTACGTAGCTTTCGCTATAATTTACGTGGATGTGAGTCTTTCAGATTTTTGAAATAATTGACATGCTATAGTCCATCGAATTTTTCTCTCTAAAAAGCTTTTTCTCGAGAACAAAGCCGCAAAGACTAGTATAGACGTAAGAAAGCCTCGAGAATGCAATGGCGCTCTCAGTTTCCATCTAAAGTTGAAGGTTCTCTTGGCAGGAGAGAATTTCCAAAATGATGTATTGATCTCGAAATCTCAAGAGTTTTTGTCGGTTTGCGAGGAAACCGTGCATTCTACAGAAAAACGGAAGGTAGTGCCGCATTCGGGAGACTTCTTTACGTAGCTTTCGCTATAATTTACGTGGATGTGAGCCTTTCAGATTTTCTTAAAAATTGACATGCTATAGTCCATCGAATTTTTCTCTCTAAAAAGCTGTTTCACGAGAACAAAGCCGCAAAGATTAGTATAGACGTAAGAAAGCCTCGAGAATGCAATGGCGCTCTCAGTTTCCATCTAAAGTTGAAGGTTCTCTTGGCAGGAGAGAATTTCCAAAATGATGTATTGATCTCGACATCTCAAGAGTTTTTGTCGGTTTGCGAGGAGACCGTGCATTCTACAGAAAAACGGAAGGTAGTGCCGCATTCGGGAGGACTTTTTACGTAGCTTTCGCTATAATTTACGTGGATGTGAGTCTTTCAGATTTTTGAAATAATTGACATGCTATAGTCCATCGAATTTTTCTCTCTAAAAAGCTTTTTCTCGAGAACAAAGCCGCAAAGATTAGTATAGACGTAAGAAAGCCTCGAGAATGTACTGGCGCTCTCAACTTCCTTCTAAAGTTGAAGGTTCTCTTGGCAGGACAGAATTTCCAGAATGATGTATTGATCTCGACATCTCAAGAGTTTTTGTCGGTTTGCGAGGAAACCGTGCATTCTACAGAAAAACGGAAGGTAGTGCCGCATTCGGGAGGCCTTTTTACGTAGCTTTCGCTATAATTTACGTGGATGTGAGTCTTTCAGATTTTTTAAATAATTGACATGCTATAGTCCATCGAATTTTTCTCTCTAAAAAGCTTTTTCTCGAGAACAAAGCCGCAAAGATTAGTATAGACGTAAGAAAGCCTCGAGAATGCAATGGCGCTCTCAGTTTCCATCTAAAGTTGAAGGTTTTCTTGGCAGGAGAGAATTTCCAAAATGATGTATTGATCTCGACATCTCAAGAGTTTTTGTCGGTTTGCGAGGAGACCGTGCATTCTACAGAAAAACGGAAGGTAGTGCCGCATTCGGGAGGACTTTTTACGTAGCTTTCGCTATAATTTACGTGGATGTGAGTCTTTCAGATTTTTGAAATAATTGACATGCTATAGTCCATCGAATTTTTCTCTCTAAAAAGCTTTTTCTCGAGAACAAAGCCGCAAAGATTAGTATAGACGTAAGAAAGCCTCGAGAATGTACTGGCGCTCTCAACTTCCTTCTAAAGTTGAAGGTTCTCTTGGCAGGACAGAATTTCCAGAATGATGTATTGATCTCGACATCTCAAGAGTTTTTGTCGGTTTGCGAGGATACCGTGCATTCTACAGAAAAACGGAAGGTAGTGCCGCATTCGGGAGGCCTTTTTACGTAGCTTTCGCTATAATTTACGTGGATGTGAGTCTTTCAGATTTTTTAAATAATTGACATGCTATAGTCCATCGAATTTTTCTCTCTAAAAAGCTTTTTCTCGAGAACAAAGCCGCCAAGATTAGTATAGACGTAATAAAGCCTCGAGAATGTAGTGGCGCTCTCAGTTTCCTTCTAAAGCTGAAGGTTCTATTGGCAGAACAGAATTTCCAGAATGATGTATTGATCTCGACATCTCAAGAGTTTTTGTCGGTTTGCGAGGAAACAGTGCATTCTACAGAAAAACGGAAGGCAGTGCCGCATTAGGAAGGCCTTTTTACGTACCTTTCGCTATAATTTACGTGGATGTGAGTCTTTCAGATTTTTTTAGAAATTGACATGCTATAGTCCATCGAATTTTTCTCTCTAAAAAGCTGTTTCTCGGGAACAAAGCCGCAAAGATTAGTATAGACGTAAGAAAGCCTCGAGAATGCAATGGCGCTCTCAGTTTCCTTCTAAAGTTGAAGGTTCTCTTGGCAGGACAGAATTTCCAAAATGATGTATTGATCTCGAAATCTCCAGAGTTTTTGTCGATTTGCGAGGAAACCGTGCATTCTACAGAAAAACGGAAGGTAGTGCCGCATTCGGGAGGACTTTTTACGTAGCTTTCGCTATAATGTACGTGGATGTGAGCCTTTCAGATTTTCTTAAAAATTGATATGCTATAGTCCATCGAATTTTTCTCTCTAAAAAGCTTTTTCTCGAGAACAAAGCCGCAAAGATTAGTATAGACGTAAGAAATCCTCGAGAATGGAATGGCGCTCTCAGTTTCCTTCTAAAGTTGAAGGTTCTCTTGGCAGGACAGAATTTCCAGAATGATGTATTGATCTCGACATCTCAAGAGTTTTTGTCGGTTTGCGAGGAAACCGTGCATTCTACAGAAAAACGGAAGGTAGTGCCGCATTCGGGAGGCCTTTTTACGTAGCTTTCGCTATAATTTACGTGGATGTGAGCCTTTCAGATTTTCTTAAAAATTGACATGCTACAGTCCATCGAATTTTTCTCTCTAAAAAGCTTTTTCTCGAGAACAAAGCCGCAAAGATTAGTATAGACGTAAGAAAGCCTCGAGAATGCAATGGCGCTCTCAGTTTCCTTCTAAAGTTGAAGGTTCTCTTGGCAGGACAGAATTTCCAGAATGATGTATTGATCTCGACATCTCAAGAGTTTTTGTCGGTTTGCGAGGAAACCGTGCATTCTACAGAAAAACGGAAGGTAGTGCCGCATTCGGGAGGCTTTTTTACGTAGCTTTCGCTATAATTTACGTGGATGTGAGCCTTTCAGATTTTCTTAAAAATTGACATGCTATAGTTCATCGAATTTTTCTCTCTAAAAAGCTTTTTCTCGAGAACAAAGCCGCAAAGATTAGTATAGACGTAAGAAAGCCTCGAGAATGCAATGGCGCTCTCAGTTTCCTTCTAAAGCTGAAGGTTCTATTGGCAGGACAGAATTTCCAGAATGATGTATTGATCTCGACATCTCAAGAGTTTTTGTCGGTTTGCGAGGAAACCGTGCATTCTACAGAAAAGCGGAAGGTAGTGCCGCATTCGGGAGGCCTTTTTACGTAGCTTTCGCTATAATTTACGTGGATGTGAGACTTTCAGATTTTCTTAAAAATTGACATGCTATAGTCCATCGAATTTTTCTCTCTAAAAAGCTGTTTCTCGAGAACAAAGCCGCAAAGATTAGTATAGACGTAAGAAAGCCTCGAGAATGCAATGGCGCTCTCAGTTTCCTTCTAAAGTTGAAGGTTCTCTTGGCAGGACAGAATTTCCAGAATGATGTATTGATCTCGACATCTCAAGAGTTTTTGTCGGTTTGCGAGGAAACAGTGCATTCTACAGAAAAACGGAAGGCAGTGCCGCATTAGGAAGGCCTTTTTACGTACCTTTCGCTATAATTTACGTGGATGTGAGTCTTTCAGATTTTTTTAGAAATTGACATGCTATAGTCCATCGAATTTTTCTCTCTAAAAAGCTTTTTCTCGAGATCAAAGCCTCAGAGATTAGTATAGACGTAAGAAAGCCTCGAGAATGCAATGGCGCTCTCAACTTCCTTCTAAAGTTGAAGGTTCTCTTGGCAGGATAGAATTTCCAGAATGATGTATTGATCTCGACATCTCAAGAGTTTTTGTAGGTTTGCGAGGAAACCGTGCATTCTACAGAAAAACGGAAGGTAGTGCCGCATTCGGGAGGCCTTTTTACGTAGCTTTCGCTATAATTTACGTGGATGTGAGTCTTTCAGATTTTTGAAATAATTGACATGCTATAGTCCATCGAATTTTTCTCTCTAAAAAGCTTTTTCTCGAGAACAAAGCCGCAAAGATTAGTATAGACGTAAGAAAGCCTCGAGAATGCAATGGCGCTCTCAGTTTCCATCTAAAGTTGAAGGTTCTCTTGGCAGGAGAGAATTTCCAAAATGATGTATTGATCTCGAAATCTCAAGAGTTTTTGTCGGTTTGCGAGGAAACCGTGCATTCTACAGAAAAACGGAAGGTAGTGCCGCATTCGGGAGGCCTTTTTACATAGCTTTCGCTATAATTTACGTGGATGTGAGCCTTTCAGATTTTCTTAAAAATTGACATGCTATAGTCCATCGAACTTTTCTCTCTAAAAAGCTGTTTCACGAGAACAAAGCCGCAAAGATTAGTATAGACGTAAGAAAGCCTCGAGAATGCAATGGCGCTCTCAGTGTCCTCCTAAAGTTGAAGGTTCTCTTGGCAGGACAGAATTTCCAGAATGATGTATTGATCTCGACATCTCAAGAGTTTTTGTCGGTTTGCGAGGAGACCGTGCATTCTACAGAAAAACGGAAGGTAGTGCCGCATTCGGGAGACTTCTTTACGTAGCTTTCGCTATAATTTACGTGGATGTGAGTCTTTCAGATTTTTTAAATAATTGACATGCTATAGTCCATCGAATTTTTCTCTCTAAAAAGCTTTTTCTCGAGAACAAAGCCGCAAAGATTAGTATAGACGTAAGAAAGCCTCGAGAATGCAATGGCGCTCTCAGTTTCCATCTAAAGTTGAAGGTTCTCTTGGCAGGAGAGAATTTCCAAAATGATGTATTGATCTCGACATCTCAAGAGTTTTTGTCGGTTTGCGAGGAGACCGTGCATTCTACAGAAAAACGGAAGGTAGTGCCGCATTCGGGAGGACTTTTTACGTAGCTTTCGCTATAATTTACGTGGATGTGAGTCTTTCAGATTTTTGAAATAATTGACATGCTATAGTCCATCGAATTTTTCTCTCTAAAAAGCTTTTTCTCGAGAACAAAGCCGCAAAGATTAGTATAGACGTAAGAAAGCCTCGAGAATGTACTGGCGCTCTCAACTTCCTTCTAAAGTTGAAGGTTCTCTTGGCAGGACAGAATTTCCAGAATGATGTATTGATCTCGACATCTCAAGAGTTTTTGTCGGTTTGCGAGGAAACCGTGCATTCTACAGAAAAACGGAAGGTAGTGCCGCATTCGGGAGGCCTTTTTACGTAGCTTTCGCTATAATTTACGTGGATGTGAGTCTTTCAGATTTTTTAAATAATTGACATGCTATAGTCCATCGAATTTTTCTCTCTAAAAAGCTTTTTCTCGAGAACAAAGCCGCAAAGATTAGTATAGACGTAAGAAAGCCTCGAAAATGCAATGGCGCTCTCAGTTTCCATCTAAAGTTGAAGGTTCTCTTGGCAGGAGAGAATTTCCAAAATGATGTATTGATCTCGAAATCTCAAGAGTCTTTGTCGGTTTGCCAGGAAACCGTGCATTCTACAGAAAAACGGAAGGTAGTGCCGCATTCGGGAGGCCTTTTTACGTAGCTCTCGCTATAATTTACGTGGACGTGAGTCTTTCAGATTTTTGAAATAATTGACATGCTATAGTCCATCGAATTTTTCTCTCTAAAAAGCTTTTTCTCGAGAACAAAGCCGCAAAGATTAGTATAGACGTAAGAAAGCCTCGAGAATGCAATGGCGCTCTCAACTTCCTTCTAAAGTTGAAGGTTCTCTTGGCAGGACAGAATTTCCAGAATGATGTATTGATCTCGACATCTCAAGAGTTTTTGTCGGTTTGCGAGGAAACCGTGCATTCTACAGAAAAACGGAAGGTAGTGCCGTATTCGGGAGGCCTTTTTACGTAGCTTTCGCTATAATTTACGTGGATGTGAGCCTTTCAGATTTTTTTAGAAATTGACATGCTATAGTCCATCGAATTTTTCTCTCTAAAAAGCTTTTTATCGAGAACAAAGCCTCAGAGATTAGTATAGACGTAAGAAAGCCTCGAAAATGCAATGGCGCTCTCAGCTTCCTTCTAAAGTTGAAGGTTCTCTTGGCAGGACAGAATTTCCAGAATGATGTATTGATCTCGACATCTCAAGAGTTTTTGTCGGTTTGCGAGGAAACCGTGCATTCTACAGAAAAACGGAAGGTAGTGCCGCATTCGGGAGGCCTTTTTACGTAGCCTTCGCTATAATTTACGTGGATGTGAGCCTTTCAGATTTTCTTAAAAATTGACATGCTATAGTCCATCGAATTTTTCTCTCTAAAAAGCTGTTTCTCGAGAACAAAGCCGCAAAGATTAGTATAGACGTAAGAAAGCCTCGAGAATGCAATGGCGCTCTCAGTTTCCTTCTAAAGTTGAAGGTTCTCTTGGCAGGACAGAATTTCCAAAATGATGTATTGATCTCGAAATCTCAAGAGTTTTTGTCGGTTTGCGAGGAAACCGTGAATTCTACAGAAAAACGGAAGGTAGTGCCGCATTCGGGAGGACTTTTTACGTAGCTTTCGCTATAATTTACGTGGATGTGAGCCTTTCAGATTTTCTTAAAAATTGACATGCTATAGTCCATCGAATTTTTCTCTCTAAAAAGCTGTTTCTCGAGAACAAAGCCGCAAAGATTAGGATGGACGTAAGAAAGCCTCGAGAATGCAATGGCGCTCTCAGTTTCCTTCTAAAGTTGAAGGTTCTCTTGGCAGGACAGAATTTCCAATATGATGTATTGATCTCGAAATCTCAAGAGTTTTTGTCGGTTTGCGAGGAAACCGTGCATTCTACAGAAAAACGGAAGGTAGTGCCGCATTCGGGAGGCCTTTTTATGTAGCTTTCGCTATAATTTACGTGGATGTGAGTCTTTCAGATTTTTTAAATAATTGACATGCTATAGTCCATCGAATTTTTCTCTCTAAAAAGCTTTTTCTCGAGAACAAAGCCGCAAACATTAGTATAGACGTAAGAAAGCCTCGAGAATGCAATGGCGCTCTCAGTGTCCTCCTAAAGTTGAAGGTTCTCTTGGCAGGACAGAATTTCCAGAATGATGTATTGATCTCGACATCTCAAGAGTTTTTGTCGGTTTGCGAGGAGACCGTGCATTCTACAGAAAAACGGAAGGTAGTGCCGCATTCGGGAGACTTCTTTACGTAGCTTTCGCTATAATTTACGTGGATGTGAGTCTTTCAGATTTTTTAAATAATTGACATGCTATAGTCCATCGAATTTTTCTCTCTAAAAAGCTTTTTCTCGAGAACAAAGCCGCAAAGATTAGTATAGACGTAAGAAAGCCTCGAGAATGCAATGGCGCTCTCAGTTTCCATCTAAAGTTGAAGGTTCTCTTGGCAGGAGAGAATTTCCAAAATGATGTATTGATCTCGACATCTCAAGAGTTTTTGTCGGTTTGCGAGGAGACCGTGCATTCTACAGAAAAACGGAAGGTAGTGCCGCATTCGGGAGGACTTTTTACGTAGCTTTCGCTATAATTTACGTGGATGTGAGTCTTTCAGATTTTTGAAATAATTGACATGCTATAGTCCATCGAATTTTTCTCTCTAAAAAGCTTTTTCTCGAGAACAAAGCCGCAAAGATTAGTATAGACGTAAGAAAGCCTCGAGAATGTACTGGCGCTCTCAACTTCCTTCTAAAGTTGAAGGTTCTCTTGGCAGGACAGAATTTCCAGAATGATGTATTGATCTCGACATCTCAAGAGTTTTTGTCGGTTTGCGAGGAAACCGTGCATTCTACAGAAAAACGGAAGGTAGTGCCGCATTCGGGAGGCCTTTTTACGTAGCTTTCGCTATAATTTACGTGGATGTGAGTCTTTCAGATTTTTTAAATAATTGACATGCTATAGTCCATCGAATTTTTCTCTCTAAAAAGCTTTTTCTCGAGAACAAAGCCGCAAAGATTAGTATAGACGTAAGAAAGCCTCGAGAATGCAATGGCGCTCTCAGTTTCCATCTAAAGTTGAAGGTTCTCTTGGCAGGAGAGAATTTCCAAAATGATGTATTGATCTCGAAATCTCAAGAGTCTTTGTCGGTTTGCCAGGAAACCGTGCATTCTACAGAAAAACGGAAGGTAGTGCCGCATTCGGGAGGCCTTTTTACGTAGCTCTCGCTATAATTTACGTGGACGTGAGTCTTTCAGATTTTTGAAATAATTGACATGCTATAGTCCATCGAATTTTTCTCTCTAAAAAGCTTTTTCTCGAGAACAAAGCCGCAAAGATTAGTATAGACGTAAGAAAGCCTCGAGAATGCAATGGCGCTCTCAACTTCCTTCTAAAGTTGAAGGTTCTCTTGGCAGGACAGAATTTCCAGAATGATGTATTGATCTCGACATCTCAAGAGTTTTTGTCGGTTTGCGAGGAAACCGTGCATTCTACAGAAAAACGGAAGGTAGTGCCGCATTCGGGAGGCCTTTTTACGTAGCTTTCGCTATAATTTACGTGGATGTGAGTCTTTCAGATTTTTTTAAAAATTGACATGCTGTAGTCCATCGAATTTTTCTCTCTAAAAAGCTTTTTCTCGAGAACAAAGCCGCAAAGATTAGTATAGACGTAAGAAAGCCTCGAGAATGCAATGGCGCTCTCAACTTCCTTCTAAAGTTGAAGGTTCTCTCGGCAGGACAGAATTTCCAATATGATGTATTGATCTCGAAATCTCAAGAGTTTTTGTCGGTTTGCGAGGAAACCGTGCATTCTACAGAAAAACGGAAGGTAGTGCCGCATTCGGGAGGCCTTTTTACGTAGCTGTCGCTATAATTTACGTAGATGTGAGTCTTTCAGATTTTTTTAAAAATTGACATGCTGTAGTCCATCGAATTTTTCTCTCTAAAAAGCTTTTTCTCGAGAACAAAGCCGCAAAGATTAGTATAGACGTAAGAAAGCCTCGAGAATGCAATGGCGTTATCAGTTTCCTTCTAAAGTTGAAGGTTCTCTTGGCAGGACAGAATTTCCAAAATGATGTATTGATCTCGAAGTCTCAAGAGTTTTTGTCGGTTTGCGAGGAAACCGTGCATTCTACAGAAAAACGGAAGGTAGTGCCGCATTCGGGAGGCCTTTTTACGTAGCTTTCGCTATAATTTACGTGGATGTGAGCCTTTCAGATTTTCTTAAAAATTGACATGCTATAGTGCATCGAATTTTTCTCTCTAAAAAGCTGTTTCACGAGAACAAAGCCGCAAAGATTAGTATAGACGTAAGAAAGCCTCGAGAATGCAATGGCGCTCTCAGTTTCCTTCTAAAGTTGAAGGTTCTCTTGGCAGGACAGAATTTCCAGAATGATGTATTGATCTCGACATCTCAAGAGTTTTTGTCGGTTTGCGAGGAAACCGTGCATTCTACAGAAAAACGGAAGGTAGTGCCGCATTCGGGAGGCCTTTTTACGTAGCCTTCGCTATAATTTACGTGGATGTGAGCCTTTCAGATTTTCTTAAAAATTGACATGCTATAGTCCATCGAATTTTTCTCTCTAAAAAGCTGTTTCTCGAGAACAAAGCCGCAAAGATTAGTATAGACGTAAGAAAGCCTCGAGAATGCAATGGCGCTCTCAGTTTCCTTCTAAAGTTGAAGGTTCTCTTGACAGGACAGAATTTCCAAAATGATGTACTGATCTCGAAATCTCAAGAGTTTTTGTCGGTTTGCGAGGAAACCGTGAATTCTACAGAAAAACGGAAGGTAGTGCCGCATTCGGGAGGCCTTTTTACGTAGCTTTCGCTATAATTTACGTGGATGTGAGTCTTTCAGATTTTTTAAATAATTGACATGCTATAGTCCATCGAATTTTTCTCTCTAAAAAGCTTTTTCTCGAGAACAAAGCCGCAAAGATTAGTATAGACGTAAGAAAGCCTCGAGAATGCAATGGCGCTCTCAGTTTCCATCTAAAGTTGAAGGTTCTCTTGGCAGGAGAGAATTTCCAAAATGATGTATTGATCTCGAAATCTCAAGAGTTTTTGTCGGTTTGCGAGGAAACCGTGCATTCTACAGAAAAACGGAAGGTAGTGCCGCATTCGGGAGGCCTTTTTACATAGCTTTCGCTATAATTTACGTGGATGTGAACCTTTCAGATTTTCTTAAAAATTGACATGCTATAGTCCATCGAATTTTTCTCTCTAAAAAGCTGTTTCACGAGAACAAAGCCGCAAACATTAGTATAGACGTAAGAAAGCCTCGAGAATGCAATGGCGCTCTCAGTGTCCTCCTAAAGTTGAAGGTTCTCTTGGCAGGACAGAATTTCCAGAATGATGTATTGATCTCGACATCTCAAGAGTTTTTGTCGGTTTGCGAGGAGACCGTGCATTCTACAGAAAAACGGAAGGTAGTGCCGCATTCGGGAGACTTCTTTACGTAGCTTTCGCTATAATTTACGTGGATGTGAGTCTTTCAGATTTTTGAAATAATTGACATGCTATAGTCCATCGAATTTTTCTCTCTAAAAAGCTTTTTCTCGAGAACAAAGCCGCAAAGATTAGTATAGACGTAAGAAAGCCTCGAGAATGCAATGGCGCTCTCAGTTTCCATCTAAAGTTGAAGGTTCTCTTGGCAGGAGAGAATTTCCAAAATGATGTATTGATCTCGAAATCTCAAGAGTTTTTGTCGGTTTGCGAGGAAACCGTGCATTCTACAGAAAAACGGAAGGTAGTGCCGCATTCGGGAGGCCTTTTTGCGTAGGTTTCGCTATAATTTACGTGGATGTGAGTCTTTCAGATTTTTGAAATAATTGACATGCTATAGTCCATCGAATTTTTCTCTCTAAAAAGCTTTTTCTCGAGAACAAAGCCGCAAAGATTAGTATAGACGTAAGAAAGCCTCGAAAATGTAGTGGCGCTCTCAACTTCCTTCTAAAGTTGAAGGTTCTCTTGGCAGGACAGAATTTCCAGAATGATGTATTGATCTCGACGTCTCAAGAGTTTTTGTCGGTTTGCGAGGAGACCGTGCATTCTACAGAAAAACGGAAGGTAGTGCCGCATTCGGGAGGCCTTTTTACGTAGCTTTCGCTATAATTTACGTGGATGTGAGTCTTTCAGATTTTTTAAATAATTGACATGCTATAGTCCATCGAATTTTTCTCTCTAAAAAGCTTTTTCTCGAGAACAAAACCGCAAAGATTAGTATAGACGTAAGAAAGCCTCGAGAATGCAATGGCGTTATCAGTTTCCTTCTAAAGTTGAAGGTTCTCTTGGCAGGACAGAATTTCCAAAATGATGTATTGATCTCGAAGTCTCAAGAGTTTTTGTCGGTTTGCGAGGAAACCGTGCATTCTACAGAAAAACGGAAGGTAGTGCCGCATTCGGGAGGACTTTTTACGTAGCTTTCGCTATAATTTACGTGGATGTGAGCCTTTCAGATTTTCTCAAAAATTGACATGCTATAGTCCATCGAATTTTTCTCTCTAAAAAGCTTTTTCTCGAGAACAAAGCCGCAAAGATTAGTATAGACGTAAGAAAGCCTCGAGAATGCAATGGCGCTCTTAGTTTCCTTCTAAAGTTGAAGTTTCTCTTGGCAGGACAGAATTTCCAGAATGATGTATTGATCTCGACATCTCAAGAGTTTTTGTCGGTTTGCGAGGAAACCGTGCATTCTACAGAAAAACGGAAGATAGTGCCGCATTCGGGAGGCTTTTTTACGTAGCTTTCGCTATAATTTACGTGGATGTGAGTCTTTCAGATTTTTTTAGAAATTGACATGCTATAAGTCCATCGAATTTTTCTCTCTAAAAAGCTTTTTCTCGAGAACAAAGCCTCAGAGATTAGTATAGACGTAAGAAAGCCTCGAGAATGCAATGGCGCTCTCAACTTCCTTCTAAAGTTGAAGGTTCTCTTGGCGGGATAGAATTTCCAGAATGATGTATTGATCTCGACATCTCAAGAGTTCTTGTCGGTTTGCGAGGAAGCCGTGCATTCTACAGAAAAACGGAAGGTAGTGCCGCATTCGGGAGGCCTTTTTACGTAGCTTTCGCTATAATTTACGTGGATGTGAGCCTTTCAGATTTTCTTAAAAATTGACATGCTATAGTCCATCGAATTTTTCTCTCTAAAAAGCTTTTTCTCGAGAACAAAGCCGCAAAGATTAGTATAGACGTAAGAAAGCCTCGAGAATGCAATGGCGCTCTCAGTTTCCTTCTAAAGCTGAAGGTTCTATTGGCAGAACAGAATTTCCAGAATGATGTATTGATCTCGACATCTCAAGAGTTTTTGTCGGTTTGCGAGGAAACAGTGCATTCTACAGAAAAACGGAAGGCAGTGCCGCATTAGGAAGGCCTTTTTACGTACCTTTCGCTATAATTTACGTGGATGTGAGTCTTTCAGATTTTTTTAGAAATTGACATGCTATAGTCCATCGAATTTTTCTCTCTAAAAAGCTGTTTCTCGGGAACAAAGCCGCAAAGATTAGTATAGACGTAAGAAAGCCTCGAGAATGCAATGGCGCTCTCAGTTTCCTTCTAAAGTTGAAGGTTCTCTTGGCAGGACAGAATTTCCAAAATGATGTATTGATCTCGAAATCTCAAGAGTTTTTGTCGATTTGCGAGGAAACCGTGCATTCTACAGAAAAACGGAAGGTAGTGCCGCATTCGGGAGGACTTTTTACGTAGCTTTCGATATAATTTACGTGGATGTGAGCCTTTCAGATTTTCTTAAAAATTGATATGCTATAGTCCATCGAATTTTTCTCTCTAAAAAGCTTTTTCTCGAGAACAAAGCCGCAAAGATTAGTATAGACGTAAGAAAGCCTCGAGAATGCAATGGCGCTCTCAGTTTCCTTCTAAAGTTGAAGGTTCTCTTGGCAGGACAGAATTTCCAGAATGATGTATTGATCTCGACATCTCAAGAGTTTTTGTCGGTTTGCGAGGAAACCGTGCATTCTACAGAAAAACGGAAGGTAGTGCCGCATTCGGGAGGCCCTTTTACGTAGCTTTCGCTATAATTTACGTGGATGTGAGCCTTTCAGATTTTCTTAAAAATTGACATGCTATAGTCCATCGAATTTTTCTCTCTAAAAAGCTTTTTCTCGAGATCAAAGCCTCAGAGATTAGTATAGACGTAAGAAAGCCTCGAGAATGCAATGGCGCTCTCAACTTCCTTCTAAAGTTGAAGGTTCTCTTGGCAGGATAGAATTTCCAGAATGATGTATTGATCTCGACATCTCAAGAGTTTTTGTAGGTTTGCGAGGAAACCGTGCATTCTACAGAAAAACGGAAGATAGTGCCGCATTCGGGAGGCCTTTTTACGTAGCTTTCGCTATAATTTACGTGGATGTGAGTCTTTCAGATTTTTGAAATAATTGACATGCTATAGTCCATCGAATTTTTCTCTCTAAAAAGCTTTTTCTCGAGAACAAAGCCGCAAAGACTAGTATAGACGTAAGAAAGCCTCGAGAATGCAATGGCGCTCTCAGTTTCCTTCTAAAGTTGAAGGTTCTCTTGGCAGGACAGAATTTCCAGAATGATGTATTGATCTCGACATCTCAAGAGTTTTTGTCGGTTTGCGAGGAAACCGTGCATTCTACAGAAAAACGGAAGGTAGTGCCGCATTCGGGAGGCCTTTTTACGTAGCTTTCGCTATAATTTACGTGGATGTGAGCCTTTCAGATTTTCTTAAAAATTGACATGCTATAGTCCATCGAATTTTTCTCTCTAAAAAGCTTTTTCTCGAGAACAAAGGCGCAAAGATTAGTATAGACGTAATAAAGCCTCGAGAATGTAGTGGCGCTCTCAACTTCCTTCTAAAGTTGAAGGTTCTCTTGGCAGGACAGAATTTCCAGAATGATGTATTGATCTCGACATCTCAAGAGTTTTTGTCGGTTTGCGAGGAAACCGTGCATTCTACAGAAAAACGGAAGGTAGTGCCGCATTCGGGACGCCTTTTTACGTAGCTCTCGCTATAATTTACGTGGACGTGAGTCTTTCAGATTTTTTAAATAATTGACATGCTATAGTCCATCGAATTTTTCTCTCTAAAAAGCTTTTTCTCGAGAACAAAGCCGCAAAGATTAGTATAGACGTAAGAAAGCCTCGAGAATGCAATGGCGCTCTCAGTTTCCTTCTAAAGCTGAAGGTTCTATTGGCAGAACAGAATTTCCAGAATGATGTATTGATCTCGACATCTCAAGAGTTTTTGTCGGTTTGCGAGGAAACAGTGCATTCTACAGAAAAACGGAAGGCAGTGCCGCATTAGGAAGGCCTTTTTACGTACCTTTCGCTATAATTTACGTGGATGTGAGTCTTTCAGATTTTTTTAGAAATTGACATGCTATAGTCCATCGAATTTTTCTCTCTAAAAAGCTGTTTCTCGGGAACAAAGCCGCAAAGATTAGTATAGACGTAAGAAAGCCTCGAGAATGCAATGGCGCTCTCAGTTTCCTTCTAAAGTTGAAGGTTCTCTTGGCAGGACAGAATTTCCAAAATGATGTATTGATCTCGAAATCTCAAGAGTTTTTGTCGATTTGCGAGGAAACCGTGCATTCTACAGAAAAACGGAAGGTAGTGCCGCATTCGGGAGGCCTTTTTACGTAGCGTTCGCTATAATTTACGTGGATGTGAGCCTTTCAGATTTTCTTAAAAATTGACATGCTATAGTCCATCGAATTTTTCTCTCTAAAAAGCTTTTTCTCGAGAACAAAGGCGCAAAGATTAGTATAGACGTAATAAAGCCTCGAGAATGTAGTGGCGCTCTCAACTTCCTTCTAAAGTTGAAGGTTCTCTTGGCAGGACAGAATTTCCAGAATGATGTATTGATCTCGACATCTCAAGAGTTTTTGTCGGTTTGCGAGGAAACCGTGCATTCTACAGAAAAACGGAAGGTAGTGCCGCATTCGGGAGGCCTTTTTACGTAGCTCTCGCTATAATTTACGTGGACGTGAGTCTTTCAGATTTTTGAAATAATTGACATGCTATAGTCCATCGAATTTTTCTCTCTAAAAAGCTTTTTCTCGAGAACAAAGCCGCAAAGATTAGTATAGACGTAAGAAAGCCTCGAGAATGCAATGGCGCTCTCAACTTCCTTCTAAAGTTGAAGGTTCTCTTGGCAGGACAGAATTTCCAGAATGATGTATTGATCTCGACATCTCAAGAGTTTTTGTCGGTTTGCGAGGAAACCGTGCATTCTACAGAAAAACGGAAGGTAGTGCCGCATTCGGGAGGCCTTTCTACGTAGCTTTCGCTATAATTTACGTGGATGTGAGTCTTTCAGATTTTTGAAATAATTGACATGCTATAGTCCATCGAATTTTTCTCTCTAAAAAGCTTTTTCTCGAGAACAAAGCCGCAAAGATTAGTATAGACGTAAGAAAGCCTCGAGAATGCAATGGCGCTCTCAACTTCTTTCTAAAGTTGAAGGTTCTCTTGGCAGGACAGAATTTCTAGAATGATGTATTGATCTCGACATCTCAAGAGTTTTTGTCGGTTTGCGAGGAAACCGTGCATTCTACAGAAAAACGGAAGGTAGTGCCGCATTCGGGAGGCCTTTTTACGTAGCTTTCGCTATAATTTATGTGGATGTGAGCCTTTCAGATTTTCTTAAAAATTGACATGCTATAGTCCATCGAATTTTTCTCTCTAAAAAGCTTTTTCTCGAGAACAAAGCCGCAAAGATTAGTATAGACGTAAGAAAGCCTCGAGAATGCAATGGCGCTCTCAGTTTCCTTCTAAAGCTGAAGGTTCTATTGGCAGAACAGAATTTCCAGAATGATGTATTGATCTCGACATCTCAAGAGTTTTTGTCGGTTTGCGAGGAAACAGTGCATTCTACAGAAAAACGGAAGATAGTGCCGCATTTGGGAGGCCTTTTTACGTAGCTTTCGCTATAATTTACGTGGATGTGAGTCTTTCAGATTTTTTAAATAATTGACATGCTATAGTCCATCGAATTTTTCTCTCTAAAAAGCTTTTTCTCGAGAACAAAGCCGCAAAGATTAGTATAGACGTAAGAAAGCCTCGAGAATGCAATGGCGCTCTCAGTTTCCTTCTAAAGCTGAAGGTTCTATTGGCAGAACAGAATTTCCAAAATGATGTATTGATCTCGAAATCTCAAGAGTTTTTGTCGATTTGCGAGGAAACCGTGCATTCTACAGAAAAACGGAAGGTAGTGCCGCATTCGGGAGGCCTTTTTACGTAGCGTTCGCTATAATTTACGTGGATGTGAGCCTTTCAGATTTTCTTAAAAATTGACATGCTATAGTCCATCGAATTTTTCTCTCTAAAAAGCTTTTTCTCGAGAACAAAGGCGCAAAGATTAGTATAGACGTAATAAAGCCTCGAGAATGTAGTGGCGCTCTCAACTTCCTTCTAAAGTTGAAGGTTCTCTTGGCAGGACAGAATTTCCAGAATGATGTATTGATCTCGACATCTCAAGAGTTTTTGTCGGTTTGCGAGGAAACCGTGCATTCTACAGAAAAACGGAAGGTAGTGCCGCATTCGGGAGGCCTTTTTACGTAGCTCTCGCTATAATTTACGTGGACGTGAGTCTTTCAGATTTTTGAAATAATTGACATGCTATAGTCCATCGAATTTTTCTCTCTAAAAAGCTTTTTCTCGAGAACAAAGCCGCAAAGATTAGTATAGACGTAAGAAAGCCTCGAGAATGCAATGGCGCTCTCAACTTCCTTCTAAAGTTGAAGGTTCTCTTGGCAGGACAGAATTTCCAGAATGATGTATTGATCTCGACATCTCAAGAGTTTTTGTCGGTTTGCGAGGAAACCGTGCATTCTACAGAAAAACGGAAGGTAGTGCCGCATTCGGGAGGCCTTTCTACGTAGCTTTCGCTATAATTTACGTGGATGTGAGTCTTTCAGATTTTTGAAATAATTGACATGCTATAGTCCATCGAATTTTTCTCTCTAAAAAGCTTTTTCTCGAGAACAAAGCCGCAAAGATTAGTATAGACGTAAGAAAGCCTCGAGAATGCAATGGCGCTCTCAACTTCTTTCTAAAGTTGAAGGTTCTCTTGGCAGGACAGAATTTCTAGAATGATGTATTGATCTCGACATCTCAAGAGTTTTTGTCGGTTTGCGAGGAAACCGTGCATTCTACAGAAAAACGGAAGGTAGTGCCGCATTCGGGAGGCCTTTTTACGTAGCTTTCGCTATAATTTATGTGGATGTGAGCCTTTCAGATTTTCTTAAAAATTGACATGCTATAGTCCATCGAATTTTTCTCTCTAAAAAGCTTTTTCTCGAGAACAAAGCCGCAAAGATTAGTATAGACGTAAGAAAGCCTCGAGAATGCAATGGCGCTCTCAGTTTCCTTCTAAAGCTGAAGGTTCTATTGGCAGAACAGAATTTCCAGAATGATGTATTGATCTCGACATCTCAAGAGTTTTTGTCGGTTTGCGAGGAAACAGTGCATTCTACAGAAAAACGGAAGGCAGTGCCGCATTAGGAAGGCCTTTTTACGTACCTTTCGCTATAATTTACGTGGATGTGAGTCTTTCAGATTTTTTTAGAAATTGACATGCTATAGTCCATCGAATTTTTCTCTCTAAAAAGCTGTTTCTCGGGAACAAAGCCGCAAAGATTAGTATAGACGTAAGAAAGCCTCGAGAATGCAATGGCGCTCTCAGTTTCCTTCTAAAGTTGAAGGTTCTCTTGGCAGGACAGAATTTCCAGAATGATGTATTGATCTCGACATCTCAAGAGTTTTTGTCGGTTTGCGAGGAAACCGTGCATTCTACAGAAAAACGGAAGGTAGTGCCGCATTTGGGAGGCCTTTTTACGTAGCTTTCGCTATAATTTACGTGGATGTGAGCCTTTCAGATTTTCTTAAAAATTGACATGCTATAGTCCATCGAATTTTTCTCTCTAAAAAGCTTTTTCTCGAGAACAAAGCCGCAAAGATTAGTATAGACGTAAGAAAGCCTCGAGAATGCAATGGCGCTCTCAGTTTCCTTCTAAAGTTGAAGGTTCTCTTGGCAGGACAGAATTTCCAGAATGATGTATTGATCTCGACATCTCAAGAGTTTTTGTCGGTTTGCGAGGAAACCGTGCATTCTACAGAAAAACGGAAGGTAGTGCCGCATTCGGGAGGCCTTTTTACGTAGCTTTCGCTATAATTTACGTGGATGTGAGCCTTTCAGATTTTCTTAAAAATTGACATGCTATAGTCCATCGAATTTTTCTCTCTAAAAAGCTTTTTCTCGAGAACAAAGCCGCAAAGATTAGTATAGACGTAAGAAAGCCTCGAGAATGCAATGGCGCTCTCAGTTTCCTTCTAAAGCTGAAGGTTCTATTGGCAGGACAGAATTTCCAGAATGATGTATTGATCTCGACATCTCAAGAGTTTTTGTAGGTTTGCGAGGAAACCGTGCATTCTACAGAAAAACGGAAGGTAGTGCCGCATTCGGGAGGCCTTTTTACGTAGCTTTCGCTATAATTTACGTGGATATGAGACTTTCAGATTTTCTTAAAAATTGACATGCTATAGTCCATCGAATTTTTCTCTCTAAAAAGCTGTTTCTCGAGAACAAAGCCGCAAAGATTAGTATAGACGTAAGAAAGCCTCGAGAATGCAATGGCGCTCTCAGTTTCCTTCTAAAGTTGAAGGTTCTCTTGGCAGGACAGAATTTCCAGAATGATGTATTGATCTCGACATCTCAAGAGTTTTTGTCGGTTTGCGAGGAAACAGTGCATTCTACAGAAAAACGGAAGGCAGTGCCGCATTAGGAAGGCCTTTTTACGTACCTTTCGCTATAATTTACGTGGATGTGAGTCTTTCAGATTTTTTTAGAAATTGACATGCTATAGTCCATCGAATTTTTCTCTCTAAAAAGCTTTTTCTCGAGATCAAAGCCTCAGAGATTAGTATAGACGTAAGAAAGCCTCGAGAATGCAATGGCGCTCTCAACTTCCTTCTAAAGTTGAAGGTTCTCTTGGCAGGATAGAATTTCCAGAATGATGTATTGATCTCGACATCTCAAGAGTTTTTGTAGGTTTGCGAGGAAACCGTGCATTCTACAGAAAAACGGAAGATAGTGCCGCATTCGGGAGGCCTTTTTACGTAGCTTTCGCTATAATTTACGTGGATGTGAGTCTTTCAGATTTTTGAAATAATTGACATGCTATAGTCCATCGAATTTTTCTCTCTAAAAAGCTTTTTCTCGAGAACAAAGCCGCAAAGACTAGTATAGACGTAAGAAAGCCTCGAGAATGCAATGGCGCTCTCAGTTTCCTTCTAAAGTTGAAGGTTCTCTTGGCAGGACAGAATTTCCAAAATGATGTATTGATCTCGAAATCTCAAGAGTTTTTGTCGATTTGCGAGGAAACCGTGCATTCTACAGAAAAACGGAAGGTAGTGCCGCATTCGGGAGGACTTTTTACGTAGCTTTCGCTATAATTTACGTGGATGTGAGCCTTTCAGATTTTCTTAAAAATTGATATGCTATAGTCCATCGAATTTTTCTCTCTAAAAAGCTTTTTCTCGAGAACAAAGCCGCAAAGATTAGTATAGACGTAAGAAAGCCTCGAGAATGCATTGGCGCTCTCAGTTTCCTTCTAAAGTTGAAGGTTCTCTTGGCAGGACAGAATTTCCAGAATGATGTATTGATCTCGACATCTCAAGAGTTTTTGTCGGTTTGCGAGGAAACCGTGCATTCTACAGAAAAACGGAAGATAGTGCCGCATTTGGGAGGCCTTTTTACGTAGCTTTCGCTATAATTTACGTGGATGTGAGTCTTTCAGATTTTTTAAATAATTGACATGCTATAGTCCATCGAATTTTTCTCTCTAAAAAGCTTTTTCTCGAGAACAAAGCCGCAAAGATTAGTATAGACGTAAGAAAGCCTCGAGAATGCAATGGCGCTCTCAGTTTCCTTCTAAAGCTGAAGGTTCTATTGGCAGAACAGAATTTCCAGAATGATGTATTGATCTCGACATCTCAAGAGTTTTTGTCGGTTTGCGAGGAAACAGTGCATTCTACAGAAAAACGGAAGGCAGTGCCGCATTAGGAAGGCCTTTTTACGTACCTTTCGCTATAATTTACGTGGATGTGAGTCTTTCAGATTTTTTTAGAAATTGACATGCTATAGTCCATCGAATTTTTCTCTCTAAAAAGCTGTTTCTCGGGAACAAAGCCGCAAAGATTAGTATAGACGTAAGAAAGCCTCGAGAATGCAATGGCGCTCTCAGTTTCCTTCTAAAGTTGAAGGTTCTCTTGGCAGGACAGAATTTCCAAAATGATGTATTGATCTCGAAATCTCAAGAGTTTTTGTCGATTTGCGAGGAAACCGTGCATTCTACAGAAAAACGGAAGGTAGTGCCGCATTCGGGAGGCCTTTTTACGTAGCGTTCGCTATAATTTACGTGGATGTGAGCCTTTCAGATTTTCTTAAAAATTGACATGCTATAGTCCATCGAATTTTTCTCTCTAAAAAGCTTTTTCTCGAGAACAAAGGCGCAAAGATTAGTATAGACGTAATAAAGCCTCGAGAATGTAGTGGCGCTCTCAACTTCCTTCTAAAGTTGAAGGTTCTCTTGGCAGGACAGAATTTCCAGAATGATGTATTGATCTCGACATCTCAAGAGTTTTTGTCGGTTTGCGAGGAAACCGTGCATTCTACAGAAAAACGGAAGGTAGTGCCGCATTCGGGAGGCCTTTTTACGTAGCTCTCGCTATAATTTACGTGGACGTGAGTCTTTCAGATTTTTGAAATAATTGACATGCTATAGTCCATCGAATTTTTCTCTCTAAAAAGCTTTTTCTCGAGAACAAAGCCGCAAAGATTAGTATAGACGTAAGAAAGCCTCGAGAATGCAATGGCGCTCTCAACTTCCTTCTAAAGTTGAAGGTTCTCTTGGCAGGACAGAATTTCCAGAATGATGTATTGATCTCGACATCTCAAGAGTTTTTGTCGGTTTGCGAGGAAACCGTGCATTCTACAGAAAAACGGAAGGTAGTGCCGCATTCGGGAGGCCTTTCTACGTAGCTTTCGCTATAATTTACGTGGATGTGAGTCTTTCAGATTTTTGAAATAATTGACATGCTATAGTCCATCGAATTTTTCTCTCTAAAAAGCTTTTTCTCGAGAACAAAGCCGCAAAGATTAGTATAGACGTAAGAAAGCCTCGAGAATGCAATGGCGCTCTCAACTTCTTTCTAAAGTTGAAGGTTCTCTTGGCAGGACAGAATTTCTAGAATGATGTATTGATCTCGACATCTCAAGAGTTTTTGTCGGTTTGCGAGGAAACCGTGCATTCTACAGAAAAACGGAAGGTAGTGCCGCATTCGGGAGGCCTTTTTACGTAGCTTTCGCTATAATTTATGTGGATGTGAGCCTTTCAGATTTTCTTAAAAATTGACATGCTATAGTCCATCGAATTTTTCTCTCTAAAAAGCTTTTTCTCGAGAACAAAGCCGCAAAGATTAGTATAGACGTAAGAAAGCCTCGAGAATGCAATGGCGCTCTCAGTTTCCTTCTAAAGCTGAAGGTTCTATTGGCAGAACAGAATTTCCAGAATGATGTATTGATCTCGACATCTCAAGAGTTTTTGTCGGTTTGCGAGGAAACAGTGCATTCTACAGAAAAACGGAAGATAGTGCCGCATTTGGGAGGCCTTTTTACGTAGCTTTCGCTATAATTTACGTGGATGTGAGTCTTTCAGATTTTTTAAATAATTGACATGCTATAGTCCATCGAATTTTTCTCTCTAAAAAGCTTTTTCTCGAGAACAAAGCCGCAAAGATTAGTATAGACGTAAGAAAGCCTCGAGAATGCAATGGCGCTCTCAGTTTCCTTCTAAAGCTGAAGGTTCTATTGGCAGAACAGAATTTCCAAAATGATGTATTGATCTCGAAATCTCAAGAGTTTTTGTCGATTTGCGAGGAAACCGTGCATTCTACAGAAAAACGGAAGGTAGTGCCGCATTCGGGAGGCCTTTTTACGTAGCGTTCGCTATAATTTACGTGGATGTGAGCCTTTCAGATTTTCTTAAAAATTGACATGCTATAGTCCATCGAATTTTTCTCTCTAAAAAGCTTTTTCTCGAGAACAAAGGCGCAAAGATTAGTATAGACGTAATAAAGCCTCGAGAATGTAGTGGCGCTCTCAACTTCCTTCTAAAGTTGAAGGTTCTCTTGGCAGGACAGAATTTCCAGAATGATGTATTGATCTCGACATCTCAAGAGTTT
The DNA here is from genome assembly GCA_037954035.1 of Rosalia funebris. Lineage (NCBI taxonomy): Eukaryota > Metazoa > Arthropoda > Insecta > Coleoptera > Cerambycidae > Rosalia > Rosalia funebris. The sequence continues at coordinate 21,936,007 of JAZFAV010000039.1, read as the reverse complement.
TTGTCGGTTTGCGAGGAAACCGTGCATTCTACAGAAAAACGGAAGGTAGTGCCGCATTCGGGAGGCCTTTTTACGTAGCTCTCGCTATAATTTACGTGGACGTGAGTCTTTCAGATTTTTGAAATAATTGACATGCTATAGTCCATCGAATTTTTCTCTCTAAAAAGCTTTTTCTCGAGAACAAAGCCGCAAAGATTAGTATAGACGTAAGAAAGCCTCGAGAATGCAATGGCGCTCTCAACTTCCTTCTAAAGTTGAAGGTTCTCTTGGCAGGACAGAATTTCCAGAATGATGTATTGATCTCGACATCTCAAGAGTTTTTGTCGGTTTGCGAGGAAACCGTGCATTCTACAGAAAAACGGAAGGTAGTGCCGCATTCGGGAGGCCTTTCTACGTAGCTTTCGCTATAATTTACGTGGATGTGAGTCTTTCAGATTTTTGAAATAATTGACATGCTATAGTCCATCGAATTTTTCTCTCTAAAAAGCTTTTTCTCGAGAACAAAGCCGCAAAGATTAGTATAGACGTAAGAAAGCCTCGAGAATGCAATGGCGCTCTCAACTTCTTTCTAAAGTTGAAGGTTCTCTTGGCAGGACAGAATTTCTAGAATGATGTATTGATCTCGACATCTCAAGAGTTTTTGTCGGTTTGCGAGGAAACCGTGCATTCTACAGAAAAACGGAAGGTAGTGCCGCATTCGGGAGGCCTTTTTACGTAGCTTTCGCTATAATTTATGTGGATGTGAGCCTTTCAGATTTTCTTAAAAATTGACATGCTATAGTCCATCGAATTTTTCTCTCTAAAAAGCTTTTTCTCGAGAACAAAGCCGCAAAGATTAGTATAGACGTAAGAAAGCCTCGAGAATGCAATGGCGCTCTCAGTTTCCTTCTAAAGCTGAAGGTTCTATTGGCAGAACAGAATTTCCAGAATGATGTATTGATCTCGACATCTCAAGAGTTTTTGTCGGTTTGCGAGGAAACAGTGCATTCTACAGAAAAACGGAAGGCAGTGCCGCATTAGGAAGGCCTTTTTACGTACCTTTCGCTATAATTTACGTGGATGTGAGTCTTTCAGATTTTTTTAGAAATTGACATGCTATAGTCCATCGAATTTTTCTCTCTAAAAAGCTGTTTCTCGGGAACAAAGCCGCAAAGATTAGTATAGACGTAAGAAAGCCTCGAGAATGCAATGGCGCTCTCAGTTTCCTTCTAAAGTTGAAGGTTCTCTTGGCAGGACAGAATTTCCAAAATGATGTATTGATCTCGAAATCTCAAGAGTTTTTGTCGATTTGCGCGGAAACCGTGCATTCTACAGAAAAACGGAAGGTAGTGCCGCATTCGGGAGGACTTTTTACGTAGCTTTCGCTATAATTTACGTGGATGTGAGCCTTTCAGATTTTCTTAAAAATTGATATGCTATAGTCCATCGAATTTTTCTCTCTAAAAAGCTGTTTCTCGAGAACAAAGCCGCAAAGATTAGTATAGACGTAAGAAAGCCTCGAGAATGCAATGGCGCTCTCAGTTTCCTTCTAAAGTTGAAGGTTCTCTTGGCAGGACAGAATTTCCAGAATGATGTATTGATCTCGACATCTCAAGAGTTTTTGTCGGTTTGCGAGGAAACAGTGCATTCTACAGAAAAACGGAAGGCAGTGCCGCATTAGGAAGGCCTTTTTACGTACCTTTCGCTATAATTTACGTGGATGTGAGTCTTTCAGATTTTTTAAATAATTGACATGCTATAGTCCATCGAATTTTTCTCTCTAAAAAATTTTTTCTCGAGAACAAAGCCGCAAAGATTAGTATAGACGTAAGAAAGCCTCGAGAATGCAATGGCGCTCTCAGTGTCCTTCTAAAGTTGAAGGTTCTCTTGGCAGGACAGAATTTCCAGAATGATGTATTGATCTCGACGTCTCAAGAGTTTTTGTCGGTTTGCGAGGAGACCGTGCATTCTACAGAAAAACGGAAGGTAGTGCCGCATTCGGGAGGCCTTTTTACGTAGCTTTCGCTATAATTTACGTGGATGTGAGTCTTTCAGATTTTTTAAATAATTGACATGCTATAGTCCATCGAATTTTTCTCTCTAAAAAGCTGTTTCTCGAGAACAAAGCCGCAAAGATTAGTATAGACGTAAGAAAGCCTCGAGAATGCAATGGCGCTCTCAGTGTCCTTCTAAAGTTGAAGGTTCTCTTTGCAGGACAGAATTTCCAGAATGATGTATTGATCTCGACGTCTCAAGAGTTTTTGTCGGTTTGCGAGGAGACCGTGCATTCTACAGAAAAACGGAAGGTAGTGCCGCATTCGGGAGGCCTTTTTACGTAGCTTTCGCTATAATTTACGTGGATGTGAGCCTTTCAGATTTTCTTAAAAATTGACATGCTATAGTCCATCGAATTTTTCTCTCTAAAAAGCTGTTTCTCGAGAACAAAGCCGCAAACATTAGTATAGACGTAAGAAAGCCTCGAGAATGCAATGGCGCTCTCAGTGTCCTTCTAAAGTTGAAGGTTCTCTTGGCAGGACAGAATTTCCAGAATGATGTATTGATCTCGACGTCTCAAGAGTTTTTGTCGGTTTGCGAGGAGACCGTGCATTCTACAGAAACACGGAAGGTAGTGCCGCATTCGGGAGGCCTTTTTACGTAGCTTTCGCTATAATTTACGTGGATGTGAGCCTTTCAGATTTTCTTAAAAATTGACATGCTATAGTCCATCGAATTTTTCTCTCTAAAAAGCTTTTTCTCGAGAACAAAGCCGCAAAGATTAGTATAGACGTAAGAAAGCCTCGAGAATGCAATGGCGCTCTCAGTGTCCTTCTAAAGTTGAAGGTTCTCTTGGCAGGACAGAATTTCCAGAATGATGTATTGATCTCGACATCTCAAGAGTTTTTGTCGGTTTGCGAGGAAACCGTGCATTCTACAGAAAAACGGAAGGTAGTGCCGCATTCGGGAGGCCTTTTTACGTAGCTTTCGCTATAATTTACGTGGATGTGAGCCTTTCAGATTTTCTTAATAATTGACATGCTATAGTCCATCGAATTTTTCTCCTCAGGCGCCACAGTTGTATGTGATAAACCAGATACACTAAGAAGTTTCAAAGAATACTAACATATTATCACCATTGAAAGATACCTTTCGAAATATATCGATTGCAAATTGCCTTGCAACGTACGATAAATATTAAGATGCATATTTAATGATTTAATGATTTAAATATTAAGATGTGTATTTAATTATACATAAGTTTAACAGTTTCATTGTCTGAATAAGATAAGACACCCATCTAACGGGAATATCATTAACAAACTTAAAACTTATTATAATCATAGATGAGTTGTAATAATGTCCACTATTTAATTTCTTCTTTCTTGTAAGTAATACTAACCCTGAAATGAATACTATTCAATACAGATACAAAAGCAAGATACACGCATAATAAAATAAGTATGTTAGGTATGGGATTGTAGGAATTAAATGCTTTGTCCGATAATTAATATTTTACTCACTTCTGGACGTCTGTTGGAAGGAAAATATTCCTGTTTCTTCCATTTCTCGTCTCTGTGTAGTTCTATTTATCTTTTGTCTCGAGATTTACGGTACAGTTATTTGGATGTCTTTCATAAATTCGGCTCGGGAAATTCCCGTCATCTAATCCAAAAATGGTAACTCGAGAACGAGAAGTGCTAGAGCGACCGTTCATATGTCGGATTGTAGGGCAGACGGTCCTCTTCAAGGTCGTCGCGTCAGTTTTGATGTGAGACTCAATGCGACTGAGTTATAACGCAAAAACAGTAACTCGATAACGAGATGTGCTAGGGCGACCGTTCATATGTCGGATTGTAGGGCAGACGGTCCTCTTCAAGGTCGTCGCGTCAGTTTTGATGTGAGACTCAATGCGACTGAGTTATAGCGCAAAAACAGTAACTCGAGAACGAGAAGTGCTAGGGCGACCGTTCATATGTCGGATTGTAGGGCAGACGGTCCTCTTCAAGGTCGTCGCGTCAGTTTTGATGTGAGACTCAATGCGACTGAGTTATAACGCAAAAACAGTAACTCGAGAACGAGAAGTGCTAGGGCGATCGTTCATATGTCGGATTGTGGAGTAGACGGTCCTCTTCAAGGTCGTCGCATCAGTTTTAATGTCAGACTCAATGCGACTGAGTTATAACGCAAAAATGGTAACTCGAGAACGAGAAGTGCTAGGGCGACCGTTCATATGTCAGATTGTGGAGTAGACGGTCCTCTTCAAGGTCGTCGCATCAGTTTTAATGTCAGACTCAATGCGACTGAGTTATAACGCAAAAATGGTAACTCGAGAACGAGAAGTGCTAGGGCGACCGTTCATATGTCGGATTGTAGGGCAGACGGTCCTCTTCAAGGTCGTCGCGTCAGTTTTGTTGTGAGACTCAATGCGACTGAATTATAACGCAAAAACAGTAACTCGAGAACGAGAAGTGCTAGGGCGACCGTTCATATGTCGAATTGTAGGGCAGACGGTCCTCTTCAAGGTCGTCGCGTCAGTTTTTATGTGAGACTCAATGCGACTGAGTTATAACGCAAAAACAGTAACTCGAGAACGAGAAGTGCTAGAGCGACCGTTCATATGTCGGATTGTAGGGCAGACGGTCCTCTTCAAGGTCGTCGCGTCAGTTTTGTTGTGAGACTCAATGCGACTGAGTTATAGCGCAAAAACGGTAACTCGAGAACAAGAAGTGCTAGAGCGACCGTTCATATGTCGGATTGTAGGGCAGACGGTCCTCTTCAAGGTCGTCGCGTCAGTTTTGATGTGAGACTCAATGCGACTGAGTTATAACGCAAAAACTGTAACTCGAGAACGAGAAGTGCTAGAGCGACCGTTCATATGTCGGATTGTAGGGCAGACGGTCCTCTTCAAGGTCGTCGCGTCAGTTTTGATGTGAGACTCAATGCGACTGAGTTATAGCGCAAAAACAGTAACTCGAGAACGAGAAGTGCTAGAGCGACCGTTCATATGTCGGATTGTAGGGCAGACGGTCCTCTTCAAGGTCGTCGCTTCAGTTTTGATGTGAGACTCAATGCGACTGAGTTTTAGCGCAAAAACAGTAACTCGAGAACGAGAAGTGCTAGAGCGACCGTTCATATGTCGGATTGTAGGGCAGACGGTCCTCTTCAAGGTCGTCGCGTCAGTTTTGATGTGAGACTCAATGCGACTGAGTTATAGCGCAAAAAGGGTAACTCGAGAACGAGAAGTGCTAGGGCGACCGTTCATATGTCGGATTGTAGGGCAGACGGTCCTCTTCAAGGTCGTCGCGTCAGTTTTGATGTGAGACTCAATGCGACTGAGTTATAACGCAGAAACAGTAACTCGAGAACGAGAAGTGCTAGAGCGACCGTTCATATGTCGGATTGTAGGGCAGACGGTCCTCTTCAAGGTCGTCGCGTCAGTTTTGATGTGAGACTCAATGCGACTGAGTTATAGCGCAAAAACAGTAACTCGAGAACAAGAAGTGCTAGAGCGACCGTTCATATGTCGGATTGTAGGGCAGACGGTCCTCTTCAAGGTCGTCGCGTCAGTTTTGATGTGAGACTCAATGCGACTGAGTTCTAACGCAAAAACTGTAACTCGAGAACGAGAAGTGCTAGAGCGACCGTTCATATGTCGGATTGTAGGGCAGACGGTCCTCTTCAAGGTCGTCGCGTCAGTTTTGATGTGAGACTCAATGCGACTGAGTTATAGCGCAAAAACAGTAACTCGAGAACGAGAAGTGCTAGGGCGACCGTTCATATGTCGAATTGTAGGGCAGACGGTCCTCTTCAAGGTCGTCGCGTCAGTTTTGATGTGAGACTCAATGCGACTGAGTTATAGCGCAAAAACAGTAACTCGAGAACGAGAAGTGCTAGAGCGACCGTTCATATGTCGGATTGTAGGGCAGACGGTCCTCTTCAAGGTCGTCGCGTCAGTTTTGATGTGAGACTCAATGCGACTGAGTTATAACGCAAAAACTGTAACTCGAGAACGAGAAGTGCTAGAGCGACCGTTCATATGTCGGATTGTAGGGCAGACGGTCCTCTTCAAGGTCGTCGCGTCAGTCTTGATGTGAGACTCAATGCGACTGAGTTATAGCGCAAAAACAGTAACTCGAGAACGAGAAGTGCTAGAGAGACCGTTCATATGTCGGACTGTAGGGCAGACGGTCCTCTTCAATGTCGTCGCGTCAGTTTTGATGTGAGACTCAATGCGACTGAGTTATAGCGCAAAAACAGTAACTCGAGAACGAGAAGTGCTAGGGCGACCGTTCATATGTCGGATTGTAGGGCAGACGGTCCTCTTCAAGGTCGTCGGGTCAGTTTTGATGTGAGACTCAATGCGACTGAGTTATAACGCAAAAACAGTAACTCGAGAACGAGAAGTGCTAGAGCGACCGTTCATATGTCGGATTGTAGGGCAGACGGTCCTCTTCAAGGTCGTCGCGTCAGTTTTGATGTGAGACTCAATGCGACTGAGTTATAGCGCAAAAACAGTAACTCGAGAACGAGAAGTGCTAGGGCGACCGTTCATATGTCGGATTGTAGGGCAGACGGTCCTCTTCAAGGTCGTCGCGTCAGTTTTGATGTGAGACTCAATGCGACTGAATTATAACGCAAAAACAGTAACTCGAGAACGAGAAGTGCTAGGGCGACCGTTCATATGTCGAATTGTAGGGCAGACGGTCCTCTTCAAGGTCGTCGCGTCAGTTTTTATGTGAGACTCAATGCGACTGAGTTATAACGCAAAAACAGTAACTCGAGAACGAGAAGTGCTAGAGCGACCGTTCATATGTCGGACTGTAGGGCAGACGGTCCTCTTCAATGTCGTCGCGTCAGTTTTGATGTGAGACTCAATGCGACTGAGTTATAGCGCAAAAACAGTAACTCGAGAACGAGAAGTGCTAGGGCGACCGTTCATATGTCGGATTGTAGGGCAGACGGTCCTCTTCAAGGTCGTCGGGTCAGTTTTGATGTGAGACTCAATGCGACTGAGTTATAACGCAAAAACAGTAACTCGAGAACGAGAAGTGCTAGAGCGACCGTTCATATGTCGGATTGTAGGGCAGACGGTCCTCTTCAAGGTCATCGCGTCAGTTTTGATGTGAGACTCAATGCGACTGAGTTATAGCGCAAAAACAGTAACTCGAGAACGAGAAGTGCTAGGGCGACCGTTCATATGTCGGATTGTAGGGCAGACGGTCCTCTTCAAGGTCGTCGGGTCAGTTTTGATGTGAGACTCAATGCGACTGAGTTATAACGCAAAAACAGTAACTCGAGAACGAGAAGTGCTAGAGCGACCGTTCATATGTCGGATTGTAGGGCAGACGGTCCTCTTCAAGGTCGTCGCGTCAGTTTTGATGTGAGACTCAATGCGACTGAGTTATAACGCAAAAACAGTAACTCGAGAACGAGAAGTGCTAGAGCGACCGTTCATATGTCGGATTGTAGGGCAGACGGTCCTCTTCAAGGTCGTCGCGTCAGTTTTGATGTGAGACTCAATGCGACTGAGTTATAGCGCAAAAACAGTAACTCGAGAACGAGAAGTGCTAGAGCGACCGTTCATATGTCGGATTGTAGGGCAGACGGTCCTCTTCAAGGTCGTCGCGTCAGTTTTGATGTGAGACTCAATGCGACTGAGTTATAACGCAAAAACTGTAACTCGAGAACGAGAAGTGCTAGAGCGACCGTTCATATGTCGGATTGTAGGGCAGACGGTCCTCTTCAAGGTCGTCGCGTCAGTTTTGATGTGAGACTCAATGCGACTGAGTTATAGCGCAAAAACAGTAACTCGAGAACGAGAAGTGCTAGAGAGACCGTTCATATGTCGGATTGTAGGGCAGACGGTCTTCTTCAAGGTCGTCGCGTCAGTTTTGATGTGAGACTCAATGCGACTGAGTTATAACGCAAAAACAGTAACTCGAGAACGAGAAGTGCTAGAGCGACCGTTCATATGTCGGACTGTAGGGCAGACGGTCCTCTTCAATGTCGTCGCGTCAGTTTTGATGTGAGACTCAATGCGACTGAGTTATAACGCAAAAACAGTAACTCGAGAACGAGAAGTGCTAGAGCGACCGTTCATATGTCGGACTGTAGGGCAGACGGTCCTCTTCAATGTCGTCGCGTCAGTTTTGATGTGAGACTCAATGCGACTGAGTTATAGCGCAAAAACAGTAACTCGAGAACGAGAAGTGCTAGGGCGACCGTTCATATGTCGGATTGTAGGGCAGACGGTCCTCTTCAAGGTCGTCGCGTCAGTTTTGATGTGAGACTCAATGCGACTGAGTTATAGCGCAAAAACAGTAACTCGAGAACGAGAAGTGCTAGGGCGACCGTTCATATGTCGGATTGTAGGGCAGACGGTCCTCTTCAAGGTCGTCGCGTCAGTTTTGATGTGAGACTCAATGCGACTGAATTATAACGCAAAAACAGTAACTCGAGAACGAGAAGTGCTAGGGCGACCGTTCATATATCGAATTGTAGGGCAGACGGTCCTCTTCAAGGTCGTCGCGTCAGTTTTTATGTGAGACTCAATGCGACTGAGTTATAACGCAAAAACAGTAACTCGAGAACGAGAAGTGCTAGAGCGACCGTTCATATGTCGGATTGTAGGGCAGACGGTCCTCTTCAAGGTCGTCGCGTCAGTTTTGATGTGAGACTCAATGCGACTGAGTTATAACGCAAAAACAGTAACTCGAGAACGAGAAGTGCTAGAGCGACCGTTCATATGTCGGATTGTAGGGCAGACGGTCCTCTTCAAGGTCGTCGCGTCAGTTTTGATGTGAGACTCAATGCGACTGAGTTATAGCGCAAAAACAGTAACTCGAGAACGAGAAGTGCTAGAGAGACCGTTCATATGTCGGATTGTAGGGCAGACGGTCCTCTTCAATGTCGTCGCGTCAGTTTTGATGTGAGACTCAATGCGACTGAGTTATAGCGCAAAAACAGTAACTCGAGAACGAGAAGTGCTAGGGCGACCGTTCATATGTCGGATTGTAGGGCAGACGGTCCTCTTCAAGGTCGTCGCGTCAGTTTTGATGTGAGACTCAATGCGACTGAGTTATAGCGCAAAAACAGTAACTCGAGAACGAGACGTGCTAGGGCGACCGTTCATATGTCGGATTGTAGGGCAGACGGTCCTCTTCAAGGTCGTCGCGTCAGTTTTGATGTGAGACTCAATGCGACTGAATTATAACGCAAAAACAGTAACTCGAGAACGAGAAGTGCTAGGGCGACCGTTCATATGTCGAATTGTAGGGCAGACGGTCCTCTTCAAGGTCGTCGCGTCAGTTTTTATGTGAGACTCAATGCGACTGAGTTATAACGCAAAAACGGTAACTCGAGAACGAGAAGTGCTAGAGCGACCGTTCATATGTCGGATTGTAGGGCAGACGGTCCTCTTCAAGGTCGTCGCGTCAGTTTTGATGTGAGACTCAATGCGACTGAGTTATAACGCAAAAACAGTAACTCGAGAACGAGAAGTGCTAGAGCGACCGTTCATATGTCGGATTGTAGGGCAGACGGTCCTCTTCAAGGTCGTCGCGTCAGTTTTGATGTGAGACTCAATGCGACTGAGTTATAGCGCAAAAACAGTAACTCGAGAACCAGAAGTGCTAGAGCGACCGTTCATATGTCGGATTGTAGGGCAGACGGTCCTCTTCAAGGTCGTCGCGTCAGTTTTGATGTGAGACTCAATGCGACTGAGTTATAACGCAAAAACTGTAACTCGAGAACGAGAAGTGCTAGAGCGACCGTTCATATGTCGGATTGTAGGGCAGACGGTCCTCTTCAAGGTCGTCGCGTCAGTTTTGATGTGACACTCAATGCGACTGAGTTATAACGCAAAAACAGTAACTCGAGAACGAGAAGTGCTAGAGCGACCGTTCATATGTCGGATTGTAGGGCAGACGGTCCTCTTCAAGGTCGTCGCGTCAGTTTTGTTGTGAGACTCAATGCGACTGAGTTATAGCGCAAAAACGGTAACTCGAGAACAAGAAGTGCTAGAGCGACCGTTCATATGTCGGATTGTAGGGCAGACGATCCTCTTCAAGGTCGTCGCGTCAGTTTTGATGTGAGACTCAATGCGACTGAGTTATAGCGCAAAAACAGTAACTCGAGAACGAGAAGTGCTAGAGAGACCGTTCATATGTCGGATTGTAGGGCAGACGGTCTTCTTCAAGGTCGTCGCGTCAGTTTTGATGTGAGACTCAATGCGACTGAGTTATAACGCAAAAACAGTAACTCGAGAACGAGAAGTGCTAGAGCGACCGTTCATATGTCGGACTGTAGGGCAGACGGTCCTCTTCAATGTCGTCGCGTCAGTTTTGATGTGAGACTCAATGCGACTGAGTTATAGCGCAAAAACAGTAACTCGAGAACGAGAAGTGCTAGGGCGACCGTTCATATGTCGGATTGTAGGGCAGACGGTCCTCTTCAAGGTCGTCCGGTCAGTTTTGATGTGAGACTCAATGCGACTGAGTTATAACGCAAAAACAGTAACTCGAGAACGAGAAGTGCTAGAGCGACCGTTCATATGTCGGATTGTAGGGCAGACGGTCCTCTTCAAGGTCGTCGCGTCAGTTTTGATGTGAGACTCAATGCGACTGTGTTATAGCGCAAAAACAGTAACTCGAGAACGAGAAGTGCTAGGGCGACCGTTCATATGTCGGATTGTAGGGCAGACGGTCTTCTTCAAGGTCGTCGCGTCAGTTTTGATGTGAGACTCAATGCGACTGAGTTATAACGCAAAAACAGTAACTCGAGAACGAGAAGTGCTAGAGCGACCGTTCATATGTCGGATTGTAGGGCAGACGGTCCTCTTCAAGGTCGTCGCGTCAGTTTTGATGTGAGACTCAATGCGACTGAATTATAACGCAAAAACAGTAACTCGAGAACGAGAAGTGCTAGGGCGACCGTTCATATGTCGAATTGTAGGGCAGACGGTCCTCTTCAAGGTCGTCGCGTCAGTTTTTATGTGAGACTCAATGCGACTGAGTTATAACGCAAAAACAGTAACTCGAGAACGAGAAGTGCTAGAGCGACCGTTCATATGTCGGATTGTAGGGCAGACGGTCCTCTTCAAGGTCGTCGCGTCAGTTTTGATGTGAGACTCAATGCGACTGAGTTATAGCGCAAAAACAGTATCTCGAGAACGAGAAGTGCTAGAGCGACCGTTCATATGTCGGATTGTAGGGCAGACGGTCCTCTTCAAGGTCGTCGCGTCAGTTTTGATGTGACACTCAATGCGACTGAGTTATAACGCAAAAACAGTAACTCGAGAACGAGAAGTGCTAGAGCGACCGTTCATATGTCGGATTGTAGGGCAGACGGTCCTCTTCAAGGTCGTCGCGTCAGTTTTGTTGTGAGACTCAATGCGACTGAGTTATAGCGCAAAAACGGTAACTCGAGAACAAGAAGTGCTAGAGCGACCGTTCATATGTCGGATTGTAGGGCAGACGGTCCTCTTCAAGGTCGTCGCGTCAGTTTTGATGTGAGACTCAATGCGACTGAGTTATAACGCAAAAACTGTAACTCGAGAACGAGAAGTGCTAGAGCGACCGTTCATATGTCGGATTGTAGGGCAGACGGTCCTCTTCAAGGTCGTCGCGTCAGTTTTGATGTGAGACTCAATGCGACTGAGTTATAGCGCAAAAACAGTAACTCGAGAACGAGAAGTGCTAGAGCGACCGTTCATATGTCGGATTGTAGGGCAGACGGTCCTCTTCAAGGTCGTCGCTTCAGTTTTGATGTGAGACTCAATGCGACTGAGTTTTAGCGCAAAAACAGTAACTCGAGAACGAGAAGTGCTAGAGCGACCGTTCATATGTCGGATTGTAGGGCAGACGGTCCTCTTCAAGGTCGTCGCGTCAGTTTTGATGTGAGACTCAATGCGACTGAGTTATAGCGCAAAAAGGGTAACTCGAGAACGAGAAGTGCTAGGGCGACCGTTCATATGTCGGATTGTAGGGCAGACGGTCCTCTTCAAGGTCGTCGCGTCAGTTTTGATGTGAGACTCAATGCGACTGAGTTATAACGCAGAAACAGTAACTCGAGAACGAGAAGTGCTAGAGCGACCGTTCATATGTCGGATTGTAGGGCAGACGGTCCTCTTCAAGGTCGTCGCGTCAGTTTTGATGTGAGACTCAATGCGACTGAGTTATAGCGCAAAAACAGTAACTCGAGAACAAGAAGTGCTAGAGCGACCGTTCATATGTCGGATTGTAGGGCAGACGGTCCTCTTCAAGGTCGTCGCGTCAGTTTTGATGTGAGACTCAATGCGACTGAGTTCTAACGCAAAAACTGTAACTCGAGAACGAGAAGTGCTAGAGCGACCGTTCATATGTCGGATTGTAGGGCAGACGGTCCTCTTCAAGGTCGTCGCGTCAGTTTTGATGTGAGACTCAATGCGACTGAGTTATAGCGCAAAAACAGTAACTCGAGAACGAGAAGTGCTAGGGCGACCGTTCATATGTCGAATTGTAGGGCAGACGGTCCTCTTCAAGGTCGTCGCGTCAGTTTTGATGTGAGACTCAATGCGACTGAGTTATAGCGCAAAAACAGTAACTCGAGAACGAGAAGTGCTAGAGCGACCGTTCATATGTCGGATTGTAGGGCAGACGGTCCTCTTCAAGGTCGTCGCGTCAGTTTTGATGTGAGACTCAATGCGACTGAGTTATAGCGCAAAAACAGTAACTCGAGAACGAGAAGTGCTAGAGAGACCGTTCATATGTCGGACTGTAGGGCAGACGGTCCTCTTCAATGTCGTCGCGTCAGTTTTGATGTGAGACTCAATGCGACTGAGTTATAGCGCAAAAACAGTAACTCGAGAACGAGAAGTGCTAGAGCGACCGTTCATATGTCGGATTGTAGGGCAGACGGTCCTCTTCAAGGTCGTCGCGTCAGTTTTGATGTGAGACTCAATGCGACTGAGTTATAGCGCAAAAACAGTAACTCGAGAACGAGAAGTGCTAGGGCGACCGTTCATATGTCGAATTGTAGGGCAGACGGTCCTCTTCAAGGTCGTCGCGTCAGTTTTGATGTGAGACTCAATGCGACTGAGTTATAGCGCAAAAACAGTAACTCGAGAACGAGAAGTGCTAGAGCGACCGTTCATATGTCGGATTGTAGGGCAGACGGTCCTCTTCAAGGTCGTCGCGTCAGTTTTGATGTGAGACTCAATGCGACTGAGTTATAGCGCAAAAACAGTAACTCGAGAACGAGAAGTGCTAGAGAGACCGTTCATATGTCGGACTGTAGGGCAGACGGTCCTCTTCAATGTCGTCGCGTCAGTTTTGATGTGAGACTCAATGCGACTGAGTTATAGCGCAAAAACAGTAACTCGAGAACGAGAAGTGCTAGGGCGACCGTTCATATGTCGGATTGTAGGGCAGACGGTCCTCTTCAAGGTCGTCGGGTCAGTTTTGATGTGAGACTCAATGCGACTGAGTTATAACGCAAAAACAGTAACTCGAGAACGAGAAGTGCTAGAGCGACCGTTCATATGTCGGATTGTAGGGCAGACGGTCCTCTTCAAGGTCGTCGCGTCAGTTTTGATGTGAGACTCAATGCGACTGAGTTATAGCGCAAAAACAGTAACTCGAGAACGAGAAGTGCTAGGGCGACCGTTCATATGTCGGATTGTAGGGCAGACGGTCCTCTTCAAGGTCGTCGCGTCAGTTTTGATGTGAGACTCAATGCGACTGAATTATAACGCAAAAACAGTAACTCGAGAACGAGAAGTGCTAGGGCGACCGTTCATATGTCGGATTGTAGGGCAGACGGTCCTCTTCAAGGTCGTCGCGTCAGTTTTGATGTGAGACTCAATGCGACTGAGTTATAGCGCAAAAACAGTAACTCGAGAACGAGAAGTGCTAGAGCGACCGTTCATATGTCGGATTGTAGGGCAGACGGTCCTCTTCAAGGTCGTCGCGTCAGTTTTGATGTGAGACTCAATGCGACTGAGTTATAACGCAAAAACTGTAACTCGAGAACGAGAAGTGCTAGAGCGACCGTTCATATGTCGGATTGTAGGGCAGACGGTCCTCTTCAAGGTCGTCGCGTCAGTTTTGATGTGAGACTCAATGCGACTGAGTTATAACGCAAAAACTGTAACTCGAGAACGAGAAGTGCTAGAGCGACCGTTTATATGTCGGATTGTAGGGCAGACGGTCCTCTTCAAGGTCGTCGCGTCAGTTTTGATGTGAGACTCAATGCGACTGAGTTTTAGCGCAAAAACAGTAACTCGAGAACGAGAAGTGCTAGAGCGACCGTTCATATGTCGGATTGTAGGGCAGACGGTCCTCTTCAAGGTCGTCGCATCAGTTTTGATGTGAGACTCAATGCGACTGAGTTATAGCGCAAAAACAGTAACTCGAGAACGAGAAGTGCTAGGGCGACCGTTCATATGTCGGATTGTAGGGCAGACGGTCCTCTTCAAGGTCGTCGCGTCAGTTTTGATGTGAGACTCAATGCGACTGAATTATAACGCAAAAACAGTAACTCGAGAACGAGAAGTGCTAGGGCGACCGTTCATATGTCGAATTGTAGGGCAGACGGTCCTCTTCAAGGTCGTCGCGTCAGTTTTTATGTGAGACTCAATGCGACTGAGTTATAACGCAAAAACAGTAACTCGAGAACGAGAAGTGCTAGAGCGACCGTTCATATGTCGGATTGTAGGGCAGACGGTCCTCTTCAAGGTCGTCGCGTCAGTTTTGATGTGAGACTCAATGCGACTGAGTTATAGCGCAAAAACAGTAACTCGAGAACGAGAAGTGCTAGAGCGACCGTTCATATGTCGGATTGTAGGGCAGACGGTCCTCTTCAAGGTCGTCGCATCAGTTTTGATGTGAGACTCAATGCGACTGAGTTTTAGCGCAAAAACAGTAACTCGAGAACGAGAAGTGCTAGAGCGACCGTTCATATGTCGGATTGTAGGGCAGACGGTCCTCTTCAAGGTCGTCGCGTCAGTTTTGATGTGAGACTCAATGCGACTGAGTTATAGCGCAAAAAGGGTAACTCGAGAACGAGAAGTGCTAGGGCGACCGTTCATATGTCGGATTGTAGGGCAGACGGTCCTCTTCAAGGTCGTCGCGTCAGTTTTGATGTGAGACTCAATGCGACTGAGTTATAACGCAAAAACAGTAACTCGAGAACGAGAAGTGCTAGAGCGACCGTTCATATGTCGGATTGTAGGGCAGACGGTCCTCTTCAAGGTCGTCGCGTCAGTTTTGATGTGAGACTCAATGCGACTGAGTTATAGCGCAAAAACAGTAACTCGAGAACGAGACGTGCTAGGGCGACCGTTCATATGTCGGATTGTAGGGCAGACGGTCCTCTTCAAGGTCGTCGCGTCAGTTTTGATGTGAGACTCAATGCGACTGAATTATAACGCAAAAACAGTAACTCGAGAACGAGAAGTGCTAGGGCGACCGTTCATATGTCGAATTGTAGGGCAGACGGTCCTCTTCAAGGTCGTCGCGTCAGTTTTTATGTGAGACTCAATGCGACTGAGTTATAACGCAAAAACGGTAACTCGAGAACGAGAAGTGCTAGAGCGACCGTTCATATGTCGGATTGTAGGGCAGACGGTCCTCTTCAAGGTCGTCGCGTCAGTTTTGATGTGAGACTCAATGCGACTGAGTTATAACGCAAAAACAGTAACTCGAGAACGAGAAGTGCTAGAGCGACCGTTCATATGTCGGATTGTAGGGCAGACGGTCCTCTTCAAGGTCGTCGCGTCAGTTTTGATGTGAGACTCAATGCGACTGAGTTATAGCGCAAAAACAGTAACTCGAGAACCAGAAGTGCTAGAGCGACCGTTCATATGTCGGATTGTAGGGCAGACGGTCCTCTTCAAGGTCGTCGCGTCAGTTTTGATGTGAGACTCAATGCGACTGAGTTATAACGCAAAAACTGTAACTCGAGAACGAGAAGTGCTAGAGCGACCGTTCATATGTCGGATTGTAGGGCAGACGGTCCTCTTCAAGGTCGTCGCGTCAGTTTTGATGTGAGACTCAATGCGACTGAGTTATAGCGCAAAAATGGTAACTCGAGAACGAGAAGTGCTAGGGCGACCGTTCATATGTCGGATTGTAGGGCAGACGGTCCTCTTCAAGGTCGTCGCGTCAGTTTTGATGTGAGACTCAATGCGACTGAGTTATAACGCAAAAACAGTAACTCGAGAACGAGAAGTGCTAGAGCGACCGTTCATATGTCGGATTGTAGGGCAGACGGTCCTCTTCAAGGTCGTCGCGTCAGTTTTGATGTGAGACTCAATGCGACTGAGTTATAGCGCAAAAACAGTAACTCGAGAACAAGAAGTGCTAGAGCGACCGTTCATATGTCGGATTGTAGGGCAGACGGTCCTCTTCAAGGTCGTCGCGTCAGTTTTGATGTGAGACTCAATGCGACTGAGTTATAACGCAAAAACTGTAACTCGAGAACGAGAAGTGCTAGAGCGACCGTTCATATGTCGGATTGTAGGGCAGACGGTCCTCTTCAAGGTCGTCGCATCAGTTTTGATGTGAGACTCAATGCGACTGAGTTATAGCGCAAAAACAGTAACTCGAGAACGAGAAGTGCTAGAGCGACCGTTCATATGTCGGACTGTAGGGCAGACGGTCCTCTTCAATGTCGTCGCGTCAGTTTTGATGTGAGACTCAATGCGACTGAGTTATAGCGCAAAAACAGTAACTCGAGAACGAGAAGTGCTAGGGCGACCGTTCATATGTCGGATTGTAGGGCAGACGGTCCTCTTCAAGGTCGTCGGGTCAGTTTTGATGTGAGACTCAATGCGACTGAGTTATAACGCAAAAACAGTAACTCGAGAACGAGAAGTGCTAGAGCGACCGTTCATATGTCGGATTGTAGGGCAGACGGTCCTCTTCAAGGTCGTCGGGTCAGTTTTGATGTGAGACTCAATGCGACTGAGTTATAGCGCAAAAACAGTAACTCGAGAACGAGAAGTGCTAGAGCGACCGTTCATATGTCGGATTGTAGGGCAGACGGTCCTCTTCAAGGTCGTCGCGTCAGTTTTGATGTGAGACTCAATGCGACTGAGTTATAGCGCAAAAACAGTAACTCGAGAACGAGAAGTGCTAGGGCGACCGTTCATATGTCGGATTGTAGGGCAGACGGTCCTCTTCAAGGTCGTCGCGTCAGTTTTGATGTGAGACTCAATGCGACTGAATTATAACGCAAAAACAGTAACTCGAGAACGAGAAGTGCTAGGGCGACCGTTCATATGTCGGATTGTAGGGCAGACGGTCCTCTTCAAGGTCGTCGCGTCAGTTTTGATGTGAGACTCAATGCGACTGAGTTATAGCGCAAAAACAGTAACTCGAGAACGAGAAGTGCTAGAGCGACCGTTCATATGTCGGATTGTAGGGCAGACGGTCCTCTTCAAGGTCGTCGCGTCAGTTTTGATGTGAGACTCAATGCGACTGAGTTATAACGCAAAAACTGTAACTCGAGAACGAGAAGTGCTAGAGCGACCGTTCATATGTCGGATTGTAGGGCAGACGGTCCTCTTCAAGGTCGTCGCGTCAGTTTTGATGTGAGACTCAATGCGACTGAGTTATAACGCAAAAACTGTAACTCGAGAACGAGAAGTGCTAGAGCGACCGTTTATATGTCGGATTGTAGGGCAGACGGTCCTCTTCAAGGTCGTCGCGTCAGTTTTGATGTGAGACTCAATGCGACTGAGTTTTAGCGCAAAAACAGTAACTCGAGAACGAGAAGTGCTAGAGCGACCGTTCATATGTCGGATTGTAGGGCAGACGGTCCTCTTCAAGGTCGTCGCATCAGTTTTGATGTGAGACTCAATGCGACTGAGTTATAGCGCAAAAACAGTAACTCGAGAACGAGAAGTGCTAGGGCGACCGTTCATATGTCGGATTGTAGGGCAGACGGTCCTCTTCAAGGTCGTCGCGTCAGTTTTGATGTGAGACTCAATGCGACTGAATTATAACGCAAAAACAGTAACTCGAGAACGAGAAGTGCTAGGGCGACCGTTCATATGTCGAATTGTAGGGCAGACGGTCCTCTTCAAGGTCGTCGCGTCAGTTTTTATGTGAGACTCAATGCGACTGAGTTATAACGCAAAAACAGTAACTCGAGAACGAGAAGTGCTAGAGCGACCGTTCATATGTCGGATTGTAGGGCAGACGGTCCTCTTCAAGGTCGTCGCGTCAGTTTTGATGTGAGACTCAATGCGACTGAGTTATAGCGCAAAAACAGTAACTCGAGAACGAGAAGTGCTAGAGCGACCGTTCATATGTCGGATTGTAGGGCAGACGGTCCTCTTCAAGGTCGTCGCGTCAGTTTTGATGTGAGACTCAATGCGCCTGAGTTATAGCGCAAAAACTGTAACTCGAGAACGAGAAGTGCTAGAGCGACCGTTCATATGTCGGATTGTAGGGCAGACGGTCCTCTTCAAGGTCGTCGCGTCAGTTTTGATGTGAGACTCAATGCGACTGAGTTATAGCGCAAAAACGGTAACTCGAGAACGAGAAGTGCTAGGGCGACCGTTCATATGTCGGATTGTAGGGCAGACGGTCCTCTTCAAGGTCGTCGCGTCAGTTTTGATGTGAGACTCAATGCGACTGAGTTATAGCGCAAAAATAGTAACTCGAGAACGAGAAGTGCTAGAGCGACCGTTCATATGTCGGATTGTAGGGCAGACGGTCCTCTTCAAGGTCGTCGCGTCAGTTTTGATGTGAGACTCAATGCGACTGAGTTATAGCGCAAAAACTGTAACTCGAGAACGAGAAGTGCTAGAGCGACCGTTCATATGTCGGATTGTAGGGCAGACGGTCCTCTTCAAGGTCGTCGCGTCAGTTTTGATGTGAGACTCAATGCGACTGAGTTATAACGCAAAAACTGTAACTCGAGAACGAGAAGTGCTAGAGCGACCGTTCATATGTCGGATTGTAGGGCAGACGGTCCTCTTCAAGGTCGTCGCGTCAGTTTTGATGTGAGACTCAATGCGACTGAGTTTTAGCGCAAAAACAGTAACTCGAGAACGAGAAGTGCTAGAGCGACCGTTCATATGTCGGATTGTAGGGCAGACGGTCCTCTTCAAGGTCGTCGCGTCAGTTTTTATGTGAGACTCAATGCGACTGAGTTATAACGCAAAAACAGTAACTCGAGAACGAGAAGTGCTAGGGCGACCGTTCATATGTCGAATTGTAGGGCAGACGGTCCTCTTCAAGGTCGTCGCGTCAGTTTTTATGTGAGACTCAATGCGACTGAGTTATAACGCAAAAACGGTAACTCGAGAACGAGAAGTGCTAGAGCGACCGTTCATATGTCGGATTGTAGGGCAGACGGTCCTCTTCAAGGTCGTCGCGTCAGTTTTGATGTGAGACTCAATGCGACTGAGTTATAACGCAAAAACAGTAACTCGAGAACGAGAAGTGCTAGAGCGACCGTTCATATGTCGGATTGTAGGGCAGACGGTCCTCTTCAAGGTCGTCGCGTCAGTTTTGATGTGAGACTCAATGCGACTGAGTTATAGCGCAAAAACAGTAACTCGAGAACGAGACGTGCTAGGGCGACCGTTCATATGTCGGATTGTAGGGCAGACGGTCCTCTTCAAGGTCGTCGCGTCAGTTTTGATGTGAGACTCAATGCGACTGAATTATAACGCAAAAACAGTAACTCGAGAACGAGAAGTGCTAGGGCGACCGTTCATATGTCGAATTGTAGGGCAGACGGTCCTCTTCAAGGTCGTCGCGTCAGTTTTTATGTGAGACTCAATGCGACTGAGTTATAACGCAAAAACGGTAACTCGAGAACGAGAAGTGCTAGAGCGACCGTTCATATGTCGGATTGTAGGGCAGACGGTCCTCTTCAAGGTCGTCGCGTCAGTTTTGATGTGAGACTCAATGCGACTGAGTTATAACGCAAAAACAGTAACTCGAGAACGAGAAGTGCTAGAGCGACCGTTCATATGTCGGATTGTAGGGCAGACGGTCCTCTTCAAGGTCGTCGCGTCAGTTTTGATGTGAGACTCAATGCGACTGAGTTATAGCGCAAAAACAGTAACTCGAGAACCAGAAGTGCTAGAGCGACCGTTCATATGTCGGATTGTAGGGCAGACGGTCCTCTTCAAGGTCGTCGCGTCAGTTTTGATGTGAGACTCAATGCGACTGAGTTATAACGCAAAAACTGTAACTCGAGAACGAGAAGTGCTAGAGCGACCGTTCATATGTCGGATTGTAGGGCAGACGGTCCTCTTCAAGGTCGTCGCGTCAGTTTTGATGTGAGACTCAATGCGACTGAGTTATAGCGCAAAAATGGTAACTCGAGAACGAGAAGTGCTAGGGCGACCGTTCATATGTCGGATTGTAGGGCAGACGGTCCTCTTCAAGGTCGTCGCGTCAGTTTTGATGTGAGACTCAATGCGACTGAGTTATAACGCAAAAACCGTAACTCGAGAACGAGAAGTGCTAGAGCGACCGTTCATATGTCGGATTGTAGGGCAGACGGTCCTCTTCAAGGTCGTCGCGTCAGTTTTGATGTGAGACTCAATGCGACTGAGTTATAGCGCAAAAACAGTAACTCGAGAACAAGAAGTGCTAGAGCGACCGTTCATATGTCGGATTGTAGGGCAGACGGTCCTCTTCAAGGTCGTCGCGTCAGTTTTGATGTGAGACTCAATGCGACTGAGTTATAACGCAAAAACTGTAACTCGAGAACGAGAAGTGCTAGAGCGACCGTTCATATGTCGGATTGTAGGGCAGACGGTCCTCTTCAAGGTCGTCGCATCAGTTTTGATGTGAGACTCAATGCGACTGAGTTATAGCGCAAAAACAGTAACTCGAGAACGAGAAGTGCTAGAGCGACCGTTCATATGTCGGACTGTAGGGCAGACGGTCCTCTTCAATGTCGTCGCGTCAGTTTTGATGTGAGACTCAATGCGACTGAGTTATAGCGCAAAAACAGTAACTCGAGAACGAGAAGTGCTAGGGCGACCGTTCATATGTCGGATTGTAGGGCAGACGGTCCTCTTCAAGGTCGTCGGGTCAGTTTTGATGTGAGACTCAATGCGACTGAGTTATAACGCAAAAACAGTAACTCGAGAACGAGAAGTGCTAGAGCGACCGTTCATATGTCGGATTGTAGGGCAGACGGTCCTCTTCAAGGTCGTCGGGTCAGTTTTGATGTGAGACTCAATGCGACTGAGTTATAGCGCAAAAACAGTAACTCGAGAACGAGAAGTGCTAGAGCGACCGTTCATATGTCGGATTGTAGGGCAGACGGTCCTCTTCAAGGTCGTCGCGTCAGTTTTGATGTGAGACTCAATGCGACTGAGTTATAGCGCAAAAACAGTAACTCGAGAACGAGAAGTGCTAGGGCGACCGTTCATATGTCGGATTGTAGGGCAGACGGTCCTCTTCAAGGTCGTCGCGTCAGTTTTGATGTGAGACTCAATGCGACTGAATTATAACGCAAAAACAGTAACTCGAGAACGAGAAGTGCTAGGGCGACCGTTCATATGTCGGATTGTAGGGCAGACGGTCCTCTTCAAGGTCGTCGCGTCAGTTTTGATGTGAGACTCAATGCGACTGAGTTATAGCGCAAAAACAGTAACTCGAGAACGAGAAGTGCTAGAGCGACCGTTCATATGTCGGATTGTAGGGCAGACGGTCCTCTTCAAGGTCGTCGCGTCAGTTTTGATGTGAGACTCAATGCGACTGAGTTATAACGCAAAAACTGTAACTCGAGAACGAGAAGTGCTAGAGCGACCGTTCATATGTCGGATTGTAGGGCAGACGGTCCTCTTCAAGGTCGTCGCGTCAGTTTTGATGTGAGACTCAATGCGACTGAGTTATAACGCAAAAACTGTAACTCGAGAACGAGAAGTGCTAGAGCGACCGTTTATATGTCGGATTGTAGGGCAGACGGTCCTCTTCAAGGTCGTCGCGTCAGTTTTGATGTGAGACTCAATGCGACTGAGTTTTAGCGCAAAAACAGTAACTCGAGAACGAGAAGTGCTAGAGCGACCGTTCATATGTCGGATTGTAGGGCAGACGGTCCTCTTCAAGGTCGTCGCATCAGTTTTGATGTGAGACTCAATGCGACTGAGTTATAGCGCAAAAACAGTAACTCGAGAACGAGAAGTGCTAGGGCGACCGTTCATATGTCGGATTGTAGGGCAGACGGTCCTCTTCAAGGTCGTCGCGTCAGTTTTGATGTGAGACTCAATGCGACTGAATTATAACGCAAAAACAGTAACTCGAGAACGAGAAGTGCTAGGGCGACCGTTCATATGTCGAATTGTAGGGCAGACGGTCCTCTTCAAGGTCGTCGCGTCAGTTTTTATGTGAGACTCAATGCGACTGAGTTATAACGCAAAAACAGTAACTCGAGAACGAGAAGTGCTAGAGCGACCGTTCATATGTCGGATTGTAGGGCAGACGGTCCTCTTCAAGGTCGTCGCGTCAGTTTTGATGTGAGACTCAATGCGACTGAGTTATAGCGCAAAAACAGTAACTCGAGAACGAGAAGTGCTAGAGCGACCGTTCATATGTCGGATTGTAGGGCAGACGGTCCTCTTCAAGGTCGTCGCGTCAGTTTTGATGTGAGACTCAATGCGCCTGAGTTATAGCGCAAAAACTGTAACTCGAGAACGAGAAGTGCTAGAGCGACCGTTCATATGTCGGATTGTAGGGCAGACGGTCCTCTTCAAGGTCGTCGCGTCAGTTTTGATGTGAGACTCAATGCGACTGAGTTATAGCGCAAAAACGGTAACTCGAGAACGAGAAGTGCTAGGGCGACCGTTCATATGTCGGATTGTAGGGCAGACGGTCCTCTTCAAGGTCGTCGCGTCAGTTTTGATGTGAGACTCAATGCGACTGAGTTATAGCGCAAAAATAGTAACTCGAGAACGAGAAGTGCTAGAGCGACCGTTCATATGTCGGATTGTAGGGCAGACGGTCCTCTTCAAGGTCGTCGCGTCAGTTTTGATGTGAGACTCAATGCGACTGAGTTATAGCGCAAAAACTGTAACTCGAGAACGAGAAGTGCTAGAGCGACCGTTCATATGTCGGATTGTAGGGCAGACGGTCCTCTTCAAGGTCGTCGCGTCAGTTTTGATGTGAGACTCAATGCGACTGAGTTATAACGCAAAAACTGTAACTCGAGAACGAGAAGTGCTAGAGCGACCGTTCATATGTCGGATTGTAGGGCAGACGGTCCTCTTCAAGGTCGTCGCGTCAGTTTTGATGTGAGACTCAATGCGACTGAGTTTTAGCGCAAAAACAGTAACTCGAGAACGAGAAGTGCTAGAGCGACCGTTCATATGTCGGATTGTAGGGCAGACGGTCCTCTTCAAGGTCGTCGCGTCAGTTTTTATGTGAGACTCAATGCGACTGAGTTATAACGCAAAAACAGTAACTCGAGAACGAGAAGTGCTAGGGCGACCGTTCATATGTCGAATTGTAGGGCAGACGGTCCTCTTCAAGGTCGTCGCGTCAGTTTTTATGTGAGACTCAATGCGACTGAGTTATAACGCAAAAACGGTAACTCGAGAACGAGAAGTGCTAGAGCGACCGTTCATATGTCGGATTGTAGGGCAGACGGTCCTCTTCAAGGTCGTCGCGTCAGTTTTGATGTGAGACTCAATGCGACTGAGTTATAACGCAAAAACTGTAACTCGAGAACGAGAAGTGCTAGAGCGACCGTTCATATGTCGGATTGTAGGGCAGACGGTCCTCTTCAAGGTCGTCGCGTCAGTTTTGATGTGAGACTCAATGCGACTGAGTTATAGCGCAAAAACAGTAACTCGAGAACGAGAAGTGCTAGAGCGACCGTTCATATGTCGGATTGTAGGGCAGACGGTCCTCTTCAAGGTCGTCGCATCAGTTTTGATGTGAGACTCAATGCGACTGAGTTTTAGCGCAAAAACAGTAACTCGAGAACGAGAAGTGCTAGAGCGACCGTTCATATGTCGGATTGTAGGGCAGACGGTCCTCTTCAAGGTCGTCGCGTCAGTTTTGATGTGAGACTCAATGCGACTGAGTTATAGCGCAAAAATGGTAACTCGAGAACGAGAAGTGCTAGGGCGACCGTTCATATGTCGGATTGTAGGGCAGACGGTCCTCTTCAAGGTCGTCGCGTCAGTTTTGATGTGAGACTCAATGCGACTGAGTTATAACGCAAAAACAGTAACTCGAGAACGAGAAGTGCTAGAGCGACCGTTCATATGTCGGATTGTAGGGCAGACGGTCCTCTTCAAGGTCGTCGCATCAGTTTTGATGTGAGACTCAATGCGACTGAGTTATAGCGCAAAAACAGTAACTCGAGAACGAGAAGTGCTAGAGCGACCGTTCATATGTCGGACTGTAGGGCAGACGGTCCTCTTCAATGTCGTCGCGTCAGTTTTGATGTGAGACTCAATGCGACTGAGTTATAGCGCAAAAACAGTAACTCGAGAACGAGAAGTGCTAGGGCGACCGTTCATATGTCGGATTGTAGGGCAGACGGTCCTCTTCAAGGTCGTCGGGTCAGTTTTGATGTGAGACTCAATGCGACTGAGTTATAACGCAAAAACAGTAACTCGAGAACGAGAAGTGCTAGAGCGACCGTTCATATGTCGGATTGTAGGGCAGACGGTCCTCTTCAAGGTCGTCGGGTCAGTTTTGATGTGAGACTCAATGCGACTGAGTTATAGCGCAAAAACAGTAACTCGAGAACGAGAAGTGCTAGAGCGACCGTTCATATGTCGGATTGTAGGGCAGACGGTCCTCTTCAAGGTCGTCGCGTCAGTTTTGATGTGAGACTCAATGCGACTGAGTTATAGCGCAAAAACAGTAACTCGAGAACGAGAAGTGCTAGGGCGACCGTTCATATGTCGGATTGTAGGGCAGACGGTCCTCTTCAAGGTCGTCGCGTCAGTTTTGATGTGAGACTCAATGCGACTGAATTATAACGCAAAAACAGTAACTCGAGAACGAGAAGTGCTAGGGCGACCGTTCATATGTCGGATTGTAGGGCAGACGGTCCTCTTCAAGGTCGTCGCGTCAGTTTTGATGTGAGACTCAATGCGACTGAGTTATAGCGCAAAAACAGTAACTCGAGAACGAGAAGTGCTAGAGCGACCGTTCATATGTCGGATTGTAGGGCAGACGGTCCTCTTCAAGGTCGTCGCGTCAGTTTTGATGTGAGACTCAATGCGACTGAGTTATAACGCAAAAACTGTAACTCGAGAACGAGAAGTGCTAGAGCGACCGTTCATATGTCGGATTGTAGGGCAGACGGTCCTCTTCAAGGTCGTCGCGTCAGTTTTGATGTGAGACTCAATGCGACTGAGTTATAACGCAAAAACTGTAACTCGAGAACGAGAAGTGCTAGAGCGACCGTTTATATGTCGGATTGTAGGGCAGACGGTCCTCTTCAAGGTCGTCGCGTCAGTTTTGATGTGAGACTCAATGCGACTGAGTTTTAGCGCAAAAACAGTAACTCGAGAACGAGAAGTGCTAGAGCGACCGTTCATATGTCGGATTGTAGGGCAGACGGTCCTCTTCAAGGTCGTCGCATCAGTTTTGATGTGAGACTCAATGCGACTGAGTTATAGCGCAAAAACAGTAACTCGAGAACGAGAAGTGCTAGGGCGACCGTTCATATGTCGGATTGTAGGGCAGACGGTCCTCTTCAAGGTCGTCGCGTCAGTTTTGATGTGAGACTCAATGCGACTGAATTATAACGCAAAAACAGTAACTCGAGAACGAGAAGTGCTAGAGCGACCGTTCATATGTCGGACTGTAGGGCAGACGGTCCTCTTCAATGTCGTCGCGTCAGTTTTGATGTGAGACTCAATGCGACTGAGTTATAGCGCAAAAACAGTAACTCGAGAACGAGAAGTGCTAGGGCGACCGTTCATATGTCGGATTGTAGGGCAGACGGTCCTCTTCAAGGTCGTCGGGTCAGTTTTGATGTGAGACTCAATGCGACTGAGTTATAACGCAAAAACAGTAACTCGAGAACGAGAAGTGCTAGAGCGACCGTTCATATGTCGGATTGTAGGGCAGACGGTCCTCTTCAAGGTCGTCGGGTCAGTTTTGATGTGAGACTCAATGCGACTGAGTTATAGCGCAAAAACAGTAACTCGAGAACGAGAAGTGCTAGAGCGACCGTTCATATGTCGGATTGTAGGGCAGACGGTCCTCTTCAAGGTCGTCGCGTCAGTTTTGATGTGAGACTCAATGCGACTGAGTTATAGCGCAAAAACAGTAACTCGAGAACGAGAAGTGCTAGGGCGACCGTTCATATGTCGGATTGTAGGGCAGACGGTCCTCTTCAAGGTCGTCGCGTCAGTTTTGATGTGAGACTCAATGCGACTGAATTATAACGCAAAAACAGTAACTCGAGAACGAGAAGTGCTAGGGCGACCGTTCATATGTCGGATTGTAGGGCAGACGGTCCTCTTCAAGGTCGTCGCGTCAGTTTTGATGTGAGACTCAATGCGACTGAGTTATAGCGCAAAAACAGTAACTCGAGAACGAGAAGTGCTAGAGCGACCGTTCATATGTCGGATTGTAGGGCAGACGGTCCTCTTCAAGGTCGTCGCGTCAGTTTTGATGTGAGACTCAATGCGACTGAGTTATAACGCAAAAACTGTAACTCGAGAACGAGAAGTGCTAGAGCGACCGTTCATATGTCGGATTGTAGGGCAGACGGTCCTCTTCAAGGTCGTCGCGTCAGTTTTGATGTGAGACTCAATGCGACTGAGTTATAACGCAAAAACTGTAACTCGAGAACGAGAAGTGCTAGAGCGACCGTTTATATGTCGGATTGTAGGGCAGACGGTCCTCTTCAAGGTCGTCGCGTCAGTTTTGATGTGAGACTCAATGCGACTGAGTTTTAGCGCAAAAACAGTAACTCGAGAACGAGAAGTGCTAGAGCGACCGTTCATATGTCGGATTGTAGGGCAGACGGTCCTCTTCAAGGTCGTCGCATCAGTTTTGATGTGAGACTCAATGCGACTGAGTTATAGCGCAAAAACAGTAACTCGAGAACGAGAAGTGCTAGGGCGACCGTTCATATGTCGGATTGTAGGGCAGACGGTCCTCTTCAAGGTCGTCGCGTCAGTTTTGATGTGAGACTCAATGCGACTGAATTATAACGCAAAAACAGTAACTCGAGAACGAGAAGTGCTAGGGCGACCGTTCATATGTCGAATTGTAGGGCAGACGGTCCTCTTCAAGGTCGTCGCGTCAGTTTTTATGTGAGACTCAATGCGACTGAGTTATAACGCAAAAACAGTAACTCGAGAACGAGAAGTGCTAGAGCGACCGTTCATATGTCGGATTGTAGGGCAGACGGTCCTCTTCAAGGTCGTCGCGTCAGTTTTGATGTGAGACTCAATGCGACTGAGTTATAGCGCAAAAACAGTAACTCGAGAACGAGAAGTGCTAGAGCGACCGTTCATATGTCGGATTGTAGGGCAGACGGTCCTCTTCAAGGTCGTCGCGTCAGTTTTGATGTGAGACTCAATGCGCCTGAGTTATAGCGCAAAAACTGTAACTCGAGAACGAGAAGTGCTAGAGCGACCGTTCATATGTCGGATTGTAGGGCAGACGGTCCTCTTCAAGGTCGTCGCGTCAGTTTTGATGTGAGACTCAATGCGACTGAGTTATAGCGCAAAAACGGTAACTCGAGAACGAGAAGTGCTAGGGCGACCGTTCATATGTCGGATTGTAGGGCAGACGGTCCTCTTCAAGGTCGTCGCGTCAGTTTTGATGTGAGACTCAATGCGACTGAGTTATAGCGCAAAAATAGTAACTCGAGAACGAGAAGTGCTAGAGCGACCGTTCATATGTCGGATTGTAGGGCAGACGGTCCTCTTCAAGGTCGTCGCGTCAGTTTTGATGTGAGACTCAATGCGACTGAGTTATAGCGCAAAAACTGTAACTCGAGAACGAGAAGTGCTAGAGCGACCGTTCATATGTCGGATTGTAGGGCAGACGGTCCTCTTCAAGGTCGTCGCGTCAGTTTTGATGTGAGACTCAATGCGACTGAGTTATAACGCAAAAACTGTAACTCGAGAACGAGAAGTGCTAGAGCGACCGTTCATATGTCGGATTGTAGGGCAGACGGTCCTCTTCAAGGTCGTCGCGTCAGTTTTGATGTGAGACTCAATGCGACTGAGTTTTAGCGCAAAAACAGTAACTCGAGAACGAGAAGTGCTAGAGCGACCGTTCATATGTCGGATTGTAGGGCAGACGGTCCTCTTCAAGGTCGTCGCGTCAGTTTTTATGTGAGACTCAATGCGACTGAGTTATAACGCAAAAACAGTAACTCGAGAACGAGAAGTGCTAGGGCGACCGTTCATATGTCGAATTGTAGGGCAGACGGTCCTCTTCAAGGTCGTCGCGTCAGTTTTTATGTGAGACTCAATGCGACTGAGTTATAACGCAAAAACGGTAACTCGAGAACGAGAAGTGCTAGAGCGACCGTTCATATGTCGGATTGTAGGGCAGACGGTCCTCTTCAAGGTCGTCGCGTCAGTTTTGATGTGAGACTCAATGCGACTGAGTTATAACGCAAAAACTGTAACTCGAGAACGAGAAGTGCTAGAGCGACCGTTCATATGTCGGATTGTAGGGCAGACGGTCCTCTTCAAGGTCGTCGCGTCAGTTTTGATGTGAGACTCAATGCGACTGAGTTATAGCGCAAAAACAGTAACTCGAGAACGAGAAGTGCTAGAGCGACCGTTCATATGTCGGATTGTAGGGCAGACGGTCCTCTTCAAGGTCGTCGCATCAGTTTTGATGTGAGACTCAATGCGACTGAGTTTTAGCGCAAAAACAGTAACTCGAGAACGAGAAGTGCTAGAGCGACCGTTCATATGTCGGATTGTAGGGCAGACGGTCCTCTTCAAGGTCGTCGCGTCAGTTTTGATGTGAGACTCAATGCGACTGAGTTATAGCGCAAAAATGGTAACTCGAGAACGAGAAGTGCTAGGGCGACCGTTCATATGTCGGATTGTAGGGCAGACGGTCCTCTTCAAGGTCGTCGCGTCAGTTTTGATGTGAGACTCAATGCGACTGAGTTATAACGCAAAAACAGTAACTCGAGAACGAGAAGTGCTAGAGCGACCGTTCATATGTCGGATTGTAGGGCAGACGGTCCTCTTCAAGGTCGTCGCATCAGTTTTGATGTGAGACTCAATGCGACTGAGTTATAGCGCAAAAACAGTAACTCGAGAACGAGAAGTGCTAGAGCGACCGTTCATATGTCGGACTGTAGGGCAGACGGTCCTCTTCAATGTCGTCGCGTCAGTTTTGATGTGAGACTCAATGCGACTGAGTTATAGCGCAAAAACAGTAACTCGAGAACGAGAAGTGCTAGGGCGACCGTTCATATGTCGGATTGTAGGGCAGACGGTCCTCTTCAAGGTCGTCGGGTCAGTTTTGATGTGAGACTCAATGCGACTGAGTTATAACGCAAAAACAGTAACTCGAGAACGAGAAGTGCTAGAGCGACCGTTCATATGTCGGATTGTAGGGCAGACGGTCCTCTTCAAGGTCGTCGGGTCAGTTTTGATGTGAGACTCAATGCGACTGAGTTATAGCGCAAAAACAGTAACTCGAGAACGAGAAGTGCTAGAGCGACCGTTCATATGTCGGATTGTAGGGCAGACGGTCCTCTTCAAGGTCGTCGCGTCAGTTTTGATGTGAGACTCAATGCGACTGAGTTATAGCGCAAAAACAGTAACTCGAGAACGAGAAGTGCTAGGGCGACCGTTCATATGTCGGATTGTAGGGCAGACGGTCCTCTTCAAGGTCGTCGCGTCAGTTTTGATGTGAGACTCAATGCGACTGAATTATAACGCAAAAACAGTAACTCGAGAACGAGAAGTGCTAGGGCGACCGTTCATATGTCGGATTGTAGGGCAGACGGTCCTCTTCAAGGTCGTCGCGTCAGTTTTGATGTGAGACTCAATGCGACTGAGTTATAGCGCAAAAACAGTAACTCGAGAACGAGAAGTGCTAGAGCGACCGTTCATATGTCGGATTGTAGGGCAGACGGTCCTCTTCAAGGTCGTCGCGTCAGTTTTGATGTGAGACTCAATGCGACTGAGTTATAACGCAAAAACTGTAACTCGAGAACGAGAAGTGCTAGAGCGACCGTTCATATGTCGGATTGTAGGGCAGACGGTCCTCTTCAAGGTCGTCGCGTCAGTTTTGATGTGAGACTCAATGCGACTGAGTTATAACGCAAAAACTGTAACTCGAGAACGAGAAGTGCTAGAGCGACCGTTTATATGTCGGATTGTAGGGCAGACGGTCCTCTTCAAGGTCGTCGCGTCAGTTTTGATGTGAGACTCAATGCGACTGAGTTTTAGCGCAAAAACAGTAACTCGAGAACGAGAAGTGCTAGAGCGACCGTTCATATGTCGGATTGTAGGGCAGACGGTCCTCTTCAAGGTCGTCGCATCAGTTTTGATGTGAGACTCAATGCGACTGAGTTATAGCGCAAAAACAGTAACTCGAGAACGAGAAGTGCTAGGGCGACCGTTCATATGTCGGATTGTAGGGCAGACGGTCCTCTTCAAGGTCGTCGCGTCAGTTTTGATGTGAGACTCAATGCGACTGAATTATAACGCAAAAACAGTAACTCGAGAACGAGAAGTGCTAGGGCGACCGTTCATATGTCGAATTGTAGGGCAGACGGTCCTCTTCAAGGTCGTCGCGTCAGTTTTTATGTGAGACTCAATGCGACTGAGTTATAACGCAAAAACAGTAACTCGAGAACGAGAAGTGCTAGAGCGACCGTTCATATGTCGGATTGTAGGGCAGACGGTCCTCTTCAAGGTCGTCGCGTCAGTTTTGATGTGAGACTCAATGCGACTGAGTTATAGCGCAAAAACAGTAACTCGAGAACGAGAAGTGCTAGAGCGACCGTTCATATGTCGGATTGTAGGGCAGACGGTCCTCTTCAAGGTCGTCGCGTCAGTTTTGATGTGAGACTCAATGCGCCTGAGTTATAGCGCAAAAACTGTAACTCGAGAACGAGAAGTGCTAGAGCGACCGTTCATATGTCGGATTGTAGGGCAGACGGTCCTCTTCAAGGTCGTCGCGTCAGTTTTGATGTGAGACTCAATGCGACTGAGTTATAGCGCAAAAACGGTAACTCGAGAACGAGAAGTGCTAGGGCGACCGTTCATATGTCGGATTGTAGGGCAGACGGTCCTCTTCAATGTCGTCGCGTCAGTTTTGATGTGAGACTCAATGCGACTGAGTTATAGCGCAAAAACAGTAACTCGAGAACGAGAAGTGCTAGGGCGACCGTTCATATGTCGGATTGTAGGGCAGACGGTCCTCTTCAAGGTCGTCGGGTCAGTTTTGATGTGAGACTCAATGCGACTGAGTTATAACGCAAAAACAGTAACTCGAGAACGAGAAGTGCTAGAGCGACCGTTCATATGTCGGATTGTAGGGCAGACGGTCCTCTTCAAGGTCGTCGGGTCAGTTTTGATGTGAGACTCAATGCGACTGAGTTATAGCGCAAAAACAGTAACTCGAGAACGAGAAGTGCTAGAGCGACCGTTCATATGTCGGATTGTAGGGCAGACGGTCCTCTTCAAGGTCGTCGCGTCAGTTTTGATGTGAGACTCAATGCGACTGAGTTATAGCGCAAAAACAGTAACTCGAGAACGAGAAGTGCTAGGGCGACCGTTCATATGTCGGATTGTAGGGCAGACGGTCCTCTTCAAGGTCGTCGCGTCAGTTTTGATGTGAGACTCAATGCGACTGAATTATAACGCAAAAACAGTAACTCGAGAACGAGAAGTGCTAGGGCGACCGTTCATATGTCGGATTGTAGGGCAGACGGTCCTCTTCAAGGTCGTCGCGTCAGTTTTGATGTGAGACTCAATGCGACTGAGTTATAGCGCAAAAACAGTAACTCGAGAACGAGAAGTGCTAGAGCGACCGTTCATATGTCGGATTGTAGGGCAGACGGTCCTCTTCAAGGTCGTCGCGTCAGTTTTGATGTGAGACTCAATGCGACTGAGTTATAACGCAAAAACTGTAACTCGAGAACGAGAAGTGCTAGAGCGACCGTTCATATGTCGGATTGTAGGGCAGACGGTCCTCTTCAAGGTCGTCGCGTCAGTTTTGATGTGAGACTCAATGCGACTGAGTTATAACGCAAAAACTGTAACTCGAGAACGAGAAGTGCTAGAGCGACCGTTTATATGTCGGATTGTAGGGCAGACGGTCCTCTTCAAGGTCGTCGCGTCAGTTTTGATGTGAGACTCAATGCGACTGAGTTTTAGCGCAAAAACAGTAACTCGAGAACGAGAAGTGCTAGAGCGACCGTTCATATGTCGGATTGTAGGGCAGACGGTCCTCTTCAAGGTCGTCGCATCAGTTTTGATGTGAGACTCAATGCGACTGAGTTATAGCGCAAAAACAGTAACTCGAGAACGAGAAGTGCTAGGGCGACCGTTCATATGTCGGATTGTAGGGCAGACGGTCCTCTTCAAGGTCGTCGCGTCAGTTTTGATGTGAGACTCAATGCGACTGAATTATAACGCAAAAACAGTAACTCGAGAACGAGAAGTGCTAGGGCGACCGTTCATATGTCGAATTGTAGGGCAGACGGTCCTCTTCAAGGTCGTCGCGTCAGTTTTTATGTGAGACTCAATGCGACTGAGTTATAACGCAAAAACAGTAACTCGAGAACGAGAAGTGCTAGAGCGACCGTTCATATGTCGGATTGTAGGGCAGACGGTCCTCTTCAAGGTCGTCGCGTCAGTTTTGATGTGAGACTCAATGCGACTGAGTTATAGCGCAAAAACAGTAACTCGAGAACGAGAAGTGCTAGAGCGACCGTTCATATGTCGGATTGTAGGGCAGACGGTCCTCTTCAAGGTCGTCGCGTCAGTTTTGATGTGAGACTCAATGCGCCTGAGTTATAGCGCAAAAACTGTAACTCGAGAACGAGAAGTGCTAGAGCGACCGTTCATATGTCGGATTGTAGGGCAGACGGTCCTCTTCAAGGTCGTCGCGTCAGTTTTGATGTGAGACTCAATGCGACTGAGTTATAGCGCAAAAACGGTAACTCGAGAACGAGAAGTGCTAGGGCGACCGTTCATATGTCGGATTGTAGGGCAGACGGTCCTCTTCAAGGTCGTCGCGTCAGTTTTGATGTGAGACTCAATGCGACTGAGTTATAGCGCAAAAATAGTAACTCGAGAACGAGAAGTGCTAGAGCGACCGTTCATATGTCGGATTGTAGGGCAGACGGTCCTCTTCAAGGTCGTCGCGTCAGTTTTGATGTGAGACTCAATGCGACTGAGTTATAGCGCAAAAACTGTAACTCGAGAACGAGAAGTGCTAGAGCGACCGTTCATATGTCGGATTGTAGGGCAGACGGTCCTCTTCAAGGTCGTCGCGTCAGTTTTGATGTGAGACTCAATGCGACTGAGTTATAACGCAAAAACTGTAACTCGAGAACGAGAAGTGCTAGAGCGACCGTTCATATGTCGGATTGTAGGGCAGACGGTCCTCTTCAAGGTCGTCGCGTCAGTTTTGATGTGAGACTCAATGCGACTGAGTTTTAGCGCAAAAACAGTAACTCGAGAACGAGAAGTGCTAGAGCGACCGTTCATATGTCGGATTGTAGGGCAGACGGTCCTCTTCAAGGTCGTCGCGTCAGTTTTTATGTGAGACTCAATGCGACTGAGTTATAACGCAAAAACAGTAACTCGAGAACGAGAAGTGCTAGAGCGACCGTTCATATGTCGGATTGTAGGGCAGACGGTCCTCTTCAAGGTCGTCGCGTCAGTTTTGATGTGAGACTCAATGCGACTGAGTTATAGCGCAAAAACAGTAACTCGAGAACAAGAAGTGCTAGAGCGACCGTTCATATGTCGGATTGTAGGGCAGACGGTCCTCTTCAAGGTCGTCGCGTCAGTTTTGATGTGAGACTCAATGCGACTGAGTTATAACGCAAAAACTGTAACTCGAGAACGAGAAGTGCTAGAGCGACCGTTCATATGTCGGATTGTAGGGCAGACGGTCCTCTTCAAGGTCGTCGCGTCAGTTTTGATGTGAGACTCAATGCGACTGAGTTATAGCGCAAAAACAGTAACTCGAGAACGAGAAGTGCTAGAGAGACCGTTCATATGTCGGATTGTAGGGCAGACGGTCTTCTTCAAGGTCGTCGCGTCAGTTTTGATGTGAGACTCAATGCGACTGAGTTATAACGCAAAAACAGTAACTCGAGAACGAGAAGTGCTAGAGCGACCGTTCATATGTCGGATTGTAGGGCAGACGGTCCTCTTCAAGGTCGTCGCGTCAGTTTTGATGTGAGACTCAATGCGACTGAGTTATAGCGCAAAAACAGTAACTCGAGAACGAGAAGTGCTAGGGCGACCGTTCATATGTCGGATTGTAGGGCAGACGGTCCTCTTCAAGGTCGTCGCGTCAGTTCTGATGTGAGACTCAATGCGACTGAGTTATAGCGCAAAAACAGTAACTCGAGAACGAGAAGTGCTAGAGCGACCGTTCATATGTCGGATTGTAGGGCAGACGGTCCTCTTCAAGGTCGTCGCGTCAGTTTTGATGTGAGACTCAATGCGACTGAGTTATAGCGCAAAAACAGTAACTCGAGAACGAGAAGTGCTAGGGCGACCGTTCATATGTCGGATTGTAGGGCAGACGGTCCTCTTCAAGGTCGTCGCGTCAGTTTTGATGTGAGACTCAATGCGACTGAATTATAACGCAAAAACAGTAACTCGAGAACGAGAAGTGCTAGGGCGACCGTTCATATGTCGAATTGTAGGGCAGACGGTCCTCTTCAAGGTCGTCGCGTCAGTTTTTATGTGAGACTCAATGCGACTGAGTTATAACGCAAAAACAGTAACTCGAGAACGAGAAGTGCTAGAGCGACCGTTCATATGTCGGATTGTAGGGCAGACGGTCCTCTTCAAGGTCGTCGCGTCAGTTTTGATGTGAGACTCAATGCGACTGAGTTATAGCGCAAAAACAGTAACTCGAGAACGAGAAGTGCTAGGGCGACCGTTCATATGTCGGATTGTAGGGCAGACGGTCCTCTTCAAGGTCGTCGCGTCAGTTTTGATGTGAGACTCAATGCGACTGAGTTATAGCGCAAAAACAGTAACTCGAGAACGAGAAGTGCTAGAGCGACCGTTCATATGTCGGATTGTAGGGCAGACGGTCCTCTTCAAGGTCGTCGCGTCAGTTTTGATGTGAGACTCAATGCGACTGAGTTATAGCGCAAAAACAGTAACTCGAGAACAAGAAGTGCTAGAGCGACCGTTCATATGTCGGATTGTAGGGCAGACGGTCCTCTTCAAGGTCGTCGCGTCAGTTTTGATGTGAGACTCAATGCGACTGAGTTATAACGCAAAAACTGTAACTCGAGAACGAGAAGTGCTAGAGCGACCGTTCATATGTCGGATTGTAGGGCAGACGGTCCTCTTCAAGGTCGTCGCGTCAGTTTTGATGTGAGACTCAATGCGACTGAGTTATAGCGCAAAAACAGTAACTCGAGAACGAGAAGTGCTAGAGCGACCGTTCATATGTCGGATTGTAGGGCAGACGGTCCTCTTCAAGGTCATCGCGTCAGTTTTAGTGTGAGGCTCAATGCGACTGAGTTATAACGCAAAAATGGTAACTCGAGAACGAGAAGTGCTAGGGCGACCGTTTATATGTCAGATTGTAGGGTAGACGGTCCTCTTCAAGGTCGTCGCATCAGTTTAATGTCAGACTCAGTGAGACTGAGTTATAACGCAAAAATGGTAAGTCGAGAACGAGAAGTGCTAGAGCGACCGTTCATATGTCAGATTGTAGGGCAGACGGTCCTCTTCAAGGTCGTCGCGTCAGTCTTGATGTGAGACTCAATGCGACTGAGTTATAACGCAAAAATAGTAACTCTATGTGATTTTGTACACAACCTACGCCAATTGCGAGTTCGTGGTTGAGCTTAGGTTTTTTTAATGTCTCCCCAGTGGGGAAACTCACAGAGTGATTAGCGAGAGGAGTACCTGTCGGTGTATTGCAGAATATTGCTGTGTATGCCAGCCATTGTTTAAAATAAACGGAAGTTTCCGTTACAAATAACAGATTCTGTTGTTTGTCAAGAACATTATTTCCACCTATCCAAGTTTGGATAATAAATGTAGAATGAAGTGAATTCTGAGTTTCCTTTTTATTGCCTTCTTCTAATATTAAATCAAATAAAGTAAACTCAGATAGGTAAAGTCCTGAATTAAATTAACCAGAGCAGATAATAAATAAGAAAATTAAAACAAGTAATACCAAAGTTTATATAAAGTATCTGGGGAGTAAGAATTAAAAACACAACGTAGCAAGGTTCCTACCACTAGACAAAATTAAACGATCAGGCCAAATCTGCAAACTTGTATGTCCACTCTCTTGGGGAGGGTCAACCAGGGGTAGCGGGGATTTATTGGTATCATATTCTGCAGGCGTGATATCAATATAACTCCTGAGGGGGAGCGTTCTTGTGAGGGGACGTCTCTAGTTTGGGATTCATAAAATAAAGTGAGAGTGGAGGGGGGGGGGGGGGGGGAGAGTATGAAGTGTTTGATCGTAGTGACCAGGATTTTTATTTAAAAAATATAAAATACGACAAGGGGGGATAGGGGACGTTTCAGCATGTAAATGAAGTGTCATAAAATAACGTCAGATGAGATAAATGTGAAATGTAACTTAACTACTCGATATACTGTTTTATTTTGTTAATGTAAATTTTAATCGTCGAAAATATATTGACTTTTAATGTGGGATATTAACATTTTTTTGTTATGCTGTAATGGAAAATTACTGTTTCTTGTATTAATATAAATTCACAGTAAGATAATATACCTATCTATACAAACAAACAACCCACTGAAAAGTCAAAGGAAAATTAAAGAATGTATTTTGTGATATTTCAAACGCAAATCTGATTTTGTATCTAACTCTGAGAAATTGGTAATACTTTGACAACAGCGCATATTTTTGCTATAGTAATGGTAGCCTGCGCGCTTGATCAGCGGTAACCAACATGTGAAAATTTATTAATACAGCAAATGCACACACTTCTACTAATCATATGAATTTCAAATGATTTATAACCGATATAAAATAAAACCTAATAAAAACTCAGTGTAACCTAACCAAATATTTATTTCCATCAAGATACAGCAAAGAGGCGCAAGTAACAGACATGACCGCCTCTAGACCTAGTAATATTTACAGATAGGACATGTGATTAAATTGTAAATTGTTATGATCACATTGTTATAGGGCTGTGTTATATTTACTTTAACATAAAGTAGAATAAAACTACTGTTACTATCTATAAAAGGAGAAACTCTAAACAAATCGTATTTTCCAGGAAACAAGATAAATTATATAAAAATATAGACAGGTTACGTCTCTAATTTAATTATTAGCTTTAAAACTAAATATATATATATATACTATATGTATAATATTTATAATCAATGGATCTTAGTTCTTTGAAATTTACACGACTCACTGAGGAAAAACAAGGAGCGGGGAAAGGGGAGTTCGACGGGCGTTCTCGGTATTCCCACAATGACGCAAAGTAAAACCCATCGACTCAAAAAATAGACCTGGAGAGTGCGTGCAAATTAAAAAAAGACCTATAATACATAAGGTATCGCGTATTGTGGTATTAGAATGGCCAAGTGGCGAACCGCGCCTTAATCCTCTATAGAATTACCCACGTTGCTTAACCTCAACGTGTTCCAAATTAAGAAACTGACGAAGAACGATAGTTAAGGATTTCAAGAATCACTAAAAGTGAACGTACCCAATCATTAATTAGCATAATCTGGTCAATTTTCCTTCTGCATAATCTGGGAGTGTTTATATCCCCTCTAAATGTACAAATTCATTGGTACAATGTTCTAATGCTCATAATTTCTTTTATACATTAATCTCATGTTGAACATTTTTTTTTTCAATATAGAATAATGAAAAGAGATTCTTGAGTGGAAAGTGGCAAGCCTGACCAAGGTAAACAATAACGTCAATCGCAAAAAGGAACTGAAGTTCCAGAAAATATTTTTTTTATAATTCATTATTGACATTGTACAATTTTTTTTCTATCACGCCTTGTATGTAAGTAATGCATTCGCTCAGGCTAGCTTCTATATGAGACACTCGTCGACGCCCCCACTCCCCAACCCGATACAGAATTCGATGGTAAGAATGAGGAGGTGCACATGTCTTACTGTCCACGAGCTTAACATCAAATGTGTATGGGCACATGCACTAGAAGCTGGGCCCTGTCGGAGAACACCTCGCTGCACATCTCGCACTTGAAGAGGTTCTGGGCGGTGGCGTTCGCGTGCTGCATGGAGATCTCTGCCAGCTCGTGCAGCGCGCTGGGATCCATAAACTCCTGTTTGACGTCCAAGTTGGCCATGGGATGCACCACCTCCTCCTTGATGACTATAGACGGGTCGGCGATGTCCGGCAGGATGGCCTCTGGCTCCTCTTCCTGCTTCTTATTTTTCACCTTAGACACGATCATGCCTTCTTTCACCAGCCGCACCTTACTGCCAGGGCCGATTATGTGCCGGCCCGGCTTCAGGCTGTTGCTGGTGCTCCTCGTCCGTTTCTTCACCTCCACCAGGTTGACGGGCACGGCCATCTCACTCTCGACGGTCTGTTCGGCCGCAACGTCGGGCGGCTGCTCCACCTGCTCCATGTAGACGACGCCGTTGCTTTGTTGCGGCTCGGCCTCCTCTGCGCTGCCCTCCTCCCTCAACAGGCTGTCCACAGCTTGCTGCGTGTCCCTATCCGATTCGGGGAAGGTTGCGAGCGGCAATTTCTCCGTTTGTAGTATATGGTAGCTGACGTTCTTCGTTCGCGGCCTTATCCTCTCGCCTGAAAAAACATTTATGCCCTCAAGTCGCAGATAATTCCTTCAGCGATTCGAAATTTCTCATATGTATAGAAAAGTAAAAACAAAAAATTATTTATTTTCGTCTAAATTCATTTGTCCCACTTCTGAATGTATTAACATACGATATCATTCCCCTATATTGACCTAATTTTAACGTAAATTTTATGAAATACGAACACTTAAAGTTATTAAATAGTGACAGCCTGTTCAATAAATGGACACAATTTTGTTAGTGTTGAAAGTGACCATTTTATCCCACTTCTGAAATTTTAAAATCAAAATGCAGGACAAAAATAACTGGTTTAATAAAAAAAAAACTAAATGTTATTTTTACTTAAGAGATAAGAAGACAATTCAATATTTCAATTTGCACCGAGACAAAGCAGGAATATTTTAAAAATTATGGGAATTAGACAAAATTTTCTTATCTCGCGCCGCTTACCTGTTGCCGACTTAATTTCCGCGGGTTGCGTCCTTGTGATCAGTGTCCTAGTCCTGTGCCTCACTTTCCCGTCCTCGCCCGTCTCCACAGGCACTCTGGTCTTCTGCGTATGGATCATCTTTGGTCTCGATGGCATCGTCTGGTCCACCCTCATCTTCTTAGCCTTGTTCTTTGTAGGCGTCGCCTTGGAGTTCACGATTAGGTTGATGTTCTCGATGGCCGATGAACAGCTGTTATATAAATCCGTGTAGGTCTCTGTCAGCTGCTGCTCTTTGGGAGGGGCAGCTGTCTTCTTCGTCGCCTTCCTGATGGTTCTCTTGCGGCGTTCCCTCTCCTCCTCTATCTCAGAGAAGTTGTCCCCCTCCTCGTCCATGTGGTCATTCTCGTCGTCCTCGATGCGATTCGATATCATCTCCAGTTCGTGGGGTTTCAGTTTCCTCCTGCGCTTGTACTTCCTGGGCCCCACCTGGGGTTGCCTCTTCATCGCAGTGTTCATGTCACAGTGATGAATCAGGTGCAGGATCAGGTCTTGGGGTGCCGCAAACATATCAGAGCACACAGCGCAGCAGTAGGGGGTCATGCTGTGGGTGTACTTGGGGTCGGGGCCTGAATGGTGCGACCGAATGTGCTCTCTAAGGACCACGCGTTGATTGAACGCGCGAGGGCACACTGCGCAGGCATAGGGCTTCTCCCCCGTATGGATGCGTTCGTGTTTGCGTAGAGTCCCGCCGTCCGCGAAAGCCTTCCAACAGAATCGACACCCGTACGGCCTCTCGCCTAGAACAAAGATAACAGTAATGCAATAGAGATCAAATAGGGGACAATGTGGCGTACCCGTATGGATCCTAATATGAATCTGCTGCGAGCTCCTGGAGCCGAAAGTCTTCCCGCACTCCCTGCAAGGAAATTGTTTTCCTGAAACACTGCTGTGGCTATGCCGGTGGTTCATCAGGGAACGTCCGTCCGGGAAGTCCTCACCGCAAACGTCACAGGTCACCACCTTGTTTCGATGGGACAGCATGTGGCGCTTGAGCCTCGCTTTACTGTGGAAAGTTTTGGCGCATTTGCTGCAGGCGAACATTTTCTCCTTGGAATGCTCCCAGGAGTGCTTGAGAAGGGTGCGTCTATCTTTGCACGTCCTGCCGCACAGCATGCAGGTGTTCGCCGGGAGGCTTTTGCCGTGCTTCATCTGAGCGGAGGAAAAAAATATAAATGAATTACAAAGAGAACTTTGAGCGTCATTTGAAATATCGCAATCTCTTGGCTTGTTAAAGTGTGACATTTCAGAAAGAAAATTACATAACCTAAAATCGAATCTCAAATATTTCCGAGGTTACTGCCAATGCCGGTAGATGGCGCCAGCTATAAAGATAAAGCGTCTTCATTTTTTTGTCACCAATTTTTATTCATTTATATTTTTTATTAAAAGCAAAATTTCCCTATTAAACAATAAAACTTATCTTTCATGAAGGCATTTTATTTGTTTGAATACAGCTTTCCAAATTGTTCTTACAAATTCTAATAAGAAAATATTCAGTTTCATTTTCAGGGGATACAATTTGAGAGTGGTATAAATTGTATAAACCCTACTAACACTTTTTCCTTGCTAATGAAACTTCCTTACAAAATATCACTCCAATCAAAATTGAATCAGATAAACAACTCGAAATTATGTGTTTTCAAAAGAAAATTCGAATCATTTTCATACTAAAATTTTCTCAACACAACATTTTCCTTTAATATAACGTTCAGGAAGAATCTGTTCATCCCCATCAATATATTCAGGATAATAAAAAAAAAAAAAAAAAAAAAAAAAAAATAGTTCTTAATACATTTCGATGCTCATTCTATGACATAAAAATGGGTAATACGAGATAACTCCGATAGAGACAAACTTTAACCTTTTTTAGTACTTTAATTTAAATCTAAACTTACGAGAAAATTTTACTGAAATCGAGAAACCTCTATTGAGCTGCAAATTTGAAATAAAGGCATTAAGCGACAATGTATTTGGAGACATTCTTACCTGAACATGCGTGGCTACAGCGTTTTCATCTGGGGCGGTCTCCCCGCATATCATACAACGATGTTCCGTACCACGGGCGTGCACCTCTGCATGGGCCAGCAGATCCAACGCCTCCTGGAACGATTCCCCGCACACGTTGCAAATGTGGCCGAACTCGTGTTCATTGACAAACTCCTCCTTGATGTGGACACGCATGTGGCGCCTCAAATTGTCAGGCCTGTGGAAGGACAATCCGCAGGTGGAGCAGTAGAATGTCCCGTATTTCGTTTCCTCATCTGAATAGTCCTCGTCTTCGTCATCATCAAAGTCATCGATGTCGCCATGCTTTTGCTTCGCATGGTCGCGCATCTGTGCGGGATCCCAAAACATCTCGCCGCACTTCTGGCACTCGAAAGGACTGTCACCTTCGGCGTGCACACGGGTGTGGGACAGCATGGCCTTTTCCCTGGCGAAGCCGACGCCGCAGTGCTGGCACACAAACGGCTTCCTGGGATCGGTTATGGGATATCTAACTTCCGTGGAGTGCTCCTCAGATATGTAGTCTGCGTAATCCGGCTTGACGTTGTTCTCCATTTGTTCCATTAGCTTCATGTCCTCATCCACGTAGTTATAAGACCGCGAACTTGAAGCTGCTGTAGGAGAAACAGAAACAAAGTGCTTGCATTGTAAGATCAGTAATTAATTCTGAAGTTAATTATACTGTAGTCAAAGCTAAAATTTATTTTCTCTATGTCGAAGTGGAGTGTCCCACAAGTTAAGCTCACCAAATTCTCCTCTATTGACAGGATTGTGTTTAAAGATGTGCGACAAAATTTGGTTCTAAATTGTGTTATTGTCTTGTAATTACAGTGTTAATCTTTTTATTTTGCATTTTTATTCACGCCTTTTTCTTCAATACTATAATGGACAATATTATAACAGGGTTTATCAAGGCCTTTTGTTTTATTTTTGCTACTGATCTTTAATAACATATGTTCAAGAAAACAAATAATGTAAATTTTTTGTTTTCTTTAAATAAAAATTATTATAATAGTAAACAGTATGTGACTAACGTCACAGCTTACTCAATACTAAGCTGTGCTAACGTACTCAAAAATAACCTTAACCTCATTTGATGGTTCTTCTTTCTCTTATATTCTACTATAAATTAAACTATCCTCCTGGCTATATAGATATACATATCTAATAAATTATTTTTTAAAGAATATCTAATATAAGGTTTTTCACACATTTATAATAGGATAAGGTCAAATTAACAATCAAAGGATATTAAAAAGAAAACTTTAATTAGTCAAGCTTGTAACTAAAAAATATCATTTTTTTACATTAAATTTGGAATTTATTGCGATTTCCTTTAAGGACCTTATTGTCACACATGCCCATACAAAAAGTTAAAAAAACCATAAATATAAGCAATCTTTTAAATAACCAAATATATAATTTTTTAAGGAACAAAGAAAATAAAATAAACAATCAATTACCAGTGAATAATTAACATCACAATTAACAGTTAACAGTTATTAAAATTACTATTAATAATAATGTTAATAACTGTTAACTGTTAATTGTTACTGTTGATTATTAATTAACAGTTACCAGTGTCGTCTCCTTCAAAGGAATCATAGTCCCTTTCCTCTTTAATTTTGGACTTCTTCCGCCTCTTAGGTACAGGTTTCGCCCGTTTTCTCATCTTCTCCATATCCAAATTGTCTTCTAATGCCTGAACATCTTCCTCCTCTGCTCCATCGGCCTCAGGTATGTAGGCATGAATTTTTAGATGATTCATTAAGTCACATTTTCTTATATACCGCACGCCGCACAAGTTGCAACCGTGCGGTCGATCGGTCTGATGGGCGACCATATGATTCATCAAATTTGCTTTCTTCCTGAATCGTCTACTACAGAAGTCGCAGGGATAAGGCCTGGCTGCTGTGTACTCGTCCTGATCAGTGGGCAGGGGAATATCGCAATCCTCCTGGCTGGGTCCTTCCGGCCCCCCCACGGCCTCCTCGGATCCAACAACTGAGAAATCATATTAGTAATAAGAAAAATGTACTCTTTAACATTTTTATGCAGCAACAACTATAATTTGATTAAATTAAAAAAATGTATAAGAATTACCAATTTCCTCGGGACAACTTTCGCCCCATTGTTCTGTTATAATTTCTTCTGAAACCTGACATTCTATAAGTTGTTCCTGATAAGTTGGTTCTGTAGCATCCTGCATAACTAGCACGTTGCCATCGGTGAGGTACATTATTCTTTCCCCATGTACTTCTCCTTGTCCATTATCAGGCACTTCTTGCACCACCTCTTCGGTTACTCCTTCCGGAACTCCAGTAAACTCCTCTGTTTCTGCGGGGAGGATTTCGTTTTCGATACCGCAGATGACCTCT
Organism: Rosalia funebris; assembly: GCA_037954035.1. Taxonomy (NCBI): domain Eukaryota; kingdom Metazoa; phylum Arthropoda; class Insecta; order Coleoptera; family Cerambycidae; genus Rosalia; species Rosalia funebris. Next base: position 21,892,224 of record JAZFAV010000039.1, on the reverse strand, counting down.
TCGGCTTGAACAACAGTTGTGGAATCCTCCCACGTTAATCCAAACGATTCCTCCATGGTTCACCGTCTTTACGGATCTTTCCTGTAACAACAATTTATTGTATCTCCCTAAATATTTGTAGCTTTTATATTGAACTTAAAAAGCAGGCTAATGTTCTACTGATATTTTCCTTTTTATATTCGCTACATATTTATTACTCAATCATTTCTACAAATTTTAATGTATTCTTATTTTCAAAAAAAGCTATTCAAATAAACAAGTTTATTCAGCAGTAAATTACTCAACAAAATATAAAGCAAAGAATCATTACATTTAACATAAGTAGAAACATCAAAATTGCACAAGTTATGAAATAAAAAACCGGATAATTTCAAGACAAAGTAAAACAAATGTTTCATAAGTAACTTAAATTACTTATAAAAAAGTAATAAAGATTAAACAATTAAGAATCACAGAAATGATAATCTCTAAGAATTATTCTCAAGTTTTGAGTTATTGTTAGTATTAAATTTAACACTTAATATTATTATTATTAATTAATTAATAACATATTTTTTTAATTGGGAAAAAATCAACTGTTTATTGAACTATTTAATATTGGTGGTCTGGTATTGAGACTCTTGTGTACCAGAATGGTTGCAAATAAAATTTTCTGATTTTTAAATCTTAATTAAAACTACCAGTAATATCGAGATACACGATGTGTTCTTTATTTTATATACAACAATAATTTCATGACCTCAGTGCTCCGTACTATTGTCCAACGAAATGTAAACTAGTTTCGTAAGGACGTTGTAAAATGGACTCATCCCAACGAAATTTTAGGTTATTGATATTTTGACAAGTGAGGTTATGCTTAATTGAGGTTAGTAAAGTTTACTATTTTGAAAATTGTAAACAAAAAAAAATCTGCTAGATTTTCATATCAAATTATTGCTGATAGCGAATCGGTTCGGGGCGTCACGGTATGCTTTAAAATTACATGTTACTACGCGTTATAAACGTCCATTACACTCCAAACTTCATTGAAAGAAAGGAAAATCGGAATTACATCACCACCGAATTTCAAAGCATTAAATAGCTTAAATGATCGTTTCTCGGCTGGTATAACAATATAATTATTGTTTATATTATTTCTATAGGAAATTATGTACTTACATGTTAAAATGTATCGAAATTTGACAACCTAACCAAGCTTTATAAAAGCCAGCGTCGACCTTCACTTCGCTGTGGGCAAATGGCTGCTTGTAGTCTACTGTTATGATTGCACAAATTTTTTGGAATCGTCAAGAATATGTGAAATTCCGCCAAGGTAAGTTAATCCGAGATATCTCTTCGTTACTTGCTCAATGGAACGTATTTTTCTGACTTATCTGATTTTTAGTTATGATTCTTGAAACAAAAATAGGTTAGCCGATAAATAACCTACAACTTCTCAACAACCGCCAAAACAACTGCCCGTTTCCTGTCTACAGGCAGCGGGAAACTTAAAATACAGGATGAGCACTTTCGGCGGCAAAATTGAAGAAATCCCCTATATCAGCGTAGACCGGTTCGATGGCGAGAATTTCGAATCGCAGGCTTATTTCTTGTCTCACTGTCATTCTGATCATATGGTAGGTCTAAGTAACGGCTATTTCCAACATAATTTAATACAACGAAATAAATTTATTTACACATCTGATGTGTCGCGCGTAATACTGAGGAAAATGTACCCATTAATTCAAGATAACATTAAAGTTCTTGATATGTATAAAGCATCTATGATAATGTTCGAGAATAAAACCATATCTGTTATGCCATTACCAGCGGGACATTGTCCAGGTTCGGTGATGTTTCTCTTTGAAAGTGACAAGCTTATCTTGTACACAGGAGATTATAGAATACATAAAAAGGATGTCAAGAAATTTAAGGGTTTTTATGATTCCATGAACGAAGTTATGGAAATCGATAAAATCTACTTAGATACCACTTTCTTTTTAAAATGTTATTTAACTTTTCCGAAACGTAAGGATAGCTTAGATCAATTGTGTAAAATCATTAAGGAATGGATAGATAAGGGTAATAATTACGTAGTACAGCTTATTACTAGTGCTAAATATGGATATGAATATCTTTTCAATGAGATACGGAAAAATCTTGGGACGCCTGTACATGTAAACAAGGAAGCTTATCAGATTTACTCGATAATACCAGAAATGGACAATTCTGTTACTATGAATAGTGGTTTAACTCAAATACATTGCAGTTGTGGAAATTCATATCAAAGCATTTGCTTGGAATCAAACAGTAAAGAAATAAGGCGCATTAAAATATCTGCATTCAGATGGACTCAGGACCATTTAGGAGGCGGTTTATCCTCTCTTATATCGGATGTGCACTATCTATGTTATTCCACTCATGCTTCATATGAAGAGGGAGTGGAGTTGATTAAATTTTTAAAACCAAAAAGCATCGAGGCTTGCGTCAAACACGACGATCCATACGTTAACCTGGAAATGACACAATTGCTAGATGAATGTTTAAGAGAATGTAGTAAAGAAGAAGATAAAAGCAGTGGACCGAAATTGTTGGACACAAATTGTACTCCGAAGGATAGTTTAGAAAGTGAGAATGAACCTTTTGATGATAGTTTTGGAATTCTCAATTCACCTCCAAAAGAGAGCATTGAAGATTTGAAAATACTTTTGAAAAAACATTCAGAATGCTTTGATTTGGGGGGAAATGATCACAACCCGAAAGTAGAGAGTGAAACTACATACATGGCCCAGAAAGAGTTTAATTTCGATCTTGAATTCGGAATTAGTGCATCATCATCGAGTGAGGATGTAGGAATAATACGGCATGAAGTAAAAGAAACAATAACAAACAAGAACAATTATGACTCGACCACCGAATTGCAATACTTAAATCAATTTAAAAGGGAGGAAAAAACAGAGATCTTGGAAGAGCCATCGGATAAATTACAGTCTGAGACAGATTCGTTCAGTAAGTGGATTCTGAGTTCACCATCTGAGACAAATTTCGACACCAAGAGAGAAGAACCCAATATAGGTTGTCTAAACGAATTTGAATTGAAGGAAATTGAACTAAGATTTGATGACACAAAAGTAAATCTTTTAAACGAATGCGGTGAAACGAGTTTATTAAAAGAGATATATTTTCTTGAGCCTTCACCCCCACGGAACGACACAGAAAAGGAATGTATAACCAGAAAAGATGATAGTGATACTTATGAGAGTGGCGACCTAACTTCTGATTCTTGTATTTTGGATATAAGCGGCGCAGAAAATGTAACGGGTGGAAGTAGCTCAAGACAGAATGTAAAAGAAGACCCATGTAAAGATAAGGAACGTGAAGGAATAGATTTTTTGAACGTTTTGGATAAATCCGAGATAAATGACGATATAATTTGGATACTAGATTCCTGTTCACAAAATGTAGATACTGTTAAAAACGTTAGCTCTACATATAGTAAATCGTCTCCGCCAAGGAAAAAGCGTAGATAATACGAGTTTTCAGATTGTTTAACTTTGTCCAAAGTCTTGAAAATGTGATATATAAAAAAAATTAGTAATTTTATTTTCTAGTGCTAGTAAATATTTTTACACGTATATAGTTATATGTCAACTAATATAATCGTGCATAGTAATATAGAAATCGTAAATGTATATGTAATTTTATATTTTTATACATTATAGTATAATGAAATTATAAATCAATATTTTTTCAGTCGTTTCTATATTTTCTTATACCTTGGTAATGGCATTACGTACATACCCACGAGGAAGAAAAAATTGTAAGCACAAAACATTTATTATATATTAATTATTTTCATTAACAATAAATATACAACAAAATTAATCTCGACTTTGCGCGTCGAGTCATAAATCACAATAATAAAATAATACAATAAATACTTAACTAACGGTAGTAATCTTGTCAGCAGTTAATGATAACAAAAAACCTTCTTATTATCTAATATGTCTACTTAGAGAAAAATATTACAAAAAGATTGTACGTTGAAACCACTTACAGTACTTTGCTCGATTTTAACAAATTCCCATGTAATAAAATATGCTCGTGGAAAAATTCTGTAATCTGAAATTGGGGCTTATCTTAAGACTTATCAAAAAAAAAAAAAACCTTAATATCCATGCACAGGGTAGTTATAAATAAAAAAAAATATCGATACCATTGTGTGGGGAAACGAAAACACTATCGAATGTTACACAGAATTAGAAACCTAAAATATATATTGGGCCGAGTTAAATGAAAATGTTAAAGATTGCAATGTGCCAGATAACATTTTCCTAAAATATCTTATCGCTATATAGTGATGTTTGGAATAATGACACAAAATCTATGGAAAACTTACAAATTATGGTAAACTTTTTATATATGTATACCTAAGAACTAACAATGAAGGCCACTTGTGTCATCTATCATTAAAAGGAATACAACAATAGCTAGCGCACCTCGTTTTTCTTCTCACAAGGCTGAAAAACACGTAATTTGTAAATCATCAATTCATACTTTGGCAAGTCAACTCAGGAATCGGTTAAGTACACAATACGAAACAAATCCGGCTCCGGTATTACACTTATTTACTATTTATTGATATGGCGTCCTGGGATTTACGTTAATCATTTCGCTAGTGCTGCAAAAATAAAAAGTTTTTAATTATTCTTACGCAAATTTAATTATTCATCCACTCACCTTTTCCCGCATTTAATATGAATAAACAATAATGCTATTCCCAACAGTAAGCACACACAACCGACGACGATATATGCTATACCAAGGAAAGGATTTTTGCCACCCAACAGTGAGGTGGTACTCAAAATCATCCGTTTAGATCCATGGAAAGTGCTGACATCATAACCTATAAGTTACCGTTAAATAAGTCAAACTAGTAGATTGAGTACTTACTATAATCGATCTTCAATTCGTAGTCCCCTTTCCTGAGGCCGTTCCCGAACCCTCCTACACTGTGATCGATTCTACGATATAATTTTCTAAAAGTCGGTAAAGCAGCTGTTCTCATCCAAACAATGAGATCCTCATTCTGGAAACCATTGTTGTCTGGATTAGATGGGTCCAATTCATAAATGGCTTTCCTCCAAGCTTTCGGCTTGGCAAAGTTAGCAAAGGCTTTTCTTAGATCACCGGGTGGGTTACGGAATTTAATTTTCTTGTCTGACTCCCAAGCTATGCCAGTATTCAGTAGAGGCACGTCGGTTTTTACGGAATTCTCCCACATGGACACATACAGGGTGTCTGTAAGTAATGACAAACAGTAATAATGATAAACCTTTGTAAGTAATAATAATTTACCGCTAAATAGTGAGTTGGCAATTGCTCCGCAAGGGGCGATCGGCAATCTCACTCCAGTGTCATTGGAATAAGCAAACGGCACACAATCCCTAGCCGGCTCTGCATCTAGTCTACCTAAAAGTTGATTGTCGTCTCTCGATTTCACATACCTTCGATGATTCTGATAGTAATTACTTAAACCGTAATACATGTAGACTTTTCCCTGAAACATTAAAAAGAAACTCATTCAAAAAGTTCTATATGAGTATATACGCATGCTCTACCTACCTCAAAATCCTTTGTTAATGTGAAATTTATACGGCAAGTACACGAATCTTTGGGATTTTTATGATTAATGCTGGCGCACGTTTCATTGGTAATTGACCAGTCCAAATCTGTGCCTATCGTTTTATTGCAGTTTGTGTAGTCTATAACGTGCTCTTTGACTTCGTCTGAAAAATACAGGAGGCCTATGCCAACAGGGATGAATGCTATTCCAATAACAAAGAATGTCGGTAAGACCGTGCCTGCTGTGAGGATCGGCTGCCATGCTGGTAAGCGTTGTTGCTTAAAAGCGCTATCTGAAAATTACAAATATCCTCTATATAGCAAAACTTAACCAGTACAATAATTGGGATACATAGATGGTAAAAACAGATCGTTGTAAACATATATAAACGATACAAGTGGTTGGTTAATCGGCTATAGTTCAGCACATGCATAAATCTATAACCTATTGATTTGCAAATAATCCGAGATGTAATTACCTCTCAATAATACATATCTGTGCTATACGCTGACGTAAACAGTACCACTTGGTAACTACTTGTCTTTCATTTAGAAAAACTGAGGCGTTATAATGAAAAATCGATGAATAAACTTCATAAAAACTGTAAGGGGTTCGGCTAATTTAGATATATTTATCTTATCTATATATATTTTCGGCTTACCAGAGGGTTTTTTCGTTTTCACGGGATCAACGGCATCTTGGGCCATTTTAGATGCCACTAGTTTATAATTGCAATGATAAAATTGATATTTGTAATTATTTTTATCCTAAGTTTGTGAATTTTATAGGTTTACGTCAATAAATAATGGAGTTGACACATCAAATGTCAAATTTGGACCTAATTATTTCGATATAAAATCCCTAGTCGCAATATATGGCGGGTATTTTAAAATTTGATATTTATTTACAACATTATAATTCCGTTTATAACTTTTAACAATAACTTTCAACAAGTTAGTTTCGAATTTAAAATATGGTAATGTTGTAAAAGTTAACAGTAATGGTAATTCAATATATAATTAATCAGATATTTGTGTGCAGTTAAAATTACTGTTATTTGTTATTTTAAGTAATGAAAATGACAATATTTATGTAACTTTATAATAAGTTTTTAATTTAAAATTTCCCTTTCAATGACCATTATATTGTAAAAACAATATTTATATCTATGTATCCAATTCAGAACTCAGAAATATTTAAGTTATTTACATATACGTATACGTACTTAAAAATGTTTATGTACTTAATTATTCTTAAATATTAATTAAACGTTATATACTGGAGAGAAATATTCAAACATCTACCCATGTGACTTAATAATTCCATTTAAAACCACCACTAACGATCGTAAAATAAACGTCCTCAATTTCATAGCAACTAATAATTAGATTGTGAAAATAAATGTTTAAATAAAAAAGGGGCATATGTATCTGTGTTCGGTTCAATTCAAACTTGTTGTTTGAGTTTCGGACAGGACTATTCATTTATCTTGCATGCGATAATTTTAGAAATGTTGGATTGTCTATTAAAGGACGTAATTTATTTTTCCACTTTCATTTTTATGTGGAAAAGGAAAATTGCCAGACAGGCAGAGAATCGATTTATCCTTTTAAGCACAGTAAAATACGGTAAAAACGTAGAAACGCTAATTAACTGCTTTTTACAAACTTCTATAGCAAATAAATTAATTGTAAATAATAGAAGAACAATTATATTATACTTACATAGTTTTAACATTTCACTACGCACAGCATCGTTCTCAGTTGCAAATTAAATAATAATAAATAAAATGCCTAAATCAATTGAAATTTATTACAGCCATAAAATAGAATATACATTCTAAGCGATTAAATACAGCAGAGGTTTTTAGAGTATATGTTATAAAATATCTCATATTTTATAGACCAAAGCAGTCGGAAATACAGGGCGACACACCTAATATTTTTTATGTTATGTTGTATTCGTATGTATACGTACTACATATATATATATATATATATATATATATATATATATATATATATATATATATATATATATATATATATATATATATATATATATATATATACAATGCGTTGCAAATTGTAGAAAAATACACTTAAGGGTGCAAATACGTTTTAAAACTAGAAAATTTTGCAACACAAACTTGTCTCTGGTCGATATGTGATATTGTTTCGGCCTCGATTGTACCAATATTCGACGTTGGATATAAACATAAATCAAAACATAAAATCGATATATAAATTAATAAGTAGTCTTAGCAATAATGTAATTAGTATCAATAAAAAACTGCAAAGAAGTAGTTTTGTTCTATGGAAAATCTTACATAGCAAGATCTGGTTAAAAAATTATCATTTAACACCTCAACTATCATCTGGGAATAATAGATGAGTGAAGATATCAACATATGAACCTTTATAAAAGCTACAGGAGAACACTTCACCCTGTAGAATATCCAAGGTTAATATTGCATTACCGCTAAAGATGGGACTTTATTGTTGTGTTTTCTAAATAAACTTATTGTTTACTTACGTTTATATGCGTGATAATGTCTGATTAACATAGTAAAACGCAACATTTGCATCCGTGTTCTCACAGTTAATATGTGATATATTTTTTAAAATTGAATTATCATGTTTTCGTGAATTATTAATTTCGAAATTAAAGCTAAACCAAATATTTCATTTAGGTATTTCATTAGAAAAGCCAATAATACTCACAAAACGACAATTTTTTCCCCTTTTTAATCTTCAATACCTTCTGTGTGACCATTTTTGAAGAAGGAACATTTGTGTGTATTCCCTAACAAAACTTAAGTTTAAACAAACTGCCAACTTAAATTATACAGCACGATTGATCCTCCGCTATAGCGAAATAAAATATTCAAGATGGGATAATCGAAGCGGTTTTATAGATTTTACCTACAGGAACAATAAAAGTTATATTTTTTGATATCATTAAACGTGGCCGTAATTTTTTAATAGCGTTTCTAGTTTACGGTATTAAAAATCCATACGAAGTACAATGGCTTAATGAAAACGATAATTCGTTTTTAATGCAGTTGTAGGCACTCAATTTATTATAGATTGCCTTCATTAAACCTTTAATATACTTATGAATTTGAGGCATTATTGCTCATTAGACGTATACAGAAAAACATTTTCTGCAATCTCAGTTTTTTTTTTACTTCTACGTTATAGACAAATCTTTATTCGAATCAAAATGCATTTGTTATAAAGGGTCTTTCAATAAAGACGCACGATTTTTAAATATAAATAAAATAAATTATGTGTGAGATACCCCACTCATTTTTTGAAAGAATAATTTATGGCATAAGTATGGAATATAACGTCGTTCAAATGTCCGCCGCGGCTTTGCTTGGTGGCACGTATTAGGGAGGTCCAATTTTCGATGACTTTGTCGCATAAATCTCGCTGAATTTGCTGGATGGCGTTCGTTATGTTGACTTTAAGGGCATCAATTTTGTGCAGTTTATTCACGTAGACTTGCGATTTAAGATAGCCCCAAAGGAAGCAGTCTAGAGGCGTTAAATCGCACGATCTCGGTGACCAGTTTACGTCACCCCTGTGCAAAACAACCATATCTTCAAATCGCTCGTGCAGAATGTCCATCGTCGCATGCACTGTGTGGCACGTAGCGCCGTCCTGTTGGAACCACATATCGTCATATTCGATGAAGGATTTTATTATTTTAAATAATTATTTCATTGTTATTTGTATTTCGAAGAAACTAGTTTATTATTTTAATACCTACCTATATTTTATTGACATTGAAAAAAGAAATTTCTTTGACCCAAAAAATATTTTTCTATGTATATATGTTTAGAGATTGTTAACCATTATCCATTAGACATTTGTATCGTCTGTAATGGTTATACAGATGGTTGATAACTAAGATTTTGTCAGCGGGGCATAGCCGTCGTACACGTGGGGGCGGCGACCTGGTGATTGAGAGTAATCGCTCGATCGATCGTGTTTCGCGGCGATTGTTAAACATTTATTAAGTTGTACACTGTGCATTTTGTCAAGACTGATTTTGTATTGCAAAGTGCTAAATAATTGTCACGAATACACGTAGGACTAAGAAACGACCACTTGTTGACAAATTAAATAAGTTTATATGGGAATTTACAGACGTAAAATAGTTTCGTCGGACTGTAGGAAACATGTGAACAATACACAGTACAAATATAAAAGATTGACCTAGGATCTAGGACGGAACCTATGTTTGACTTAATTTTCATGTTAACGTCGTGTAATTTGCCATTTATTTTACTTAATCAGCAAGAATTTCGGCACTTATGGGATAAATATAATCCCACCATGAAGTACCATCCTCAAGTTGAAGCAACAAATATATTTACAAATTATTCATAACAATTACAGGGGTGACGCCTCTGGTACGCCGACGAAACGAGCGGCTTTATTAATAACTTAAACATTTTGTGATCGTAAACATTGGACCAGGAAACTTGGTGCACATGGTGATTGATACGTGTTTAAAAAATCAAGATATGCATATAATCTAGCAGGAATAAAAATTATTCGATTAATTTTTTCGTTAAATAATTCATTAATTTTATAAACAGATCGAATTAACTTTTAGATAATTTCAATTATCAACTTTTATTAACACAATGACTATGCTTTTAATCTAACAATGCTATCTATCATTATTTTTTTAAATAGTAACTTTATCTATTTCTAAGCAAATGGGAAACGTAAAAATTCGTTGGCGTATTACTTATTATTATACAATGCAATACTGTTCTGGTTTTTTGAATTTTTGTAAGTAATTCCTTCGCCAACCATTGAGCGTGAAAATTTTCTAAAATAGACTTCAGCGATGCGGAGAGAGCTGAAGTTGGGCGTATTAAATTAAACGTTCCAGTATAAAAATGGACGTACTAAACGTATTTTGATAATATATAAGATAAATAACGTATGTGTATGGCACATGTACCGTATGTATTTACCCGATAATACGTTTACCCGATTTGAAATCGTGTCATTCAAGCAAAATAATATCATCTTCGCTGTTGTTGCTCTTTTAATGAAACTATTTAGTTGCTAAACGTAATTACCCAGCCCAATTAAGAATATGTAAAGTAAAATTGGGATATTTTGTAAGTTCTCCTAGTAACTAAAGAATGCTTTATTAGTAGTATCTACTTAATAATGAACTTAAGTAAAATATAACTTGCTAAATTAACATTTAAAAGCTAATATTTAAGTTAAATATAATATCCCTCGCTCCATGGACATGGACAAGATCTGACCTAATTAAAATCAAAAATAATAGTGAAAGAACCGAGATATGACTTAATCGAGTACATTAAATATTTTCGAATTCCGAAAAAAATGATTATTTTATTGAACTACGGGCACCTTTGTTTCTTCACGAGAAATAATAATACAAAGCTTTAGTGGGGCAAATGAACGTATTTGGAGAATGGTGTCGTGAACAAGCCCGCGAAGACCAGTCGAGTATTCAACATTCACCAGCTGTTGATGAGGATCGGTTTTAATAGTACCTACCACGCGGATTATCTATTCAGAGTACTGTTCTTTACTGTTCATTGGTAGTTACTTGTGAAACGTTTTCAAATAGTGCTCGTTATTGTGTCAAAATCAATATTTACAAATGGATATTTCGTTTTGATATTCTTGCGACTGTCGTCGAAAAGGTAGGCCTTCCATCCATAGATTAGATATTATAATTCATTTAAATTTTATTTAAGTGGGAACCTTTTTACATTTCTTTTATTTCGTTGTATTCGTTTCCTCTTTACGTTGTACTATTAAATAAGGTGCAAAAATATGCAAATAAATTTATAATCAAATTTAATCCAATTTTGATGAAAGTTTGGGTGCAGCCCAAGACAATTTGTGGTATAGTTATTTGTCCAGCATATTTATTACGTCTGAATTTACATCCTTACATTTATTCCGGAATTTCGTAACGCTCAGTAACATATATTATTCTATACACAGAATGTATACATTATATACAAAAAAGGCACCTATTTATTTATTCCTAATGTTATTCGTCCATGTGTGTATTTGAAATATTCATGGATTATTAACAAAAGGTCAATTCGCTATATTTTTAAATAAATTCGGCAGCATATTCGAAACGCATCGCTAGACTTAAAATTTGCGTAATTTCAAATCCGGTTATATTATTAGTCGTATAACAATTCACCAATTTAAGGTATACGTACGTGGAAACTTACCACCCCGTATTCAATATCATTATCCCTTTTTTTTCACCACCTTACTATGTTTTTTCGCATCTATATGGTTCTGAAAATATACTCATAACATAAAATATTTCTGTAGGTTATTTTATGTTGATTATTACAATGTTTATAATTATTTGGGTGTCAATAAAATCAAAGTAAATTATATAAACATATCGAAATTAATAAAACGATATGTAAAAAACTGTGTGTAAATTTTATATGCACTGCATTCCAAATTACAAAATATGCAAGAAATTCTGTAAGAATTGTTGTTGTTTTCGTGATTTTATTTTTTGGAAAATTAAACAGGAAAATGAATATTTGTAGAAAAACTTTATCAGTATACTAGCACCATTTCGTGTGAACATTTTTCTCCAATGCTGTGGAAAGAACTGCGTAAAACTTGGTAGGAACATTTTATAACGTTAATCATTATATTGTATAATAACTATTTATAATTATATCTTATAACGTTATAATTATGGCATATCATATTTAAGCCTTAAAAGAGCTAATCTATTATTCAATTTTCCTATTCCTTAATCATTTGAAACAATTCAAAATCAACATAAAAATATTGCAATATAATAAGTATATAGTGTATCACTTAAATATTTATTGGTCTTTCAGCAATAGTTGTGTGACCTACAAGTCTATAGAAATGTTGTTTTGATAAATTTGCTTTGAGTGAGGTCGACAAACTGAAACGTTATATGCAAATGAAAAAATAAAATACCAGGCAACCATCCCAGGATTAAAAATAACCAGCCTGCTACGGCAAAAAAACATTACATACTTATACAAACAGGAATAAACAAAATAAATAAAAGTACAATCATTTCGAGTAGATATTTATTTCTTTTGTAAATAGGAACGATAATTAATAGATGAGTGGTAGTAAACATAATTAAGATCTACAGAAACAATATTTTATTACTAATATGCTATTCCTGATCTAAAGTTTTGATTTAGTTTTAGCAAATAACTTGTGGTACATACATATAATTAATGAAGCAAAAATGTATGATATTGAACAGTTATATTGGTTATGTATATTTGTTTGTTGGTGATTTTCTCTAATCAATTTATTGAAATCAAACCGTAACATAAAGTAAAAGTAAATATAATTTGTACTTGCTTTGCACTAAATATGCCAAGATTGATGTTTTTTTTTTATAAAACAAATTTTTTATGGGCATCCAGTTGAAGAAGATTATCGATAAAATTCACACGAAGCTATAATGTATGTAACGAAATTGTGGTTTTGAATAATTAATTTAAGTAGATTAAAGATTAAAGCGCAAACATAAAATAACGTTTTCAAAATTTAATCTAATAGCGTACAAGAAAATAATGTAGTTTTAATGACGAAACGAAACAAAACCAAACGAAAATTCTATTACCAAATTTAATAAGGTAGTTTATAATAATATAATTTTGACGTCGCAGTAATTGTTGTGGGTCAAAAAATCGATCGATTTTATTATGTGGATAGAACAACTTTCACCAGCTGTAGCCAATTTGTTTGTACGAAGTATAGTTTGTTATTATGCTGCTAGACGTCGAACAGATATTTATCAAATAAAAGGAAAAGTGAAATTTATAAAATCTATATTTGATTAGTTTGAAATTTAAGTTTCAGTTAAAAAATTACATTTTAAAAACATTATATTTTTGTCCTTTAAATACTTCTTTTAAATAGTTTGATGAACATCAACACAGCATTAGTAAGTTTAGAGGGTATAATAATTATAAAGCTTTTAAGGTAACACACAAATGTAATTCTATTATTGTAAAAAATAAAAAATAATATAAAATATAGGTAATATATTTTTTAATTATTTCAATTTCGTAAAAGAACATAGGTACTCGACTTTATAAATATGCTTACGTACTTCATATAAATTTCTTAAGTAACATATGTTTAAATAACGTGGTAATAATTATCTTGGATCCTTTTTCCACGTATTATTTACGTTAAATTATATTTATGAGAATGATCTACATAATTCGTTATTTGAATTCTTTCGCCAAAAATTTTTTTAAACAATTACAATATCTTTGAAAATAAAAAGTGCTGATACAACAAATAACCCATTAGGTTTTATTCAAATACTGTTCTCTTGAATATAAATAATTTATAAATAAAAATATATTACACTGGGTTTTATTGTACCCACAAATAGTTACTAACATAATTACTTATTCATTGATGTTTAATTTTCTTAATCAAAACAAATAGAACATCGAGAATGCAATCTATTCGTTCATAGATATGTGTGTTCATATGTCAGTTCGCGATTTACTGCCATTGTTATCACAAAATAAGTAGAATAGTAACACAAGACGCATAAGAATTACAAGTAACCGTTAGAGGAACAAAATTAATGACCCGTTTATTCGCTCTAATTTTATTACTGACCTTCTAAAAATGTTACATACTCTTTACAGCTATTCTTAATACCAAAATAGAATATACACTAGGCATAAAAATTAAGGAATGTAAAAAAATCTTAAGTTTTTAGGTAATTTTCAACTTGGAGAAAAATAGTAGCAAAGCAACTTAAAAAAAAAAGAAAATTGAAGCTACAAGCTTTCAGTTTTTAGACCTTCAGTTTAAACTTCTTTATCATCTGAAAATTTTGAGTAATCATATGAAATTTATCGGAAAAAATCTAAATTATTGCTTGCTTTTTAAAAGATCCACGGACTTCAATAAATTTTTTTCAATGATTTCATCATAACGCTCTCTTGGATAATTTTATCCTTTTTAATTTCAGTTGCCTAAAAGCCTTGTACGATGATTTTTCGCTGAGTTATCGGCGTTCATAGCAAAAAAGCCAGTTTTAATTTTTGCTTTGAAAAACATTTTTTTACATCTATTTCTTTCTTACAATAATTAACATTTTTTGAAAAAAAATGTGAATTTGCTAAAAAACATTTTGAAACTCAAAAAATTAATAAAAAAAGAATAATTCATCCTTGAACGATTTTAAGCAAAAACGACAGATACAATCATTCCGGACACAATGAAATAAAATCGCAGGGCTTTGAAATTTTCAGGGTTTCTTTGGGGTACTTTGAGGTTGGGGTTGATAAACAGTCGACAACCTTAGTCTATCCATTATCTGCAAAATTATGTCCAGTTAAGCGAATATCCCAAAGTACGCAATTTTTTATCTCTCCTTCAATCAACATTCTCGTAATGATTTTTTTTTAAACCCAACAACTACCACTTGTACAAAATACTCTGCAATTTTTAAAACCTTACTTGAATTTTCTGGACTATCATTATTTCGCGAGTAATTAATTACCAAAGTCAAATATAACTTTCTTTGCTTTGAACGACGATAACTCAGCGAAAAATCATCATACAAGGCTTTTAGATCACTCAAATTAAATAGAATAAAATTATCTAAAGAAGCTTTATGATAATATCATCGAAAAAAATTTATTGAAGTCCGTGAACCGCTTTAAAGGCAAGCAAAAGTTTTGATTTATTTTCGATGGTTTCATTATAATTACTCAAAAACTGCTAATGGCAAATAATTTCGAACTAAGCATGTGAAAACTAGAAACTTGGAGCTTCAATTAACTTTTTTTAAAATTGCTCTGCGACTATTTCTCTCCAGGTTACAGCCGTTTGAATATCACCTACAAATGTAAATTTTTTTCACATCCCTTAATTTTTGTGCCTAGTGTATTATGACACTGTATATATTACTAGTAGGCCGATATATCTAATCGTTGTAATTAAAATGGAATTGTTTATTGACCTTTTGTTAAGCAAAGACTTTTTTATTGAAAGCAAATTAATATTTATTTTTTTATACATGTGCAAACCTGTAGACATTTAAACTTGTCACTGTGAGAATAAAGATATTTGTAGAGAAGCAACATTAGACTACCTATAAATTAACCCTTACTGTTCGATTTGTTACAGGAGAAAGTTATCCAACGCCAGAAGCTGAAGAGAAAACGCAGCATCAGAATATGATGTGAACTAAAATGTTTTGCAATGTTTCACTCCTCATTAATTAATTGTTCAAGAATAAACAATTAGATCGAGTGACGCAACGGTATCGTGAACTGCAGAGTGACCCCCTGTACGTGCGACAACGTGTTTTTTTTTTCGTATACTGTTAGGTAAAGGTATAATAAACGTGACAGGATTTTATAAAAATTTGTGCAAACGCGGACGCATTGTGACTGATAATTGTTAATGTGGGATACGTGAAAAGAGGATAATATGACGATTTCCATGGATCATAAGAATAACAGAAAGAATTCTTGGGATTCCAAGGTAAGGCCGATCGAATGTATTTTTGGCGGAGGAATGTGATATCCGCGCCTAAACATTACAATATCTACCTAAGAATTTCAAGGCACTGAATTGTTATAAATAATTGATTATAACTGGATTGAGTTTAATTTTATTAAATCAGCCAGATTATATTTAAAATTTTCCGTATGACATTATACAAAACTGAAAGGTTTTAATTACGTGCATACTTATTTTTAATTATTTAAAAACTAATTAATTAAGAGTTGTATATATTTCGTTCGAGACACATTATATAAGCCTCCTAGTCATTGTTTTTCCTTTCAAGAAATAGATTGGAGTCGCTGACTAGAATATTTGAGGATAAATATGTTTTATGTAATATGTCTTGATAAACCCAAAATAATTCCTCTGGCACTAGGTTAAAATCTTCCTGAGGTCCAGAAATAGTGCAGTCGATGCACATTAACACCCACCAAGTTGTCATATTTGTAGGATGATTATAGAGACAGTAGTAATCATATCAATTTCTTATGTTTTTCCCAAAACTCTTCATGGGTATTTATAACCACCACTAAAAAAAATTTGGTGCAGATTTAAAAACTATTGATAGCTTAAATTGACTAATATTATTGTTTTATTATTATTATTAATTGCATACCAGTTACATAATTCACGCAAAATTCCGTGGTAATGCTATTATAAAAGAATATATACGAGGAAATTGTAAACATTAAATTATAATTTAATTTCAAATCACCGTACCGTTAAATGTTCCAATCGCCAATTTCAATAGACGTGATATCGTTCTCTATCCACTTCCTTCTCTTTATTTGTCGTATCTGACTTTTAACTGCCATGCATTACTGCCTGATATTTAAGACTAGCTATTTTGTCGATTGTAACAGTTTGTTACATTGGAAAGTACATTCCATGGTATATATAGGTAAATTGAAGAAAACTGAAATTATACTGATGCTCAAAGGTGATTGGATTGGTGAGATTGGTTGGATTATTATTTACTTCATAATACATGTAATAATACTGTAATTATGTCTTACTTATTTAGGAGTAATATAAATTGAGTGAATGTAATTAAACTGGTATTGATAATAAATTCGTTAAAAATTCAAGGAATAACTTTTGGGAAAAGCTTTTGGATCCGTCACATTTTATTTTTAGATGTGCATTTTCTAAACTATAATTAATACCTACAGAGTGATACGTGTAGGAGGTATAACATCATCGATATTTTTATTAATAGCAACCCCTTCTTTGTGGAACGTGGAGTGTTAGGAAGGAGTACATTTTTACATACGTTACGTTAATAATTAATTAGCGTGAGTATAGGTTAGATAAAAAAGAAAAACAATTGGAATTTTGCAATATCAAAGTACTAAATTTAATGGCACTAATTAATTAAAAAATGAGGTGAATTAAATGTACAAAATTTTTCACCCTTGCCTGATAGCAGCCAAGACGATTCACGAATTCTTTTTGAAGATTATTAATAACTACAGGAGGTATACGTTATATTTTGTGACGAATTCTTGCTTTTAAATCTTAATCTCCGGTATTGTATACTTTGTTTTTGAAGTATACCCACAAAAATTAATGTAGGGGTGTAAATCTGGCGATCTGGTAGCCACCTACTCGACTCCCCTTCACTCTATCCAACGATCTGGGAAATTATTTTTTGTACATCTGAATATAACGTTATTAGTGCAGGAATAAAGTTGTCTGGAAGAAAATTCTAATATCTTGCACCAGTTGGATAATTTGAGATTAATACTCCATCATCCATCAAGGTTTCTAGGTACGATTTCAAATTTTTATCTGACATCAATACAAAGAAACATTTATCTGTCGCTAAGACTACAGCTAGCGGTGCACGATTTGAACATTTATTTTAGTTGATTTCTTAAATAATCATTGGCATTAAATTTAGTATTCTGAAATTGCAAAATTGTTTTTTTATTATTATTATTTATCTAACCTATACTCGCGCTAATGTACTTATTATCGTAGCGTATTGTAAAAAATGTGCTCTTTCACATTCTGTATTAAAAAAGGGGACTGTCATTAAAGAAAATATCGATGGCAACATACCTTCTCCTTCAAACACCCTGTACGTATTGTATTTTAAAAAATGCGGAACTAAACATAAAATATGACGGATTTTCCCAAAAGTTATTCCTTGAATTTTCATTAATTTCCGAAAGCGCTGTATATGAAAATAACGCCCACGCATTATTTTCATCAGAATACTTACAATTGTGAAATCGTCGGTAATTATATAATCTTTAAAAAAAATTGTCACCAGCTAAGTATTGTCAAAAATTGAGTGAAAAAACTATTTAAATCGACATTATAAAGATAATAAATACAACGGTTTAGTGAATTTTTAACTTGTTTCTAAAATAACGTTTCCTAAGGTATGCGGTTTTTCGGATTCACCTAATTTCAGATAAAAAGTTCAGATAAAAACTATTAATTGTGTCTAATTGAAGTATTATGTTACAACATATAATTTTACTAATCAACAACGTTTAGTTTCCGTTAGATAATACCATGTAATTATGCGTTATTTTATTCCTACAATTATTTAATTAATAATTTTTATGAGACGTGAGCACGTCTACATCGTGAATTGTTTCAATAGTTTGGGCGGCGCTTAAAAAATCTAACTGTTTCTTCGTAAATGTCACTACAAATGTCCAAGACAAGCTCCAAGTAGATGGCAACCTTGCTACGTTAAAGAAAAACAAACTAACTTGTCTGTCAAGGATTTATACTTTTTAAATGCAAAAGGTTGCCTAATAAAGCGAAATAGTGTTCATTTTACTAAAACTAATTTTATTTTGTAATATATGTATAAAAATCGTTAATTCAATAGTGGCTGTAAAACTGTGTAGTAATGTCGGTGGCCAATGGTTCAAAAAAGCTTAAATAACCTCTACACATACTAGATTAATTTTAAATTGGTTCAAAACATTGACTAACTATCCCCGAATTCGTGTTTTTACATCTCGTAGAAATAATTCTACCTCCTACAAATTAACTTTTACGTATATGTATTTATTTGTGAACTATTTTGGTATTAAAATAAAACACGTATACTAAAATAAGTTACGACATATTTTTTAATCAGTTCCGTAAATGTAAAATTACGTTAAAATTCGTCTGCCAATTGATATACAACAGCTAAATGTTAAGGTTGTTGCTACATTAGAAAGTTTATTAGACTATGGATACTATTGTATTGATGGTGGCCAGTTTTCTAAAACAAAAATAAACTATTCGGTTTTGTATCTTAGTACTTTTTGTTATAATTCTGCAGAGTTTTTGTTAAATAAACAGCGTAACGTATAAAATCCGATCACACGTTGGTAATAAACGTGAGTGTACTTATGGAGCCAATTGATGACTAGTACCAGAAAAAAATAAATTACAACCTTGACTCTTGTTATCCGCAACTTTCACAACGTGGAATCAGCAAAATAACTTGTAAGAATTATCTCTACACAAATTTACCATAAAATCCATTACATTTATACACCTGCAAGCGCTTTATTGAAACGTCCAGTTTGTGCCATTAACTAGGGTACTAATATAACGGTACTGCTAAGCGTAATATTGTCAGTAACACATTGACCTACAAATACTTCCGAAGAGAACGACGAGAATGCAGCAAACGCTTCGGAAACATAGGTCAGTTTACTCTTCTATGAGATGAGATAGAAACGCCGTAGGTGTTCTTGTACTACTTTGAAAAAGTCTATATCCTTAGATGTAAGAATAATGAATATTGTTTCTATTTGTTTGGAATTGTGGATATTGGAATTTAACCTAATAATTTCCTTATAAATTTCTGCAGCAATAAATTATGAAACACAAAAACATTGCAATGGTTTGCAGCGTTTCGTCTATGCAACACATCCACGCATACATTTAATAAAATTGATTGCGCATCTGTTATTGCTTAGTTTCTATTTAAACATCCTATTGGCAATATGTTAGTAAATAATTTGTCGCTTAAGATTATTAAATGAAAAAAGGAAAGTGGTACTAACACTCGCTAAACATAATCTTTTTGCACATAATATTTTAATTTGGTGTTAAAGTGAAAATACATCAAGTGGAAGGTGAAAATTCGTTTTAACAGTTGTAATTAAAATTTACTTCAACTGGATTTAAAGAATTATTCTGTGTGAAAGTATTTAAAACCATATCTCTCTTTTATTTGAATAAACATTCCTGAAACATTTCGCCGATTTTTTATTTTATTTGCCTATACTGAGGAGGTAATGACCTTTACTTAACTTCACTCTAGGGAATGTAATCGCCCCCAACTTTTTTTAATGGACGATAGGTGACATCATTTGATAGGTCGCATTGAGAGTAATACAATATACTTATATGTTACAATATAAATATAATAGTATCTAGACAATTTGTCATACCATTTATTAGTTTGTTAGTACGTACCATATGTCAAATTTTCAATAGTCGAATTAAAACTTTCACGATCATTACAATTATTAATATTATAATTCTGTATAAGGCCATATAGATATACAGGATTGCTTCTGGCATAACTTTAATGAGGTGATTCTGTTACCAGAGAATTAAAACTTAAATTATCAATCAATAAGAAATTCAATATTATCAATTAATCAATGTTAATTCAATAAAAAAAAAAAGAACTTCATGTCTTCGGCGACAGAACACCACAGGGTCGTGTTAATAAATTGTTGGGTTCAGGGCGAATACAGCTAGCGCAGTTGACGTTGATATTCCGTGCCCTATCGACTATTGCTTTACGGTAATCTATCTCTTTCACTGATTGCGACAGCGTTTTTCTGGTATGTGGAAAGTGAAGTTTTAAGCTAGTGTCTTATTTTGATAGTGATTAATTGATTACCCAGTTAGAGCAGTCCTATTAGAATGAAGTGTACATTTCAGTTATTTTCACAGCGTTAATTTTTTTTGTGAAAAAAACATTTCTTGATTCTTGATTCCGAAAAAGATACAATTTTGTTGATTGGTATTAATAAAATATTTTTTATCGTTAGTTATTAGAATTTACTTATATACATGATATATGTAAACTTAAGTCGTCAATTTAAAATTTTCTATCATATTTAATAACTGACTGGAGCTGTATTTATGTTTAGATAACACTATTAGATATATATATATATATATATATATATATATATATATATATATATATATATATATATATATATATATATATATATATATATATATATAGTATGTATATTTAAATACGTATGTATGAATTTTGCTGTATTTTGTAACGAGCCTTTTGTAAGATCTCGAATAAGAAAAGTCGCTAGAACTCGAAGACAAACGAAACCACAACTTTACTGTAATTATTAAAAAAAATCCCTGTATTAAATGCCTCATCAACATCCCACAGACAAAATACAAGGAAATTACAACACACCGCCTCGATTATTGCGAAATTATATAGGTGTTTACGATGTTTAACGGATTTTAATTTACATCTTATGAATAGGTAAAAAATAGGGAAATAAAATGTGTAGGAACAAAATCATTAATGTACATAACTCAAAGTTAAAAACTAAATAAATAACAAGTAGATATGTATCTGCACAGGTGCTATTATTTCGGGTATAAAAAATCTACAAAAGCCTTCATAAGTATCAAAATAACTTTAAACATTCTTATGACTGTAATATTTATTCTTAATATTTAGATACACATGCTGTTTAAGAATGGTCTAATGCTCTAAGCAAAGAATATCCATAAAAATAAACGATATACTATTTTTCCAGTCATGGGACATTCGATTTCAGTTCGAAAGTAAAGAAAAATTACTTTATAAAAATAAAAACTTTATGAGTTATTTATTTAATAAAATTCCCAATAGTGACGGTACAATAAATACCTTTTATTTTTTGTTGAGTTCCAATTGTGTAAATACCAGTCGTTTCTTTCCCATTATAATAATGGAATGTATTCAGTATTGATTTCATTTATAATATAATCACAATTCAATATCATACGAATATAATAATTGACTTTATTTAATAATAAATGAAGCGTGAATATCTTTAATATGTATTGTTTCATTGCAGATGTCAGTGAGCACAGTCAGCACAGGCACTAGACGTTTCCGAAGATCCCCCAGTTCGATATTATCTTCAGATTCAGACATAAGATTCACTAGGAAAAAACTGACGTCACAATACAGATGCGGTTGTTGTATCATAGCGACGTTTCTTTTTTTACTTCTGCTAGCGGGTATATCAGTTTATATAGGATGTAAGTACCAGAATTGTAGAAAATGGCGAATGCGCCAATGCCACCAATGTATAGTATATCGAACACGTATTCGTTTTTCCTGTCATGTTATTAAGTGAACAATCAGATAATTTAACAGAATAATTTTTATATTATATACACCAATAAGGAATGTTTTTCGGCCGTCGTTCATACAATTCTTTTTATGGTTATTAATTTAATTTTGTACTTATAAGTAACATATTATCTAACCGGAACGTGAAATAAATATCCTTTTTTTTGTATACTTTTCAACTAGACCGAGTTAACTATTGAAACCTGTTACATATATAAATAATTTCGTTCCATTCTTCACGTGTTTTTTTCTCTCGACAACTGCCGACGATATTTCTGCCATAAGGAGTGTCAACAAGGACAGTTAAATCACAATAACAATTACGGTATTAGTAACAAATGTCGGTTTTCAAACACACCATCAGAGCAACAGGTGTAACATGAATTCTCGTAAATATATTGGTTTTGCGGGGGCGATCGAATAAACGACCTCTTTTTAAAATAGTTTTCATTGTCAAGTATTTGCATAGTTAAACAAATATTTAGGTTAGGTAATAAAGAAGTTTCAGAGAATACATTATATTTTGGAATTAATAAAATAAAATGTTTACAAATTTTATCATAGATCGTGTGTAGAGAATTTATCAATACTCCAAATAGAGTAATTAAGAACTTATTGTAATTTGGTTCCAAATGTAACGAATATTCTGAAACTTCCTCAGTACCTAATCTAAACATTTACCTAGCTGTTAAACTTCTAAAACTTATTTTAATGATGTAAACTAATCTCAAAATAGATCTGATTTTTACATATTCACAACAGGCCCTTTAAAGCGCCTATAGATCAAAACCCAGTTTCATTTTACAATATTCATCGTCTTCATTAGTGACTAAAAAAAAAATTCTTCATAATACACTTTGGTCAAATATGAACCAGTAATATACGGTCAACCTCAAAGGCATATATCTTTTTCAGATACTTTTTTCCTTCCACAATATCCGGATGAGCAAATATTTAGGGCGACATTTAAAGTGATCGAAGGGGACGCCTTTACGCCGGAACTGGCCGATCCTAGCACCAATAATTTCAAAAATAGGTCTCGAGACTACAGAGAAAGGCTGAATTTATTATTCCGAAGGAGTTCCGTTAAACACGGCTACGTGGGCACCGAGGTACTCGCCTTAGATGGGTAAGGATACGATTATTTATTATTACATTTGTAATAATGGGTTATTAATTTTGTTTTCTCAGCACGGAAGATAAAGATCTAATAGTCCATTTCAACATACACATAGACCCATCTTACGTGAATATAGAAGCAAGGGATCTGGAAGCTATACTTGCCAATGAAATATCGGTGGAGGAATCGTTATTTTTTAAAAATATTACTATAGACTCCAAAAGTTTAGAGGTACATCCTAGCAACGTCTTGCCACTAGTAACTACAACATCGCTGCCTACAACGGCTGATTCTCAACCAATTACCCAGACCCCTTTGCCACCGAGAAAGTGCTCCCCATTAGGATTAGATTATTGCAAAAAATTAAATTATAATGTAACGACTTACCCTAATATACTGAATCATAAAAATATCAGTGCCGTTAGAAATGATGTTATAACTTTTAGAGAATTGGTGAGTAGTATAATGTTATAATTTATAATACTAAAGCAATTCTTATTCTATTCTGCTGTAGGTAGATGCAGAATGTTACAGACATGCTTACGAATTTGTCTGTCAAATACTTCAACCCGCTTGTGTGAAAGGCGCAGAAGAGGACGAGATAATTCTACCTTGTAGAAGTTTCTGCAGGGACTTTATATCGGGATGTGGAAGCAGGCTTTCGGGAAGTGTTAAGGATTTATTGGACTGCGCCAGATTTCCCGAGTATACCGACAATGGAAATTGCGTAACTAAACCCGGTAAGTTACTTTTCCATATCCATTTTCAATATTGTTACAAATTAAACGCTCTAATTAACGTAATTCATACATAACAGGTATGTTGTATTTTAATATTATGTAATAAAATTAACCGTTAACATAGTTATTTATTAACTCGAGTAACTGTAATTATAAACATTCTGTGGTAATTGATTGCAATAATTAGCATATCTTTAAAGATAACAACAATGTAGATATTGTCACGTTTTATAAAAGCAAGTGCTTAATAAAAAGTCCGATAATCTCAGCGATTCTTTGAAATTCGGTAACTATTGTAATTTTTTGTGTTGGGTTATATCATTTCTCGGTACTCGATCGATTTTGGAAGAAATGATTAGCTAGAAATATTGCTTATAAAAAATTCCACATTAGAATGTAATTATAACGCTGTTTTCAAAGTCGACTGCTTTTTTAGATCGAAGTATGTCCCGTATCGAAGTCACGTGTGATATAATTTATGCGTATCATGAATATTTATTAACAAATATTCAACTAAAATTAAATATATAATGATGTTGACGATATGTTTAATATTATTGCAGCTTAATAACTGTTAATCTTTGTTGAGAGCATATCAAAACAATTTCGTATTCGATAATTGTTCAAAATATTTTTATTTTCAAACCCATATATTTTCAAACAATCCAGTACGTTTATAGAAACAGATGGTACAGTACAATCAACGGTTATCTCAGTCGCGGCTCGTGGATGTCTTACATGGGTGGTCTTACTGATGTGAAATGTAGGGGTGGCAAAATGATGAAAAACATATATCTTGCAGAGAAGATCCCTATTATTAAACTCGACTGTAAAATTACGAGACTTTCAACATCGATTTTTGAAATACTTAAATATGGCCTACTTAGCTGTTTATTTTCCATTCTTGTTCAAAAAATATTGCTTTATTAGTCAATTGAAAATCATATAATTGATTAACGAATTTATCAGAACAATCAACCACAAGGAACGGTCACCTATCATACTAAAATATGACCATTTGGGGTGTAATCTCATCGACTTTAATTAACAGGTATGTAAATATGAAACAAGAATTTTTTGTATAGAAAATACAAGTTTATTTTATGAAAATGACAAAAAATATTTTATTCGAAGTATTGCCAATTGATAGCTATACATTTCTCCCATCTCTCTGACAATTTGTGGATTCCATGCCAAAAAAATTCTTGCTCTTTCGAGGCAAACCAGTCATCGAGCCATTTTCGTACATTTTCGTAAGAGGTGAAGCCCTGATTAGCAAGTGCGTGTCCCATCGATGCAAATAAATAGTAATCGGACGGAGCCAAGTCTGGTGAGTAAGCCGCATGCGAAAATATTTCCCAAATAAACGCCTCAGTCATTTCCTTGACCGATTTTGCTATTAGTGATGGTGCATTATCATAGAGTAAAATCATTTTCTGTTGGCTTTTTTGATATTCTGGTCGTTTTTCACGCAAAACTTGATTCAAATCGATCATTTGTTGTTAGTAGTGTTCAGTATTAACGGATTGGCCAGGTTTTAGCAGCTCATAATAGATCACACCCTTCTGATCCCACCAAATACAGAGCATTGTCTTCCGTCCATAGCTATTTGGCCTTGCAGTTGATGTCGATGGTTAGCCTGGAGTTCCCATGATCTATTACGCTTAGGATTCTCTAAATATATCCACTTTTTATCGCCAATCACAATTCGATGGAGAAATGGCTGTCTTTTGTACCTGGCGAGCAGCAGTTCGCAAATAGTTTTTCGGTTTTTCTACTGTGGAACTCATTTCATTCATTCAGTTCATGTGGAATCCATTTTTCCATCTTCTGGATGTTTCCCATGGCTTTCAAACGTATGGAGACAGCTTACCGTGTCAC
This sequence comes from Rosalia funebris, assembly GCA_037954035.1. NCBI lineage: Eukaryota > Metazoa > Arthropoda > Insecta > Coleoptera > Cerambycidae > Rosalia > Rosalia funebris. The sequence goes on along the minus strand of JAZFAV010000039.1, from coordinate 21,865,919 downwards.
ATTTGATTGATCCACGAGTTCCTGTTGCGTTTGAGCGTCATTCTCATCCAACAATGCTTGGAATTCGCTATCTTCAAACTTTTTCGGTGGTCTTCCACGTCTCACGTCAAAATTGTCACTTTTGAATTTTTTAAATCACTCTAACTACTGTGATTTACCAAGAGCATGCTCATCGGAGGCTTCCGCAAGCATTCGATGCTATTCCGCAACAATTTTTTTCAAATGGTAACAGAAAATCAATACTGTCCGCGAATCGTAGTTTTCAGGCACAAAATTCGACATGTTCAACGCTATTAAAAACGATGTTGTTGTATGAAACTTGTATTGTTGTCAGATAAAAACCTTTATCAAATGTCAAAACAAGAAAATGACGCGGTGTGACGGTAACTAAATTAGCTGCTAGGCTATCTAAGGGCAAATTCCGGTTTCATATTACCTGGTAAACGCCTTTGCTATCCAACTGACAAGGTGAACTTTACCCACGCAACGAGAAAGTACGACTGGACACGACTAACATTCCGAGTGTGACTAAACGTACGTCCATAGCCACTCTGTTGCGATACGCGAATCTAGTTTAAAATTTCAGCCTACGGTATGGTAGCCCATAAAGAGCCTAGGGTATAGAATTGATAAAAAATGCTTTATGATATAAATGTACACAGGTATATATTATTATGTTTTAAAGTTTATAATTAATGTATTACAAGATTAACTAAGTAGTTTCTAAAAAATTTAAATGGGCACGCGCTCCTGTGCCCCTTATTACTAGCCGTCACTGGTTTACCTTTGATAATTTATATATGCCCATTAGGCGATTATCGTGGAATTAAGGATCTCATATTTTCGACTCGTTCTAGGTTGTGTTGACGAATTACAATCGCGTGCTCAATCCCCACGTGTCTGCGATGGAGTAATAGACTGTCAAGACCTCTCCGACGAAAATACGTGCAGCTACTGCCCTAAAAATCAACTGCATTGTGGCATAGGACGCGTGTGCATTCCAAGAAGTGCAAGATGTGATGGTCGAAATGATTGCCCTGATGGAAGCGACGAAAGGGCGTGCCGTAAGTCGTGGTCGCATTATTCCCCATCCAGTTCAGAACTATTATTATTATTTTTATTATTAGTGTTAGTATTAGTGTTCTTCCTCGAGTATATCTTAAAATGTATCATTTTACTGATTTTAAACATTAATTTATAATCGTAGAACTAATTGATTTTCTCCTACTGGATCATCTAATAATCTAGTGAAATTAATAAATTTTTAATATTTCATTGAAAGTATAAGACAGCTGTTACTTTTACTAGCACTTTTTCTAATTTTTCTACTGCATTCACCTTCACACACCTTTCACTATTCACGTTATTCTAGCTTATTAAAAAAATGTATATACTAAATTTAATCAAAATCGATCAGAAAGAGAAATTTAATAAATAAATTGCTTAATTCAAGATACGATAATTAAAAAATCGTCAGCGTCTGGCTTGCGCTTTCTTTAGATTTCTTTAGATTTTTTAAAGGATTTTAAGGACTTATATATTATATTATATAGATATAATCAAATTTATGTTCCTTAACCTAATCTCTCTGCATCGATCAAAGTCCATCCGCTGTTCGAGTAAAATGATATGTGGAAATGTGACTACAACGTATTTGTTTTCCAGTAAGTTTGTCTTCAAGCGTTGAGAACATGAGGAGAGTAGAAATCGTGACGCCGCACCTGACCCGTTATAATTCCGAAGGATTCGTTATCTTTAACGAAAAAGGTGAAGTTGGAAAGTTATGCACGGAAAATATTAACCAAAGCTTGCCGGCTAATCAGACCTTTGCAGTATTGCACTCAGTGGCATCGTCATTATGCAAAACTTTAACTTATCGGTAAGTCCAAACGCACAAGGAAATCTGTAGAGATTGTTAGGAGAAGAGGGGACAGAGACAAATAATTATTTTTGTAAATACTGGATAACAATTTTGATATTACAAATTCTCTGCATGTAGATTATTACACAGAATAGCTCTCGCTGTTTTGATTTAAACTAGTGTTATTATTCTAGTATTAAAATGCTTTTTTAATTTTTATAGGGATGTGCTATCAGTCGGGATTGAAATCGATTCTGAAAATGATATATCTTATGTGAAAATGAAAGATCCCACAGCCTCAGAAATTAGTTTTGTACGATCAGATTGTCCCACTAAGCAAGTTTTGAAGGTATCGTGTTCTATATTAGGTACGTATATTTCATATAAGTATATAAAATGGTTGTTGGTATTAGTTTTCTTGGTCTTCTGATGACTGACGCATCGATCTAAAACTTAGTGTCAACTAAAAGGTGTTACAATAATGTTAATAATGAATTTTAAATAAAACATGGTTTTCTATAGCAAAGTATTGAAATATTTATAATGTAGATGATGTAGAATAGGTAGACAATAACAACACGTTCGGCAAATCGCCGCCACGGCTTTGGTGGCACACGAGTACTCTTCTGGCAAAATGTTCAATACAGGTTATTCATAAATATGGCGGTATTTCGTGGATACAGCATTCGGTCTTCAATGCTTGGGCGGTTGTGGACTTGTTGGCTTAAGCCTGATATTTCAGAAAAGCCCACAGAAAAAAGTTCATAAGTCGCAAATGGCAAGATTGTGGCGGTCAATTCTGGTCACTAAAATGGGAAATGACACTATCAGGAGAAGATCCTCTCCCTCAATTTTTCACGGATGGTATGACAAGTGACACCGTCCTGCCGAAACCACATGTCTTCAAGAACAATATCTTCCAATTGAGATACAAAGATCTGGGTTATCATGCCACGATAACGTTCGCCATTTACCGTTAATGTATTACCTGCCTCGTTTTCAAACAAAAATGGTTCAATGATTCCTTTAGACCACAATGCACACCAAATAGTGACACGTTGGGGATGCATTTGTTTCTCATGAATCATTCGTCGATTTTCTGAGTCCCAAATAAAGAAACGTTACCTATTAACGAAGCCATCAAGGTGAAGATCGTCACTGAAGATGATTTTGTCCACAAAATCGGTATTCACTTCTTGTTGTTCAATGATCCAATTGGTGAACTGTTTTCGTTGTGCATGGTCTGTTGGCAGAAGTTGTTGAGTTAATTGGATTTTGTAAGCATGGAAATGCAAGCAGTGAGAATACGGTGAAGAGTGGGTGTTGAAAAGTCCAATTCTTGTGCACTTTGACCAATCGAGTCTTTGGACTCTCAGTGACACTCTCGCGAACTGTGATGTTTTATTGTGAACGACCACCACGAGCTCGTGTCGTGTGTTTCACATCGATAACTGAACCAGTACTTTCGAATTTTTCAATCATTCTTTTCACAGTTGATTTTGGAACATTATTTCTATCGAAAATTGGACGCACTTAACGACTCGTAGCAACCAAACTTTCGCTATTTTAATAGTAACGTTTAACAATAATGAGGCGTTGTTGTATCATGTAGCGCTCCATGTTTATTAACCCCTCCTAGCGACTGATGGATCTGTCCCCTATCGACCTGTCACAATTATTGACCTATCGGATCATGACAGCCAAAGTGGCGCAATTCAAATTTTTCGCTCTTATTGTAACACCCTTTATTAGTCAATGATTCTGGCGATTAACTTCTTCAGGATAGTTTTCTGGACAATTATCGGGACAAGGGAGGATTACCTCGAGTATGTTATCAGTAAGGGTCGGCACCACGTTTCAGGTCAACGCTTTCCATTCCCTAATCAGGAACCAATTCATGGACACTCTCATAACGCAATTTTATTTTCAGAATGCGGAGTTCAAAGTACGCATGGTCCTCTAGGAATCCAAACTCTCTCCAAAATGGCAAGCCAAGGCGATTGGCCTTGGCACGTAACCCTCTTCAAGGAGGACGTTCATATATGCGACGGTACCTTAATATCTCCAGAATGGATAATTACCACCACGTCCTGTTTCCAGGGGCAACCAAAGGCTGAGTGGATTGCTCGGTTTGGATCGATCCGTTTATCGAGGTGAGTTATTTTACAATTGTTTCACCTTCGTTTCATTAATGCTTTGTAACGTCTTCATAGTTCAACTCCTTGGGATCAAGAACGAAGAATTGTGGGAATGATTAAATCTCCAGTGGAAGGTAGCACTATCGCTTTGGTAAAGCTAGACCAGCCCGCCATATTTAACGATTTCGTGAGGCCAGTTTGCCTTCCAACCGAGAATATGGTCCTAAACTCCAATTATATACAATGCAACACCTTGGGGTGGTCTAGAAATAGGGACCAATTACAGAGGGTTCAGGTAACGATAGCCGAGATGGAGAAATGCGAAAATATTAGTATATCCACAGTGAACAGTCTTTGTACTGAGACCGTTCACGGACAAACCGACTGTAATGTAAGTACTCGGTAAAAGTTACGTGCCAACGTAATCATCGTAAGATAACTTTTACGACTCTCTGTTTCAGGAAGAAGAACTCGCAGGCAGTCCGATGATATGTCAGATCAACAATGAGGAAAAATGGACGCTTATAGGAATAACGAACTGGAGGATAGCATGTTCGAAAAACGGCCAAGAGAGGCCAAGGATGTATGATAAAGTAGTCTCGAATATTAACTGGATCAAAGAGAGTATGACGTCGACAGAAACAACTTGAGGGATCGAGAAATATATTTTTATTGTGCCAACACTAAATCATATTTATTAAAAGAATAAGTCGATATGTAAACTGCCCAGTTTGACTTTTGTGATAGAAACTATCAAGATTTCTTTTTACTATCGTGTGGCTGGAAATCTATTCCAGTGTACTTGGGATTTTCGATAATTTCACGTTTAAATATTTAAATAGCTATCCAAAAGAAATTAGAATAAATATATAAGTACCACATACTTTTCGATGTAAATTAGTTTATAGATGTATTTATTATTTAAAAGGTGTATACAAAATATTATATAAAAGTCGCAATTGTTAAGTATTGAATTTCAATTATTAAAGGTATGGATCGTTTTTTACGTTTTTTACCCATATTTGCAGTTACTAGAAAAAACAATATACAGGACGAACCTACTAAAAGGTCTAGATTGTTGTTTTATACTAAGATCTGATTCACAATAACAAAATACGCCGTCCTTATAGCCTTATTAACTGTTCCTAAATATTATTTCATGTTATACTTCTAATTCGTTTCTCTTACTTCCATTTTCTAAGATTATAAAATAAATATTAATTTTTTTTTGATTGGTATTCTCTATCCCTAATTGATATTTTGTAGATCATAAGCCAGGGCCGGCTTGATGGGGAAGAATTTTGGCGAGGCATAATTTGAAAAGTGTTTTTGTTATTTAGTTAATAAAACATTTTGATATACGAATACCACAAAATATTCTAGCGTCCAGAAAAACCAATGAAAGAGTGAAGAAAGTATGCCTCCTCACTTCTCTAAAATAAAGCTCTTATTACTAATTTGGATTAAATGTTTTACTTTAAAATATTAATGCACTATGCGTACGTCTTAACTATGAACACATTGAGAAAATAGTAAAATGATGAAGGATATTAAAATAAACAACAAAATTGTATAAAAATAAGTAGATATATGGTAAAATAAGTGTAAACTTTAAAACAATTATAAAAATTGTATGAAAATAATAACGAATATGTTATTGGAACCAGAAGTGTTTCCAATTTAATAACGGTTTTTTTTAACAACAGAAAGAGACAGGGGTAACTCGTCACCTTTCAGTGCCAGTCTCTTCATGAATAGATTTGAAACAGAAGCAAAAGAGAAGAATTGGAGTATTTCCCTAGAGTCTGGCTTACATATGTGAATGATATGTTCGCAGTATTTGACATAAAAATCATGAACATTAATAACTTCGTTTCCAAATTAAATAACGGTTTCGCTTTAGTAAAATTCACATATGAAGTTGAAACCAATGAGCAACTACCATTTTTAAATCAGAAAAGATACCAGTACTCTCAGATATCATTGTGTTCAACACAAAATGGCGAGCCTCAATTTTCTAGTCCATCGCCTACTAAGCTTCTCTCTCAATAAAGATAGGTTTGAAAAAGAAAAAGTGCTAATCAAGGATATAGCTGAGTGTAATGGATATTTTGTTTTTGTAGTTGAAAAAATGATTAGGAAACGTAAATTTAAAGAAACACTTCGAAATTCCTCGATCTTTCAAACTGAAGGGGAACATCCAGAAAAAAATATGTATCTATTCTTTACGATCCTCGATTCGCCCGTGGTATTAGTAAAATTTTTAAAGATATAGGGATTGCGGTAGTTCATTCATCGAGAAATAAATTAAAATAACTCTTAGACAATCCAAAAAGCAAAATTAACACAGACAGGTCTGGAATTTACGAAATCAGCTGTAACGACTGTAATCAAAAGTATGTTGGACAGACCAGACGATCTATTCAAACCAGGTTCAAAGAACACATGGCGCATCTTAAATATGGTAGAACAGATAAGTCCAGTGTTGCCCAACATTGCTTCGAGGACAACCATAAGATAGATATTAGTAACTTAAGATTAATTAGGATTTTAGGAATATAACAAATACTAGATTTTAGAAATCGAAAAGTGTAAAAATAGTATGAATAGTGACAAAGGGCCTATTCCACATAGCCCGTTTTATTGGTTAGTTACTTATAATGGGCCGCAACCGTGACGGTCGTAGCTCAATGAGCCGCAACAACAATTTAGGTATAAATAGGATACATTGTTAACATAAGATTAGTTTTAATCATCTCCAGATGATGTCATCATTATTGGCGAAACGCGCGTCGGGTGTAGTGTTTTGGTGATTTGTGGAAAACTACATCAGTATTATCTTCACACCAAAGGTTCCTACCTTTATTATAATAAAAATATAATAATTATTTACTCGTTAATTTCTACCTACCCTAATGAGCTGTCACTGTATTACCCCAATTAAAAAAAATATTGTAAGTAATAAGTAAACTAAATGAAACGTTGCGGATTTTCATCGCATTTTAACTAAATAATTTATAATTTTATCGGAGAAATTAATTATTGATCTGATAAAATATTTTACCTCGTTAATATATTTGCAGCTGCATTACCTTGTGTGTTATATCGTCTTGAAGATTTCAAGGAACTATAGGTATATTAATTCTCAGCGTTTTATTATCAATACCGACTGCCACTCTCTGATTAGTAGATTTTTGCTCAAAATCGAATTATCAGAGATGTGCTGTCTAATCAATCAGAAATATAAATAAAGCGTTGCTACATATCGCTTGATAACTAATTATCTGAAATGGGTATTATCTTATTTGCACTAGTGACAAAAATGGGTTACGCAGCGTGGGTGTTCGTGTAAATTAAAAAATAAAATGGGGGGATGTTCTTCGAAAGATACGTCTTCCGTTACGAACAGTAACAACAATAGTAGTGTCGTAATGCGTGATTATAATTACAGCGCCGATATTAGGGTAGAATCGATATATAGGTACGATGAACAGATCACTAATATTATCAGAAGGGACCTTCTGGAAAATCCACAAATATTTATTATCAACAATATTTTAATGGGCACCCAATTTTTCGAAAATTATCAAAAGTAAGTACATGTAAGTAACGTTAATTTTCTCTGTATCATAAGTTGTAGGAAAGGGCATACTACAATACATGTAAGCATTATTCTATAAAGATAAAAAAACAAAGTATAATAACCTCTATTGTAACTGCTATTTATTGTTATTATAAAAAGTGGACTACAAGATATATTTGACTCGTAAAATTAACGAAAAGAAAAATACGTACGTTTTATTATATTTTTTACTTTTTTACATAGTACTATTATCAACACATGATTGGCTATAATTGATTTATCGTTTAATTATTTGATTTACAGTTCATGATTAAAATAATCTGATTTTGCTGGCCTCTTTACTTTCTTGGTAATAAATACGATACATTATTGTATTATAAATGTCTTTCAATTACAATAATAGTAGATATGTATACACATATCGTTCATGTAGAAAAAAAAAACATTACAAATAAGAAATACAAATTTTACAGGAAATCGTTTCAAAGTGTTCTTCTTATTTAATGTACGATAAAAAAATGTAATGTTGGACATTGTGTTTGGAGGGAAGAACGAGAAGCTAACTATACTACTAGCTGTGGCTTCAAGAAAAATAAAAAAACTTAATAATCATAGATAAAAAGTAAAAAAATAGAGCCCTGATGATTTTTTCCAAATATGTAATTGATAGTAATACAAGTGAGACACGGGGTTGACACAACAAAACGTTTATTTCAAACTTACAAGATTCACTGTTAGTAATGAAGGACAGAAATGAGTATTTATAAAGTTTCTTATCTAAGGGCTGTGTCAGCTTCTGTTGAGATAAATGATTCAAATAATTATATTACGTTAAGCGTAATATTGCCAAGAGATATGTTATCGAAAATAAAAGGAATGGTATAAGCATGGGTATCATATTACACCTCCTTCCCTAGGTGGAAGGCTATCAGGTTCTGAAGGACCTGTAGGCTTCTTAAGAAGTAATATTTTTACCTTTTGATGGCAAAATTTGAGGTATATATAAATAAGCAAGCCCATGAACAGTATAGATAATAAAATATAAAACATAGTATTCTGAGAATTGTTTTTTTCAAAGTCTTTAATCCGCACAGGGTGTAGGCTGCCAAGTTGGGTGGAAAGGTCTGCTAGGTCCTGTAGTTTGATGTCCTGAAGGTGGAGTTCCGCGGTCGGGGTTGAGTTCAATTTGAAGGTAGGTAACGCCAGGGACGTTTCGTCGGGAAGCTCGTGATTGGCGTTGAAGATGTCGTCGTTGATAATTACGGGGCAGTTCTCTAAAGTAACAATTGAGGGCTGCTCGATAAAGTGGTCCATGGGGGTGTTACAATTTTCTTCGATTCTGGTCCTTTGTATTGGGACGACTATGAGTTGTGTCTCTGCAATTTGTTCAACTATGGTAGCTCCGAGTCGTACGCTGGTTAGATTACATTGTGGATTTTCTCCTTGTAGAATAGGAAGATAGCACTCGTCGTGGTTGTATGGGCTATCCTTTCTACACAGGCATACATTTTCTAGCCGTGGACAGGAGTCCTCTTTCCAAAAGGTGAGTTTGGTTCGTAAACTTGCAATGAGATAGGGTTTGGTTGGTATAAGAACTTTGGATTGGTAAGGCGTGGGAATCAAATGGTAAGTATAGTAAGGTGCTTGGGTGGCTATTGGCACTGACAATTTTATGTAGATTTTAAGATCTTTAACCGTTGCTGAGATATGAAAAAGATTAAGGTAACTATGCATATTACTAAGATGTATCAGTTGATCTCGTTTATATAGACTCGAGAGTTTAGTTAAAATAATTTGTATATTTGGGACTGGCAAAAAATAGGTGTGAATGATATTATGCTGAGCCATGGCGACTGCATTCTCTAAAGTGTCTAATAATTCTAAAAATATATTAAATTCGTTTTTTATAGTGACACCAGTTTCAAAGTATGACCAGTCTTGTTGAACTTCTTTGAACGTTTTGAAGAGTAGTTCTATACTCGCGTTTATCTGGGTTAGGCTTTGATTAACTTTGTCGCTAAGAGCTTTAAATAGAGAAGTTCTTAAATTAATTTCGTGCGTTAGAGTTTCCTGATTGGACATTAATGTATCCATTTTAGAATGGAGTTCTTGCACATCATTGTCATCGGCAGTACCAAATAATATTTTTTGAACGGAACCTATAGCGTTTATAAGTCCACGTTTAAGTCTGACTTCAGGATTCCTAAAATTATTTAATTTATATTCGGTCAAGTTTACGAGGTATTTTAACTGCTGATTAATAGTACTATTAGAATATTTATGTTTATTTTGGAAAAAGCTTAAGTCGGATTTTAATTTGTATAAATTGTTTGTTACGTCCTTTAAATCGATAATGTGAATAAAGTCATGTTGCGATTGTATTATTTTAGTTTCACATGTTAGGCGATTTATGTGAATGGAGTTTCGTATAGTCTCTATTCGGATCGCGGAGGCGTAGTGAATAAGAATGAGAAGGACCAGGTTGGTACTTAATTGTAATTGGAGGGATTTTATCCTCAAAGTCAACACCTTCATCTGTCTCGCTGCTTAGTTCAATAGGTTGAATTTCCTCTGGGGGTTTTTCCTGTAAAGAAGGTTCAGTATTAACCTTTTGTTCGCTTTTCTTTTTCTTAAGCCTGGGTTTTCGTTTGATATAGGCTTTATGATATTTGCCTTCAGCATGTGCCTTACGTTGAAACAGTTTTAGAGTGGGACCTAAGTCTTCTACTACTTTAGTTTGAATGAATTTTTGGTTTAGTTTCCCGCGTGCTGGATTTGCAATATATACGTCTTCGTTGGGTTCAAAAGTTTCCGGTAGTTCGCGTGTTTCATTGGCTTTTTCTATGACTCGCATTTTAGATTTGTCTAACTTGGTTTTTATTTGATTGTAAAGGTTTTTTAGAACATTCTTATGGGTGTTAATGTACTCTGAGAGTATCCGTTCTTCATTAATATCGAAAGGGTCAGGGCGTTCGTCTCCACGAATTATATCGATAGGACACATTTTGGTGCTTGAATGAATTGTATGATTGTAACTTATAACTGCGATTTGTACTAGATAGTCTAAGGGTGCATTTGGATTTTCATGTTTAAGACATCGGACGCTGTCTAATAAAGTAGAGTGGAATCGTTCGATGTTGCCGTTGCTACTATGTCCTTGTATTGAAGTAAAGGTTAGTTTAATTTTGTGCAGATTGCAGAAATCTTTCATCATCGCGTTGTTAAACTCTAGGCCAGTATCCACCAGGATTCCATAGGGTAGTCCATGATGTTCGATAAATTTCAGTAGCGCACGTTGTATTGACATGCCTGTCTTAGTTTCGACGGGGTAGGCTTGAGCTATTTTCGAAAAGGTGTCAATGATCGTTATAAATTTTTGTCCTTGGATATCTAGAGTATCAATGTTTATGGTTTCAAAGGGTTTCGTAGGCGTTTCAGTATATTGAAAGATTGGTTTCACCGGGTGCCGGTCAGTTTTACATGTTTTGCATGTTTCGCATTTGGCGATAAAGTCCCGTACGTGATCAAACATGTTAGGCCAGAAATATTTCTTAATTAAAGCTTGGTGGGTAGCCGTTACTCCTTTGTGTGTAACTTTGCCTTCGTGGTTATAACGTATCTTCAGTTGTTGTTCTTGTTCTGATGTTACGTCTTCTACTTTCTTCTTGCAAATTAAAAACTTGAGCCAATGAGTTAAGTGGCTTTGAAGGATTCTGATGATCTTATTTTCTAACTCTGGTTGCTCGAAGTATAGAGCATGTATGGTGGTGTTACTTTGAACGAATGGAGATAAAAATTTAAAAATTTCTTCGTCGGATGAGCGTGATTTTAGGTTGAAGTGATGTTCTTTAACTTTGGGGAAAGGCTGTATTGCATAATGCGAATTAACTTTATTACTATCCTTTTCCAGGAGGATCCATCGGTTGTTATACCTATTTAAGGGTGTTTCGGAGTATTTGACTTCTAGAATGGGGTTTTCGTGACTAGAGTGAATAGTCTGGTTAGTTCTTGAGGGCGGCGCGCGATTCGGGTCGTCTATTGAATTTAAGTCGTCTAAAACTTCTTGGAACTTTTCTGGGTCCGGTTCTGGTAGATTATCGAGTAAAGTACTTACATCGGGGGCGTTATTTATCATTGACATATTGTCTTCTTCTATTGCGTTAAGTTCATCAATTTTGATACGCGAGAGCGGGTCAGCTTGGTTTGTTTTTCCTTTTTTGTACTTTATTTCGTATTGGTATTCTTCCAATTTTAGACGCCATCTTACTAGTCGCGAGTTAGGGTCCTTTAGGTTGAACAGCCACTGCAAAGGCTGATGGTCGGTTTCAATTATAAATTTAACGCCAAACAAGTAAGGTCGGAAGTATTTAACGGAATTTACGATGGCTAGTAACTCCTTCTCAATTGTGCTATAATTACATTCAGCAGGGTTCAATGTCCTGGAATAATAACTGATGGGGTGTCCATCTTGTGAAAGTACGCTTCCTATTGCATACGCGGATGCGTCGCAAGTGAGAGTAAATGTTTTATTAAAGTCGGGGTAAGCTAGGATAGGCTCATTGCAGAGTAAATCCTTGCAAGTTTCAAAGCAATTGCGGTAGTCTTGGGTTAACTCGATTTTTTGGTCTTTTTTGAGGCAATTGGTAAGGGGTTTAGTTACACGAGCGAAGTTGGGGACAAATTTGCGGTAAAATCCGAGCAATCCTAAGAAACTCTTGATTTGCTTCGCCGTTTTTGGGATTGGAAATTCTTTAATGGCTTTTATCTTCTTCGGGTTTGGCTTGATACCATCTTGGGTTATAATGTGGCCAAGAAATTCCACGTGTTTACAGAGGAATTCCGATTTGTCCAATTGAATCTTCAGGTTGGCTTTTTCGAGGGTTTTAAATACCAGTTCCAGGTTTTGTAGGTGTTCTTGTAACGACGTGCTGAAAATTATGATGTCGTCCATGTATACGAAGCATATTTTATTCTGCAGATCTTTTAATATATTATCCATCACCCTCTGGAACGTTGCAGGCGCATTCTTGAGGCCAAATGGCATCCGTACGTATTCGAAGTGGCCATTCTCTATGTTGAAAGCAGTTTTTTCTATGCTGTCAGGGTGCATCTCAATCTGGTGGAACCCTGAAGCGAGGTCGAGAGTCGTGAAATATTGGCATCTGCCCAGTTTGTCCAGTATATCCGCTATGTTAGGTAACGGGTATCTATCAGTCTTGGTTTTGTCATTTAATTTCCTGTAGTCGACCACAAGCCTCCATTTTTGTTTGCCGCTCGCATCGAGTTTTTTCGGCACGATCCAAATGGGGGAGCTATAAGCGCTGGAGCTAGGTCGAATGATTCCATCTTGTAACATTTTATCAATTTGCAATTGTACTTCTTTTTGGTGGACATAAGGATACCTATATGATTTTGCGTGAACGGGGGTGTCATCGGTGGTTTTTATCTGGTGTTTGACTTCGTTTGTGAAAGTTAATTTGTCACTAGGGAAGTGAAATACGTGTGAGTAATTTTTACAGAGTTCAAGAAGGTTAAAACGTTCCTCTTCATTGAGATGGTCAGTGCGTAGAAGATTTTGTATGTGTTGATTGGTGAAATTGAGAGAATTATGAGTTGGCTTATCGTTTTTTGAAATTTGAGGTTCAAAACCAGTATACTCGGAATAGAGTTGGACATCAATTGGTGTATCGAATTGAGCCGTGATAGGGTAAGTGTTAGTGTTAAATATTTCGACTTGAGCTAGGCCATTCTTGGCTTTGCTTATACCAGAAGGAATAAGATAATTGTCGGTTTTTTGAAATGGGATGACAATTTCGCCGTTGTCAATAGAGACAGGGATTTCTCGAACAATACATTCGACGGGGTTTAAAGAATAAGTACGTGAAATTTCTTCGGGTTGTCGAATAGAAATTGGAATCTGGAAGTAGTCATTATAGATAAGATGATTTTGGAAATCTATTTGGATACATAACGTTTGTAGGTCTTCGAAACCGAAAATTCCATCATAGAAATCATGGAAATCATACAGAAGTACGTTTAAATCGAAGTCTATATTAAATTCTTTAAATAAAGGGATGTTTGCTTGGAATTGACAAGTCGATTTGCCGGTTGAAGTTTTGATAAGTGTTTCATGAGAGAAAATATGGTTGGGGTAATATTTTTGAATTATTTCGGGACGAATTATGGTCTTTGATGATCCGGTATCGATCAATAATTTTAAAGGGGGTTCTCGAATATTAATATATGGAAGCGAACACGGTGTATTAGCAGAGTTTAGTTCTACTATGTCCGGTTGTTTATATTCGGGGCTGCAGGAAAATTTTGTTCTTGACTTTCTTCATAATCATTCGGTATATTCTCTTCGTTTCCATTTCCGTCGTTTAAGTATACCCATTCTTCTCCTTGTGGATTTTCTTCTGGGAGGTCCATTTGACTTGTTGAGGGTTCGTCGTAAGGTGTCAGTGGGGTATTGTCCATCCAGCAGGGATTCTGCGATGTAGGATCCGTTTCTTGATTAAAAAGTTCTTCTACCATGTACTTCGGCTGGTTGTATCTTGGTTGCCAGTTGTGATTTGGGGCGTTCTGAATTCTTGATGTACTAGGCTGTTGTCTAGTTGCATTCGTTCCACTGATTCCAGACATTGGGGTAGGTCTAGCGAATTTTTGGTTCGGGTTTGGTCTCCACACATTTACGTTGGATCTATTATTTTGGTTTTGTTGTATTTGGGTGCCAAAGGGGCGTTGTTGTTGTATATTATGGTTTTTAAAATTACCAGGGTTATTAAAATTGTTTGCATAATTGTTAGGTTGAGACTGAAATATTGGTAATCGCACCGGTTGATTCGTTTGTTGGCGTGGTTTAGGCATTGGTAACATCGGATATCGAGGTGTTGTACTCTGTCGTCCAAACGCGAAGCGTTTGAATTCATCGTATTTAACCTGCTCGTCGATAAAAGTAATGGCGTGTTCTAATTCAGTAATGGCGGTATTATACCTAAGCATGTTTTCATAATTAAGGGGCATATTCATTTTGTAAATATTAAAAACTTGGTTCTTATAAAACGCTATAGACCCAGCCTTTTCATTTATTGGTATGTTTGATAATTGAATTTTTGAAATTATTTTAGATTTAAGTTCAATTAAACGATTGCCAAAATTAATCAAAGGTTCGTTTGGTTTTAATCTACAATTTTGTAACTCTAGCTGTAATGTTTCTAAACTTTTATGATCTGAAAAGTTAGTGGAGAAAAGATTTCTTATTTCAGGCCATGTTTGAATATCAGGTCTACTGTTCAAAAGTTGAAGAGCTTTGCCCTTAATTTTAGTTTTTATGCAGCTTACTACAATTCTAATATGTAGGGGAACATTTGAATTGCACACCTCCATTAGATTTTCAACAGCATCAAAGAAATTACTTATTTCCGTTTCTTCGCCAGAAAAAATCGGAACAAATTCAGAAATATTCTTAAGTTTATGCAAATCTAATTCAGACATCGTGTTAAATGAAAGAGTGTTATTCAAAAGATCAGAAATATCCGAAATCTCGTCTTTACTTAAAGTGTGAGAATAATCTTCGTCTTCTGAAGAGTATAAACTTGTCATAAAATTCAACTGGTGATTTCTTAGCAATGTAAATAAAAATAGAAAGAAAAATAAAAATTCAACTGGTAGTTTCTTAGCAAAAATAAAAAGAAAATAAAAAAATCAATTGTTAATTTCTTAGCAATGTAAATAAAAAATAAAAATAAAATAAAAGTAAGGAAAAATTAAAAATAAAAATTCTTTAAACAGTAAAATAAACGGTAATTATTTAATCTCTACTGAAGTTATCTTTAAAATTATTAAAATGTTTTAATAAATTTAATTTCTTGTTTTTTGAATTCTTAACCTAATCTTTTTAATTTGTACGATACAAAAATAAAAAGCTTCCCTTAGAATATCGCACGATGCGGGACTCCAAGAGGTTGTCACTAAAATTACACACTTTCCAAAAGTAGCTTGAAAATTGTCAGTGCAAAAATAGGGACGGGTGAACAGGAATAATGCAAGTTTACTTACGTTTGGTGTCGTTGTGCTCTGGGATTACGTTTTGAAGATTCTGGATAGTTGAACCGTTGAGACGGACGATCAGCGACTTCTGATTCTTCGGGAAATTGAAGAGTGCTCGATACACAGCAGAAACGTTGAACGACTATCCACTACCGACTGCGCCAGTAATACAAGTGAGACACGGGGTTGACACAACAAAACGTTTATTTCAAACTTACAAGATTCACTGTTAGTAATGAAGGACAGAAATGAGTATTTATAAAGTTTCTTATCTAAGGGCTGTGTCAGCTTCTGTTGAGATAAATGATTCAAATAATTATATTACGTTAAGCGTAATATTGCCAAGAGATATGTTATCGAAAATAAAAGGAATGGTATAAGCATGGGTATCATATTACATGATACTTTGTGTAATTTCACGAGGTACAAAACAAAGAAAGAACCAGGAATACCTGTTAGGTTGCAAAAAAAAAGTAACATTTTTGCGAATTTAAATTTAATAATCAACAAAATACATAAAAGCCACATGTTAATGAAATATGTTTTTATAGTAGTAGTATAGGCTGCAAAAAAACAAAGGTTGTGAAAAACTTTCATAAAAATTTGGTTTAAATTGATTATGCCCACCTTATATTGTATGTATTTTTGTAGATATTTCTTTTGTCACTGTTGTTTGTTAATTCTGTCTTGCTTTTCTATATTAATGCAATAAAGTAAAAATAGAAAAAATTCAATTGTGGCGTTTTTCTTGTGCATAAGCGATATCTATAATGAAACTGAAAATAGTCTAAATGATGACTCAACTGTATCCATATACCTTTAGTAGTTCTTTGGTAATTTTTATTTTTAGAGATGTGTTCAAATTAGTCAACTCAACTACTAGCAAAATGGAAAAAGAGCTAAATCGAATACTGCTGAAAGACGAAACGATGGAATGTACGTGTCCAGATATAATCTTCGATAAAGTAAATAAAAATGTGCGATACAGGCCTTTACATGGTCCGAAAAAACATTCCTCCGACCCTTTAGTAGTTAAGAGACTGTTTGTAATAAACGATACCATCGAAGTTGTTAATTCCATGGATATACCGCAATACACCTCGATCGATAAGCCGGCGTACCAAGTGAGAATAGAAGAATCGAGAAGAAAAGGTAATACTTACTGAACACGAAACGTGTGTCTTTGTATTCTATTAAACTATATTAATGAAATCTCTTCTAATGATAGTTCTAATCACAGGTTTTGTGCGTCTCAAGCAAATAGATACCAACAATTTACTGAAGCAGGAGACGTATACGGTATATAAATCGGAACCCATGCCAGGTCCATCGACCAATTCCGATTCTGACATCTACGATTATACGACCATAAATGACATAAGGACACCTAAACCACTGGACATAATTAAAAACCACGAAAGGCGAGACACCTTTCCGGATACTTGTTTTTCAACTAGAAGAGTTAAGAAAACTCCTACGGATTTTTACATAGACAATGACGATGTCGATAGCGAATGCGAATTTTCCGAAGAAGACTTTTTCGATAACGTGACCTATATCGATTCCAAAGGATTTATGAATTACTTTAAAAACGCCCTATTTCCCAATTCGCTCGGAAGGTCGCTAGGGTTTGATGAATTAGCGATTAGTGAGGCGAAATCGATACCAGGAAAGATATTTTGCGATTTAACCGATGAAGAGGATCATCCAATTCCTTGTGAGGTTTGTACGTTTACATCATCATCATTAGGTCATCAGTCCTAAGACTGGTTGGACGCTAACCTCCAGCTTCTCCTATCTTGTGCTAACCTACGCATTTCGCTAATTGTGCTACAACCTACATCCCTTACTATTTGCGAGCAGTAGTCTAATCTAGGCCTACCTCTGCCTTTCTTCACTCCTATTTCTGCCTCCTCCAAAATATCGCGGACTATTCCCCCATGTCTCAGCAAGTGGCCTACCATTCTATCTCTTCTCTTCTTTAAGTTTTTCCACATACTCCTTTTCTCGCCGACTTTCTCCAATACTTCTTCGTTTCTAACCCTATCAGTCCATGGTATTTTCATCATTCTTCGGTAACACCACATCTCAAAAGCTTCTAATTTCTTCCTACTTGCTTCCCCTATCGTCCAGGTTTCGCAGCCGTAAAGTGCCGTGCTCCATACATATGTTTTCAAAAATCTCTTCCTTGTTTCTAAGTTTATTACCCCCGAGCATAAAAGTGCTTTCTTTTTGTTAAAAGCTACTCGACCCTGCGCTATTCTTTGTTTTATGTCTTTATCGCTTCTTCCATCCCAATTTATTTTACTTCCTAAATAAGTGAAGTCTTTAACTTCCTCCAATTTTTCATTATTAATTTGTACTGTCGTTTTTGCTCTGCTCTCGCGCCCTCTGCACACTAACACTTTAGTTTTGTTTTTATTCACCCTCATTCCGTATTCCTCTGTCAACACTGCCTCCATTTCGTTCAATGCTGATTCTAGTTCCTCCTTACTAGATGCTAATACTGCTATATCATCCGCGAATCTCAGCATTTTTAGTTTCTGTCCCTGTACTTTAATCCCGAAATCCACTCTATCTTTTACCACATTAGTCGCCTCTTCGATGTACAGATTAAAAATTAGTGGTGATAGCGTACATCCTTGTCTTACTCCTTTCCTAATACCTACTTCCCTTTCTTCCCCTTCTACTTCTATAACAGCAGTTTGCTCTATGTATAGATTGTGTACTACTCTCCTATCTCTATACTTCATTCCCGCGCTCTTTAGTATCTCGAACATTTTTTCCCATCTTACGTTATCAAAAGCTTTTTCTAAATCTACAAATCCTATATAAGCGTTCTTTCCTTTTTCTATTGTTTTCTCTAACATTACTCTTAGCGCCAGAATAGCTTCGCGAGTTCCCCTATTTCGCCTAAACCCGAATTGGTCTTCTCCTAGTATTTCCTCCGCTCTATTTTCCATCCTCTTCTGCACTATTCTAGTTAAGATTTTTGACGCATGGGAAGTTAGGCTAATCGTTCTAAAGTTCTCGCATTTGTCGGCTCCTCTCTTTTTCGGTATAGTAACGATAATGTTCCTCTTATAATCCTCCGGCATCTCGCCCGTTTCGTATATATATTTTACCAGTTCAAACATCCTATTTACTACTTTCTGTCCCGCACATTTCAAAATTTCCGCCTGTATTTTATCTACACCCGGCGCTCTATTATTCTTTAGCCCCCTTAGTGCTATTTCAAATTCCTCTCTCAATATAGGTTTTCCTACATCTTCCCTATCGATGCTAGATTCTTCCTCTAATATCTCTCCTAATTCCTGACCCTCGTATAAATTTCCTAAGTACTGCTTCCATCTATCCGCTTTCTCCTCTCTTCCTATCAGTATGTCCCCCGATTGACTCCTAACATTTCTACTTATTGTTCCTACATCCCTGAAGTTCCTCTTAATTATTTTGTAAGCCTCATCGGTCTTACCTACTTGCAACTTATCTTCTACTTCTTTGCATTTCTCCTCTATCCATTGTTCTTTCGCTTTTCTACATTTTCTAATGATTTTCCACTTTATTGATTTATAAGTTTTCAGTCCTTCTTCGTCTCGTCTATTTTTGTAGCCTCGTCTCTTTTGCATTAAGTTTAAGATTTCGTCCGTTATCCAGGGCTTCCTAGCTTCCCTTTTATCGTGTCCTAAAACGTCCGTAGCCGCGGAAGCTAGACTATTCTTGATACCCTCCCACTCAGTTTCTGCGTTCTTGATTTCGTCCTTACTCGTTTTATTTATTAATTGATCTGTTTTCTCCTGGAACTTATCTTTCATATTCTGATCCCTCAATATGTCTACATTTATACGTTTCTTATCCTTCCGGGTTTTCAGAACGTTTACATACTGTATATGTAATTGTCATATTTTAATTAAAATACGTATTCCACGTCCGTAATTTTTAAAAAATTTATTATTTTCCCAAAAAATGCGTATTCGGTAATAAGTGTAATATGTTATTATTTTTTTTATAAAATCTCGTTTTTTATTTATTTTTTTCAGGTTATACCATCTGTTGCAATTGACTGGCCGGCAGAGCAAACTTTCGAGTTCATAATGCGAGAAGACAGGCCGACGATAACGGATAGAAGGACGGGTTATCGGTATAGGTGGCCGACGGATGATATGCTTAAGGAAATTAAATCCTTGAGTTGCGTCCTTGTCCCAAAGGGCTACTGGCTGAAGAAAGGATCCTATCCGGATGCCAATATAGAGTGGGAAATTGCATTCCCCAAGGCGGAGCGATACATCGAAACCAGAATGTCCCATAGCCAGATGCGTTGCTTTTTGTTTTTGCTGACGATTCACAAGACTTACATCGAACCCGTGTCTTTGCAACTCGGTTTATTGCCCGAACATATAAGAAGTCACATGTATTGGGAATGCGAGGCGAACTATAGAGACTGGCCGGAGCATAGACTAGGCACTAAATTAACGAAAATCATAGCAAACTTAATCAGCCACCTTTCTAAAGGCGTTTTACGCGATTACTTCATTAAACAAAAGAATCTATTTGAAAACATACCAAAGAAATATCTTCAGTTCGCTCAAAAAGTGTTTCACGATATACTGCAATCCCCGGCGATGTATTTTATGAAAGCTTTAAGAAATTTAAGATACACCAGCGCGAAATTCTACCCGCCGCTAGACTTTAAGGAGCTGCACAAAATTGTCACCCAAGTTCAAGGCATTAAAATTATCAATCCAGATTTACTAAATGTTATCCCTCCTAATCTAAAAAGGAAAAAATATTATGACGCCGAGACGCAATGGAAGCACGTTCAAGAATTAAAGCACAAGGAAAAGATTTTAAAAATGAAACAGTCAGAAAAAGAGAATCTCAATAAACCTGAGGAAAAAAGGGATTCCGACGACTCCATAGACATAGAAGTAAGTATTTTTTTGTTAATGAGGTTATCGATTATCCTTGCCAGTATATAATACGCCTTTCATGTGGAGTTAATGTATAACGCTAAGTCCTTATTTTCTAGTGGGTTTGTGAAAAACAATTCGACGTGTACAAGACGAAAGCACTTCTGGAACTTTTTATTAACCATTTCATCGAAATTGCGAAGAAAAGCTGTAGAATCGGTACCAAAGACCAGACTCTATTTTATCTCAAACAGGCGTGGTACCTAACGAAGATTTTGGAAGACACGGCAGTAGCGTTCACGGCGGACGCTCGAAAATTTAAAGAAATAATCACGAGGGAGGAAGAGACGTGCAAAAAGATGGCCGTTAAGGAAATATCAGATATACCGCCGAATACCCCCGTTAGAAATTCGGCCCAGTTCGATTTCGTGATGCACCAACAAGTGAAAAACAACGTGGTTAATTTGAGTAACTTGAATACAGCCTTTAATAATAATATTCAACTTCAAAAAGCACAATCTTTCAATAAGTTGAAAAATGATAAACACAAACCCCCAGAAGCGAACGGTGTACTGTCTAGAAAAAGCGTTGCTTTCCGAGAACCAAACAAGAAATAATACGTATTAGGATATATATGTATATATTTTTAGTGTTACATATTGTGTTTTAATTTATATTTGTTGAGATCAAATAAAGAATAATCTATATAACTTTATTCATACGTATTAGACATCGATATTACTTATTTAAACGAAACCAATTGTAGCAGGTGTTGCCCTCTGTTAGCGATCATAAGAACTAAGTATCACAGTTGAAATAGAATACTGTAAATAGTTGGAGGTAGCTCACGACACTAGATGTCGGTGACGGTTGAGTTTAATTACCGATCGAATGCGAATCTTAGTTACAACGATATAGTTATAAAAAATTCGGATCATTCATTACTAAGATGGCATACAAAACTATAACGCTATTTATTACAGTTACTTGAACAAATTTATTGCAATTTAAAAAAAATTGTTGACAATATAACCAAAAAGCGGCGCATTCATTCAAAACGAAACTAGTTGTAGATGCTACCATCTGTTGGGTATCATGAGAACTAAGATTCACGGATGAAGTAGAGTTCTATACTTATGTAAAAGATATAATTTTGTGCTAATAGAATACTGTAAACAGTTGGAAGTAACTAACTATAGTAATGTCGGTGAGGGACCGAATGTGAATTAGTTTCCTTTCTTAGTTATAACGATGTAGAGTCCTAATCACAGAACACAGTCCTAGTTCTCTAAAATTTAGGCCATCCATTACTAGATGGCACAAAACTACAACGGTGTACTTGACCAAATTACAATTTTAAAGAAAGCGATTGACAATTTATCTAACAGGTGGCGCATTCATTCAATTATTGGAAAAAGGTTAAAATTCGAGCATTGTACTCGAGAGTATACATTGAAATAATAATACAGTTTACAAATATTCGATTTATTAGTTTATCAATACAATGTGCAATAATAAAAAAAAAAAAACAACTAAAAAACCAAAATACATGATACATTTCTAATTTAGGATGAAAAGATAAATGATAAAACCATCCTTTTCGTCTGTCCGTCAACTCTATAGACAAAACGTCTTCTACCGCACATTCGCCTATCTGTTGTATTTTACAGAAACGATCAACAATAATGTACAATTACCAAACTAAAGGTATCCGAAAATACAAACTATATACCCCGAAAAAAGTACATTTTTCACTTGTAATTTATATTTCCCTTACAGATATACGGCTTTTACACTTAAATATATACATAAGCTATATATCACATTGCTACATCTTATAACATGCTTAGTATTTTGGGACACGTATATGTACATTTTCATTTAATAAATAAAGCAGAAGGGGATTTACGACTGGCTTAACAAAACAACAACTAAGGGCTAATTAATTACAAAACTATACACGACAAACGCCCAATGAGGAGAATTTTTGGCAGTACAGAATATTTAAAAAAATAATATTGGTCCAGAGTATTATATTCGGCGCCGAGTACATTTCCATTATGATGGTGCCAGAAGGAGAACACAAATGACCACACATTTAGCAGTTTTGACGAAATTGATAAAGATATTTACACACAAAATATAGACACTTTTAATTTTTATATTTAATCCAGTTTAAATAAAAATTATCATGTGATACCAACAAAAGTGTACTCGGCGACACAATTTTTTTAATTTCTATTTCGACTAGAAATATTAGTCCCTGTAACTTTAAATAGCTTTTAACATTTATAACTTTATTATCGATATCGATATGCTTATTTTATGTACCCTATTAGAAAACTTAATTTTAGAAAACAACCAAAATTAATAATCAAAACAGCTGCACAATAAAATACAGCAGGTCAATGATTCTGAACTAATCCGATAAAAAAAAAAAAAAAAACTGGCATTCGATTTAAAAAAATGTTTTTCTTTAATGCATAATTGTAGCGGTCTTAATAGTAGTAAATTATTTATTTAGGTTTATTCCATGCATCTTAAAGTAACTGTGTACAGGGTGCATTGGAAAACAGGTATACTTAAAATAAACATGGGCTTGCATGTTAAGCATCTAATGAGAATTATTTATGCTTGTTACCAAATAAAGAGGTTAAAGCACAAACGCAGAAGTTTTGTAGGCATGTAAAAAAATTTTTAATATCACAAAATTTTAGCAGCCATTTTCAATCACTTTAATTCAATAATTTAAATAATCGTACTTCATGTTTCCATAGTCCAGATCGATTAAATATAGATAATTTACAGAATGGAATTATTTTAATTACCAAGGCAATTATACAGTGGTGATTGTTGTTCCCGAACAACGTATATTATTACCGAAACATTATTGTACATTCAATGAGAAAACGCAAGGCCCGCTATTAAAGAAATTTCAGAAAGCGTGGTAAATTTAATCAAAACCCTCTGCCCAAACAAAAGTCCTACCGCTATTGAGTCTAATATCTATATTGACATTGCTATATCTTAAACTGTTGAACGTGTACATTGTTACTGTAAAAAACTACGAAAAATGTCTTGGGTCTGCCACAAACCGAAATCGATTGTAAAAATTCCGTGCGGATCGACGTGTTGGCTTAAAGAAATCTCTGCGTCAGCTATGCGGATAATTAATTGGGAAATTAATATAACTCGTGCTTTCAGTTCTTGATCCCTTCAAGGAAATGTCTCACAAAAAATTCCGTTTTATTTCAAACCACCGTAAAACTATGTACATGTTTTCAGCATATTAGTCAAATTATTTGGTTAAGTCTTTTTTACACACATCTAGCCTGCCCGGGTTGCCTCTCAGTCGCGCGATCACTCATCCCAAAGCAAATTGCTCAAATTACTGGAACCCGTCATCCGAACTAATCAGAACAACATTATCGGGTAAGTAAAACATAAGCGTCGCGACTCAGTGAATTAGCCAAAATTATAGTCAGTCTTAAAGCACCTCTCACCCCAATTATTCCGATTACATTTTTTTTTCTTAGCGGAAAAGTTAATTTTTCTTTCGGTTGATTTACTGAATCGCCACGAAAATAACCGGTCGCAGTAATTAGGAACAATTCGCATATAAAAATTGGTAACAACTACAAAAACGGCTGACTGGCTCTAATACCAGGCAAGCAACCAAAAATAAATAATAAAATCTAATCAGTTTGATCATAATTTTTGTACAAATAAATAATTGTTTCGAATAACACACCTATCAGGTTTGTCCTGGGAAAAATCTATGCTGCAAGAATTATTTTTCCGTGTTCTCTGTCAAAACAACACTCGAATACATTTTCTTTTAGTGACTTCACTGTATATTCATGATAAATTGTATTTTTTTTTTGTAAAAAAATTGTCGTTTCAATAATTAATTTATACTCTTTTTGAAGGTAAAAGGTTAAAATACATGATAATACTGCATAGAATTAAAAAAGATAAACTGCCATTACATATTCTATTTGTATTTACTAGCTCTAGAAAGGACTCAAACGTTTTATAAAACATCTGCATGCAATCAAGAAATTTCCCAGTCATCAATGAACGGTCACATTTAATTTTCTAGAATTAACCTTAGAGTTTGTACGATACTACTCCTCGCATCTAAGAGCTATTCTAGCAATAACGCAAACTTAAAAAAAGAAAAAACAAAAGCTCCGTTTTATTCTACGAAAGTCTATCTGTGCACCATCGAAATCAAACTAAATAACCCGAAATCAAACTGACCAGGTACATCCATTAACAGGCAAGCAATCGTTCACACGAACCTCTCATCCGTCATGCACTCTCTGAGAGAAGCGACATAACCTCTTTTATGATCAGAGAACAACGTCGGGCAGACTATGTGGCCACTAGGCCCGCGAATCGTTATCGTGCACTATTTTCCTTTCTTTGTAGTAGATCTCCTCGCTCTCCTTGTCACACATCAGGAGGATGACGCCTCCAAAGAGGAATATCGCCGCTCCCCAACCCACGCCGTACGCCCAGCCGAATTCCCATATCGTTCGGTTTCCTAAAACGAAAAACAATCACTTATTTGCAATAACTCACAATCAGTATTCTCTAATTGGCAACTGCCAATGGTTAATCAAATAAACACAAACATTTTAAAAACCAGATTTCTTAAAACGTTATATTAGAATTGGTATTTCACTAATAAAAATATCGTGAGTGCCATTTATGAAATTTGATATCAATAATTAATGTTGTTTTATTTCACAAGCCTATAATAGTAGAATTAAAAAATAAATCTGTTTAATATACCCATGTAAATTAATAATTAAAGATGGGGTTGATGATTTTTTAATCAGCGATTCGATATCGGTCACTGATATACAAATCACAAGTGATTTGTATATTAGTGAGTATTACAAGTATCACCACCCATCACTGTTCCTATTATTAAAAAATAATAGGCGTTTTAATATTATCAATGACCTTAGAATCATTCATTATATAGTTGATGGGAAAATATCTACACAGCGTCTGGCATTATAAATCGGTTACATCAAAATATCATCAGCGGTTAATTAATTGTTCCAATACACCGCCCATCTCTATTCTATCTCTATTAATAATCAAGCATCCCGCTAGAGGGCGTATGTAACTTTCCTTTCGCGACATGGTCGTGGTTTTGAATTTTATAAAGTTGTGTGAAGAAAGTTAATATAGTTTACATTTAATCGAAAAGAAAATATGTGAATATCTTGTATGCGGGTAATTGCAACAGTTCGTAAGAATTTTGTTAGCGAAGTTAACACGATTAGTGGTGTTAAAAAAAGAGTTAGAGTGGATTTATGCTCCACACATTTTCATTTTCATTAGGTTTAAACTGTCACTAAGAATGTTAAATTCGTATAAACCAATATTTTCCATTTATGAAACTTAAATTAATTTTACACTTTCTTCAATATTCATCAAAAATATCAATTTTAAACATTCATGTAAATAAGTGGAGAATAATTTGCGCATGCGCGAGTCTTTCCCGAACAAGATCTAACCCTAATTTTCATGTTTGAAATTTAAACGATATTTACGCATTGTTAGTGTTTGAGTGTAAAAATAAACTATAAATCACAAATAAAGGTTATGATTTATGTTATTTTCCATATATCCGAACATATGGGCATGCATTAATTAATGAAAAATCATTGATGCACAAGTTGTTTTTTGTCTTTTTGGTTTAAAAGCTTAATGAAAGTGAAAAAGTTAATGAAACGATCGAGTGCGAGTGTTGAATAATCAATTAAAATAATGTAATGAACTAATTCTGGACATGCAGCAGAGAAAAATATCTGTTTGAACTAAATATACAAAAACTGCGAAACATGGAGTCTCTGAAAAATGGATGTCGTCACCTTAATTACAAGATATATCAGATAAGTGCACTTATAAAATAATTAATATCAATGAAAATTCTTTGGTAATTAATATCATTTGAATTATACCTACATTTTGTAATGGGGAATGATAAAAAATTGCATTTTTGATCTTGTTTGATTGCATTTTGATAAGCTTTGAGACATTACTAGTCAAAATGTTTTCTGAAAGTTATTACTTGCTTGCAAATGTTCTCGCTTTTCTGTAGACTTGTTTATATGTACTTGCAGTTTACAATCAAAAAACCAAATATGGTAATTCTAGATCATGTAATAAAAACTTTATGACTCACCTAAATTTAATTCAGCAGCGAAGCACACGGGGTAGATAATTAATGCTATTAGAATTGACACCACTGAAAAAAAAAAGATTAGTCTAAAGACAAACGACAGGTATTTACTGAAAAACTGATACTCACAGGCAAGCCCCATAACAATAACAGCAAAACGGTAGTATTTATATTTGGTGTGGTGGTCTTTCGTTCCTAAACCTAGACCTGTGAGGACTGTAGCCACCAAGTCTGTTAGAAGAGTTATCACACATAACGCAGCTGCAGCTTTGATATACGCTGGAAGGAAATAAATAAAAATGCGTTATTATCATTTATTTGCTGTTATTTTTACATTGTTTCCCTGAATAGGCAAAAAATTGCCATGAATGTAAATTATCAGATTTACTATTTCTTATTATTATTAAATATATATCTTATTGAGGTTCTAGTACAAAATGTATCAGAAAAAATTAGAATAATAGGTTAATTAGAAGCACAACAATCAATTTTTCATTATTGTAACTTACGGGGTGTATTTTAAAAACGTTTTAAAGTCTTCTCTAGAATTTAATTCGGAATGAAAAATTTTCAACTAAAATTTTGTTATTGAAATTTATAGGGTGTTTTTAAACTGTTCCCAGGACTTATCTCAGGAAATTTTTATAAAATAGCTATTCTAAAACATTGAATGAGGTATTAAAACACTCTCGCATCCAGGTTAATAGCCCAGCCATTTTATTTAGAAATGTGTACAAGTGGTGACATTTCCTCAAAATGATATTACACAAAAGGGAGTGAGTTAACTTGTTTATTTTTTTTTTATCAGGCGCTGAAATATTTTGTAAACAGATTTTGTCATTGCTAGATCTAGTAAAAATGACACAATACTCGGGAATATGAGTGCACTGCGTTTAATATTGACACAGTAGAATTTGGAAACAATGTGGCATGTATCTTATTTAAACTGGTGACATCACTGGTTAAATTTAAGTATGAAATTAGTTATCAAAATGATATTAAAGATATGAGTGGCGAAGAAAACGTTGTTTTTATCTTTTATTATATTTAAAATAACGAAAATAACATAGTGGTGTAATATAAATTGCAGTTATCATATTAATTACTTATCGCTCGTTACTCTAAAAAATAAATTGATGTTATTTTAACGGGTTTATTTTATATTCGATTATATTGATCGTTTACCTGCGTCCCTGGACTGATAACATCCTGGGGGATCTTGCATATTGAATGGTAGAGGTTGCGGCGCCTCCTGTTCTATGCAGTGCATAAAGAGGCCTTGCCTCCATCCGGCTGCCATTAACCAATCAGTGGAAGCCAAACCCATTATCATTAAAATTATCACTATGAGGCCGCATATGAATGCTATCACCTGGAAAGATAAAAAAGTCTTAAAACCAACATCAATACAATGACACTAATAAAAACGATGTATTTATTACATTTATTTAACTGCGCACAATTATTTTATGAGTTTTGTGGAAATCAATGAATATACAGATAATCACGGGCAACTTAATTTTAAATTTCTTTTCTTACTTCTTTCGACGTATTGTTATCCTGGAGTACTTTTAATAAAATAGAAAGCCTAGATGCTTATTCCACGCAGCTCAATTCTCCTCCCGAGAGGATGTATTAAGGGCCTGAGCCCTTTTAAGAACATCTTTCATTAAAATTCATCGATTGCCTTTTTACTTTTATGTAGCAGTTCAACGACGAGCGTCTTTGATCATTTAGCTTGC
Organism: Rosalia funebris; assembly: GCA_037954035.1. Taxonomy (NCBI): domain Eukaryota; kingdom Metazoa; phylum Arthropoda; class Insecta; order Coleoptera; family Cerambycidae; genus Rosalia; species Rosalia funebris. The sequence goes on along the minus strand of JAZFAV010000039.1, from coordinate 21,837,434 downwards.
TCTAATAAAGTCGGGCGCTCGAGATATTAATCTTCGTGGATGAGAAAAATACGATTTTTTTTTTAACAAAATAAGTAATAGCGGTTAGAAATTGCTTGGTAAAAAAAACTCACAAATCATAGTTGAGCTTTTAATCTCAATTATGAGCTTCTTAAATTATATTTTAAGATATTTTTATACAGGTTATTTATTTAGAAATTACGTTCTTATTCTCTTATCTTGACTTTTACAATCCCTTGATAATTTAATATATAAATAAAACTGAATTGATTATTTATTAAAAATAGGATTAACTGAAAATGTGGGAGTCCAAAGTATTCGTCAGTTGTGAGAATACGCAAAAAATATACTTTATACTATAATTATATTCCTGCGGTGATGCAAAACCTCAATTAAAAACAGTTAAATATTGATTTAATCTTCTCCTTATATCAATTTGTAAAAGCCTTATATCAATTTGAAAACTGACTTTATTTGCTTTCAACGACGATAACTCAGCGAAAAATCATCGTACAAGGATTTTAGATAGCTCAAATTAAAGAGGATAAAGGGATCTAAAAAAGCTTTACGATGAAATTACTAAAAAAGAAAACTATTGAAATCCGTGCACCTTTTGAAAGGCAAGCAAATATTTGGAAAATAAATTTTCCGATGGATTTCTTATGATTATTAAAAAACTGCCGACATTATTAACTCAAGATTTGAAAACTAGAAACTTGGAGCTTCAATTTGCTTTCTTTAAAATTGGTCTGCGACAATTTTCCTCTATGTTACAGTCCTTTGAAAATCACCTAAAAATTTAAATTTTTTTACATCCCTTAATTTTTGTGCCTAGTGTATAATAAAAAATTGTTGATGCATTTTGAAGGCTGATAAAAAAAACAGACAACCTCAGTGTATGGTTTATTTAGAATTTAGACCTTGGGCCTTGTGTGGTATTTATAAGACACTCCGTATTAAACGATGTTTACACTCTTATAGAAGAAAATACTGTGGGCAAAGACAATTCCTAAATACTTAAAAGTTGTTCGTGTAGCTTTCTCTAATTCAATGATATCAATTAATTATTGTGTATGTTCTATTGGCGCTGACTCACAAATACCTATCCTAACAAAACAAGTTTCAATCAATGCCGTTTAAACATTGCAGATAGACAAAGCCTGTTAACATCCACCTGGATTTCCGAAATAATCTTAGAAGAAAGTCAACGTACTCTTCTGTATTTGTGCTTCTGTGCGGCCAACCTGATTTCAGCCTTATCTCCCATGTCGACAGCGAAAAACTCACGCAAATCTGAACAGTCTACTAGTGACACATCAAGAAAAGAAAAAACCGTAAACTCTCATTCATCGAACACCGACACAAACCGCCACGGACCTCACGCCGACGTACACTGCATAGAAAATACACAAAACAAACGAAATGAGCTGTTTGACTAGTTTGAGTCAGCTCCCCAGCAATGTTTCATTCGCTTTTCCACCCAATGGTAATGGCCCGAATCGGACTCTGACTCAGGTGTGGAGTTTGAAATGTTAAATATTTGTTCGTGATAAGAGAGCAGTACTGCACTTGATTGTGACGAAGGCTGGCGACACTTGTTACTGTACCGTACAACACGATCACCTAGTATAGGGTGGACCACCGAAAACCACATATGTCTGCGTTCATAGTTTTTTTTTCACTTCGCTATTTCATACTAAACAAACTTTTACATAAAAAAGGTTATAAATTTTACAGTTTTCTTTTGAGCGTAGGTCAACTTTTGCCTTAATTAAGGTGTTTTTTGTTCACCGCTGTTTTATCTTCAACATGTTCTGGGTTTTTTATTTTCTAATATGTTGTTTTTCTAATTTTGATCTGTCCAAATCTCCTTTTTAACCCTTTTTAATCTTTTTGCTTCTCGAACTCTCGATCACCTCAAATAAAGGGAAAGCCCTTTCTTCTCGAATATACAGGCCTACAAATTTTGACATTTTGAAAGTTGATTTGGGTTTGATAAGTGATTATAAGTAAGTTATTTACGCTGATTTCATATCTACCTTCCGTCTTTGCCCCTCGCGTAAGGTTTTTGATCAACTGAATAAAATCAGAATAAATTAAAAGTTTATGGAAAAATTACATTTTAATAAACATTATATTTATTAAACATTAGAAAACATAATAAAAATCAACAACACAAATAGTTTTGAGTCTCTCTTTTTTCTTTGAAATTCTCCCCCTTTTCAACAAAGAACTTCGTTTTGTAGTTTTTCTTGTGTAATCATTCGTTGGACGTTCTATTTTCAGGATCTAGCAATAATCTGCCATCATCGCCACATCCCATCGACCCTGGTACCTCCTTTCAATCTCCTTTATGTCTTGATGGAACCTTTCATCTTGCTCCTCACTAACAGCACCCATATTTTCTGGAAAGTAGTTCGGATGAGCATGCAGAAAATTAATTTTTATGCTCATATTACCACCAAGTTGCTTAAACTTATCCAGCATTCTGTTACATTTTTAAGGCATATCCACGATTCTTTTTCAATTTCTGTCATTGTTTCTTCAAACTGTTGGTCCTGCATTAATGTCCTTATTTGTGGTCCTACGAAAATGCCTTCTTTTAATTTTGCTTCAGAAAGGACTGGAAATTTGTCACATAAGTATTTAAAGTATTTAATTCCCATTTTTATCTATAGCTTTTACATATTGCTTCATTAATCTTAGTTTAATATGAAGTGGCGCGGCAAAAGAACTTTTTGCGGATCAATCAAATTCGCATAAATAACATTTTTTGAACCAGGTGTTTAGTTTATAACAAAATATATTTGGGGTATTTTTACAACGTCTAGGCATTTTGAGAACAACATAAAAACACACGACGCGATGTCACGAGTAAACGTACACATATTAAAAACGTACTACAGCGACTATGTAAATAACCGAATAGTATAAAACCGGGATATCCCCACCGGCCAACTCTGTTTCGGTAAATCCCCCACACTTGTGTGTACGTTTCCAACTGATTAAACAGAGACAGAGGCGTCGCTAAGATTGAGACAAAATTTAATTTTCTATAACCTCGGTTTTAAAAACTACAAATTATTGTACAATGTACAAATACAGTATTTGTAAACCATCAGTGGTGGGTGATGGAACAAAAAAAAAAAAAACAAACAGTGTTTCAGCAGTTCATCGTAACTAAGCCAAAAAGTCAAAAAAAAAATCCGATTACAAAATTTTTGTTGGCCTATGTTATTTTTCCTCTTTAAAATTGTCACCTCTACGTTTAGTTTCCTAGATATATAATTTTTATTATGTATCATAACCAAAAGTGTTTATGTAAGTCATTTTTATGCAATTTTAATCACACGTGAACACTGCTCTGTTTTCGTTGACCCATCCTGTATGTATGGGCCTAAGAACTCTTTGAACCACACCTAAGATATAAAAATATTATATCTTCCCTGTTATGGGTACTCAAAGATAATGGGTATTTTAGGATATGATTTGTTACGTAAGATTCCTTAAAACATTTGTCGTTGATAATTTATTATTTTTGATAAGGTGCACTTTATCAGTACTTGAAGTTTTCAACTGTGCATATCTAAATATAAACAATGTATTAAGCGAAGATTTGAGATTAAAATTGTAGATTGAAATTATAAAATACGGTCTTGGTAAAATGTGGAATTAAACCGTGGCAATTTATATTGCTATCAAATTATTGTGGGCATAATCCTATATACAAATTAAGTATAAACCTGGCGAAAATATTATCCAAAATTTTGCGTAATTTACCTCTGCGAACATCTCATATTACTTTTATTTTGTCCACGTTTTCTTTACATCTGCAGAAACATATTGCGTAAAATTATTTTTTAAAAGCACCGAGACTGATCATTTTAATTGATAAACACAATTTAATGTCGATCTCTAATTCCTCACAGTTTTAGAAAGCATATTATCTGCGATAATTTACTTAAATTAATTATGCTAACCAAGAAACACATAACAACGGTATTTTCATGTAGCTGAAAATTTGAAATAATAGAAATAAAAGACTTTATACATAATTGCAAGTTTATTTAGCCAATTTCTCAGAAATTTACTGCTAAGTAAACCCCTGGACAAAATTATCGTGTAGATCCTCCTCTGGCTTTTATCACTGCTTCCATTCATCTGGGCATGCTTTTGATCAAGCGATGAATGGTTTTCTGAGGAATATTCTCCTATTCGACAAGAACGACTTGTTCGACCCCTAAGAGTCATAGGGGCAGGTATGTGGTGCCAAACTGATCGTTTTGGTGCATCCCATAGATGCTCTATGAGGTTCATATCTGGGCTTCTTGGTGGCCAGTCCATAGTTGGACAAATCGAAGCTATTCCAGTCACTACCTCTCTAGTAACATAGAATCGAGCGTTATCCTGCACACAAATGAAATTGTCCCCGACAAATGGAGCAAATGGCGTTACATGTTCTTCTACGATATTTTTTACGTAGAAACGTGCATTCATGGATCTCCCTCGTATAGGGATCAAATCCGTAAAACCATCGAAACAGATTTCTCCCCAGAACATTATTGATCCACGAAAAAATGGGATTCTCGGAGAGAAATTGCATGTAGCAAACCTCTCTCTTTTTGCGAACACTGTATATTCATTAATTTGAGTTCATAATGGATCTCAGCTCGTCTTAAGGCTAGCTGACGCCAATGCGGGCATAAATTACAATAATCACGAGGAATACGACGGCGGCGATTCCAATTACGTATTATGTGTAGAGATTCAACGAAGACGGTAGTGTCCCATTGTCCAAACAAATACATGAATGCATTGTTTGCGTCTGCTACTATTGGATTTGACGCCATTGTTAAATAACAGGAAGCCATCTCTATTTTACGAAAGACGAGTCATTAATAATTAAGAGGCGATAATCCAGTTATGCCGGAGCGGAGCCAGAAGATGAATCACTTTCTAATCAAGATTTAGCAAAAGTTTCCCGTATCCAGCGCGCAAGTATGTATGTACTCGTGAATCCGAACGCTAAACTCCGTTTTAATATATCGTGTGGTAGTTAATATAATAATAATGCGGTTATTGTGCCATTTGAGTCGGCGGGATTTTGATAGTAAACTTGCCGACGTTTATTAATATTCACGGTGAATCGATTTCGCGTTCAACCGCCGTGTTAAGCCGGCGAGAATCGTTATAGAAAAATGGGATGAGAACGTACGATCCCGCACAGCCCTTGTTTCATATTCATTTAGGAGAAGTCGTTTATTAAATTCATGTACGCTGTCGAGAGAATTTTGTTGAAAAATGCAATTCTTATCTCGGACACGGTACGGCCGCGTTTTTCTATTCGTAACACAGGCACGGAGCCATTTCCGGCCCAGTGGCGGAGGCATTCGCCGAAAACGCGCTTGCATTTCATTTGGCCTATCGAACACAACCGTGAGATAAAAATTTTAACTAGAAACAGGTAAATCGGGTAAAACCAGATAGGTATATTCCACCTGGATAGATAATCTTGGGTTTTGTATGAGGGTGGTCTGAAAAGTTTCCGACCTCAACATGAAGATGACACCAGTCGTCAACAAAAGCTAGGGATTGTGTTTGTGCATCTTTTGAAATGTACTCACCAAAATTTCAGCCATTTTGGACGTGCAGTTGTTGTTTGACAATCGGTTGAGTGAGTCGATGTGAGTGTTTTTGTGAAAATAGAAAAAATTGAGTATCAAGCTGCCATTAAATATTTGTTTTTGAAACGCAATACGCCTACGCAAATCAAAAAGGAGTTACACGCTGTGTATGGAGACGGCACCATCATTTACCACCATTAAATTTTGGGCAGCTGAAGTTAAACGTGGCCGTACCAGCTTGGGAGACGATGAACATTCGGGACGTCCAAAAACTGCAACCACTGACGATAACATCGATCAAGTTCACCAAATGGCGCAAGACAACCGTCGAATTAAAGTAAGACAGATAGCAGAGGCTATGAATATGTCCAAAGAACGTGTTTGTCACATACTGAATCAAGATTTAGGCATGAGAAAGCTATCCGGGCGTCAAGTGCCGCATTTGCTCATGTTAACGTGTTCGAATAAGCATTTCCAAGGCGCAATAAATCATAGGCGCAAGTTTTAGTGCCGATTAATTACTGTAGATGAAACATGGATACACCATTATACCCCAGAAATAAAAATACAGTCAAAACAATGGACTGCGAAGGGCGAATCGGCTCCAAAAAAAGCAAAAACTCTTTTTTCGGCTACGAAAGCGATAGCGACTGTTTTTTGGGATAGACATGGAGTTATCTTAATGGATTATCTTCAAAAAAGCAAAACTATGCTATGCTTCATTAACTGACAAGCTGAAGGCAGAAATTGCGGAAAACGGCGACATTTGCAAATAAAAAAATCTGTTTCACTAAGACAATTTGTCTCACACCGCAGTGGTAGCCATGGCGAATATGCACGAATTACGGTTTTAACTACTTGACCACCCTCCGTAGTCACCAGATATAGCCCCAAGTGACTTTTTTGTTCCCTAAACTAAAAATTGCGCTCAGAGGACAAATGAGGAGGCCATCAGCTTCGTAAATAATTGTTTTGCAGAGAAAGACGCCGAGTACTATTTGGACCGGTTAAACAGATGAGAGCATCGCTGGGAGAATTGTGTAGACTTACAAGGAAACTATATAGAAAAATAAAAATAAATTTGAAGAAAAAATGTCTTTTATCTTTGCTAGGTCGGAAACTTTTTAGACCACCCTTGTAATAATATAAACATCAGTGAAAACAAGAGAGTGATAGTGAACGGTTAGACCGGTCACAGTCGTTCGATGCTAATCTAATTCAAATTATTTAAACGTATAGAAAATACACATTTCATGGAAAGATAATGTGGAACGAAATACAGCTAAATAAAACATACGTCAAATATGGCTCTATTTAAAGTATGCTGTCAATTTAAGTTTCCTCTTAAAAAACTGTCCGGGTTGAAGACTTAGTAGTTAGTATAATTAACAAAGTACTAGGTACAATACTATAAAAAAAAAAACGTTAAAACATAATCTTGCCAATATCGTTTTGCCATTTCATCTCCCTTGTACATAGTTGATCAATATCAGACATTATGTATGTAGTTGAACGAATTATAATTATAGAACGGGTTATATATGAATATTTCCAACTAACCGTAAATAAGCAAATGAAAGGTTTTTTCGTCTGGAGATCATTATTTATCCAGTCGATCAAATCACATATCGAATCAGATGAAACGCGTGAATTACTTTCACATCGAATTTTTTTTCTGTTTATTGATATGGATTATGAGCAAGAAGCTGATTAGTACGAGATCAAATTAGAGTCGAGGCGAAAAATGAGAATTTTACAGACGTTGGATACGTGAATGTAATTTTACACTTTACGAGGTTAAATATGCATAATATGGAATAGGATTTCATGCTTATCTCGGGAATAGGTATGTCGAAATGTTAATGTATAAATAGAAAAGTATGTTTAATACACATTTTACCAGCTTTGCAAATTTGTATTTGTTTCCTACGTAGAATTTCTTTGAATCTATAATCTCAGTTTCATTCAAAATCACTTTTGTTCGCTAAAAATCTTGTACTTTTTCTTTAAAGAAATTCGTAGCGTGTACAAAAAATTTTGTTGAGTAGATTTGCCTTCAAGAGGTCTTAGTAGAGATTCCAAGGGATGTCTATGTAGAACATGGAAGCAACGCAAGAGCTACTATGGAAGCGGTGATTTATTTTTATTTTCTTCGCTAAAAATCTTGTACTTTTTCTTTAAAAAAATTCGCAACGTCTATTAAAAAATTATTTGAGCGGATTTGCCTTCAGCAGGTCTTAGTAGAGACTCCAAGGGATGTCTATGGAGAATATCGATGTAACGCAAGACCTACTGTGGAAGCGGTGATTTCTTTTTATTTTCTTCGCTAAAAATCTTGTACTTTTTCATTAAAAAAATTCGTAGTGTCTTTTAAAAAGTTATTTGAGCGGATTTGCCTTCAGCAGGTTTTAGTAGAGACTCCAAGGGATGTCTATGGAGAATATCGATGTAACGCAAGACCTATTGTGGAAGCGGTGATTTTTTTTAATTTTCTTCGCTAAAAATCTTGTACCTTTTCTTTAAAAAAATTGGTAGTATCTTCTAAAAAATTATGTGAGCTGATTTGCCTTCAGCGAGTCTTAGTAGAGACTCCAACGAATGTCTAAAGAGAATATCGAAGTAACACAAGATCTACTGTGGAAGCGGTGATTTTTTTTTATTTTCTTCGCTAAAAATATTGTACTTTTTCTTTAAGAAAAATCGTACTGCCTTTTAAAAAGTTATTTGAGCTGATTTGCCTTCAGTAGGTCTTAGTAGAGACTCCAAGGGATGTCTGTGGAGAATATTGAAGTAATACAAGACTTACTGTGGAAACGGTGATTTCTTTTTATTTTCTTCTCTAAAAATGTTGTACTTTTTTATTAAAAAAAATTCGTAGCGTCTTTTAAAAAGTTATTTGAACGGATTTGCCTTCAGGAGGTCTTAGTAGAGACTCCAAAGAATGTCTATGGAGAATATCGAAGTAACGCAAGACCTACTGTAGAAGCGGTGATTTTTTTAATTTTCTTTGCTAAAAATCTTGTACTTTTTCTTTAAACAAATTCGTAGTGTCTTTTAAAAACTTACTTGAGCTGATCTGTCTTCAGGAAGACTTAGTAGAGACTCCAAGGAATGCCTAATGAGAATATCAAAGTAACGCAAGACCTAGGGTGGAAGTGGTGATTTTTTTATTTTCTTTGTTAAAAATCTTGTACTTTTTCTTGGTAGCGTTTTTTAAAAAAATATTTGAGTAGACTTACTTGCCTTCTGGAGGTCTTAGTAGAGACTCCAAAAGATGTCTATGGAGAATATGGAAGTAACGTAAGACCTACTGTGGAAGCGGTGACTTTTTTATTTTATGAAAAATGAAAACGTAAAATATTCTGTATTTAAATAATTTTTATTTAAATGAATAGTATTTTTATGAAATTTATGAATAGTATTTCTATTTATAATATAATTTATGAAAATTAAATATTTATATAAGGTGCTAAGGAGGTAAATATGTAAAGTCACATAATAAAAAGGATTATTAAAAAATATTATATAATGGCATGTTCTTTACTTCACATATTAAGTAATATCAATAAGAAATGGTTATTTATATACATAACAATAATAATACAACGAACCTATTATATTTATTTCGGAGATAACATTTTCTGTCAAACAAAAAAGTAGAAAAGTAAGATATGCTGCAATAAATTGCGATTTCTGTGATAAATTTTCAAAAATTTAGTTTAAAAATAAAAATATGTGGAAAAGGTTTCGTAAATTATTTGCAACTCCATAAAACTCTTATGTCAAACTATATACTCTTTTGAGACGTCAGCTTTAAGTACCCTTCCAATTTCGCAAGGAAATCAACTTCGAATATTGCTTTGATCAAATATCCAGTCAGTCACAGAGATAACTTTTTCCAACTCCACGTACCCCAAGAATTAAACATCGTCCGAATCCCTCAACGTCGAAACGCTTACCCCGAATTTATAAGGGTCCGAACGGTAAAAATTCACTTTTATTCGATTCCAACGACCAGAGTTTTACTGGGCACTTCTAAAATTTATCTGGGCGTAAATTTTATTTACTGCATTTCAACGGCGTACGTGCGTCGATGCATCGGACACATTTCGGCTCGCCTAATGGGCCGGTGCATTTAAAATCGGACTTAATCCATTAGGAGGCGGCTATCCAAAGGCCACCTGGTGCCTTTTACGTGACATTAACGTCATAGTCCGATTATATGGCCTTCTCGACGGATCCCACGGTTATACGGTTGAGCCGTGCTCGCCTCTAAATGAGACTTTAATTTTATCGCAAATGCCGACAGACCGAATTCAAATAATCGTTCTATTAGGGAGGCTGTTGGAATGGCCGCGTTAGGAAAACGTTATGCTTTTTTGTAAACACTAGTTTACATCGATAATTAAAACACAATTTTATAGGACTTTTATTTTAACACTATCATTAATGAGTTTGTAATGGATTTATAATGGAATATATTTTGAGGTGTTCATATTTAAATGATTTGTAAAAAGTAATCTGTGCTTGGATAATTAGTTGTAAAGTGATAGGAGAATAATATATCCTTAGGAGTATTCCTCAATAATTTATAATATATACGAACACATTTTTCAATATGTTGCCGAATATGGAATAATTCCCCTAAATCAGTCAGAAATTCGAAAAGGCTCTACTTTGCTTGTTAATAAAACTGATGACAGTCTACGAGCTATCGACAATTCACGGGTGTCATCTTTAACTTTACTGGATATGACTAAAGGATTTATACGGGGGAGTTCCACAAGGTTCTGTGCTAGGGCCACTCTGAAATGTGCGCTGAAAACATACAGCTCCTCTACCGTTTTTTACCTTCTGATTCGTTCAACGTTTCTCTAATTATAAATAACGGTTTAAAAACTATTTTTGAATGGACATTAGAAAATGAATTGATTATAAATGCTATAAATGTCAAAATATCGTTTTTGGTACACCACATCAACTTCATAACACAGATGAATTAAATATTAAAATTAATGAAGTAATCGCTTCAAATACTCTTGTAATAAACTTCGGGGTTTCATTTGATTCTATGTATTGAAATTTTCTAGTCATATCAGCACCATATGTAAGACAGCATCAAACAGCTGTATTGTTTTAAAAATTATTTAGACTCAAGTATTAAAATTTTGAATACTGAAACTACGGTTTTATCTCATTTGTATTATGCAGATATTGTGTTCGGGCTCTGCCTGTCATAGGACAAAAATCTATAATTTACAAAAAAATTCAGAATATCCTTCATATTTTCCCTTACATGCGTCTAAGAGGAGATTTATAGATATTGTCCGATTTGTCTTAAATATTATAAAGACCAATACGAGTACAGCTGACTACACATTTATGTAATATGTTATTGTGGCAAACTGACAGAGTAGAGATTTAAGACAAACAGAAAATAAAATTTCCATCTCATCTCATCGAAATTAAATGTTTAAATCCTCTTTCTCGTATATAGTAGCGTATGTCGTCAATAACCTACCTATTCAATATCACAATATGTCGGTGGCAACATTTTAATATACGCTTATTTTACGTTTTATTCTTATATTTCAGTTTTTGTTTAATTCACATTGTGGACAGCTTGATATTTGCAAGACTGTTACGGTCTCGGCATTGTACCTATTGCAGGAAAACTGCACTGCGAAAACTAAGACTTATAGACTTCGCTCGGTTGTAACTTGTAACTGGCGTACATCTCTCGAAATAAGATCCCTGCTCTTAGTGCAGCAAATAAAACAATAGGTGCAACTTCCATTGTGTTCCCTAAGAGTCTCAAAAGGCCTGTGTGTTCGCCATTAAAAGTTAAAGCAAGTCGCCAGCAGCGCTGAATGTAAATAGATCGCTACGGAGCATGAATATATTAGAAATAAATGTAAATCAAATTTTATCCGGTTAAATATTCATGTTTTCGCTTACGTCTCCGCTCATGAAGAGCACAAGATGACAAATGGAAGCCCCAAGTGTATATTTTCGCATGTTAATGTTCATTGTGTTGTATAAAAAAAAACAAGAAATATAAATTATATTGAAATTCGAATCGAAATATTTAAAAACGGTTCATTTGCTGAAATATAAACACGGTTGAAATAGTATACGAATATTTGTCTACTGGAAATTTTGTGACTAATATTTGAGATTCATTTTAATATAAAAGAAAAATTTATATCAAAATGATATTCATTGATATTTTTATAAACGAATTCGCTGACGAAAAAATCTTTTTTATTTGATAAATAAGGGTTGAGCTAATAAGTATTCTTCGGGTATTCAATGATTGCATATCAAATATGTGTAGGAATAATATATGGTCATAACCTCTTATTGGGTAAATATGATCTACACGAAATTCTAAAAATTTAAGGAAACGACGCTGAATATTTTCAAAAAAAAAAAAAAGGTTTGGTTGGAGAGTTGAAGACAACTCATTACGAATATGAATAATAATGGCCCCAAATTCGAGCTTTGAGGCATCCTCGAACCGTTGAAAGTTTTTGTTTTAAAATCCTTATATGAAACAAACAGTTGGCGTTGCAATAAATACGACTGCATTAATAAACATAAATTACTTCTAAATCCAGATAATTCCTATTTAGAAAGCAAAACGTGATTCACCTTGTCAAACGCTTTCAATAAATCCGCATAAAATAGATTTGGTGTAGGAAAAACACATTTTGAGGAAGTAAGAATAGTCTTAAATATATTTGAGTCAATACTTCTTAATAAAAACATATTTTGTTCGTACAAGAAATTCATTTTTTTTGAGATACATTTTTACTTTTCCGCACTCAACCATACCGGAGCGAAAAAGTAATGTAATCGTGTAAAGAAAAATGGAAAAATTATTTTTCCATTTTTTATTATTATTATATATTAGATTTTATTTTTCGTTTTTCGGTCTAAACACAATCATCAGAACACAATCAGAACACAGAATAAACACAATCATTAGAATCAGCGTTGAACGAAATGGAGGCAGTGTTGACAGAGGAATACGGAATGAGGGTGAATAAAAACAAAACTAAAGTGTTAGTGTGCAGAGGGCGCGAGAGCAGAGCAAAAACGAAAGTACAAATTAATAATGAAAGATTGGAGGAAATTAAAGACTTCACTTATTTAGGAAGTAAAATAAATTGGGATGGAAGAAGCGATAAAGATATAAAACAAAGAATAGCGCAGGGTCGAGTAGCTTTTAACAAAAAGAAAGCACTTTTATGCTCGGGGGTAATAAACTTAGAAACAAGGAAGAGATTTTTGAAAACGTATGTATGGAGCACGGCGCTATACGGTTGCGAAACCTGGACGGTAGGGGAAGCAAGTAGGAAGAAATTAGAAGCTTTTGAGATGTGGTGTTACCGAAGAATGATGAACATACCGTGGACTGATAGGGTTAGAAACGAAGAAGTATTAGAGAAAGTCGGCGAGAAAAGAAGTATGTGGAAAAACATAAAGAAGAGAAGAGATAGAATGGTAGGCCACTTGCTGAGACATGGGGGAATAGTCCGCGATATTTTGGAGGCAGAAATAGGAGTGAAGAAAGGCAGAGGTAGGCCTAGATTAGACTACTGCTCACAAATAGTAAGGGATGTAGGTTGTAGCACAATTAGCGAAATGCGTAGGTTAGTACAAGATAGGAGAAGCTGGAGGTTAGCGTCCAACCAGTCTCAGGACTGATGACCTCATGATGATGGTCTAAACACAAAAAAAAGGTTTTTACAAAATTGTGTCTATCTCGCGTCGTCGGCATTAATCAAATTTCTTGTTAGCATGATAACTCAACTAAATCGTGTCGGATCGATCGGGTTTTGACTGATTCTGATCGTGGACGTCTCCCAGACGACACTTATTGATTTTGTATTCGATAGAACACACTACCCTGTCCATGGGTTATGAGAAAGCACGATGATGGACTATTTGAAAAAATAAAACTGTCGCATAAAACACATATTCTGCATTTATGTGTTGGTTTATTTTTTCTCGACCACCCAATTTCGAGATAGAGATGTTCTACGTGCGGAATAGTCCGTTTTTAGGTTTTAAAACTGTTTATTTTCTTACTGAATCGAGTAAAGTGGTGGAAAAGATCGATATAAAATCGACGCTTATGAATATCTCACCAAAGTTAACTTAATTCTATACAGGCCATTATTATTCTCGACCGCATAAAGGAAATTTTAGCTCGCAGCTATGGCACATAAGCCGGCTAATCTTCCCGTTATTCTCGCTAAAATTCACTAGGAGTATTCCAGGTACAATAAGAAAGTGTGTTGGGTAAATAATCACGAGCCGAGGGCACGCAGCCAATGCCTTCAAGTTGGGCCCGGCGACTCCCCAACTTACGGAGGCGACCCAAACAAAAGAAGAGCGCCAACAAAAGACGAAGTGGATTTAGCAGTCGTAAAGTAAGAAAGCACGGCAGATCCGGGCAGATATTACGCGAAAGTTACGAGTTAATAACTGGGAATTGTTACACTGTATAATTATAATTAGATGTTTGTTCCTAGAAAGATATATTCCGGCGGGCCCCGGAGCCGCCGGAATAATTTCGGGAAAACTTTAACGACATGAAAGAGGTTGTGTATTTAATTAAAAGTTAAGAGACGATGCCATACCGTCCGGGGACGGCACAAAGAATTATTAATTGGAAAAAGTTTGATGTAATCGCGCCTTCGGGCCGCTCGTTTGACGAACGAGAATGGGAGTTCGCCAAACTATATTTAACTCGCAGCCGAATTAAAATATCATTATTTCGCTATTACGAGAAATTGTGCTCGATTAACTCCTGTTATAAACGGCAGCTTTTTAATAGGGACAGACATGCAAATATAAAATTACTTCACTGCCGGTTTTAAGTGATATACTTGTTTTTCAATCAATACCCAATAGACTCCTATAGAGACCAATAAACTTTTTTTTAACATTAACGTAATGTAATGTAAACTGTATTAAAACAAATAAATAACCTAAAAAATAACAGTTTAATATAATATAAATATGTACCCATCAAGGAACTTTAAAGGAGATTAAATACTCAGGGTATACTAAAATGTATATGAAAAATATAAGTAATTTTTGTATTTTTATTCAACTTAATAACAATAAATTATTTTGTTTTAGTCGTTATGAAAAAAATAAGGGCGAAATACGATTTTTTTACAGATAAATGATACAATTCTACGCAAATAATCACCTCCTTATTATGTTTGATTACTGATTTGCTCTTCATTTATCCTAGAGGTGAAAACCAGCTAACGTTTGTCCAATTTGTTCTTCGGACCTGCTGCCGTTAATTTTTTACGGGGTATTTGAAATGAGTAACGAACGAACAGAGTATATAAATAGATACAATTTACAATCTACATAAAAAAATAGTTGCAAAAAAATAAACATAACTGCCCTATAATTAGGTATAATTCGCTTAAATATTATAATTGTCGATCAAATTACGAAAATTCTAATACAAACATTTGTTAACACTAACTTAAATCGAAAACCGCTTGCAAAAGCATGTTTATTTTTGTAGTTATCCATATTTATTTTTTCTGGAAAAAGCTATACCTGTTTTCAGCAAACACCGAAATATTATGTCGCTCGACGCGCATTTCCTCAAACAAGTTGGCATTATCAGGAGATGAAGAAAACTGGTCTTATGTTATTGTTGCTGCATTTTATACCCTTTAGGATTTCATACCTTCCCTTATTTTATACCCTTTAACGATCTTTGAGTGGCTGTTAGTCATTTATAATTTTTAATTAGCATAAAAGCATGTGTTAAAGTAATCATTCATTCCTCTCTCTGTGTCTCATTTACAGTCGGTCAGGTAGGAGCGTGGCAGAGTTAATTTATAAAAAAAATATATTAAACAAAATTTTCAATGAACATATATAATATGCATTGCACTCGACCAGAACAAAGATGCAATTGCTTACCATGTTCATCAATAACTGCTTGACATCTCAGAGGCATGCCTTCGACTAAATTGACAGCGTATTCGCATGGCAAGGATTTTCACACACGTTTTCCAAGAAGCTTGTGCTTAATGTATGTCCGTATGCCTGATACATTTTCGTTGTGATTTGCATCCGGTGTCTGCGACGGCCAATCAATTGTAACGATGCCAAATTGCATTTTCTACTCAGTACAGAGCTTGCTGCTCTGTTTGGGATCGTCGTCCTCCTGCAGAATCCAGTCATTTTTATGGACGAACCAACATTTAGCAGACGGCGACAAAACCTTCTGGTTGATTTGCTGCATTTTCTGGATATTACGTTTGTCGGTAAACAGGCGCAAAGTGCATATCCCTTGCTCTGAGAAGTAGTCCCAATAATCCACCTTTACTCCTCCGTGTTTTACGATCCACTGGACAAGCTTGGATTGGTGGAGGTTAACTAGAAGGATACAACGTGCCCATATGGAACACTCGTCGTCGGTTTTTTTTTTTTTTTTTTGGTCAATAGAGGTTTCTTCACTGTCGCGCGCCCTTTCAGGTTATTATCACGGAGACGGGTTCGGATTGTTTCGTACGATATATCTAACCCCTTTTTTTCCAGTTTTGATTTTCCTTGACGCAGTGTTAAGCCAGGTTTCCGTGAAAACAGATTTGCAAGTTTTTTTCATGTCTTTTTGCTCCAATTTACCCATCGAGCCACGTTCCAGTAAATCATCTACATTTGTTGCCACATTATATCGCTCACCCGCTTTTGTACGAATTATCTCGACTTTTTCATGTATTTTCAAATATTTTCTACTTCATTAGCACGAGGCGTATTCAGCACTTAGAGCGCTTAACGTGTTTCTCTTACAAAATATCACCCACAACTGAATCTTGTATGACGGTTCATCAAGGACGAACGTTCCCTCTATAGACTCATGAAAAATTTAGAGATACCTTCTACCGGTTGTGATGTTGATTCGCAATATGAGGTTTCTTGAATTTTGCGTTACATTAATAAATGTTTAAATATATTTGTGTACAGTTAAATATGCTCTAGCTCATGGAACCTTGTCTTTCATTTGGGAATATTTGCTTCTTAATCTACTACTACTAGTATATTAACTATTACTAATATTAACTATTATTAAACTTATTGGCAAAGTGGTAGAACTAACTAACTCTCTTTGATTTTGGTAAAATCTTGTATAGAGAAGAACATTGAAAAATAACGTATACATATTTTTTCATGAGGTTATCGAATTTGTACCTATTATAACTACGATACTAATACAACATCAAAACAAATATGATAGAGGTACATTTATCTGTCAAAAAGTATATCCATGCTTCGAATAGCTCTGTTTGGTTTTTGTCGTATTGCCTCGAGGTTGATTCAGGGTTTCTGGAACACGTGTGAGCTAAAAGAAATTGCCCGAGTTGGTCCCAATAAAATTGAGGTGATATCCCGATCAGAAATAAATCCGAATTATTACGGTAACTATGGTAACTAGGTCTCGACGACGCCGGCGTCCCGACGTTTAATATTTTTTTTATAAGAGAGGGCTCCTCCACAGAGGGGTTAGAATCACACACCTGTCCCGACCCCCTACGGATACAATTTTATACGAAATTACAAATACCGACTTCGTCGAGTTTATTTTACATTATATTCTGTTTCTGTTTCAATTTTACGGGATATTTACCGCGCTGCGTGGGGGCGCGAGACGCTTGGCTGAACGTAATTTTTTTGTATGTCATTAAGTATGTTCATAATTTCCAGGAGCAAAGGTATATAAAGCCTGCCAAAAAACGGGCCAACGCTAATTTTTTTTTTATCAAAGGAGAGAAAAACGGGGCAGGTCTAATTTATAATTTTATACGTATACGAGGAAATGAAGGTATTATAAAAATATATATGTCACTGTAAATGACATTGTAAAAGGAAATAAAGGGTTGGAAATCAAATATGCCTGGCGCATTCGCCAAAATACAAACCAATCGATGTGTACGGAATGAAATTTATTTACGAATTGTACCTTTGTACATTTATTAGTTTCTATAGAATGCTTTAATAAAAATTACTGTTTTTCTTTGATGATTTTTGCAATACTTCCAACAAAATTCTCGAGCTTCATTTGTATGTATGTTGTTTCTAAATATTTTTCTGCGGTTGCTTATTTTTAGTTAATCGTGAACAGTAATTGCAAGTAGGTAAAGCCTATATTTTCCCCATCATGTAAATGGGGTGGAGCCAGTTATAAAATTGTGTATTTACAAAAACAAAGAGTTAATATGTAGACTGAATTTTATTTGCGTTTGGGATTTATTACGATTTGTTAAAACATAAATTTGTATTTTTCCCATTCGTGTTATAAACCCGTTACATTTTTGCGTATTATTGGGATTTCATGGAGGAACAGTAATGTATGTTTAGTATACAGTATTAAATCCGTTTCTAAATACCTCTCGAATCCATAAAATCATTATCAGAAGCCAACAATATTTTTGCTTGAGTCACAAATGTCGGCTGTATATTTTTTATACGTTGAATGCATTCACGTTTTCCATAAAATTTTGTTCTATCTTTGTTGAATTTATCGATCTACACTCGGTTTTTGAAATAATAAAAATATGAGTTATTTATGTAGGAATGAAATCTTTGAAAACCCGTTTGAGCCTTCTGGTAAATGGTGGTTCATATGGAATTGACATAATTTTGAAATCTTCCCGAAAGGTTGTAGAGAATTGTACGCCCACTGTTTTTGTGGGCGTACTGTATATACACTAGGCACAAAAACTAAGGGATGTAAAACATCCTAAATTTTTAGGTGATTTTCAAGGGGCTGTAACTTGGAGAAAAATAGGCGCTGAGCAATTGTGAAAAAAGCAAATTGAAGCTCAAAGTTTGTAGTTTTTAAATACTGAGTTCAAAATTCTTTGCCATCGTTTTTTGAGTAATCATAAGAAAACCATTGAAAACAATGTTTCCTAATTTTCTTGCCTTTCAAAATAAAGGTCCACGGATTTCAATAATTTTTTTTCAGTAATTTCATCATAAAGCCCTTTTAGATAATGTAGAAATTAAAGAGGATAAATCTTTAATTTCAGCGGTCTAAAAGCCTTGTACGATGATTTTTCGTTGAGTTATCGTCGTTCAAAGCAAAAAAGTCAGTTTTGATTTTGGTAATTAATTACTCGGGAAATAATGATCGTACAGAAAATCTAAGTAGGGTTTTAAAAACTGCAAAGTATTCTTTACAAGTCGTAGTTATTGGTCAAAAAAAAAAAAAAAAATGCGTTGCGAAAATGTTAATTAAAAAAGAGGAAAAAAATTGCGTATTTAGGGATATTCGCTTAACTTGGCATAACTTTGCAAATAATGAATAGACTAAAGATGTTGATTGTTTCTTTTCAACCTCAAAGTATCCCAAAGAGACCCTGAAAATTTCAAAGCGTTGCGGTTTTTTTCATTGTCTTTGGAAAGATTGAATTTGTCATTTTTGCTAAAAATCAATTTAAAGATGAATTTTTCACATTTTATTAATTTTTTGAGGTTGAAAATATTTTTTTAGCATTAATCCATATTTTTTCTTATAAAAAATGTTAATTATTGCAAGAAAAAAATGGAAAAAAACTATTTCCCGAGTAATTAATTACCAAAGTCAAAATTGACTTTTTTGCTTTGACCGACGCTAACTCAGCAAGAAATCATCATACAAGGCTTTTAGACCGCTCAAATTAAAGAGGATAAAATTATCTAAAAAAGCTTTATGATGAAATCACTGTAAGGAATTTATTGAAGTCCGTGGACTTTTTGAAAGGCAAGTAAAAATTTGTAAAATTTTTTTCCGATGGTTTTCTTAACGATTACTCAAAAACCGCTGATGGTAAAGAATTTTGACCTCAAGACGTGAAAACTGTAAACTTGGAGTTTCAATTTGCTTTTCTTTAAATTGCTGTGCGACTATTTTTCTCCAAGTTACAGCCCTTCGAAAACCACCTAAAAGTTAGAATTTGTTTACATCTATTAATTTTTGTGCCTAGTGTAGTATATAACTATAACTTAAAGCTAAAAAACAAATTTAGTTATATTGATTTATATTTTACAGTTTCCTGCTAGCAATTCCATCACATTTTTGGTATTACTACGATTTGACGGTTGATTAAATTGAAAAAGTAATTTATATTTATAGCGCAATATTAAATTCCGTCCGAAATACCTTTCGAATCCGCAAAACCATTACCGAAACCTGAAAATATATTTATTCGAACCTGGCTTTATATTTTTTACGCATTCAATTGCATTTAATTTCAATTCAACGGCAACGGCGGCGGCGCCGACTCGATCCATTTTGCGATGGATCGTCGGTCTGTTAAATGGACGGCCTCCTTCCGCAAGCACTTCGAATACATGTCAATATTTATGCAACTTCCGCTTAAAGTTCTCCTGCCGAATCGGCTGGGATTTATTAAAATTTTGCAAATGAGGTTAGATTGTTTCCCTCCCCTTC
This sequence comes from Rosalia funebris, assembly GCA_037954035.1. Taxonomy (NCBI): domain Eukaryota; kingdom Metazoa; phylum Arthropoda; class Insecta; order Coleoptera; family Cerambycidae; genus Rosalia; species Rosalia funebris. The sequence continues at coordinate 21,817,325 of JAZFAV010000039.1, read as the reverse complement.
CTTTACCTCACTTGGAAACGCCAAAGGGCGGCTTTTAATTCGGCGGACTACGCTAAATTAGGATCACAGTTGAAAATTTCCGGTGTTCAGGCGGGTAGCGAGAAATTGAATGGTTTGGGGTTAAATGCGGATCGGTGTGTATAGCATCACGATTAAAATAATTGGGCAAAAATATACAGGATTATATTTCACATATACGATGTGGCAAAAAGACCATATCACATATCAGAAGACCGTGAAGCTACTCAAAACACCCTTTCTACAAAATTCAGTAGATATATACTAGGCCAAGGTCAGACCGCTAGAGATAACTTTATTATCGACGGATATTGCTTATTCTCATCTAATAGCGTCAACACCTAATATTAAATTGTCAAAGGGGTCTTTTAACGTTTAATGAAAACGAGAGGCATATAGGCTGTACTTAATTATCAAAGAAATCCATCTATAACCCTTACGGCGTAATGCGATTTTCGAGTAACTTCTACAGGAACGCGCTACAAGCTATTAAGTCGATCTTGTATCTTGAAATTGATAAATTGCAGGCTTCACCGAGGCAGGGTGTGTATGCAATTTACCGTGATGAATATTAAACGGTCTCTAAAAGGTATTCTGCAGAAAACAGTAACCTTTTTGCGTAACTACTCCCGACCGAGACGTCTGGGCCGCTAAATGCCATCTAATGAATCGAGGGCTGGATAGAATCGTTGATTCTAAGGAAGGAGATATCCATTTGGGGTGCTCATTCCCTAGGGCGTCTATTTACACTCGAGGAAATAACTTCGGCGCTGTCTTTCAGACTGTAACGAAAAAATCGAAATACACGCAGTATTTCAAAAAAATAACAACCACACATTTTTATTCACAATCCTCCATATGGCGCACGTTAAATAAAGGATTTTTATTAAACATTCAATATTTATATTTACTAAACGGCTGTTTTCGTGTGTGTGTGTGTCACGAAATTTTTAGATCGATGTACGAAATGCCTTTCGTTCGAATTTCGGCAATTTGACAAAATCAATATAGTAAATCAACCCTTGCGAACAACGTGATAACTTTTGTTTTTTGATCCGAAGCCTCTAGAGGCATGCTCCGGAGGTACCTTCGATATGAGCGAGGCGGCGCCGCAATATTATTGCGATTTGCTTACTCGTGTAATATTGAAGAGGTATATGTTTAAGTGAAAGTTCCAAGTTTCTAGTATTGAGATCTTGAGTTCAAAATGTTTTATCATCAGCAGCTTTTGAGTAATAAGAAGGATAAGAACAAGAAAACCATCGGAAAAAATATTCCTTGCCTTTTAAAAGTCCACGGATTTCAATAAATTTTGTTCACTGATTTCATCATAAAGCTTTTTTAGATAATTTTATCCTCGTTAATTTGAGCAGTCTAAAAGCCTTGAACGATGATTTTTCGCTGAGTTATCGTCGTTGAAAGCAAAAAAGTCAGTTTTCAGTTAGTCAAAATTTGAACTTAATTTTTGTTTTGATTTATTTTGATTTAATCCTTGTTATTTTTTTCACTTAAAAAAAAAACAATTAAACAACGGTTTACTGTCAAAAACCGGAACCAGTGTCGTATTTTTTTAGGTAATTCGATAATAAGTAGGTTGAATTTTTTTGATTTAAAATAACGGATTACTACGACGTTCGCACGTCCCTCGTTTTCAAAATTTCGCTCTGTATCCCTCGATTTGTCAATTACCATCTCGCATTTTTTTAAATAATATTTTAATGTCCTCTTTTCTGGAGAATGTGGTGAAACTTTTACAATTTGATCATATCTCTATATTTAAAAAATGCCATATTTTTTATATACTTTGATGTGATATGACACTCAAAAATATAGATTACTTGTATATTAATCTGTTGTTGTTTTTTCCGAAAATATTCCACCACTCTGTAGAAATGAATTATTATTACGAAAAATATTTTTCATCGTTTCTTATGTTAATACCGTAATTTTGAGCTTCATGAATATTCGAAAAGGTGCCTTTTCACGTCCTAATTAAGACAGAAAAATTCTATTATAAAATGTATAATCAATCTCGAATGGAACGTTTTTAATGCATCCAAATCCGCCAGACCGCTATCCGCTTCGCTGGAGCCCTTTCGAAAATAAATCCCCTCATTTAAATATAAAACTAGGTTTAAACCCGGATCGGGAAAGTTTAACTCTGAATTCATGATCATAAAACAGTGAGTGAACAAAAACGGGGCTAATGAAACATGACCAAAAAACACAAAATACAATAAAAAAGTGTATGTGAACCGATAGAATGTGATGTATGTTATTGGAAATTTAATTTGGAGTTTTTCCCTCTGAAGAGTTAATATATTTTTGTATTGTCATGTTAGGGAGTCATGTGAATATTGAAGTGGAATTATATTCAGTAATAATGCAAAGTTTTTAATTATATTCTTTAAAACCATAAAAATCAAGATTGGCGTTTCCTTTGTTACAAAAGTTAGACGCAGTTCATCGTTACATTGCTTTTGAATACTTAAACTTGACTTAATTCAAATTTACATTCCATTTTGTAAACATGAATACTTTACGACTGGCAGTAATCCATTTTACAACACTTTTATTTAGAAAACACGCCACAACAACTGTTTAGTCTAACTTTAACTCTTTCTCAGCTTCGTAGGCACAAATACGTCAAGAAACTTTACAGAATGCCACATAACAGTTAGAACGGGCTATAAGAACAGAAACGAGACGTTCTTCTATAATTCACAGTGGGTTCTCCTGGGTATAATGTCGACATTTTTATATGAAAACGAGCCATGAAATTATTTACATCTTGATGAATGTTACACCTTTTTTCTGCGTTTAATAGCGTTTCTTTCGTTTCTTCAAATCTAATAATTTTTATATGTAACTATCATCAATCTTATTTGAACATCATGCCATAGAAATTAACGTTTAAAAAAATAATATTATGTGTAGTAGACAATTGATAAATAATGATAAATTTCCTGCTATATAATTGAATAAATACTATGCTTCCTTTATAAATGGCGGTTCACAACGGTAGATACGTTCTTCATTTTCTTATCTAACCTATACTCACGCTAATGTATTTATTAAAAAAAATGCGCAACTAAAAATAAAATTTGACGGGTCCGAGAGGTTATCCCAAAACTTTTGTCTAGAATTTTTTACTAATATATTCATTTTACGAAAGCAATGTACAGAGTATTTACTTTTAATAAGTATAATATAAAAACCTAAGTATAATATTCCGTCTATATAGGCAGGTAACAAAATCTGGTGATTTTATACTATGGCTGCTTTTATTATTGGAGAAACTCCAAAATCTGTTTGATCATTGGTTATTACTTTTTTCTTAAACATTGCCACTTTTTTGTGGTTTTTTCTAATTTATCATTTACTAATAAGGAGCTTAAATTATTTTTATTTACACATATAGGTTTAATATTGCGTTTTCTTAAACTATTACATATTCTATTATTAATATTTGAAGTAAAGTTTATATAGTGATATTGTTTCTTATCTTTTTCATTTGGAATCGAATAGAAATGCTTTAAGATGATTTTCTTTTGTTTCTTGTTTATAAGATTGTCTATCAGGTTTTCGTTAAAGGCATTATTTTTAGCTATCGTCTTTAAGGTGAAAATTTCTTTTTAATTTGTTTATTTAAGGGTAACGATAAAAGTCAATGTACAAAAGAGTGAAAAGAACTCAGTTTAACGTTGTTTGACGAAAACTTTTACACAATGAACGTAAAAAATTTAGATTTATTAGAAGTATTGGAAATAAAAAAGCAATATTTAAGAAAAAAGTAATAACCAATTAATCAAACAGATTTTGGTATTTGCCCCATAGTAAAAACAGCTATAGTATAAAATCACCAGATGTTGTTACCTGCCTATATAGACGGAATATTATACAATTTATATAATGAATCTATGCGCGTGTATTAATTTAGTGACGACGCACGGATCACATGCTACACCACTCGCAATTGTTACTAATATGCCACAATTATCAGCACGTATGTTTAGCGACATATGTTTTAATCAACTACGTATGGCATAGACAGTTAATAATTTGCCGAACAAAATGCAATTATGAAGTCACGTCTTAGCTTTATTGTATAATTTCATTCATTGGCGTCTCAGTATTTCTGTAAAATTTCATTTTTGTTTCATTTATTTTGATTTTTGTTGAATTTATTTCATTTATTTTGATGGGAAATATCACTTCCATTGAATTTTGTTTGTGGATAACCTTTTCATTACTCTGTCATAGGTTGACGGATTTGTATTGTACTAACTGTTATTCTAAAATGTGTTTTCGGCACGACACTGTGCAAAAATGTCAGTTGATTGATTCATACGATTGTTATCTGTGACGCACACGCAATTAATCATTATAGAGACCATACTTATTAGGTTTAGTAAAAGTTCGTTACTCTTTGAGAATGACATAAAAGCCGAAATAATTGTTAGAAATATACCTATAGTTTGCAATTTTTGTGAAACTTATCAAGTGTTTTCTTTCATTTATTATGTCTGGCATTTTCATTTGCGAATATTAAAAAAACTAAGTTGGAAAATTTGTTGTTTACGGAACTGTACTGAATTAAGTCTATATGCATTCGATAAAAATGGAATCGGCTCTAAATATATCGATACTAGTTGAGTATTGGGTTATGCATTGCATTCCGGAACTCGTCGAATATTCGCTATTCCTAAATCGACCTACATAGTTCGTCTCCACGATGAAAAACAAACAACGAAATTCCGTTTATTCGGAAGCGCCTAACCGCACTAGAGGCAATCGCTGGATGACGGAATTGTAAATGGGCCGAATCTCGGGTTAACACAAAATGCATTCGTTATACAGGCGGTTGCCGCGAGCGATGCTTAATCCTCGCCGATGTCTAGTGCCTTATTGTGCACCGATAGAGTTATCGAGTTTAATCGATTCTAACAATTCGAACGAGCGACGCCACCGTTTGAAGTGCCCGACTGGCAGAATTGATGGCAATTTTCGCGTTGATTAATGCCATCAGCGCGACTTGTTCGCGATTTGCATAATGTGTCAAACCGCATGAGGCAATATTGTTTCGCTGTCGACGAGAATGGAATCGTAATTACTTTCCGGACTGTTCCATTCCGGCTCAAGGAGCTGGCTGCACTCTTCCGAACTTGACACGCTGAAGATGCGTCAGCGATGACGGACGAAACGTTTACGAGGCGAATATTTAGAGAGCTGCAAACGACGTGACAAAATCGAAAAATATAGAAAGTACGAGTATGAAAGAGTAATTAATAAAAAATATATACATTCCTGGACAAGAGTAACACATCAGCAAAACTTGTCATAGTTTTTTATACTTTTTCGAAGTTTTAGATCCTTAAATATTTTATGTAGGTGGCCTAGAATATCCTCTATGTCACTACTGATAAACAATTGCAATTGCTTGACAGGTATAAAGTAACATTTTGTAATTGTTTGTTAATAATACATTTAAAACTGTTTAAAGTGATTTGTAGAAGGCAAATTCAGTTACGCTAGTGGTTTTTCTCTAAATTTAATGTCATCAAGTTAATGAAACCCTTTGTCCAGTACACTTAGAGCAGAGGAAATGATTCGTCCACGCAACTTAAGAGAAGATGAAGCAGTGAAGGCGGTAAATCTGGTTAACGAGGGACGTAGCCAGCGATATGTGGCTAATTTGTTAGGAGTTAGACAATCAACAATTACTCGAACAGTTAAATGTTTCAATGAATTTGGAAGTTACTGTAGAACCCCAGGATAAGGTGGTAAGAAGTCTACAGATGCAAGAGATGAGCGATATCTTATGCAAGCCGTCTTAAGAAACAGGCATTGTACCAGTTTAGAGCTCAGCAGAGCCCTAGCATCAGTTGAAATGTAATAACTGCTGGACGAACGGTCGGGAAAACGCTTACAGAAACAGGATTGGACAGTAGAAGATCAGCTATTGCACCACTGCTCACCAGAGAACATAGAGTTACTGACTGCGTTTTGAAAGAGAACACGTAAATTGACGATTGAAAGTGGGTTTTGTTTTCAGATGAATAAAGAATATGTCTTAATTCACCAGATGGGCATCGACGAGTCTGACGAAGGCCAGGAGAGAGGTTTTCTGCCTGCAAATGCATGCAGCCAATGCACTAATGTTCTGAGGAGGAATTTGTTTCGATTGTCGCAAGGATTTGGTTCCTATACGGGGAAAATCTATGAAGACACATTTCTCCGTGGAAAATATCGTCGAACATGTGATGCCATTTGTCCCGTTGATCGCGGACAATTTCAGTTTTATGTAGGATAACGTCCGGCCTCACGTTGCTAGAGAGGCACTAGAATACTTTCGATTTGTGAATATTCCAACCATGGACTGGCCATCAAGAAGTCCAGGTGTAGACCTTATAGAGCATCTACGACATGCACTAAAATGATCAATTAGGTGCCACATATCTGCCCCTGTGACTTTTAGGGAACTCGAACAAATCGTTCTTGTCGAATGGGAGAATATTCCTCAGGAAACCATTCATCACTTGGTCAATAGCATGCCCAGGCGAATGGAAGCAGTGATAGGAGCTAAAGGAGGACACGCTACTGAATTAAAATTCTCACGATTCAATTTTACCTCCAATTTTTTTTTTAGTTCTTCATTAATGCCCTTTTCATTGCATTTCGTATTATTGTTCCTTTCTGTTATTTATTTATGTTTTCTGTTTATTTATGTGCTTTATGATAATACTAATTCAAATTTGTTAAAAAATTAGTTAATACCATTTAATTATATCTAATATCACGTAGGTACTATGATGTAAATCTACGAGAAAGTAAAAGTAATAATGTGAAGTTTCACTGATGCGTTAATTTCGTCCAGGAGTTTATATGAGCCACCAAACGCTTTGCAAATATGGCACTGATTGATTATGAAAAGGTAGGAGGAAGAAAGGTGTCTCACTTATCCCTTACGTAATACATTTTCTTCCAACATTTTGGCGTAAAAAACTCCTCCATGTTTTTTTTCTAGATATACTGACAATTGCATTTTTCTACTTTCTTCTACTCGGAAAAGGCTTTTCACTTATGTAATAGATAAATTGAAGGAAAACAAAATTGTATATCATGCGGTGACATAAAAACAAGTATTCCGGTAGTGATTATTATTATCTACTTAAATGTATTTCATGTTAGAATTTATCTATTTAAATGTATTTAATAGTTTTCGATACGCTAGCTAAACGCGAAGATTTCTTTGTCTGAGCTTGTTTTTCAAGTTAAAGTAATCAACAATACATTAAAACATTCTCAGACGTTTTGATGACGTAGAGTTTCTTGTTATTATAGTTTATTTTTAACATTTGTATAAAGACGTAAAATTATTTTTAAAACAATATTTATTGCGCAAAGTGATTAGTAGTAAATTTCCTGTATACTTATTCTTGTAATACGATGGTATACGGCGAACTCGAAAAGACACCAGTGGAGTTATACGTTGCTATAAGGAAGAGATTAAAATTAATCGGGTTAGAGTTCCATCGAGAGTCGGATTTAATTATAGTCGGCAAATACAACCTCTTCGCGAGAGCTGGGATCCAACGCGAATTACTATTAGTTAACATTGATTTCCTTCATTATACGATTATCGTTGATTTCGTTTGCCCGCTCGACGAAAAGGAATTACAAATTTATCAGTTTAACCATCTACAGAGCGCTAAGATAAAGTGAAAGTATCAGTTTCACAAAAAATACTTCCATGCAATCCGATACTTTTTTAAAATCACCATCGTAATGTTCCTGTATTCCGTGACTCCGTGAATTGCAACGCATACACTTTCGCTCGACAAGAAAAAGTCGTGAGAAGGGTTTTCCGGCCCGCGTACACTATAAATTTTAAATTATGCAAATTAATCGACAATCCAAAAGTTTATCTACATTGTTATGCATAGTCTGGCCCTTTTTGTAGTCGGAGCCATAAAAGCCTAAACGTAAAATTCGGCTGTTTAAGACTGCCGACGTCAAAAAGTTTACAAGAGGGCATTACCGAAACGTAGATTGTCTGCTTCCAGTTTACCAGGCGAGATAAGCCTATCTGCATACTTGAAAAAAGTTGCATAATTACGCCGTTACGTTAGAAGTTTCGAGGCGGCCGATTAAGGAGGGTTAATAATTAAAATGCTAAACAGCCCGATAAACGATATCTTCAGGTACTTGTTAATTACGAATTAATATTGTGGACTTAATCATAAAACGAGATGTAAATAATTCGATATATAGTACAACCTTTTAATAGTAACTTTCAATTTAAATGTATGTGGACGCTTTTTCAGGTAAATGCACATACCGTAACCCAAAATGATCGTTTACGCCCATTTTCCGATTAAAGCATAATAAATTGCCTTTAGCGGTAATAAACGCATATGAACGTCGATGTTATTTCCAATAAAACGATTTAATACAGGAATCACGTTCTGGGGCATGCGAGTTTTTAACTCCTAATTAAATGATAATTATTTCAAATGGTTTAACATTAGTAGATTCGATCGTACGATTTTCTATATAATTATAATGTAATGCCTATACCGGCAATAATTGACATAATACTCTAAAAATAATGTAATCGACAATTTTGCAGAAACAGTTAAAAAATTATAAAAAAAAATTTATATTCAACAGTTTTCATAATTTTCTATTTGTTAGCGACTCCAAGCAATGTATTTTTCTCATAAATAAAAAATCGCTCAGTATACTTACTACGTATTTATTGGGTTTACAGATATGTACAAATTATTGACGTAATAGTTTTTTTGCGTCTAAAATTAACTAAAAAGAAATAACTATCTTCTTCGATCTTCTTTATGCCCTGATGGAAAAACTCTAAACGTGAATGTAGAGAGTGTATTTTAATGACGATATTCTGCAACCTAAGCCTTTACAGTATTAACAATTATCTCGTATCTCTTTCAACTCAGTGATTTCCCAAAAAACCGTTTCATAATAGCTCTCAATGATAAGAGCTATTAGTTTTTGTATTTAGTTGTAAGTAAAAATTTTTGCGCAAAGTGCAAACACTTTAATTAAGAAAAAATGTCACTTCATTACTGAAACAAACATTCCTTATCAAATTAGGGTCATTTTGAATTCGCAGTCATTGTTTTATAAAATTTAATCCTTCTGTCATAGTCATCCTCGCCGATTTGCTGAAGAATGCTAATTTTGCAAGGAAATAACTTGTTTAAAATTAAACAACTTTTGTTCATGGAACTTACTGAAATATTTATTAATTCAGCAATGTTTGGAAGTGAAGCGGTAACATCAATGTCGAATTGGCCAAAAATCCTAATCTGTGCAGCTTCAGTAAGAACTCTCGGTTGTTTATTTATTTTGTTGCACACCGACTTAGTCTCTTGGAAATTTTTTGAACAAAGTCAATTACATATTGATGTCACATTTCCTTCACAAGGTCACACAAGCCACATTTTTGTTATTATGTCCTTCATTAAAACCCTAGTTGTCACAGGAGCACGTCTATATTTAACATCCCAAATGACAGTAAACACTTTCTTATCTCACTGTGAATATAGGCAAAAAGAAGTGATGCGTGTAAAAGAAAATCAAAAGAAACATAAAACTGATCAGTGTTGAGTCTGAGGCAGCGATTCCACAAAAATAGTGCATACTTTCGTTGAACTCATAACGTAGTCATTAATTTATGTTCTTTAAAAATGTGTTAAGGGCAATATAATAAATGTGCTGTAAATAATTATTTATCTCTAGTTACATTTCAAGACCAGAAAGTGAATCTCTGACGGTTAATTGCTTTCCCTCCTGTGGTTCATTAACGATTTTTTACACTCAATTAACAGCCAGGCATGCAGCTAAAAAGCTGACTATGAATTTATAGGAACTCGTAACTACAAACTCCCAACTTATTACTCCTGGAACACATTTCACTTTCGAGTGCCACTAAATTACCCTCTTTTCTTCTATTGTGTATCTCTTGCGATGCACTTAACCCTAATCTCATAAATTTCGTACGTCCCTTATATTAATAATTTTCCTACAAATTTCGGGGACTGGCTGAATACGAATAGTCGCATTTCGCGTTGTGTGCCTTATGTTGTGTCTAATTTATCATTTTCATTTGGCCAATTTTATCTTTTACGAATGAAATATGACATGAGCGGGACGTGAGTGGATACGGAGAATGATTCCCGACATGATTGCGGGTCCCCTCGAAATGTCCCTCGTCGCGAGCTTTTAATATAGACGCCCCTGCCGCGTCGGGTATAAAAATGCAAACACTCGGGGACATCAAGTGGGGGAAACGACGCGTTCTTAAATGAGGCGTAGTTAAGGTTGTCGTATTCTTACAATTTTTTGTGGTTCGTTAAAAAGCATCCCGTGTCCCCGGATACATCATTTTCTCAGAAACCGGTGCACTGATAGTCATTTTAACAATTTGAAAATGACCAAATTCATCTGCATGTAAATTATCGGGTTGTCCAAAAAGTTCGTTCGGTTTCTTCATAAGTATTTATTATTAACATTATAGTTATTACAAATTATTTTAATCAATAATGTACGTTCCTCCGTTTTCAATAACTTTCTCCCATCTCTCAGTAAGCTTCATAATACCGTTTTCATAAAAAGTTTGCGGTTTGCTCGCAAAAAAACGTTTTTAAATGATTTCTCACTTCTTCGTCATTGGCAGATATTAAGTTTCGTAAACTGTTATCCATGGAGCGGAATAGGTGAAAGTCCGAGGGCGCGAGGTCTGAAGAATACGGTAAATGGGGTGAAACATCCTACTGTAACTCCAACTTCCAATTTCCTCCGGGTCTGCAGAGAAGTATGAGGTCGAGCGTTGTCGGGATTGAAGACAATCTTCTTACGATTTACAAGCCCTGGGCGTTTTTCTATAGTTGTTCGCAGTAAACGTCCGAATTTATTTTTTCGTTCGTCGGGAGTAGCTCAAAATAAATGATTCCTTTGAAATCCCACCAGACGGACAACAAAACTTTCCTGGGGTGAAGCCCTGCCTTTGGTGTGGATTGAGAAGGCTCACAGGACTTTCCCCACGATCTTTTTCGACTGACGTTGTCGTAAATGATTCACTTTTCATCTTCAGTAACCATCGATCTCTACGTTGACGAATCCTTAACATATCGCAGATGTTGATGCGATCCATTGAATTGAATTCGCTGAGTTAGTGAGGAACCCAATTGACAAACAAGTCTACTGACAAACCCAATTTGTTTAAGGTGATTCTGTACACTAGAATTTGACGTCCCGATTTTTTCTGCAAGCTCACGTATGGTTTAGCGAGGTTTTGCCTCAACTAAGGCTCGTAAATACTCGGGAACGACTTCTTTAGGTCGGCCTGACCTTCAGGCGTCCGTGAGGGAAAAATCGCCACATCGAAATCTCTTGAATAACATTTTTGCCGCACACAAAACACAATTTGCGCCAAGTTTCAGCAGATCTTTTGCCTGTCTTGAAATAAAAAAGCATCACGTGCCTAAAGTGCTCGGTTTCACTCATTTTCAATTAAGCTCACACACAACAATAATAAAACAAATTCACGAGTATAACGGCAGGAAACAACAGTTAAATATCAGGGTTAAAGAGGGAGGAAGGCTTCAAGGCTGCAGCTGCGCGCATGACATTATAGGCCGTGACGTAAGTGGGTAACTCCGAAAAACGAAACGACCTTTTGGACAACCCAATTCTTCATTTCTAGAATTTCATATTCAGCGCAATAGGGCTTTAGAACTAACAAATTTATAGAAACAGCTTCCTATGATTAACTAACCTATGTGTATATCAAATTAGATCATGACTAGTATGTACTACCACTAACCAATATGTGAACGAGCACATGATACTGTTCATTTAAGATTCTTAATTACGAAGCTTTGGAACATTGTAATAATTCTTGGTAATATTCTCAACTGGATAAAATTATACATAAAAAAGAAACGTGATTATAAAACAATCGAAAATTGTAAAAACATTTTCCTAGAAGTTCCTCAGGGATCTATGCTAGGACCTTTATCGTTTTTCTTATATTATTCTTTTCCCTTGTTAATAAAATTCTGCTGGACTTTATTAACAAAGATAACATGGTAGTGTTTGTTACATAATAGTATTTCTGGCATAACTCCTGAAGAAATCTGTAATACCATCAAAATAGTCACCAATATGAGAAACGTATGGTGTCAAGGAAATAGATGTAATATTAAATAAGGAAAAAATATAGATTTTTTTACATCCCTTAATTTTTGTGCCTATTATATTACTAATTTTTTTAATGTTACTCATAATTGCTGTATGATATTGATTAGTTTATGAATAGTATCTGTATTCCTTAAATATAATTATTCATTGTATACATATTTCTGTGTACGCCATGTTTTTGAAATAAATGCTACCCATTAGGTATTATTACGCAGGTAAAAATATCGTGTTTGTATAAAAATATCTGATAATATCAAACACTAAACCTACTGCATTGTTCAAGGAAAAAAAATATATACGCCGCATTACGATCGTTCCCATATTACAGCATAATAAATGTGATTACCACTCCCGTATATAGCCCAAAAAATAACTCGGCATGCTCACAATCAGACAAGCGGTAAAAGCTTATTCCCGCCCTTATTACCGGCACATGAAAATAATTTCTTCCTGAATTATATATCACAACGTATTTATACGCAGGTATTGAAAAAAAGAATCGTACGCGTGGGAGTAGATATTAACTGAAAATTTTGAGCCAAAGCGGTTCGCCCCTATGCCGCTACAGCTTGCTAATGATGCCGAAATTTAAGGTAACATACGTTGCCTGAATCAAATTTAATGGCGTAATTTGGGAATCGCATTACATAATGTAGGAATCGTTAATCTTAAGTACGACTAACAACTTTAATCAAGGCTTCATTTACACGAGGTACGACAAACTTTTAGCCGGGATTATTACCGATCGGTATAGATATGTTATATGCAGGTTTTTTGTGATGTAAGCGTAAACAGTGTAAGCCCTTCGTTATAAAATAATCAGTAACGAGTAAACGTATTTCTAAAACACATATACAACATTTAGTCGTTGTTTTTTTCATAAGAGCGGCTTTTTGTTGAAAAATCAAATGCCTATTCTTGCAAATCAGATTAAAATGCTCTCTCTCTCTCTCTCTCTCTACATAGTAAAAAATAAAAAAAGAATTTGACTGTATCTCATGTCGTTGTGATTGTGCGTATATTCCGAAATTTGTACTAATAATGCCAATTTATATTCATATTTTGAATCAATAGAGTAAAAACTAAGAACATACTGTATAAAACATTGAGTTCTTAGGAGTTTTCAAGAGAATCATAGCACAAGTGCACTTTACAAGTTATGGGAAATTACAAATTGAAGAAAAATGATATTCATATTTTCTATATTTTGGCGAAGGCGTCGGCGTAAAATTGTGGAATAAGTTTCAATATTTAAGCTAATTCGACTCAGTGGGTGTAGTACAAAGTAACATGTATAGAGTTACAATAAAATTATATATTATATATTATTGGGGTTATAGAAATAGGAAAAGACTGAAATAAAGGAAGGATATACTCGTATATTTTTTATCTATTGTTGTAAAGATATAAGCGCACATAGATGTTTTACTTCGTTTACGAAAAAAATTTGGTGGCAATATACAGGATTTAACATGAGAAATTAAATACTCGTAATATGGTCCTCGATTCGTCAAACTAGAAAACAAATTACTGTAAAAATGAGTAGTTTTATATGTTATCTGGACAAATTTTTTAATGGGATTGACATTCTCGGGAAAAACTTAAAAGATTAATATTGCGGTCAAGAAATTTATAAAATAACGACGAAAAAATATATAAAACTCCAACGCAAATTTGCAAATAAAACCTAATACATTTTGTGACGAAGAAAAAAGTTTATTGCTATAATTCTTTTGTGGTATTTAATACTTTCTATTAGGGGTGACTTTTACTTGCTGGTAATGCAATTGGCGGAATATTCTAAAATAGACAACTGTTGCTTTGAAAAATATTGTACATGTTATTTAAAAAAGAGGTGCCACATAAAAAGTTATGACGGCGTCAAAGCTCGAAAATAAAGGTTAATAAAGCAAGTATGTCAGCGGGTTTTTCACGAAATAAAATTTGCTTGTTCTGCATTTCCTTGAAACATCATTCTCGCAAATTTACAACCACGTTGCGTGGTTGTAAAATTTGAACTATTTATTCTAGAGCATAACAAAGGTCACTTACTATAATTTATTTTTTTACCCTCTGTGTGGGTTGAAATGCTTACTTAAAAAAAATTCTTTTATAATAGTTAATTGGAAATACATTAATTCTAATTTTCTCGATTAACAAAAAACAGTTAATACTTAAGTAAAAAGTAATATAAATGTTTAAAATAAAATAAGAATTTTTCGAGATTATGGCGGAGTCGCTAGTGATACTATATTAATCGTGTCTCGCTCGGTATGAAGCGGTATTTACTGCACAAATTAATCTAACTGAACTTCCAGTTTCTTTAACTTTGATGTAAAATCATCTTATTTAAAATCTGAGAATTAATAGGGGTAGATTGATGAATATTTTGATATTAAGAAAAAATTAAAATGAAAAAAAATCGATTTGGCGGCAAGTTATTTTGACAATATCAACCAAAAACCACTTACATACATATTCATATAGAAAATCCTAGAGGCTAATACAAAGTAAATTAATTTTCGAAATACTATATGTAAAATTTGTTATATGTATATGTATTCACTATGTCATAACTCTTATATTGTATCATTCCTTTGATTAGCGAATAAACCGTTCAGAATTTGTATAACGATGTTATATCTTATTTGTGATAAAATTTGTCTCATTTATTATTTTATTTAAGTATCCTCTTACTGCATGATGTTTTAAAGTGGTATGAAATTTTAAGGTAATAAAATTTACATTCCTAGTTTTCATAGTGATCAAAAAACGGTAAAATTATATAATTATTGCTAAAACTCCGTAAAATTGTAAACAATTAAATGTAAAAACTGTTTTATATAATTGTAGAAAGACATTTACTTAAATATTTTAAATATAATCAACAATTTTCGAGAATTTGGCGGCGGCGCCAGTATTAATATATTACCTTTATGTTTCATCCGAAGGGGAGCGGTACCCATTACAAAAAAGAAGTAACGCGAACAATTACGTATTTCCTAACTGTCAATCAAAAATAATCTGACCCAATATCTGACAATGAATAGATGTGGACTAATGATATTCGAACATGAAAAAAAATGTGGGTTCTACTACAAATTCTTGTCGCAAAGTTATCTAAACATTGTTTCTATACATGCATACATTCTGTATATACTCAAAATATTTATCTATAAATAACGTTTTACTATTTATTAAATAGTTTCAAATTCCAATATTTTATATCTCACTTGTCAGCAGATTTATTTCCATAATTTTTATAGTTTGTAATTATATATTTTTTTAATTACACGTCGTCCATGCATTAAATGAACAGCTTACTGTAGTAGCATTTCATTTACATTTAAACAAATATAGTGTTGCAAACGTATCAAATTTTATATGGTGCATTATAATTACTTTACTCTGCAATTTTTTAATGACAGCTTGCACAATTTAATATAAATTGCGTGTAAATAATCCGTTTTATGACGCTTAACTTGTAAGTACCGTACAGTTATCGAATTTGATCGTACAACGAATGCAATATAATACTACACTTCTCAAAACAGGTAAAAGTTATTTGAAAACATCTGTAGACAGGCTGTTTTAAGTTCGCGCAGAAAGTCCGTGGACGTAGTACTTTAAATTTTCTCTATTTCTAAATCCCTTGAGATATTTTTAAAAAATTTGGTAAAATATCTGTTTAGTATGTTGGTGGATATAAAATAAAAAAAAATTATATTCCGGAGATAACCAGGGGCGGAGCTATGTGTACTATTATATCTTTCATAAAAAAATATACCACCTTGTATAATCTTACAAAAAAAAAATGTCTTCATATTCATCATTGTCTACTCTTCATTTTTTGTTGTTTTTTACATTTTTTCAAATCTTTTACCTTCTAGCGACAAAATTGATTTATCTGAAGTGTATTTTTTGAATCTTTGTATGGAACCTCGAACGCCTTCAAAAATGTTTGGGGTGGTTCTTATTGAATCATAGCTATAATTCTTTGTAATAGTTGCTCCTCAGTTACAATATAAATTCTGTAAACTAATGTTTTAAGGTGCGTCCAACGCCCCCACGTAAACCCCACCACTGGTCATTTCGGAACACTGATTTTTTTTATTTTATACCAACCAACATACGAAAACAATATACCAACTTTGTTAAAAATATCAAAAATTTTCATTTAAAAATTAAAAAAAAAATGATTTTTTTATCTCAAACATATCCCAAGTTTTCCTTACTTGGGATATGTTTGAGATTTAAATTTGTTTTAAATTGTAAGTAAATGATAACAGAACGATTTAATGACATACTCAGGGCAATACGATTTATGTAGACCAAAATAATGGCAAATATTATCAGCTGCTATTATGTGAATATTACCAATACATAATTGTTAAAAACCGGTGTTAAAGAAGTATTTTTACATTTATAGTTGAAAATATTATGAGAATTTTATAATATTTATAGACATATACTGTGAATTAACGTAGAAATCAATATTTACTGAAATTTAGGCAATGTGGTTTCTTTCTGACCATGTGGATTTTTATCGCTTTTGTAATCTAATTCTCTGCTGTCTGCAAGAAAGATTCCCAATCATTACGGCATCGTCTGCGATATCGGGCGCCTTCGAATACGCCCAACAAATAGCAGAATGCCCTTCTCTCGATAAAGCAGACCCTTTCGATCTACCTGCCTCGAAGAAAAAAAAACAAAGCAGGTACCCAATTTCACTGTACTAATCGAGGCCCGACACCCAATTTACCTGAGCGATCTGATTTTCCGCCATTAAGTCCCGAAACTATCAACTACAGACGACGACAGGTGAACAGACGGGGTGCAGGTGAACAAACTTTACGATCGCAAACAGCATGAGAATGAGGAATCCGCACTGGCATCACATCACAGTTGGCTCGCGGACCATATCTCACCGGGGGCGTCAGCCGATCGTCGGGCGCGACTCGATAACAAATGAAAATCACCCCGATCACCACTCACCACCCGAACGTAAACACACCACACGTGTCTACGTAATATTTTACGTGACTTTAGTATGCGATGGCCGTCTCCCGTCGTTGCTCTACGTGAATGCTATGCTGGATATCGGTCTTGACGCCAGTCCCCCCACCGCTGCTCGGAATCGATCAGCGAAAACCTTGTGGTGCGCCGCCGCTGCCAATCCTACAGTTCAATCTTCCAGGATTTTTTTTTTAGTACGGGAGTTTGAGGTATTTTTCCTTATCGCGTTTTTGCGAGCGTTGCCCAAGATTTATTCGCCCCTTCTGCGGCGTATTTGGAAAAAAATGTTGCCGAGAGCCATCGCTCTTGCATGAGCTGGTTTCGAGTGACGTCGGCAACGAGGAGAGCCTTTCGATTCCGTCATATTTTTTCGTCCGGAATAGCTGGCGCACGTACACATTTCCTATGGCATCCCTCACGAATAAAAAAGCAAATGTAAAACCAACCCACATTGCTCATAATAATCCTTATTGTAAGACGAACGATTGTTAATTAAATATCTCTACTTTGATGTTACTACACTAGGTACAAAAATTAAGGGATGTAAAAAAATCCTAAATTTTTAGATAATTTTCAAAGGGCCTGTAACTGGGAGAAAAATAGTCGCAGAGCAAGTTTAAAAAAAGCAAACTGAACTTCCAAGTTTCTAGTTTTCATATTTTGAGATCAATATTTTTTACCACCAGCAGTTTTTGAGTAATCATAAGAAAACCATCGGAAAAGAAACTTCCAAATTTTTGATTGCCTTTCAAAGAGTTCACGGACTTCAATAATTATTTTTCAGTGATTTCATCATAATGCCTTTTTGGATAATTTTATCCTCTTTAATTTGAGTGGTCTAAAAGCCTTGTGCGATGATTTTTCGTTGAGTTATCGTCGTCCAAAGCAAAAAAAGAGCAGTTTTGATTAAAAAAAGGCTTTTAGACAGTTCAAATTAAAGACGAAATTACCTAAAGAAAATTATCTAAAAAAGCTTTATGATGAAATAACTGGGAACATTTTATTGAAGTCCTTGGATCTATTGAAAGGCAAGCAAAAATTTCGAAAATATTTTATCCGATACTTTTTTATGATTACTGAAAAACTGCTGATGGTAAAAATATTGAAGATCTGATCAAGATCTGAAAACTAGAAACTTAGAGCTTCAATTTGCTTTATTTAAAATTGCTCTGCGACTATTTTTCTTTAAGTTACAGTTCTTTGAAAATCGCCTAAAAATTGAGGATTTTTTTTATATTCCTTAATTCTTGTGCTTAGTCTATTTTTCCCATTTACCACTTACATTATTCGAAAATTTACGCGGATGATTGAGAATGAGTAAAATTATTTAATTTCCATCAGTTCCAGATAACCGGAAGGAATGAGAGAAATACTTCTCGTATTCGTTAAGATAAATCAACAACGAAACTTCACATTATTACTTTAATTTTTTCGAGGATTTAAATGACAGATACTAATGTGATATTATAATTAAATGATTTCAACTAATGCCCGAGGCGCAACTAATAAAAATGCAACATTTTGCTTCGTGTCCACTACATGGATGGGTGATCGTATTTTTCTATAAAGGGTGACTGCGACGATGTCATTCGTACCGTGATCTGGGGTAACGGACTGGCTATTAGGGATGTCATTGTATGGTTGGAATTACTTCCCCCAACGAGAGAAGTTTAGCACCCCCTGTGTAAGAGTGTATTTGTTACCGTCTCTGTGTAATCATCCCCTCCGCATTCTGAAGTGTTTGGGTCAAGTTATATTCTGTGTGCCTAAACTTTAGGGACAAGAAACGAATAATTTATTACTGCAGAAGAAAAAAGGAATTATTTTTGGGTCCACCTATTCCATAGTTTCAAGGGGAACAATTTTCCCTCTCGCCCGTGTTCATCTTCTCAATTTGTACTCTGCCATTTAGCGGTGGAACCACCTGCGCTACAATCAAACCCTCACCACTCCCGAGTTCTATACAAGTTTGTGATGTTTTTCGACGCACGTTTATTTGCGGAAGTCATTTACTTCGAAACATCAAACACCCAATCAGGGATGTGTCGTTAACGTTATTACCCCTCTGGAGCGACACAAATTTAAAAGCACTCAGGAGCATTGCTGACGATTGTCAGCCCATTCCGGCTGCATCGCTTGTCAAATTCGACGCGATGGAAATTTACCACATAAAGTATTGACGTTAAAAATACGCGCCCGAGGTGATTTTTCTTTTATGCATTACGCATATTAATAGCTGCAATTATTTTCTCGTTTGTTACGGGCTTACGCGATTATTTTTAGTCGGTTTTATGTGCGAGTTTTTACTGGAGCTCCTACGCGTTTGTGCACCTCGAAAGGGTAAAGGCGAAACCCAATGAAGTCGATACGTTGGGGGAAGGAAATTCGAAGTTGAATCTCAGTTTTTAAGTATTTTTTGTAGCTGTATCGATATCAGAAATTATCTTGGCCAATGGTGGATTTTAAAATATACCTCAGACCTTATATTTATATTAATCATTTTTTGATTGTCAAAATTTGTCAAGCAGTCCTGGTCCTGGTGATGTTTGCTTTCTATTGCAATCTCAATACTTGTACTTTTTGACTTATGGTCTTCACGACAGACCACAAAAGTTACGTAGTTAATAGAATTTGGGAACGCGTCAAAGTTTATGTTTGAACAATTTTCGAGAGCTCTTTCTAGACTTGGAAGTAATACCAAATTGTCAGCGGGATGGCGTAGTGGACTATGCTCTGGTCCTCAACACCGGCAACTAGAGATCAGCGCCGAAAGAATTGGTCGGAGTTTTTTTTCTGACAAAGACTACTCAACTTCCGGTTCGAATCAACACTATCATGGATACCTAAGATATAGCCAGATGTTCTGAGGGTAAATTGTCCCATAATTATCTCGAAAAAGGTTTCGAAGTTCCCTGGAAGGATACGAGGTAACGATGCCAATCGTTTAGAGCGGACCTAGATTGCCAGCCCGGAGTAATCCGGGCATAGATTTGATTCCCACATCAGCTGGCTGGCTGTGTCACTGTCATTGTATAGGAGTTAGGTGGAACAGTACCTCTGAGCTAAACCTCGCTTTACAATTTGGATTCTTTTTATGAATAGAAACGTCGTTCATCTGTCATTTTGTTTTCTAAACTTATACCTGAGTATAAGTATTCTATTCATTAGTTCCTCTATTGATTTTTATCACAATGGAATTATAAATATACCTACAGTCGAAACTGAAACATCACTGGAGGTTTGCGGTTTGCTTTGTATAAGATTTATAGCCAAGATATTGTAGAAACTCATGTCCAGTAATAAAATATGATTGAAACAAATTGAGAAGTTCTGTACAGAGGCGCACATTATTTATGAGGGGTACTATTTATATTTTAAACCTTGGCAATACTAAGTGTTGTCAGACTCCATCTGACGTTTCCCATGGAAAGTTTGACATTTTTGACTATAACCTTCTTCAGAACATGTTATCATTTAAGCGTGATATGTGTTGTTTACAGTGATTTTAAAATTGTATCTGCGATGATTATTACGACTTTCGACGTGGATTATCAAGACAAGAGTGCACCGATCAACTCATTTCTACTTTTGGCGATAAAGCCCCATCCTTTGCCACTGTGAAACGCTGGTATAACGATTTTAATCGTGGCTGCCATTCGCTCGCCGACGAAAGTCGTGAAGGTCGTCCAAAATCAGTTGTTTTGCCAGAAAACATTGATGCTGTGCAAAAACTGATAATGCAAGATCGTCACGTGACATACTGCGAGACTGAGGCAACCTTAGGCATTAGTTCCACTAGCACATATAAAATATTGCATGATCATGTAGCTGTAAAAAAGGTTTGTTCTCGTTGGATCCCACATAATTTGAAAACATTTCAAAAAGATGCTCGTGTCGATTGGTGCAAACAAATACTCAAGAATACAATGGCGGTACTTCAAAAGACGTATATAATATTGTAACAGGTGACGAATCATGGATTTATATTTTCCGGCGTATGAGCCGGAAAGTAAACAGCAGTCGACTATATGGGTGTTTCAAGATGAACCAAATCCAACAAAAGTTGTTCGAGCTCGAAGCACTTCGAAACAAATGGTCGTCTGTTTTTTCGGAAAAATTGGTCATGTGGCAACAGTGCCTTTAGACGAACATAAAATGGTCAATTCTGAATGGTACACAATCATTTGCTTGCCGGAAGTCTTCGGTGAAATAAGGAAAACAAACAAGCGCCGTCGGATCATTCCTCATTATGACAATGCGAGCTCTCACATATCTCGTTCAACAGCTGAAAGTTTGAACACTCAAAAATCGAATTAATGGGTCATCCGCCGTACAGTCCTGATTTGGCACCCGATGAATTCTTTTTGTTCCCGAACGTCAAAAATAAATTGCGTGGACAACGATTTTCGTCGACAGAAGAAGCAGTTCAAAAACCATGTTTTGGAGATATCTCAAGCGGAATGGAAAAAATGCTTTGACAAATGGTTCGAACGCATGTAGAAGTATATAGATCATGAAGGAGAATATTTTGAAAAACGATAAAGTAATTTTCAATGACAAATTAAAGTATTTTTATTGTTGGGCGCAAAATACAAATAGTGTCCCTCGTAATATGGTTAATATAGCGTGGTTAAGTCTGTTAAATGCTTCTAAAAAGTCGGTGTTGAGTACGTCAGTTCAGCTAACAACACCGATATATACAAGAATAATAAAAATTCTTATTTTATACATTTTAAAACGATATTTATAAAATTGCTGAAATTGTTTACTTTTGGGTTGTAAGATTTAGACCTTGAAATTAGTCGCACAAGAAATTTTGTATCGTGAAAGTTCATAGAGAGTGTAACATCCTAACCCGATATATATATATATATATATATATATATATATATATATATATATATATATATATATATATATATATATATATATATACCTGTCTAAACTCAATTAATATTCGTTCTCTTTTATTTCCAGAAGGATTCTGACATCGTATTTTTTGCAGGTATAATTATCGCTGTGGCACAAGCGTGAAATAAATTTAAAAAACCAAATTCGTATGACGCGAAATGCGGGCCAAAAGAAAGCCTACCTACCATCAATCAGTATTCAGTCAACTAACCGATAATTCGGTGTGTCGCGAGCTATAGAAACTTTTTTCACCGAGAGGTCAGCTTAATAATTACTGTGCCTCGATCAGGCCGTTCGGTCCTGATTAATTACATAAAGGAACGTCTATCTATAAAAATACGTCGACTCTGCCAGCGACATGACGGAAGCCGCGGGCAGGCCCGGGGGCCGGGCCGGGACGGAACAAAACAAATCAAAAACAAACCTTCGACTGCGACGCCATAAAAACACTCGAACATAAAAAAATACGCCATTCATTGTTCGCTCCCTCACACATCAAATTGCGCTGTATCGATCAGAAAACAAGGGGAATATTGTTTTCTGTTGTACAACTTAAAAAATGTCATTCCGCGCCTCCCTAGCGTAAAAAGTTGATTTATGTTTTTCCTTGTTTCGCAGTCCGGTCCGGTTTTTATTATTTCGCGGTCGAGTGTTAATTTAAAACGATATGATTTATGAAATGTTGATGGCAGCATAATCGTCACAAGCCGCAATAAATGAACAAGGATGTAATTAATGCGGGAATTGTTCCCCAAATTATAAAATATATCCAGCTAAGCGACGCGAGCATGAAGAATTTGCTTACGTGCAGGTAATGGGTACCAAAACAAATGAATAAATTATTAATCCTTCATATTTCACAGTGGCGTAACGCTCCAAGGTTGTGGGGCAAACGATATTTTCGTAATCACAAGAAAATAATAACGCAATCGCATGGATAAATATTTTTATTGTACATAAAAATGAATTGTCAGGATGTTTTATAAACGTTGTTTTCATTCATTCATAAATAGTTTAATTCAGCTCACAATAAAAACCTACGATAACGACAAACAAGTCAAATAGAGGATAAAATAGTAAACTTAAAGAAATATACTATAAATAGAAATATATTACAAATAAAACGTTATAAATAAATTCCTGGGCAAAATTAAAGCATCAGTGAAACTTCACGTTATTACTTTTATTTTCTCGAGGATTTAAATCATAGCACTTACGTGGTATTTTAATTAAATGATTTCAACTAATGTTTAACAAAGTAGAATGGTATTATCGAAAAAAAAAAAAAACATGAATAATAAACAAAAATGAACAATGTCAAATGCAATGAAAACGATGTTAATGAAAAACTTAAAAAAAAATTGGAGGTGAAATTAAATCGTAAGAATTTGAATTCAGTAGTGTGTAGATCTTCCTCTAGCTCTTATCACTGCTTCGATTCATCCGGACACGGTATTGATCAAGTGGTGAATGGTTTCCTAAGGAATAGTCTCCCATTCGACAAGAACGACTTGTTCGAGTTCCCTATCAACGGCGCCTAACTGATCGTTTTAGTGCATCCCTTAGATGCTCTATGTGGTTCATACCTCAAATCTATGCGACCATTTCTACAAATTTCTCCCCAGAACATTATTGATCCACCACCAAAAAATTGGATCCTCAGAGAGATATTGCAGGCCGCAAACCTCTTTCCTGACCTTCACCAGATTCGTTGACGTCCATCTGATGAAAAAACTTACTCATTTTTCGTCTGAAGGCAAAACTCGCTTCGAATCGTCAATGGACTCCAATTTACGTGTTCTCTTGCAAAATACAGTCTAATAGCTCTATGTTATATGGTGAGCAGTGGTGCAACAGCTGGCCTTCTACCAGTCCAGTATTCCTTCAATAAGCCTTCTCCTGACCGTTCGCCCAGAAATTGCTACCATTTCGAGCTGCTACCCGGACTCTGCTTAGCTCTAAACTAGTCTCATGGCGACTTGCATAAGATATCGGTTATTTCTTGCTTCTGTAGACTACTGACGACCTTGTCCTGGAGTTCTGCAGTAACTCCCAAGGTCAATGAAACTTTTAACTGTTCGACTAATTGTTGACTGTCTAACTCTTAACAAATTACCAACATATTGCTGGTTATGTATCTCGTTAACCAGAGTCACCGTTTCACTACTTCATATTCTTTTAAGTCGTGTGGACGATTCATTTCTTCTACTCTAAGTGCACTGGACAAAGTATTTCATTCATTTATTTATGGATTTAAATTTTCGAAAAATCATAAGAAATAATGAAAAGTTTTGCTAATAAAGAGCAGACTAAAATATTATATATAACCACTCTAAAACTAATATAAATTTAAGACAAAAATGCAACATATTTTAAAACTAATGTTCCAAATAATTTTTTACTGTATTATGTTTTTGTATTGTTTTAACAACAACGTTCCGTTTGTTGAATTATTTTATGGAAATAACTTTTATACAAAATTAAAACCTTTGCTTCTTCAGATGTTGAGTACATAGACTCTATGTACTCAACATCTGAGGAAGCCACTATGTTGGCGAAACAATTGTTATGTTTAACAAATAAAAAGTGAAAATATAACCAGCAAAGGTTTTAATTTTGTATAAATATGGATTTTCATCAAGTAACGGCCCAATCGATTCAGAATAACTTTTATATTATTAAGTAACTTATTATAAAATTTAATAATACTATAGGCTACATTATTTTTAAATATACGTGAAGTTTGACAAACCATTCAACAGGCGGTAGTTATTTCTTGTAAAGTGTAAAATGTATTCATTCACATTTTTTGAATACAGAGATATTTTCTATGGATTGATTATATTTTAGCTTCATCTAATCTCGCAATAAGTTCCAAACAGCTTTTTTCCTCTATGTATAAGGCGAATTTATTAAAAGTTCATATACTTTCCATTTAACTTTAGATATGATTTTTTTTTAAATAATTTACTTAATACTTTTTATTCTCTTTTTTTTTTTCTATTCATCACCAGTATAGTCGTTAAGTTTTTGAAATTAGGGTTAAAAGATCGTATTAATAGTCTCTATGTAAAGAGTATCCTCGTTGACGAATAACCATCCCCTTTAATCCAGGACTTAATCCAACCGAGGGTCTGTAGACTGGGTCTTGTAATTTTCTACAATACCGAATCAGACAGACATGCACTCACTACCAGCCGACAATTAATTTCCACGGTACCATCTAATCTCCTCGCGGTTTCGAATTTATTTCGCAAATAATTCACACGAAAGCTACCCGCAAACTTCGAGGCCAAAATCGGAAAACGAAATACAACAATGTAATAAACGTTACGCCGCAGACGGTCATAAAACGGGGTTTAGCTTTTAGACCATACGTCGGAGTTGTGAAAACGCTTGTTATTTTCCTGCCATAAAATTTTCCGGGATGACTTTTTCGTGCCCTTCGCAACTCGAGATAATTGTTTCACGAAATAGCCGCGCGCTCCACGTAGGAATTACCTCAAAAGGTTTAACGGCGTCGTCATGGCGGACCTAACTATTTCGTAGACGACTAGATTTTATACGTTACACGGTTCTTTTCCGGGGGAGAGGACGATTCAGATCCGGGAAGTTAAATCAGAACCGGATCATCGTCTCGTCATGAAACTGCATTCTGGTGACGTAATATGATAAATTATTTTTTGTAAAATATCGTCCAGTGTAGGAATTCATAAAAAAATATTTTTTTCGTTTATCCTTAGATATATTTTTTTTATATTAAAATATTGTGAGCGTAACTTATTTTTAACCCTACTATACTATATTACTTAAATTCTAAGTCACCCACTGATGTCTTCTTAGCCATTTCTGACAAGTATGGGTGGGACTTGCGCACTACACAAATTATTCTGCTTTTAATTTCACTCAAAGTACTACACTAACTCATGGAGTTTAATCCTCAATTTCAAATATCTGCTATAGAATCAATTAAAATGTGGTATCATCTAGATTTTGAAGAAATTATCAATCAGCTCAATCAATTAGAAATTATCAATCAATTGATAGAAAGAAATCATCAATCAATTAGAAATCAGATTACTCTTTTGAGATTTTTGTATAAAAAAATAACAGGCACTTGGTTCATATAGTTTTTAACACAACTAGCTTTCGTATATAATTGTATATAAATTGTACATGTACATATATACAATTTGGTACTAATTGCATATATTTTCCAATATATGCAATTTGTTTTTGTGTTACTACTCGTATTATCAATTTTTTTTGTGATGTGACTGTAACATTGTAACATTTACAAACAAATTAAACTATCCAATTATATCATTATACGATGAATTATATTACGATGCTGTACTTGATAGTGATTTCTTGATAATTTATTATTAAATTTTAAAAACACCTTGAAAATAAATTAATCTTGCTTGAACTAAAATTTTATCATTCTCTTTGCCTCCTTTCACTCTTCATGATCATTTTGCTATCGTATATCCTTTTGCCAAATATATTTTCTGATTTTTTTAATTTATGTTAAAAACAAAGTAAACGGAAATAGTGTGTCAGATTACTTAATAGGGAGGGGCTTAAATATAAAAAAGTGTGATAAATTGTTTCTTTTTTAAAGAGTGCTTTATTTAAACCATAATAAAGCGTAAGGTTAAGGATGTTTTAAGAAAAAAATCGGTTGGCCACTATAAAACAAATTTTAATATTGGAAAATACAAGGCGTCCCAAAAAACGTTGAAAATCTTTCTGGTAATAATATTTCAGCTGAAAACAATCAAAAGTTCATCTTTTGATTGATCAAAGCATTTTATCTAAAAAAACAATATACCTATTAAATAATTTTGTCAATTTTGGCATTGCAGAAAATTAGTGACGTCATTTGCGTATGTCTTTCTTGAAAACGGAAACGAAATGTCAAAATCGAATAAAAACAGAAATTTAAAAGGTTTGAGGAATTAAAATTATATTCAAATTTATCGTAACGCCACTCCCTAAAAGACATTCGGGGGCTAATATGCATGGGGTAATTCACCACTAACGCCACTGATGAGTTGATATTAAGGATAATTCAGTCAGAGTACGTCCTAAGAAATCTTTATATGAACTTACGGTGTTATCTTTACCTGATGTATACCCTCCGAAAGGTTGCCTACGTATTTTGGTCACCCTGTATATTAAAAAACAAATATACCCCTGTAAAAATTAGGACGTTAATTGAATTTGGATATTCTCTATGATGGATTACATGTACCTATAAAATATAATTTAGTGAAAATATACCTAATATATTTGAAAGTTTTTATTTTTTCCTAGCCATATTTGAATATATAGTATACACTTGCAATAGGCCTTCTTTATATTAATCAGTTCGCGTTTTATTTGTCGTGTAAAAAGGATTGACACTTTTTGTGATTCACTCATTAGAAACGGAGTAGCAGTAAAGTGTGCCACGCTCGGGTATTAGATTTATGCGTAAATTGTTTATTAGAATTGCCTTTAAAGTGTTAAACCACCAACACGGCGAGTTAATCCTAAGCAAGAAAAAGGGATTGAGAGTTCTTACCAGACAGAGAGGCTTGTCGCTTGTCACAACACAGTCTCAAGTAAGATCTTATTGTTGCAAGGATATAGGTTTTGCTTCTTTTAAAACTTCTTGCAGCAGTTTAAATTACGACTTGTTATCAAATATTTATCGTGACATTTACCTTCAATATATCAAATATTTTGCCGTATAGTACTTAGGATATTAGTCCATGAAATAAGTTATTATAAAATTAAAAATAATTAGTTCTTTTGATCTTTCTTAATTTTTAAGAGACATAATTTTATGTAAAGTATTTTACAAAACGTAAAAGATAATAAACGTTAAATTCTTAATTAAAACAACAGAAAATCTACACACTCTTAGATATTAAACTATTAGAAAATCTCCAGTCAATATCCTTGTCGACGCCTTGCAAAGAAGCATTGCTTGCAATTTAATAATAAATCGCGACAATGGATGTTTCTATCTTGATCCGGGCAGCTCCGGGGGTGATAATCCGCCCCTGTCCCTCGTTCCCGAGAGCGGATAGTAAGGCGAGAATCTCGAAGATAAGGATAAGGAAATGTTTCCCGTACTTCAAAGATCGGCGTTAAAAATTTGCCGTTTGATAGCCTAAGAGTTTCTCCGTCGTAACGTTTGATAGTTTTATCTCTATGTCGGCGTGTATATACTCGTATATATCTATTCGAGTGGAGCGTCTCTCGTCGATGGATCGACTCGACGGACAATTTGTACGCTACCGAAAGGAAAGCGTTTATTACGGATAAAGTTTGTAGTTTATTCGTGAATTGAACCGGTAAAATAAAAGGGTAATATAGTGTTCGATAAAAGAGCATGTAGGAGTACGATACAACGTGCGCGGATTTCTACTAGGAGTATAGGTTATTTTACGCGTCGGTGATGGTGAACCAAAATGGTGGGATTGAAATCTATTAAAGTTTACTCTGACAGGAATAAGCAGGATTGTTTTACAAAAATATTATTCTAATCAAATTATATACGAAATAATTTGATTAAAACAAATAAGAAATAAAAAAGAATGCGCTGTACATAAGTCAAAAAGCAATTAGAGAGGGAGAGAGGGGGGGGGATAGAGAGGGAGAGAGAGAGGAAGGATAGAGAGGGAGAGAAAGGGGATTTTTGATTAGAAGTATGTTCAAAATAGTATAGTACGTAAAGTAAAAGTATGTTCATCAACATAATAAATTGAAACTTAAGATATTTTCGACTATTCTATCAATAACTCGGGAAACGAGAAAGGAACCACCAAACCTGAACAGCAAGGCTATTACATAATCGCTATAGGAAACAACTACTCCTCGGACTAAAGCCCGTCAGGCATTCAATTATACCTAACAGTGATCCTCGCCCCCTTTCTCCTGTTTCTGGACGATCAGACAAGGTTCAAGAATCAGACAAGGTATTTTATCGATTCCCTGTATTTCTTGACGAATGTGAAAATAATACAATTTAAACTTTTCTTTCATTAAATCTTTAATATTAGTCATACTACTTACCAAAATCACTACACCCCCGTTGACGTTGATATTTACGACAGACAAAAACTACAAAATGTTTAGGGATGAAGACTAAAAAAATCATAATTTAATTTTTTATGAAAATCTTGTCTTTGAAAGACTACAACATTTTTAGGGAGGAAAATTAGAAGACAAGAATCACAACCCCAATAGGCGTTACGCAACTTTAATATTCACAATTCATAATCCAACTTAGTAGGGGCTACAAGTTTACACTAAATATAAGCCGCCCTGATATCTCTTTCACAGATGCTATAAAAAGTACAAGATGTTTAGGAAAGAAAAAAAAACCACAAGCCCAGTAGGCTTTCCGCAATTAAGATATTCAGGACGGAAACTCTTAAGTCAATCGGAATATTGAATTTCAGAATTTACGTTGAACTTTCTTTAAAATTTTGCGATTTATTTCATTGTACGAAAAAATATAAAGACATGCGAAGCACATATGACGATTATTTTGCAATTTCACTAGTATTTTTTAGTCGAATTTTTAAAATGCAACAGATTGTATATTATTGCAAAACCATGTATACTCAACTTATGTATTACTTCTGTGTAATATGTCCTATAACTAAATGAATATTTTTCGAAAAATACGAGCATTTGTAACCTTCCTCATGAAAAATTTCAATCCGTATTTATCTCGACTCCATTTTTCGATCTAGTGGGTGATACAATTTCCGGAATATCTTGTTATATGCTGCTCTTCTTATCGTTTTCTTTGGAAACGTGCTAGTAATCGATCCATGGGTGGCAATGGTAGCCCGGAGTGAATATTCGCCGAGATTTATCGGCAATGATTTTCCATTCAAAAATCGAGCATAAAGGGTATTTGTAATAAAGGCTCTCTATATTACGTACCCCGAGCGGATTCTTTTATAGCGGAATTCATGCGGAGTAAATATGGGCCAATAATCCCCAATTTCTTTTGTAATTCCGATAAGAACGTCCCCGATTCCCTGAATCCATACAGCGACCGTCGTGTTCGGCAAAAAAAAAGTATTTTTAAAGGAGTCATTTGTTAAATGGCCGAATGGCCGGTGGGAGACGGCGTAGAAAATATTATTCCGCCCGTAGCCGTGCCCTATCTGATGCAAAAGATTATTACGAGATTTCCGACTACGAGGGGCGTTATTTATATTTTGAGCCTAATAATAAAAAAAAAACATTAATTTGTCATTGAAAATTATTTTATCGTTTTTAAAAATATTCTCCTTCATGATCTATACACTTTTGCATGCGTTCGAACAATTTGTCAAAGCATTTTCTCCATTCCGCTTGAGATATCTCCAAAACATGGTTTTTGAACGCATCAATGGCTTCTTGTGCCGACGAAAATCGTTGTCCACGCAATTTAGTTTTGACGTTCCGGAACAAAAATAAGTCATTAGGTGCCAAATCAGGATTGTACGACGGATAACCCATTAATTCGATTTTTTGAGTGTTCAAACATTCAGTTGTTAGACGAGATGTGTGAAATCTCGCATTGTCATGATGAAGAATCAATCGACGGCGCTTGTTTGTTTTCCTTATTTCACCGAAGATTTCCGGCAAACAAATGGTTGTGTACCATTCAGAATTGGCCATTTTACGTTCCTCTAAAGGCACTGTTGCCATATGACCAGTTTTTCCGAAAAACAGGCGACCATTTGTTTCGAATTGCTTCGAGCGCGAACAACTTGTTGGATTTGGTTCATCTTCAAACACTCATACAGTCGACTGCTGTTTACTTTCCGGCTCATACGCATATATCCATGA
Organism: Rosalia funebris; assembly: GCA_037954035.1. NCBI lineage: Eukaryota > Metazoa > Arthropoda > Insecta > Coleoptera > Cerambycidae > Rosalia > Rosalia funebris. The sequence goes on along the minus strand of JAZFAV010000039.1, from coordinate 21,786,296 downwards.
TTCGTCACCTGTTATAATGTTATATACGTCTTTTGAAACACCACCATCGTATTTATTGAGAATTTGTTTGCACTAATCGACACGAGCATCTTTTTAAAATTTTTTTAAATTATGTGGGATCCAACGAGAACAAACCTTTTCCACAGCTAAATGATCATGCAATATTTCATATATGCCAGTCGAACTAATGCCTCAATCTCACAGTACGTCACTTGACGATCTTGCATTATCAATTTTTACACAGCATCAATGTTTTCTGGCATAACTGATTTTGGACGACCTTCATGAGTTTCGTCGGTGAGCGAATGGCGTCCATGATTAAACTCGTTATACCAGCGTTTCACAGTGGCAAATGATGGGGCTTTATCGCCCCATATAAGTAATAAATCATCACACAACGATTTTCACGAGTTAATTCCATTTTTCGAAGATACAATTTTCAAATCACCGCAAACACAAATCGCGCTTAAATCGTAAAATGTTCTGAAGAAGGTTATGGTCAAAAATGTCAAACTTTCCATTGGAAACATCAGATGGCATCTGACAACACTTAGTGATGCCATGGCTCAAAATATAAATAGTGCCCCTCGTACCCTACCGCGTTGGTATAGAGCTAAGTTGCACATTTTTGTATTCTCTTATTTTCCCTTGTGATGTATATCCGTCGTGTCGCCGCTGTTGGCTTGACACCAATATTAATAAGTTCTCCTCGGAATATTCCCCGTTAACGAGACAGCTCATAACTTTCTCGGTGCGCTCGCAATATTGATTTCATTTGTTAACTTGGCGAAAAAATGTGAGGAAATTCCGTTGAAGTCTTTTATCTATCTCCGTTCCTTTGTCAGAGAGACGTCGTAAAGTTTATTTACGCAAGTTCTGCCGAAAAGCGGGGCTAACGTTTTCACGAATATAAATCATGCATTATGCGACACGCATTCCTCCACCTTAAATGAAGATTAATTAAAATAATAAGATTATGGTCCTCGTATTTACTCCGTCTCAGAGTGAAATGGGGACGGATTTAAGAATGAGTCGCGAAGAAAAGTTTGTAGTCAATTTCCTAGTAGTAGTCAAGTACCTTTTGGAAGAAATGAAGAAAATAATGGTAAATTAAAGTTTACAATTTTTAAACTAATCTGACTGATGTTCTAAAAGATACTAATTAATGTAATACAAGGCGGAAACCACTTATACAATTATTTTTTGTCGTTATTTTAGAGATTTTATTAGCTCGGCTAGGTCGATTTAAAAGGCACATCTTCTAAACCGATGTTTTAATATACAGGGTGATTTATATGAGTATAGTATAAGAGAGATGTTTCTTTACAATCATCTTATATTTATTTTGTTTGAATTTGTCATATTATTTTTCATACCTTTCGAAGATTCTCTCAAATGTTATAGGCATTTTTCATATAAAAAACTTCATAATATTGTTTCAAAATAATTGGTTATATAGAGAAAGTTTGCTAAATCGCTCAAGAGTGAACGAGATCATAATTAGCCTGCCATTTTTCTAAAAATTTGAAAAGAACTTTCAAATTTAAAACTGTTATTAATTTGAATTTTTAAATTGAACACCCTGTATATTTTTAAATTTTCCGATTATGTATGAAATTTGTTATACAATGAATCTAAAATGTTGATATTTTCTCGAAATATAGTTTTGTTTAAGGATTTTTATAAAAATCTAAATTAATTGAAAATATTTGTATAATTAAAATATTCCAAGTAATCACTGAAAATAATAATATAATTCATTTCTTATATTTGGGTGCATTATTTAAGTACATATTTATTATAATGAACTTATATGAAAAAATTGAAATAGTTTTTTTCTCGACTTGTGGGTGGCAATTAGCTTTTTTTTTAATAGTAACCCCTATTTTTCCTTTCTCTACAAGAATCATTATAATTTAGATTCTAAACTGGTATAACGGATTTAATTGTAAAATAAGCAACTTTTAATAATAAAGTTTGTTAAATTTTCAATATACAAAGATTTTCAATTATTTTAATTTTTATAAAAAATTTAATTAAGTCCACCATATTTGGGCGTTAATGTTAAATTTGACTTGTCATACATCAAAATTAGACTACTTAATTCTCATCCTTGAGTTAAATTTGAAAATATTATTTCAATAAAAAAAAATGAACGGACTGATACTCGATCTCGTTGACGCCTTGTATATACTAGAACGATATTAATCTAGACCAAAAATACACACAACATAAACCACATGGCATAAATATTAGCCAAAAATATTTATTGTTCTAACAATCTCGCTGAAACAAAAATACCTACAAGTAAGTCCATTACGTTAACAGTTTATTATAACGTAAAATATACATATACCACTTATTCTTTATATTTATTACACAGTTTATCTCTGACCTACTTTTTTCCTTATTACCTCCTCCAACGCACATTTTCTTTATATAATTTTCTTATATATCTTGTCCCTATATTTACCAGACTCAAAAAAAACTACCCTATTCAGAACACAAAAGGGTGATGAAAATATCCGTAAAGATAAAAATACCTTATCGATCACTATCGGTGCGTGAAAAAAAAACCCAACCACATATAATAAAATAAATTCAGGCTCAATCGGGCCGATGCGATGTGACGAACGTTTTCCCACTCAGAAATTCCATGGTACAGTCGACAGTGGCCTAGTATAATAGCGCCCGTTTTATCTCTATCAATCTCCACGCAGCTGTCGTGGCTTGGCCTCGTAGGTGTACGTTCTTCAATAGATGCACTCCTTTTGTCAGGCGGCCCCTCGGAAGAAAAAGAACTTGTACAGGGCGAACTTCGAGTCGAATTGGAAAGTTTTGTCGATGCTCAGCGGAGCTGAATTTCAACGGGAAGAATGCGAAGGATTAATGCCGGAATTCAATGTCATGTTTATAGAGGGAATGTTCTTTCAGGGAGAATTATTCTATTTCGTACGGGGTGTTCATCGAAACTAATCCTCTTTTTTAGGTGGCTGGGAAGGGTGTCTTTTATTGTTACGCATAACATTCATAATCGTGTTCATAAATTTGTAATTGTGGGATATATACGTAAATCTGCGATATGCGATAGAAATTTCTGTGGTTTTCTCTGAAACTGAAAAGTTTCCCGGAAACTGCACATTCGAGGTACGACTTGGGAAATTCCTACCTCTCTAGAGAACCTTTGGATCTAGGATAACTCTGAGGGCGCCGTTGAGTTTGTCCACCCTTTCTCGGGTTATACGAATTTTTTCAGATTTTTCCTCTGTGAAAAGATTTTTAGCGTATTATAGCAAGGGAATTTTTTGGGATAAATTATAAAAAAATACAAAGCCTCAAAATTGACGCAAATTATAAGGAATATAACGTAAATCAACTTCCTAAATATGATAGGAATCTTCATTTTACTGAAAAACTGTCTGGTTTTCCCTGAAACTGAAAAAGTTTCCTCGAATTGCATATTCGAGGTAACGACTTGGGATATTCCTACCTACCTAGAGAACCTCTGGATTTAGAATAAATCTGAAGGCGCCGTTGAATTCGGCTACCCCTTCTCGGTCTATACGAATTTTTTCAGGTTTTAACCCAAGAAAAACCTGAAATATCCGATCTTGATAGAAATCTCAGTTTTAATGAGAAACTATCTGGTTTTCTCCGAAACCGAAAAAGTTTCCGAACTGCACATTCGAGGTACGACTTGGAAAATTCCTACCTACCTAGAGAACTTCTGGATTTCGGATAAATCTGAAGGAATTATTGAGTTTATCTCCCCTTCCTCGGTCTATACGAATTTTTTCAGATCTTTCTCTAAGAACACCTTTTTTGCGAAAGAAAATCCATGGACTATTATAGTGAAGGAATTTTGTGGGAATAATTTTCATTAATAAATGTGAAAGCCTCACAACCGACGCAAATTACAAGGGATATATACGTAAATCGACCCCCTGAATACGATAGAAATTTTCGCTTTAATGAAAAACTATCTAAATAAACCAATAAACTTTTCTTGAAGAAAACGACCTTTCACCCTAGCTTAGGGGGTAGTAAAAATATCTATGGCTCTTTCCTCTTCTAGGAAAAAGTCTAGCGTACACTAAAATACTTTAAAATGTGCTGTAATGAACAAGATTTTCACCGTACTATTAATTTAGAGACTTAATTTTCCCCAGCCTGCCTGTCTGGATTTACAAAGGCAAAATAAACAAGACGCTGGAAAAAGACGGCTTGTATTTCCTTTGACGCCACCCTCCGTAGGCATTTTCTTTTGTAAATAGTTTGCCTACAGTATAATTAATAGATGTTTACATTAATTGTACACCGACGAAGGCAGTAGCACCGGCGAAAATTGTTTTATCGCCATTTTTCAGTTCGTGTCCGCCTTAATTGTCTATAGAAATGGGGGTAAGGTTTGGACATTAAAACTTTAATTACTTTAATTACTTTTGTTCATTATATTCTTTAGTTAAAAAAAAAACACCAACAGTTGAAGGACTATAGTGAAGTAAATAATCAAACAGAGTAAACTATACTCCCTATTATCCTAATAAAATATTAATGTTCCTAAAATTTGGAATAATATCGAATTATAATACACTGCTCAGACACATCGATTTTTATTTACCTGTAGGATACGTTTTTAATTCATTATCAAACGTCAATATAAACAATCAAATATGAAGATACTCGGTGTGATACCACGTTTTATATTGGCGAAGTGGTATCCAGAATCATATAGCAACAATAGTTTTGTTGCAAGTGATACGGTCAACGAGTAAAAAATACGATATGTGGAAAATGCTTTTAAAATCTTCAAGGAATTTTTTTAAAGCTTGATGATAACCTCCCCACTAAAGTTGGTTTATTATTAGCTTGATGATAACCTCCCCACTGTAAATGGTTTATTATTCAGTATTATTATATAATTGTTAACAGCCGTTTATTATTTGAAAGAAAATACAAATTGAAGCGAGTCATATATTTGGTGGATGCGCCAGTGTTGTTTGTTTGTCTTATACTGATTCGATCAATTTACTTATCACTGTACCTCCCCACTGTAAATGGTTTATTATTCAGTATTATTATATAATTGTTAACAGCCGTTTGTTATTTGAAAGAAAATAAAAATTGGAGCGAGTTAAATATTTGGCGGATGCGCCAGTGATATATGTTTGTTTCTCTTATGCTGATTCGACCAATTTGCTTTATTCATTATCATCTAAATCGCATTATTTTTCCATGCGTCATAAATTAGGGTTGTAAATTAATTCTAAATTAAATTATCTGAATCCCAGCGTAATAAGAGTCCCAGAGTATTTTGAAATTGCGCGCTTTATTCGGGTAAATTCTTGTCCTGAACTCTCCGTTATTTTTTTATTCATACTTTTGAATCTGCCTTTCTACAATCCTTTTAATTTAAATTATAAAAGCTTACGAAGTTGCGGATTAAAATAAAATGTAAATAATTGTCGCAATAAATACGAATTACATTTTATCCTGCAATCAGAATCCGGCAAGATATTGTCGCCTCTTTACGTGTTACAAAGGAAATATCGATTTTCGAAAAGGTCCATTTGGTCGGTAAAATATTCAAAAGCTGCTTTCCAGCGACGGGCGCTTGCTTACATTTTTAGGTAATTTTAAATAATTGATAATGTTGTCGGGATTTATCTCGGGAAATAAAGACCCATTGTGTATTAGGCAAATCAGACATTATATGCCGTGTGTATACAGTGAGCGAGTAAAATATGGAATAAATTCGACAAAATCATTACTGGGCAGGTAAGACAAAAAATCCTCAGGAAAGTGTATTTTTAGAATTCCTATTTTTTAAATGTTATCACTGAAATTATCACCTTGAATTTTCATCTACCTAGAAACATGAAAAAATAGTCGATCTTCGGGATGAATTTTTTTGAGAACTATTAATGATAAATAAACATTTTTTTTTCTGAATTGAAGATAAATTTATTGTAAACATGGTGAAATGAACACAATTTATATCCGCCGAAAGGAGAGCGTCTATTTCGCGACTCGGTTTGCGGTGACCCTTCTCCTGCTAAAACTTATCATCTGATATCAAAGATAGTAAGCTATCATGAAGATATGTGCATACGAAACTTATTGACTTCAAACTTTCAGAAGATATTCTTAAGCCTTCATACTATAATAATATATAACAAAAATTATCGAAAATGTTGAAGACTTTAGGTGGATGTAGCCCCTTAAGGTAACTACACAAAAAATTATCCATAACGTTAAAAAGATAGGTATACGAGAAAGTAAAATCGCCAGTGTTAATGTAGTAGTAACGTAATCAAGAATGTACCTAATTATTAAATTAATTTTTAAATAATTGGGTATATTTTTGATAAAAATAATGTGTTATTATTAGTAAGTGCACAATAAGAATGGAAAATATAAAATATCTCTTAACAACCACGACATATTTACAATAGTGTATAGATATTTACATATGCGAATATGGCATAATTATAAACAAGTTCTGGACTGTGCTAGCTAAAATAGTTTTAAAATTCAATTTCCAACAGTATTTTAATGGTATACAATTATTTGTATACCATTCAAACGTTATATGTATTTTAATTACTTTTTATCGATTACTTCATTTCGTTTAACGATACATTAGTATAGCAAAAAGCTTTTGTAGAATTATTAATAACCTAACAGAATTACCCAATTCCCATAAATAAATATAAATATTTTAAAATAGAATTACAATTTCGATAGATTGTGACGATCAAAAACTAAATTAATTGCGCACCAGTTAAACCGGTTCAGGAAAATCCTTAAAAAATGAATTTTTAACATAATTGGTACGATTGCAGAAAATGGCCTTTTGTAAATAAAAATTGCAATTGTTAAAAACATAGTGTATACTATTTAAATGAATCTTTTATGTCTACTATATATTTTTTCTATTATATTTTAATGTTGATCATGCTGTTTATAACAAATCTCATGAAAGTTGCATCAAAGTTTTCCGTTAGTAACTCCTAATAATTAAATACGATTGTCTATGCATTAATAACCTATTACGCATTTTTTTATATATATGGCGAATGCGCCTGGTATATACAAGCGATAAATTCTTAACAGACACTCAATTTGCTCCGGTATCGGGTTAAGTCGTATTATTTTTCCATACGCCATAAATCAAGGCTGTTAAATTTAATTTTGAATTAAATTATCTTGATCTCGCAGTCATCATTAAAGTCTAGAGAAAGTCATTATAAATTGAATGTGATTCTGACGAGGGAAAATTCAATTTTACCTACATAATGGAATATTTTGATATCGCCCACTTTATTTAAGAGGTTTTTACCGGATTTTTCATGTCCTTATTAGATTGCACCTTTAAATTCGAGTTTCTGAAGATTAATTTTATTTACTAAAGGCGAACAATGTACACATATTTAACTAATATATTAATAAAAAATGGAACAATATAATAGCAACACTTTACATTGAAGAAATAGGTAAGCAATATTCTTTGAATTTATTTATAAATGAAGAACATTTTTGAAACGATCAGTCCAGTAAAATATATAGTAAGCCTTAAGCTTAAATTCAGAAAAGGAGATACATATATGTATAAATCATAGATATATTTAAGAATATATTTTTTTGTAAAACATTATTGAATGCTTCACTTTAGAATATGTCTTCAGTAATGTATTTTTGATTAATTTATGGATAATTTATAAAAATGGAAAACACTGTTTTTGCTAAAATGTTATACTGATTAAGAAAAGTCCATACTGGAGATTTGTGTGTACAATTTTAGCTAAAATATTGTAATTTAAGATCATATCATTTATATTTCGAGAAATAAGCACACTTCTACAAGAAAAACGTCTAGAAAGGTGTTGCAAATGCTTTTAAAATAAGTCATGTTTAATATATGGTAAGACTTTGGAAATGTCACATTTCAAGTTCTGATACAAATTCTACTTATGGAAAACGGTAAAACTTTTATTATAGTATTACATACAGATAGAGGTACATTTACAATAATTAAAAATAAATAGTGTCAACAAAATTTCGGTGTCAACCTAGATGTCGAAAAGGTATCTTTCAGAAGAGTGGCCGGAAAAAGCCTTACCTCAAAACTAACCCAATATCTTAAGTTTTAGTTATTTTTCCTGATTTAGTGTTGAGGAAAGATATATCATCGGTTCCATCCTACATTACAAGTAAATCGTACCGATCGAATACAATCGACCCCCCACCGAGTACCGAAGAGTACGCACCTCGTCTAAACTCCGGTATAGAATCGATAAAGCCCCCGAGGGACCGGAGTTAAGACGACTTTATAAACATAAATGGATCTATTGTTTTACGAACGTTACAGATAGTAAACGCCATGTAAATTTAATTAAACCGTCCTATAGACTTCGTGTGATCTGTGTATCTATAGCGAACTGTTATGAAAATGGTAATTTCATCTCCACCGGAATAACTGATGGGAATTCCGGTTGACGGGAAGTAAACTGATAGATTATCAAAAACTACAATTGAATTAAATTTAATTAGATACGTCATATGATGTAAATTTATTCATATATTAGTCAGTTTGAGTTACAACTGAAAAAGTAATTAATTTACTATTATTCATTTACAAATATTTGACATTTATTTTTGATAGATGTACACGCATCTAGAGCAAAAACTGAATAATTCAGAAATAATTTCCCTTAACGTAATTTTTGGCTCTCTTTTAAGGGGACACTAATGTCGAAAATTGAAAAAAAAAAATTCATAATTGCTTTAAATTAAACTTCTATATTCTCTACTGGAGTAGGTTGGAACCTTTTGTGTGAAGATAACACTGCCTTAGTTTTCCACAAAACATCAAAACACTATACACTACACTCGACGAACAAGTTTTCTCTCCCTGCATCTTTTCTGCACATTTTAACACAAATCTCATACCTCTATCTAATCTAGAAGTTTTCTTATTGTTTTAAATAAACTTCCGCTACTGTTGGTTGATTTCATATATCTACTTTAGTCATATAATGAAGACATTAAGTTTGGGAAATAAAAATCAATGCTTATAAAAAATAAAGCAGTTTCATTATCAATTTCTTGGCTACAATCTAATGTTTTCCTGAGCTATAGGAAGGGTTATCAAAATCAGTTTCTTCGTAGTGATCTACGAAGTGGTCAGTGTTACTAACGAAAATCATAAATCGATCATGAAAGAAATAGAATCGACCGGAAAAACGACTTTCCTGTGGTCGCCATTTGTTCGTTCTAAAAATTTCTCTCCTGAAAAGTTTATCGCTTTAGAAACACGAAACTCCTAAATTACTCGGATCTAATAGCTGAAAATTTTAAGGCCTATTCTTAAATAGTGTATTAATGCCCTGACGAAGCCGATTTAAAATATTGACTAAAAATAAAAAAAAAAATTGATGAAATTTTGATTTTACAGCTAATAAAATGGTCAAAAAAAAATGAAAACTTTCGTCGGGGTATTACTATACTTATGATAAATAACTGGTTAAAATTTCAAGTAAAAATAACGAAAATCTTTGAAAGTTATGTCTCCTTAAACTCAGAGACATTTCCCATCTGGATAAAGTGTGGATTCAGTGTCTCCTTAACAAAGTCTTGAATATTTTCTTTACTTATAATTAAATGGAATACGATTCGACAATTAAGACCTTCAAATAATACACTTCCGGTGGGTTAATATTTCAACTTCAACACAATTGAGACCAGCATAGTGCACATAAATGTCGTGCAATCTCAAACACCCTCAAGGGAGCCCTAAGTACAAAAGTTGTTTTAATTAACCATACCGCAGGGACCTTAAGCAGCGGTCTTATTAAAAAATGTCATTCTTTACTTCGTCAAAAAAGTCACTCGACGATTTCCGTACATTTCCACGAGAAAGTAAAACGACTTGTATTAACATCAGTTTTAACGTCAATATATTTTCATTAAATTTAGTCATTACCTTTTTAATTGTCGCATGTATTATGTGAAAATATTCTCGATAAGTATCTATTAATTAACATAAATATGCTTGCCGTGCGGGAACAACTATACGTATAAGTATATTGAAGTGAAAAACTGTTGTACTTCGGGAAAAATAAAATTCGATAATTAAAAAGGTAAACAAACTCAGAACTGGGTCACCTTAGGGTTGTACTGAAATAATTAAGTCGTGTCTGCCTTGTTAGTCAATGAATAAATTATGTAAGTATATGCACATTTAGAAAAATGTGTCAGTAATTCCAAGGGAATAAATCGTGGGAGTCTCGTATTTATCACAATTTGTGCAACTGTTTTTGTATAAATTTTTTTATTTAATATGTACTGTGGTACATTACAGTACATTATATTGTATAATATATAATGATTGTTATAAAGAATTATTTCGAAAATCTTTATAAGACTTTTTCTAAATGTTAAATTTTATTTCTGATACAATTGGCAAAAAAAATTAGATAAGTTATTCTACTATCTAGTAGTATTTTCTTTATCGATTAACAAATTCCTTTTAATTTTCCAAGCAGAACCTTTATTGCAATAAGTTTATCGAAAAATTTTCAAACCTGTTATTTTCGAGAAACAATTACCAATATTGAATTTTTCTGAAATGACAAGTTCTAGGGATCAAAAGAAAAAAAAGTTGTAAAAACTGCCAATATCCCAATAACCAAAAATGTTAGAGATAAACCGTTTTTAGGCATATTGTTAATGTTTTTGTTTAATCTAAGGGCTTGTTTAAAATTTCAGATCATGTATAGTATAACAATTTCTATTGCATTCATATTTCTATCAAAATATGGATGAATTAACGATAAAGAGCAAAATAAATTTATTCCTTAAAATTTATTGGCATTTATAAACGCTTATAATTATCAGTGTTATAATAAAAATGAATTGAAAGTGAATTAATAAAAATTGTTGCACTTATAGTAACAGTGATTTTCACGATTTTAATAAAACTAACGATACACCCAAATTGTTACGCCCATTCAATTTCCTTATTGAAAACTTTATTGCGACAAATGAATTGAAAAGTCCACGAGAAGAATTTTGGGTTGTGGAACTTTGGGAAAAGTCAGACAAGGGACAAAGTTAGTTCTTACGTGTAAGTTAAATTTGTAACAAATTTAAGCTTTTGTATGCGCTGCGCATTTAAAAATAATCCAGAATATGTCCTCGTAAATAAAAGGGATATAAAAACGTCTCTATTTGCACGAAAAACTGGATTTTAATAGAATTTGATAGTGTTCATACTTGACTATATAATGATGTTAAAAAAGGGGCTGTTTCCCCGCAAAGCCTTTGTATTGGACTGGAGTGTATTGTATATTAGAATAGGGGTTGGTTTAATAAAATTGTAGTAAAAAACTGGTTTCCCGTTTTTGTTGCTGCATCGAAGGTTTCTAGCCCCTAGCTAGAAAATTGTATAAGTGAGACAATTATGATTATAAAAAAATGCATATCATAGACGCGTATTTAAGAACTAAAGTTTTTGTATAGGCGACTTTCTTCATCTCGCGTTCTAAAAACATTTTAGAGAATTTATTCCAATAAATGTGTGTTCACTTTAGGTCGATTGATATGTCAATTTAAATTTACAAAATAACACAATAATTTTTTCATTAAATGTCTAATTTATATCAGTAAAAGATAAAATACGTTACGGTACATTATAGTTGATAAATTTCTATGAAATTATTATTGTAATTATTTTAAAAAAACTAGTCTGCCACAATTATCGAAAAAATGTTTTACTTTTCTTATAGAAAGGAAAACATATACAGGGTTACAGGATAGTTTCAAGCATAACTTTGTATATATTGTACATACCTCAAATACAATACAAAAATAGTGTAGTGTCGTGAAAATAAATAAAGTCTAGTTTGTCTGTCAAATTACGTTTATTTTATCATTTTTCGTTATTTTGTTTGTTATCCCTGTCGAAAGGGATAGCAGATTTTTTATTTTTTATTGGACTATCTTACGATTTATGTCTAAAGTATCTGGTAGTGGGGTTAACACCTTGATAAAGTTATGCCAGAAATTATCCTGAAGCTCTATATATTTTTACTTTAAAAACGTGTATTAGAGTAACTCATTTTATTTTGTCGGAAAAAGATCAGGATTTTCTCAGACAAGATCGATATATTTTCGGGGTCAGACTTAATACATACATTACAACGTCCACGGCGAAATCGGGCATACAAATCAACGTTTTACTGCGAACATTGGACCGTTCGTCAGTCAAGCAGAATAAATATTTATTGCTCAGCCATGCAGGGTGCGCTACTGACAGAAAAATAGTTTGATGGCTGTGAGCGATGGACAGCCATCGCGTCGTAGATTGCTTCTGTCTCTGGGGGAAATCTCCGGATTCGAATAGCCGAAAACCGCCCGGGAATATTTACTCATAAAAAATGGGACGAGGCAGCAAATAAACACTTCGGATAAATATTATTACTGTCGCCGTGCGGATTTCGAGAAACATAAGGACCGGAGTTTGCGTTTTATCAAGATTTGCAATTCCTCGCTTCTAAGGAAGATAAAATGCTTTGTTTCGGTTTTACCCCGGTTTTTATTGTAACTTACTAAAGATACTTCAAATGAATTGATTAACAGAGAGGGCTACTTGAACATTATGTACTTACTTAAATGAATTATTTTAAAATTTCTAAAATCAAACTATCAATTCCTGATCTTTATGGTCCAGCATAGATATGTATATTACACATAACAGGTATGTAAATATGAAACCGGAATTTGACCATAAATGGCCTAGCTGCTAATGTAGTTACCGTCATACCGCATCATTTGCGCCATTTTATTGTTTTGACATCTGATAACGGATTTTATCTCACAACAATACAAGTTTCATACACCAACATCGTTTTCATAACGTTGAACATGTCAAATGTTGTGCCCGGAAACTACGATTTGCGGACGACATTGATTTTCTGTTACCATTTGAAGAAAACTGATGCAGAATCGCATCGAATGCTTGTCGAAGCCTATGGTGAGCATGCTCTTTGCAAATCAGAGTGCTTTGAGTGATTTAAAAAATTCAAAAGTGGGAATTTTGACATGAGAAACGAAGAACGTGAAAGACCACTGACAAAGTTTGAAGATAGCGAATTGCAATCAATGTTGGACGAGAATAGCGCTCAAATGCAGCAAGAACCCGCTGATCGCTTAAATGTGACACGAAAAGCCATCTTCATACGTTTGAAAGCCATGAGAAAGATCGAGAAGATGGGAAAATGGGGTCCACATGCACTGAATGAAAGACAGCAGGAAAACCGAAAAACCATTTGCGAAATGCTGCTCGCCAGGTACAAAACAAACTTATCTCTCCATAGAATTGTAACTGGTCAAAAGTGGATATATTTCGAGAATCCTAAGAGTAAAAGATCATGGGCAACTCCAGGCGAATCATCGACATCGACTGCAAGGCTGTCAACTCGCTATGGACGGAAGACAATGCTCTGTGTTTGGTGAGATCAGAAGGATGTGATCTATTATGAGCTGCTAGAATCTGGCAAATAAAATAAACGTGTATTTCCTATACAAAAAAAATCCTGTTTCGTATTTACATACCAGGTAAAATGTAAAGGATTTAAATTAAGCTCACTAGAATCAATAGAAATTTCTGTATCAAGCTCAATTTCCTGAAAACTTATTAATAATCAGTTATACATATACAATCCTTTTCAATGTATTTAGGGCTTGATGCTTAATCTTTTCATGCCTTTACATGTAAACCCTTCTTTTGATAAGTTTTCTGTGTAAAATTCTCCACAACCTCGTAATTAATTTAGGTAAATAATTTTATTACAAATAGCTCAAGCAAACCGTCTTTGTTAATGAACTTGAATAGCTTTATAGATGAGACGCTTAAGTATCGAAAATATAATAGTGTTAATATACAATAAAAACTATGGTAGAAACGAAATACACTTTAATTTATGATTATGATCGACTATTACAAAGTAAATTGTTAATTACAATGAATTTCCACTCATTTACAATGAGTCTCCACTCTTGTAAAATTAAAATAAATAATGAAATTTCATACTTAAACAAGTTTCATGCGGCTGACTTTGTTGTGGTAAATCTGCGAGCCTGCAGAAAGCAGAATGACAGGCGGGGTATAATTAGGTCAGCGTTCTATTTATGCACCCTGAAGGGATCAATAGTAAATGGGAATCGGACAAAAAAAGAATGATTTTGCTCTCCAAATGTAGGTGTTAGCCATCAATCACATCCTATACGGGCTCTTTGTGCCCCATTTCTTACTATAAATGTGAATGCACTAAATTTTGCCGGATCAAACGGTCTACTTGCTGCTTCGTTATACCTCTATTGTGCTCGTGAAACGTGGATACAGGATTATGTACGGGGTGTTTTAACAGAAGTATACAGCGTGATGGTGGTCACACGCGTACCAGATCGCTGATACGAGATACCACATTGTGTTAGTTCATTTGAACTACTATAGCATGCTCATAAATTTTCTAGCACAGATGTTACCCTTATTCAACATTTACACTATTTATATTGGATATATTGAATGGACTGGAAAATTCTACATTCTTAAAGCTTACAGATCACTAGCGGAAACTACTACAATTTTACCGGCCAATGCTTGAAGAATTAGACGAAAACCTTTATTTATCAAACAACATATTATGAACGGATGAATCGCCGTTTTCGATAGCAGTTTCAATAACAATAGAGACTCATTAGAATATCAAAATCTACGACAAAGAAAAATTGATTAAAATAAAAACAAAAAACGATAAAAATGCAGATAAAATATATTGGATTGTAGACTCCATTTTTTTTGGATGCCCTAATGTGAAAATATATTTACAAATAGATCTCTGAGAGGTGCTTCATATTTTAGAGATCTCACATAGTGTTTTGCATATTGGAGGTTGTTTAAATAATCAATTTGGCGTTCAGGTTCCATGGCCACCACACAAGCTCGATTTGACACTCTTTATGTTCGAAGTACTTGGGAGAATAAATAATTAAAGATACAATTTGAAGACAATACGAGTTTATTGATACTCTGTATAACAACTAAATTACGTACAAAGAAATTAAGATGTGTATTCTAACGTATAATCTTTCAGACTAACTTGCTAAATAAACTATTTTTATTTCAACGACATTTGAACAGTTAAACATTCGATATTGAGTTACCCGAACTCATAAATGCTGACCTAATGTTTATGTTTAATTTCAGGCACCGCATGAAGACTATTTTTAAACCTAAAATAATTATTGTTGAATGTAATATTCCAACACCCCCTCGCAACTATAATTATTTTTCAATCAGTCAACCAGACCACCCTTGGTACTTAAATGTTCTAGCTTTACTTTATTTAGCGGCTTGGTTAACATATCAGCTATCATTTTTTCAGTCGGACAATACTCGAATACAATAACCTGATTTTCATACAATTCTTTTAAAAAATGATACTTTGTATCAATATGCTTCGTTCGATTGCTAAATTTATGGTTTGCTAGCTGCTTTAAACAGCTTTGATTATCTTCGTACATAACCACTTTCGGTTCTAAATTTGTAAACTCCTTTATCGCCTGCTTTAACCAGATTGCCTCTTGGCATCCTTCGGCCAGTGCTATGTATTCAGCTTCGGTCGATGATAGTGATACGCAACTCTGCTTTCTGCATCCCCAATTAATAGGTGCACCCCGAAACATAAATATGTATCCACTATTTGACTTTCTAGCCTCTTTATTTTCCGCCCACTCGGCGTCTAGATGTTTTATTATTAGTTTTTGATTCCATGCCTCTGTTAACAATATTCGAAGAGTTGCTTGCCGCACTACAGGCGCAAACACTTCATCGTAATCCACACCGAATTTCTGACTAAAACCTCTCGCTACCAATCGTGCCTTGTACTTGTTCGAGATCTTATCTTCACCTGTCTTTAGCTTAAACACCCATTTACAAGATATGATGTTTTTGTCTTCCGGTGTAAGTACTAAATCCCATACTTCGTTATTCTTCAAAGATTTCATTTCTTCTTCAATAGCTTTCCTCCATTTTTCGCTATCACTGCTGGCAAGAGTTTCTTTAAATGTTTTAGGTTCTATTTCCCGAAGTTCAGCTAACTTTGCTGTGTAGCGCTCAGGTGGGACTCCTTTATTTATTCTATTTGATCTACGATCACCTCCGTGCTCTATATAGAACTCTTCACTTGGTTGATAGCTGTTATCGCTGCCACAAGATTGTTCTGTACCTGAACTTTCATATACATTAAATTCTTCCGTAGCTTCTTCTATTTCTTCAGTTTTTTCGAAATCTGCGACCTCATGTCTCCCAGTGTCATTTGGCTCCGTTCTTTCTTGCTCCTTTTTGAACTCAATAGTCGCTTCTTCATCTTTTATCTTTTTTTCTTTAAAACGAATATTTCTTTCAGGAAATACCGCACTACGGCTAATTTTTATGCGCCCTGTATCTAAATCTAACAATCTATATGCTTTAGATTCATCAGAATATCCTACGAAAATTAGTGATTCTGCCTTTTTATCAAATTTATTTTTAATTTGTTCCTTTGGAATATGACTATACACTTTAGATCCAAATATTTGCAAATTCGACACATCAGGTTTGACTTTATGCCACAACTCAAACGGTGTTTTCTGTTTTAACTGAGTAGGTAGTCGATTTTGCAGATAATTGGCTGCAACAACTGCTTCCCCCCAAAATTTCTTTGGTAAATTCGCATCGATTAACATGCACCTAGCCATTTCGACTAGCGACCTGTTCTTTCTCTCTGCAACACCGTTTTGCTCTGGAGAGTACCCCGCCGTGTACTGTATCTTTATGCCCTTACCGCTTAAATATTCCCTTAACGCATTATTTACGTACTCGCCACCCCTATCTGACCTAATAATCTTTGGTACCCTGCCTGACTGATTACTCATTAACTCGATAAACTCTTTAATATATTTTTCAGTTTCATTCTTATGTTTCAGTAAATACACAGTTGTGTATCTTGAGAAATCGTCTATTAAAGTAAGAATGTACCGTTTACCCCCTGGAGTAACAGTCTTCATGGGACCGCAAACATCTGTATGTATTAAGTCAAGTATATTAAATGTGTTGCTTTGAGAAAATTTCGGGAAACTCTTACGAATAATTTTACCTTTTACACAGCAGTTGCAAGTTTCCCTAATCCTACAATCCTTAATATTAATCCCGATTGCCATTTTTCTTTCCATCAAGCGCTTGACTGCTTCTATGTCCCTGTGCCCAAAACGTCAATGCCACGTATGCTGACAGTTGCTGGAGTGTTCATTCACGATGCTCAGTGCCTGTTCTACAGTTGACAGCTTGTACAAGTCGGGCGCCGGCCTTGCACTCGCAATCACTTTTCCGCCTGAGACAATTTTACAGTTATTGTTGTCGAACTGCACGTTATACCCCGCACTAGTTAAGTTTTTCACAGAAAGTAAATTTGAATCTAAGTCCGGCACATACAACACGTCGTCGATTTTTAGCTTATTCACTCCCGCACTATTCGCGCACTTGATGAATCCTGTTCCTATACCCTGAACCTTGGGAGTGTTGCCCTTTCTCCGCTAACCTCACAACGCCTTTTCTGCTACCGTCAAATTGGGTATAAAATTCTTTGTAGTTTACCATGTGACTCGAAACTCCTGAATCCACATACCACGAAGCAGAATCCCTGTTTACGTCATTTGAGCTTGAATTTACCATAAAACACGCATCATCACTGTCACCAGTATTAATTTCAGTAACTTTATTGGCCTTTTCTCTTTTAAACGCTTTATACTTGAAACAGTCCCGTTTAAAATGACCTTTCCTGTTGCAAAAGTAACATTGCTTTACATCTGTACTTGCAGTTTGATTACTTTGGATCCTTTTATTATATACTGATTTCATGGCTGACTCGTTTTGACTTTTCAAAGCTCCTTGACGCCTCATGTACTCATCGATTAATTTACTTTTTACGAATTCAAGCGTGAATTCACTCGATGACTTACTTTCCAGCGCTGTGATTAAAAAACTGTATGAGTCTGGAAGACTTCCCAGCAAAATGCCTGCCGCAAACCTGTCCTTAATTTCTTCCCCTAAAGCGGCCAGTTTATTCAATAATTCCAAAAATGAACTTATGTGTGCTTCCATATCACCATTCTCATCTAGCGATAGCCTGCAAATTTGCTTTAACAGAAAAACTATGCTAGATAAACTCGATTTTTGATGATACTCCTTTAGTGCTTCCCACGCATCATGCGCGTATTCCTTATTTCTGATATGCACTAGTTGACTAACATCGACAAGTAAGGCTATGGTTGATAAGGCCTTGTCATTTTTCTTCTGCCAGGTGCCGTTTCGTTCCTCCGGTGTTGGTAATTCAGTCGAAACTACATCCCATAAATCCGCATTTATTAATAACATTTTCACTAAATAGTTCCAGGACTGGTAGTTTTGCCCGTTCAACTTTTCGATGTTATACTTAGCACTTTCCGCCATTTTCCAGTTGTCTATACAACAATAGTTATCACTCGCGATGTACCTTTTAATTATCCTCCCTTACAAGTGAGCTTACGCGACGCACCTGGGCCCATAACCTGTTCGAAGTACTTGGGAGAATAAATAATTAAAGATACAATTTGAAGACAATACGAGTTTATTGATACTCTGTATAACAACTAAATTACGTACAAAGAAATTAAGATGTGTATAATCTTTCAATCTAACGTATAATCTTTCAGACTAACTTGCTAAATAAACTATTTTTATTTCAACGACATTTGAACAGTTAAACATTCGATATTGAGTTACCCGAACTCATAAATGCTGACCTAATGTTTATGTTTAATTTCAGGCACCGCATGAAGACTATTTTTAAACCTAAAATAATTATTGTTGAATGTAATATTCCAACACTTTAAATATATTTTTGCCTGAAATTTGAAGGACAAAATTAATGACAATTTTAATGAAAATGTTGACTTTGAAATTGACTGCAACTAAAATTAGGGACCCAATTGTCATATATCTATCTATATTTTGATCCTTGGCAACACTAATTGTAAGTGTTGTCAGACGCCATCTGGAAAGTTCGACATTTTTGACCATAACCTTCTTCAGAACATTTTCTCATTAAGCGCGATTTGTGTCGTTTACAGTGATTTGAAAATTGTATCTCACAGAAAAAATGGAATTAACTCGCTTCCGACGATCAACTTCCACTTTTGGCGATAGAGCCCCATCCTTTGCCACTGTGAAACGCTGGTAACGAGTTTAATCGTGGCCGCCATTCGCTCACCGACAGAAGTAGTGATGGTCGTTCAAAATCACTTATTGTACCAAAAAATATGCTGTGCAAAAACTAGTAATGCAATATCGTCGTGTGACATACTGTGAGATTAACACAACCTTAGGCGTTAGATCGACTAGTACATATAAAATATTGCATGATCATTTAGCTGTAAATAAGGTTTGCTACCATAATTCCACATGATTTGAACGAATCTCAAAAAGATGCTCGTGTCGATTGGTGCAAACAAATGCTCAAGAAATACAATGGGGGTGCTTGAAAAGACGTATATAACAATGTAACAGGTGACAAAGCACGGATCTATGCGTATGAGCCGGAAAGTAAATAGCAGTCGACTACATGGGTGTTTCAAGCAACGTAAACCAGTCAAGACGTAAAACAGTCCGAATGTTTGAACACGAAAATCGTGGGCGAAAAAAACGAATTAATGGGTCATCCGCCGTACAGTCCTGATTTGGCACCCAATGACTTATTCTTGTTCACGAACGTCAAAAATAAAATGAGTGTACAACGATTTTCGTCGGCAGAAGAAGCCGTTGATGCGTTCAAAAACCATGTTTTGGAGATATCTTAAGTGGAACGGAAAAAATGATTTAACTAATGGTTGGAACACATGTAAAAGTGTATAGATCATGAAGGAGAATATTTTGAAAAACAATAAAGTAATTTTCAATGACAAATTAACGTTTTTTTTTTATTATTATATAAATAGTGCCCCTCGTAACTCAGACAGAAGAGCCGAGAATTGTTCTGTTTCGACATACACTGTAGAAGATAATCTATCCACGGGGTATTCATTGGCTGCCTCGCAATAATTCCTCTGCGCCCGAGGCTATTTAATTTTTCCATAGATTCATTATCTTCGGTTAAATTACAGTACGCGGTACATAAATTGCCGGCGCGATTCAGTCTTATGCGCGCAATAGGATAAACTATCAGAATTTGCGGCCGAACGCTAAATTGTAATTAATGATCGCCATGCAAATACTCTTCTTCTGCCAGGGTACAGTGGCGTACTTATTATATCTAAAAACTGAAAATCTAAGATGTAACCGAAGAAGTATTTAGAAATATTTGCGCATTTCGAATGGGACATTCTGCATACCACTTTACAATATTACATCGTTCAGGTGTAATAAATACATAGGCATATCTGTGTACTGCAATAATATTGCTAATAATCTGTTGTTAAACAAATCCGGAAGTTTATATTGACACCAAATATTAGCACGAAACCAAATGTTAACAAAAATTATAAGCCTGAAGGTTTGTACAGGATGCAACATGTAATTGCACTCGCCTATAAAATAAAAAGTATCAGAAATAATTGTATATAAAAAAACCCAGTTCTTAAAAACTCTTAATATTTCTCTTAAAGTATTTTTGTTATATACTAGAAGATGCGTAAATATAGCGCAATGAACTAATATCCTAAGACATTTTAACTAAGATACAAAGATTAGAAAATATGATACTGACAGTTATGAAACAGCTGTTATATATTTTACACGTATGAATCCTGCAATTGGAACCACTCGGTATTTTTACGGGTAAACAGATGAAGGTAAACATATTTGAAATTAAAGCGAGACTCTACGCTATTGACAAACAACATCCTGCGTTTTCCAAACTAGAAACAAGGTAATTAATGGCAGTAGATAACAGACTTGCTCTCACAGCTGTTCGAAAAAATGACTCCGGATAAAATTGAGGTATTAGACGAAGTTTTAGAGCAGTGTATTGGAAACAACAAAAAAATCACCGATTCCAGTATATCGCCATTAACTGCAGCGGGCGACAACTACGGAGGAATCTTACTAAAAGTAGATATCACTTTAAGAGATGAAGAGAATCAGGATGAAGAAGAAATAAAAGCAGTGGCAAAGCTGATACCAAGGAACCGATTTATGCAACAGGTGCTAAACATCCAGGCCACTTGTAAAAAAGAAATCGCGTTTTACAAGAAAATTGTGCCGTCGCTTCAAGAATTTCAAAGGGGACAGGGTGTGGATCCACTAGACATTTTCCCAAAGTTTTACGGAGCTAGAATAAATCTGAATGGAAGCGATGTCGTCGACAATGACTCAGTGATACTACTGGAGAACTTGACCCAGGAAGGTTAGTTAGATATTTAATTATTCTATTCTGGGGCATACTTAAATTTTGATATATTTTAGGTTACCAAATCATCGATCGTTTGGTAGGTTTCGACTTGGAAACCACGAAAGTTGTCATAAAAAACCTAGCGGTTTTCCACGCGGTGCCTTTAGCTTTAAAACTGTTCGATCCAAAGGCTTTCGAGCAGCACATAAAGCCCTTTTTGACAGATCAATTCCCGCAAGGTGGAATTACACCACGAATCGTTCAACTGGTCATACTGGAGTTTCTGGATAGTTGCGACGACTGTCAGCCTCTAATGCCGATGCTGCAGCAAATTTTAGAACGGCCTAGGGTCGAAAAAATGGAAGAACGCAAGGAGCCGTGGCTGACAATAGCCCACGGCGACATGTGGGTAAATAATATAATGGTAAAACTCGAAGATGAAGCGTCAGTTGCGAGTAAATTCATCGACTTCCAAAACTTTGCGTATAGATCCCCCGCTGTCGACCTATTTCTCTTTCTGTGGACCAGCGTCCAGAATTCGGTTCTAGAGGAGCACCTAGATGATATGCTGAAGTTGTACCACGAGACTTTCGTCGAACAACTGAAACAACTAAAATGCGATACCGCGTCGTTTCCCTTTGAAAATTTATTGGAAGAAATGAAGATTGCAGCCAAGTACGGGATTCCCCACGCGTTATTCATGATACCTTTCGTTGTTTTTTGCAAGAGGGGAGGGTTCTCCGTAGACCAGGATTCGTCTAGCCCCCCCGAACTTGGTACAAAAGATGATATTACTCCAGAGGCCAAGGATAAGGTTTTGTTTATGTTGACGAAATGCAACGAAAGGGGATGGCTGTATTAACTATGACTGTAATTAAATATACCATGGAAACTATAAGTAGGTGTCATAGAACTAACGGTTTAACAGAAAATGTTATTTTTTATGATTGTAATTTAATTTAATTTTAAATCTAAAAAAATTGGAAGGCTAAAAAAGTTGCTTAAGGTAAATGAATATACGTTAATCACATTATAATTTGCAAATATAACTACTATTAATAACACTTATTATATTTATATTTATGGAAGTTATTATAAGGAATAAACAATAGTATTTAATCATGTATTTTATTTTAAAAAGTTGCAAAATAATCTGTCAAAAATGCTTTCTGGAAAGTCTATCCAAATTTTCTGAAAAACTATCAGGTTGTTTAAAATGTTCGATCAGTTTTTTTATAAGTATTTATTATTAACAGTATAGTTATTATAAATTATTCAATAATATAAGTTTCTCCATTTTCAATAAATTTCTCCCATCTCTTATAATACCATTTTCATAAATACTTTGCGGTTTGCTGGCCAAAAAATGTTCTCAAATAATTTCTGACTTCCTCGTCATTGGAAAATGTTAAGTTTCGTAAACTGTTATCTGTGGAGTGGAATAAGTGAAAATCTGAGGGCGCGAAGTCTGAAGAATACGGTGGATGGGGTAAAACATCCCACTCTAACTCCAACAATTTCCCCCGGGTCTGCAGAGAAGTGTGATGTCGAGCGTTGTAGTGATGAAAGACGACCTTCTTACGATTTACACGTCTTGGGCGCTTTTCTTGCATGGCTTGTCTCAATTTTTGTAGTTGTTCGCAGCAAACGTCCAAATTTATCGTTTCGTTCCTTGGGAGTAGCTCAAAATAAATGATTCCTTTGAAATCCCACCAGACGAACAACAAAATTTTCCTGGGATAATACCCTACCTTTGGTGTGGATTGAGAAGGTTTACCGGACTTTCCCCACGATCTTTTTCGATGATCCACTTTTCATCTCCAGTAATCATATTTCTCAAAAAGGGATCGCTACGTTGACGAATCCTTAACATATCGCAGATGTTGATGGGATCCATTAAATTGGATTCGCTGAGTCATGAGGAACCCAACATCGAGTTTACTGACAAACCCAAGTTGTTTAAGGTGATTCTGTACACTAAATTTTGACGTGCAGATTTTTTCTGAAAGCTCACGTATGGTTTAGCGAGGTTTTGCCTCGACTAAGGCATAGCTTACTCAATGGGGAATCTTGACTACATAAGGATCCATTATACGACCACGCACGACGACTATTACAGATTTTAAATTAAAATTACTTATTTTAAATAGTATTGAAATCAAATTTTCCCACGGTCATCAAAATTTTCCCACACTCAAGTGTCCCTCCCTATATCTACAGTATTAAGTAAGCTGTGGCTAAGGCTCGTAAATGCTCGGGAACTACTTCTTTAGGTCGGCCTGACCTTGGGCCGTCCGTGAGGGAAAAACCGCCAGATCGAAATTTCTTGAACCATTTTTGACACGTTCGATCTTGAATAACATTTTTGTTGTACACAGAACATAATTTGCGACAAATTTCAGCGACTCGATCTTTTTTAAAACAAGAAAGCATCACGTACCTAAAATGTTCGTTTTCACTCATTTTCAATTAAGCTCACACACAATAATAATAAAACAAGTTCACGAGTATAATGACAGTAAACAACAGTTAAATATCAGGGTTAAATAGGGAGGAAGGCTTCAAGGCTGCAGCTGTGCGCATGCCATCATAGGCCGTGACGTAAGTGGTTAACTCGGAGAAACGAAACGACTTTTTGGACAACCAAATACATTCTAGTACGAGTATCATAATTATCTTCATTTAACTCATGTACGAAATATACTTAATTACGAACAATCCTGCTCATTTCTGTACTGTCTATTTGCGACTATTGACTAAGCTTTTTGCAAACAGCTACATTTTTCCATTTTTTCATTTAATCCTTGTACCTGAGGGTTAATTTTAAATGGATTCTTAACACAATTTCGCTTTGTAGCAAAAGATTTGTACCAAATCAAAATTTTACTTTTCCCCTTTTACATGTTACGCCATTGGATTTAACGCCAACTTTTATCAAATGTTGCACTTAAAATTATGAAAGTATGTACTGACGTGAATAAAATACATATTCTATTATGTATTAGTCATTGAACAAAACAATGATAACTTATCTCCCGCTACACAATTGTCGGGTGAATTATGTTGTAGCTAAATCAGGTTACATTTCATTTGCAGTTGCATGATAGTAAATACCGATTCCGCTATATCGAGGGCACAGTCGTGACTAGTTCGTCCATCCTCATACAATGCAACGCGAAACTGTAGAGAGTTTGGATACACTTTTACAGCGACAGGTCGCTGGAAAAAAAATCGTGAGCGTCAAAACGTCGCGGTTGACCGCTCCGGGAGAAAACTACGGTGGATTGCTGCTCCGATTAGACGTCACAGTCGAGAATAACAGGGGCGTTTCGGAAGAACTCCACGTCATCGCAAAATGCATCCCGATAAGTGCGTTCTTGCAAAAGATGTTCAACATTCAAGTCAGTGTCAAAAAAGAGATTGCGTTCTACGATACCATAGTGCCGTTATTGCAGCGATTCCAACGAGAGAGTGGAGTAGAGAATGTGATGGATTTCTACCCGACATTGTACGGGGCTAGGATAAACTTGAATGGAAGCGATGCAGTTGATGAGAACGCTGCTATAATATTGGAGAATTTGGTCCATTCAGGTAAATAGTTGTAGTTTTTCTGCGTTTATCATAATATATGTACGAGGTGGAAACCAGTAGAGTAACATTATTTTTGGCGTTATTTTAGAGATTTATGAGAAATCCTTGAACAGATCGATTTAATCTAGAAGTAACGTCTTCTAAACGATATTTTAAATATGATTGCACTTTTATACCACCCTATTTAGTTGTTACCGCCCTGTATGTAAAAAACTCTCTTCTTCTTAATTTACCCTTTGAAATATTTAACACTTGAAGGAATTACATAATCACCAAGTCCAAATTTAATATTAAATCAAATGTCTTCAAAATATGCCTTATAGAATACACTCTGTAGGAAAAAGATAAGATCTAATCAGCTGTGATTTACTGAATTTAATTTTTAGGCTACAAAAACGTGAACCGCTCTATTGGATTCGACTTGGAGACGATACGGTTAATTCTTAAAAACTTGGCGATGTTCCACGCTGTTCCTTTGGCACTGAGACGACTAAAACCGGAATATTTCGAAAATAATATCAAACCTTATTTAACAGACATAAGGTCTGGTGGGTCACCGCCGTCATCGCCAGGATCTCACAACGATCCACAAGCGATAATTCTGGAATTTCTGGACGCCCAACAAGAGTTTCGTGCCCATATGCCCGCTCTTAGGGAGCTTCTCCGTTTTGATTGGATTAAGAAAGTACCAGACGCTAGGCCGTTTTTCACTATCACCCATGGCGATATGTGGGGCAATAACATAATGGTGAAATTTGAAAACGACAAGGCCGTCGCAAGTAAATTCGTGGATTTTCAAAACTATTCGCTTGGATCGCCAACGGCCGATCTACTCTTCCTTTTGTTGAGCAGTGTCCAATTTCAGATATTAGGACATAATTTAGATGGTTTAATAAAGTTTTACCATGAGAAGTTTGTTGAAAACTTAATTCAGCTCAAATGCGATCCTACTCCGTTTTCCTTCGAAAATCTCCTAGAAGAAATAAGGATAACGTCAAGGCTAATACTGAGTCAAATAGTTTTTATGGTTAGTTTTGTGATTTTCGCCAAGGAGGGGGGTTTTTCCACTGAAGAGGATGCCTCTAAACCTCCGAATTTTGAAGCAAAAGATCTAACCGATGAAGGAAAGGAAAGGGTATTATTTATCGTTAGAACATACAAAGAAAAAGGATGGTTGTAATGAAAATTTTTCATTTTGAATGGTTGTAATGCAATTTATATAATTATTCTATTATACATAAGTAATGTTTAATAATAAATAATGTTGTTGAGGAAATCTGTTTTAATTTCATCCTTACAAATCCGTGGCGTCCACTATTTAAGAGCCTTTTCTGTATCCTGGTTTTAATTTCATAAAAAAGTACAATTAGTATACGTATAAAACATTCGATTAATGCTTCGTTTCATTAAGCTAAAAGAAAAAAATACGCGTCCATAAAAAACTTCATATCTCTTAAGAAAACCTTCACCTTCTCAAGCTGTTTATGTCAACCATGAAAATATTTCTAGTATTTCACGACGCGCGAAAAGGGCTTAAATTAGGGGTCCTACAATAACGGACCAAACGAAAAACTATCCGAACAATGAGAAATGAATTCGATTTTACGAGGCGGCTTTATTTCGAAGAGAAAAGGCCCGCGACCGCCTCACGGAAGACATCGAGGCCAATAACTTACAAAAGCAATGAGGAAATCGAAGGAAACCAATTCCTTTCACTAACTCGCCGTTTACGGATAAGGTTTCCTTTTTGGTTGTGCCCGTTCGGGACTTCGGGCGACTATGGAATAAAAGTCTATGTACAATTCGATTAGGAATAACAAGATTTGCAGGTTCTTCGCGTTTAATAAAAATCAGGTTACGTTATGCGCCATAGATTTTATAATGCATTTTCGAGGCTGTTACATGCCATTGCGAGGTTCGAAATGAAATTATTTTTTCAGTGAATGCATTTTTAATTAACAAACAAACATTGTATTATATTTTCTGAAACTAGAAATCCGTTATTTTGAAAGATGGCTCCGTGGCATCTCCTCTTCTGGAGGTCCGTTTTTTGTGATAACATTTTTTTTACAGAGCCGTTTTTCCTCTGTTTCCTATCAAATATTTTTTTACATTAGATACATTAGAGTATATAAAACAAATTAGTATTTATCGATGTAAGTTTTGAAAAATAAATTTTCGAAAAACAAGAGCTATTCAAACTCACATATTCGTTTTTTATATTCTTGGTAGCGATTTTGAAAACCTTAACTCTATATAACGCTAATCCTTATATAACTACTATATATAAAGGTTTTCACATTTAAATTAAAGCAATTACATGCGAAATATGCAAATTTTGAAAAATCGATTTTTTTGCCTCACTAAACTCGTATTTTTTTTCTTAATTTATTTTATCACGATACATATGAAATTAGGTATATAAATATAACAATATTACGAAACAATATTTACGTGATAAAGATATGATTATTATTTTTATCTTTATAAATATCGTTTAAATATATTATTGCATCCGACTCCGTGGCGCAACGGTAGCGCGTCTGACTCCAGATCAGAAGGTTGCGTGTTCAAATCACGTCGGGGTCACTTTTTTTCAGTCTAATTTTTAGCATATTAAAAAAAATTCTTTGTATAAGGCACGATCTCAACTTATATCTAAATTGGTGAGCCAGGTACACACTTTTGATAATGTACAATGTGTTCTAAATAAAATTGAATGTGTGCAAGTTTTTAAGTAAAATCATGTTTTATCTGCAATATACAACTTTTTTAGTATAGTTGCATCGCTTTTTTAACGCATTGGTCCATAATATCTTGTCATCTCTAATTTGTTTAAATATATACTATATTAGTGACATGAACCGTCGTTTTCTGCAGCAGGAATTTTCAACAGGAATAATAGACGTTCGTGAAAAATCTACGACAAATGAAATTTGTTCAAATTAAAATATTGCGTAAAAAGTCAGTTAAAATTATAAGGCCCATGTCTTTTATTATTATATCATAACACGGGAAGATTGTGTAAAAAAATAATATAATAATAGCTTACGGCTACGCTGCTCAGACACACGTGAAGAAGATTCAGGCCGTCGAGAATGTCACGCTACGACCCAGGAAGACACAAGCGACCCAAGATCCAGGTAGTATAACGGAACAGACCCCCTTTACAGGTCAAAACAAAACTTTTATTACAGCCGAGCCCTATTGCTCAACTAACTATTTATATGTCACGAGCCCAATTGCCCCTTTAATCATTTTGTTTCAGGACAGACACATGACCTTCCCTCCACAAACCTGACTCCTAACCCTGGGATCCTTCTCGAACTGAGGAGGACCCCTTTCGAGTAACAAGACTTACCTCCTGACGGCGATCCAAGCGGCGCGATTCGTCCGCATTGTCGTGGAAGATCGCCTGACATGACTTAAATTCCCGGGCGCCGCGCTGGTTGCGGCGCCCACGACGAGATATCCTCGGGGGCTGACGATGGTGAAGCGATGCAGAAAAACAAGGCGACCAACGACAAAGAAAAAGCCGAGAAGAAGTCCTTGCCAGCGGAACTAAAGGCGTCAGGACCAAAGGAGACCGAGGGAAGCGAACCGTTGTCAGTAGCGCGGGTCTCGTTTGCGGGCGGCACTTGCCTCTCGCGTAGAGATCAGCGAAAGCGAAGCTCGGCCCACCTTCGTACGACAGTCCCAGTCTACACGATGGGCGAGTAAAGAGAGGTAATTTCGCTCGACTTGCTGCAAACCCATCAAAGGCCATTACCCCTGCCAATTAATATTGGTAATATAATCGTTACTTACAGGGGGTACCTATGACAATTATTTTCTGTAGACAAGTGGGTTGGCAGTGCTGCTCTCTCCCGCTAGGTACGGTTACTACACACTCCTCTTGCTCAGTTCGCCAAGTATCATTCAAGTGAAACTATCGCAGCGGATAGAGTAATTTTTTTCTTAAGCACGTCCCAACGCTTTCCGAAATTTTGCGATGACAAACTTTTAGGAGCAACGCACCAACATCAAATCCCATTTCCTGTTAAAGTAAACAGTAGCAGGTACAGTTTCGATGCTTCGGGAAGCTTATGGGAAAGAAGCTCTAAGCTAGGCTTTATGCTAGGCTAGGCTAGAATTTATGAGTGGTTTGCCCAGTTCAGAATTGGTTAAATGTCATTTGAAGATGAACCCCATTCAAGTCGTCCCTCAACGTTCAGAACAGACGAAAATGTCCAAAAAGCGCGCATTCTACGGCTGCTTTTCGACGGCTAGAGAGAGAACCGTCTGAGAGTGAGCCAGGAATTGAAAGAACAGGCACATACTGACTTCAATTCTTTATCACAAATCATCACATGAGATGAATCTTGGTGTTATGGCTATGAGCTCGAAACAAAACAGCAGTCCAGCCAGTGGAAGACATCCTCATCGCTTAGACCAAAAAAGTACATCGTATACATTTGTATAGTCGACATCAAAGGAGTCATTCACGTTGGATTTGTTCCTGAAGACGCCACAGTGAACCAAAACTACTAGCTGGAAGTGCTAAAGGGATTGCGTGAGGCAGTGAGAAAAACAGTGAAAAAGCAGTTGGGACAAGTACATATTACGTAATAGGTAGTATTTTGAAGGAAATTCGTGTTTTCAAGATGTTATTTTACATTAAAATAATATATTAATTTAAAAAAAACTCGTTTTTTTTGGGCACCTCCCCATATAGTGTATATTGCGAAAGACAATACAACTGTGATACAAAAAAAAAAACCTTATTTGTTACATGGAGTCCAAGATCATTTTTATAATCGGAGTAGATTTAATAAGCATCACACACTTTTTGTTCTGTAAACACATAAGGCAATTTAAATTTATCAATTAATTTTTCACTGCTTTCCAACGATTGCGTTTGAAAATAGATAAACGTTAAGCGCGTTCACTTTTACTTCTCGTTAACACTTTTATTTGCCGTGACCACTTAAACGGCGAAACGTTTGCAGCTGAATTTCCAAATGAAAACCGAATGGCCATAGGGAGAAATTTTCATTAGCCCATTAAAACGGAATCGGTGTTTCAGCTGAAAAACACGTCAATTCCATCCTGCTGCAGACGACTAAAGCCCAAGCGATTATAACTAGATCGAGTCTCGAAAGGAAAATGCGATTCAATTTCCTTTAGAAATTAACTTATTGGAAAATTATATGAAACATTCAGCAAAAACAACGAATGCTTGGAAGTCGAAGAAAAGTGAAAAAATTTGTCATTAAACATTTTTATTAGCATAATGGCAATGTTTTACCAATGGAATTCCCATCATGGAGAGTATATTAAATAAAATACGAGTGATGGCTTAAAAAAGTCATGGAGATTTGAGCTGGCACAAAATAAAGTGATCGAAAGCAATTATGCGAAAAAATAAAACCCAATACATATAAATACATATATAATAAAAGAATAAAACGAACTATAGCTTTGATAAATGAAAACCGCTACAATGCAACTGCATGTATGTATAAAAATTAAATTAAATCGTGTCCGCTCTGTTACGTTTATTTTTATTTCAACCAATATTGAACGAGAAGGGATTGTTTAATAATCAAATTTCAAGCGCCCAATTGCTTCATTGTACTCGTAGTAGTGAATGTAGCTTTATTTATTTCAAAAGTTACATCGATTGCGACTGAAATATGTATTTGAATCTATTTTAAATCGTGACTGAAATGTTTGCTAACTAAGATATTGGAGAATGCAGCTATACAGGGTCTGCCAGGGAGGTATGGTGTTTTTGAGACGACTTTTATGCGCGCCTGTGTAGAGCGAATGTTTTCAGGATGGTTGATATCTACTCGTGTGTTTATTTACAACACTTTTATTGAAACTGGTCGTTCTGTGGTGCTCATACAACGATTTCAAACCATTTTAATGTTGGTCGGCATGGTCGTGTTCCCAGACGAGATACCATTATGAAGTGGGTCAACAAATTTCGAACAACAGGATCCTTGAGACCTGGGACTGCGCGGGAGGAGATCGAACTGTACGAACCTCGGAAAACTTTGAGAGGGTGCGACAAGCGGTGCAAAACAGCCCTCGTCGTTCAGAGGTACGTCACGCTCGCGCTCTTGCAATATCAGACAGCTCAGTTCGCAGAACTTTACACCTGGACCTTCGTTTTCATGTCCAAAAATTGCAGCAAAATGACTTTGTGCGGCGACATAGGTTCGCAGAAAAGATGTTGGAATTGTTGGCCGACAACATCGTTGTGTTCATGAGTGACGAGGCCTATGTTCATTTATCGGGGATGGTAAACAAACAGAATTTTCGATATTGAGTATCCGAAAACCCGCAAAAACTGCATGAACAACCTCTGCACTCCGAGAAAGGAACTGTTTGGTGTTGCATTGAACTTGCATTATTGGGCCGTACTTTTTTCGCGAGAATGGATGAACAGCATCTGTTAACACAGATCACTATCTCGCCATATTGCGTGATTATTTCCTGTCAGAACTAAGAAGGCGGCATATTAACCTCAACACAGTTTGGTTCCAACAAGATGGGACGAGTTTCCATACAATGGGCTTTTTAAGGGAACGTTTCCCTGAGCGCCTGACTTCGTTGCGTGGGGATGTGGAATGGCCTCCTCGCTCACTAGACCTTTCACCTTGTGACTATTTTTTATGGGGCTACTTAAAGGCTAAAGTTTGCATAGACAAACCGCGAACTCTTGAAACTTTTTCCGAAACCATAACGCGCGAAATTGAAAGGATTCCTCGTGCCATGCTCGAAAGGGTATGGATGATTTTGTCACACGTCTACAAGTATGTCTCGACAAAAATGGACGTCACCTAACTGATGTTTTTTTTCGCAGCTGACTTATGTCATGTATTTTCAATAGTAATACACGATTAATGTATAAAAACAATAAATTTTAAAATTCGTTCAAAAATAAGTTTGTGTCATTCTTTTCAAAAACACCATACCTCCCTGACGGACCCTGTATATGCATGTCTCTGAAAATTATCTACCGCCAAAAGTTGTATTATTTGCATTGCATATACAGAAAAATTCTACTTAGAAAGGTTAGCAAATGTTTCTAACCTTTTAAAGAATAATTTATTACATGGTATCCATATTCTCGTGGCATACACTACCGAATTCCGAACAGGAACACACGTATCCTATCTAAAACTCAACTAACAGTCCGGTCCGGAGTTGTGATTTACTTATACATTCGCAAGTAATTCGGATGAAGCCCATATCTCACTGCCATGCTGTCGAGCGGCGAGATTAAAACTGTCGAGCGAATAAAGACGAGCGTAAAATAATAAAGCGGGCCAAACGAATATTTTTATAATACAAAATGTGGCGTCAATAAAAAAAATAAATCGTATTTACGTAATATATATTCGGTGAAATCATCCAGCGATTCATAAAAATTGAAATATTATCCAGACATCTTGGTTAAATACTTTAATAAATTTGGCCAACCCAATTAATTTTTGCTTCTTAAGACACATAACAGAACTTGGACATAAGGTGATTTTCAAAGGGTTGTAACATGGAGAAAAATAGTCGCAGAGAAATTTTCAAAAAAAAACAAAATTGAAGCTCCAAGTTTCTAGTTTTCAGATATTGAGTCCATCTTTTTACCATCAGCAGTTTTTGAGTAATCATAAGAAAATTATCGGAAAAAAATCCAAATTTTTGCTTGCCCTTCAAACGGTCCACGGACTTCAATACATTCTTTTCGGTAATTTCATCATAAAGCGTCTTTAGATAGTTTTATCCTCATTAATTTGAACGGTTTAAAAGCCGTGTACGATGATTTTTCACTGAGTTATCGCCGTTCAAATCAAAAAAGGAAATTTTTTGCCAAAAAGCCAAAATATTTGGAATTTTTTCCCGATGGTGCTCCTATGATTACTCAAAAGTTATTCATGGTAAAGAAATTCTGAAACAAGATCTGAAAACTAGAAACTTGGAGCTTCAATTTGATGTTTTTAAAATTACTTTGCGACTATATTTCTCGCAACTTACAGCCCTTTAAGAATCACATAAAAATTTAGGATTTTTTACATCCCTTAATTTTTGTCCCTAACGTATATTAGTTTTATACCTAAAATGTATAAAACTACAATTATTATAGTGGTGCAAAATTTTCAATTACACTGATGTTAAATTTTATACCAGAAATAACGAACTTTTACTATTTTTACACCATTAGAAGTGGTAACGTTTTACAAAGACAGATTTTCAACACTGTAGGTTTTTTCTGAATTTTAAAACAGTGGAGCGACAATTCATATAAGGGTCACAATACTTAGACTAACTTAAGCTTCTTGTGCTTGTAAATTCTCTATATAGCGTGTAGCAAAAATACGATAATTTAATTATTTTTAATGTTTTAAAACATGTTAACCCTGTCTAAAAATATTCGAAGTAACTTTGCCCGGTTGTACTCTGTTGACATATCTTTAATATCAAATGCCTTTATAGATAATAATTGAAAGTACTACATATCATATATGTAATTACAAAAATTACTACTGTTCCATTTTTATTTTAATAGCAATTTTTAAAATCTCGTATTTAACGAAAAAAAATTAAAATTTCTTAATTTATCTTATGTACTGTAGAGTATTTATTAACATTGTATTTAACAATAAACTGTAGATATTCCAATGCCTCAATTCATATCTGGACAATGACTTTTTCATAAACTTTATAAAAATATCATCGGCTAAAAATTCAATTGTTTCTTCTAAACCGCCGTATCTTCATTAATTACTTTTTAATACGAGTTAAATGACCTTATGTCGTGTATACGAGTACATTCCACAAAAACACAGTTCATTGCCGTTTCGCTCCTTAAAAATTGTCGTTAGTATTATTGTCAATATAAATAAAGGAAAATTTCCTCAGACTTATTTCGTAACTTACTGGTATCTACAAAATGCCGATGTTCAACCCAATTAGTTGGCATACGGCTTCGTTCAAATACGAAGAAAATAGCTTTAATACCCTGTAAATATATTCTTAATTAATTAAATCTATTATAGTTCACTGCCGAACTTAAACGGGACCAACGTTGTATATTTCCGGGAAGATCAGTTCCATGTTAAATATAATAAACTTAAAATTCATTAACAGGATGTCGTTTATAACTTATTATAATGGCCTGGGGCTGATATAATGTCGCGCCCAACCATATTTTAAGTGGACAAATGGAGGCAGGACATCTAACAACGACTGACGGAGAATTATACACGAAGGGGAATGTTGGGCCACTGTAATTTCATAAAACTTACAGAGCTGTCGAAATTTGGATTACGATTTTTATTCCACGCTGCACAAAAAATATATCCCAACGCGACGGGGAAAAAAGTGCTTTAAAATTTGGCGAGATTTATTAGACCCTTTAGATATAATTTAGTTAATTATACATATATGTATATTTCTATACATATATTTATAATTAAATGCGATCTAACTAAGCGTCTTCCTTTCTCTTTGATAAAAAAAATGTTTTGTCCATGGTCTACAATTCTACTTTGCTAAACAATGGTTTGTTCTCCTTAAATTTAACAACGTTCCTTCGGTATATCATGTGATCATTTGGGAATATGAAAGTTAGCTTTCAAACTTATAGCTTGCTGAAAGTAAGTTAGGTTTAACATACAAATAATTTTGTATATTTTCACATATGCTTATATAGTCCTTATTTTTGTTTTTTTCATAAAAAGGAATTGGAATATTAAAGACAAATTTAGAGGTTTCGAGATAAAAATATAGATATGTATTGTGTTCTAGTGCTGAAGCATTAAACCTGGAATAAGATCTCTGGAATTTTGTGGAAAATACAAAACTGAAGTTTTCTCTAAAATCGAAAAAGTTTCCTCGAATTGCATATTTAAGGTAATAACTTGGAAATTCTTACCTACCTGTAGATGCCTCTGGATTTAGGATAAATCCGAAGGCATCGTTGAACTTATCTGCCCTTCGTTGGTCTATATGAATTTTCTCAGTATTTTTCTCAAGAAAACGTGTTTTTTACGAAAGAGAATCGATGGAGTAGTAAGGAAATTCTGTGGAAAATACAAAAGCCTCAAAATCGACGCAAAGTATAAGAATGAAAAAATGAAGTATAAATGAAAATTCTTACCTACCTAGAGAACCTTTGGATTTAGGATAAATCTGAAGGCATCGTTGAATTTTTCTGTCATTCCTTGGTGTATACGATTTTTTTTAAGATATTTTTCTCGTGAAAACGTAATTTTGCGAAAGAACATCGATGGACTATAGTATGACATGGACTATGAAAAGACGCTACGAATTTTCTTAAAGAAAAAGTACAAGATTTATAGCAATACAATAGCGAAAAAAATAGAAAAAATCATCGCTTCTACAGTGGGTGCTGCCCTACTTCGACATTCTCCATAGACATCCCTTGGACCCTCTAAGACCTCCTGAAGGCCAATTTGCTCAAAAAACATTTTAATAGACAGAACAAGGATAAGATTTTTAGCGACGAAAATAAAAAATCACTGCTTCCGCAGTAGGTCTTACGTTACTTCGATATTTATATTTTTTATATAATTTATTCATATACATCCCTTGGAGTCTATTAAGATCTCCTGAAGGCAAATCCGCTCAAACATTTTTTTAAAAGACTTTTACATTTTTACACAAATTTTTAATTTTTTTACATAAAAAGGACAAGATTTTTAGCGGAGAAAACAGAAAAAAAAAACACCTCTTCCATAGTAGGTATTGCGTTAATTCGATATCCCCGAAGGACATCTTTTGGAGTCTCTACTAAGACTTACTGAAAGCAAATTTGCTCAAAAAAACTTTTTAATAGACGTTCCGAATTTTTTAAAGAAAAAAACTTGCTTCCGTTTCCGTCTGTATTTGTAAAAAAAAAGGCTGAGACTATGCGTAGATTTTAATCTTATTTATTAGTATCCAATTTATAGGAAAGCGCCCGGATCTGTAAAAGCTTTTCGATTTGCAGGGACGTTTCACTCTGAAAGGTGGGTGTAGACCCCGTTTAAAATTTCACGAAGGCAAATCCGTCGTCGAAACCCGACACCTACATAATGTAGAGAAAACTTTGACGATACACCTCACAGAGTAGAACAAAACAA
Organism: Rosalia funebris; assembly: GCA_037954035.1. Classification (NCBI taxonomy): domain Eukaryota; kingdom Metazoa; phylum Arthropoda; class Insecta; order Coleoptera; family Cerambycidae; genus Rosalia; species Rosalia funebris. The sequence goes on along the minus strand of JAZFAV010000039.1, from coordinate 21,750,106 downwards.
GAAATCCCAAAGCAGTTTCATAACTTGTATCTAAGAGGCGACCATATAATACATAATATTATAAGACCTTTAGCGTTTCGGACCATTTGGCCGGGATGTTACGCTCCTTAATTATGCCGCAGAGTCGCGATCGCCTTCTGACCCTTATTTTCCTCTTGATTTACCAAATTACTTTTTGGCCAAGTTCGATGGGACCGGAAGCACCGCCGGACTATTCATTTTCTAATGAAATTTCCCGAATTCTCCGTATAACAATCTAATTATAGGGGTTGATTTCGTTACGGCGTTATTAATATAAGTCCGGCTCTATTTATCGCGTTAGAATGCTTTTAACAAATGAATTCCGAACACTAATTCATTACGGTTCCGCGCAAAAATCGTTTGCCTTCCCCCAGATTTGGGGAGGCTACAAGGGGGACGTTTGACGAGGGTTCGTCTCGAGTGGGCCGGCGGAAAAGTTCGCATTTACAAAATTACGGAAACGTCTCGGATTGGCTTTGATATTAACGATGTCCAACGTTAGGAAAAACGCTCTCAATCTCATTAGAAAGGCGATTATTCTGAAATGAACGCTCAAAGAAGTTACGAGTAGTTAAAGGGCTTTACGTCGTTTGTTCCTGCAGGTTTTAATAGAATATCTAAGAAGGCGTAATCAATTTTCGCTCGATACTCACAATCCAGCAATCTTGGATTAAAACAAAAACAAATTCTTCATAACTCAGATTAATAAATTGAGCAAGTAGTTGAACAATCTTACTTTTTTGTTAAACAATTTTAAATATTTACACTTCGTCTACTAAATCACGGCACTATATTAAATTTATTTTTTTTAAGTATCCTTCAGTTGACTAAAAATACCTAACATTTTGTGGCAAGCAAAACTACTTATTCTATGATTTGTGTCAAGCTTAATGTCTTCTGTAAGATGGCAGACACAATATTTTTTAAAATTATTTTAAGTGGGGGGTGAGAAGAGGAGGGCACCGAAAAACGTTTACATTGAAATAGCAACGCTAGTGATTTTTTAAAATTTAATGCCATCAAGTGAATAAAACGCTTTATCCAGTATACACTTACAGTAGAAGAAATGAATCCTCCACGCCACTTAAGACAAGATGAAGCAGTGAAAGTGGTATATCTAGTGAACGGGGAATATAGCCAACGATATATGGCTAATTTGTTAGGAATTAGACAATCAACAATTAGTAAAATAGTTAAATATTTCAATGAACTTGGAAGTTACTGTAGAGCCTCAGGACAAGGTAGTAAGAGGTCTACAGATTCAAGAGATAACCAATATCTTAGACAAGTCGCCTTAAGAAACATACATTCTACCAGTTTAGAGCTAAGCAAAGCCCTAGCAGCAGCTCGAAATTTCTGGACGAACGATTATTAGAAGCCTTAATGGAGGAGAATTGACAAGTCCCCCGAAAAACGGGGACAATTTCATTTTGAAATCTTCAACCGCTAAATAAGCACTGGACTACCTTTAATTTGTGAATACTCCAACTATGGACTGGCCACCAAGAACCCTAGATATGAACCCAATAGAACATCTATGGAATACACTAAAACACTCAATTAGGCGCTATGTAAATGCCCTTATGACTCTTAGAGAACTCACACAAGTCGTTCTTGTCGAATGGAAGAATATTCCTCAGGAAGCCATTGATCACTTGTCCAATAGCATGTTCACACGAATGGAAGCAGTGATAAGAGCTAGAGGATGGTTTACACGCTACTGAATTCAAACTCATCATCATGAGGTCATCAGTCCTAAGACTGGTTGGACGCTAACCTCCAGCTTCTCCTATCTTGTGCTAACCTACGCATTTCGGTAATTGTGCTACAACCTACATCCCTTACTATTTGCGAGCAGTAGTCTAATCTAGGCCTACATCTGCCTTTCTTCACTCGTATTTCTGCCTCCAAAATATCGCAGACTATTCCCCCATGTCTCAGCAAGTGGCCTACCATTCTATCTCAATTCAAACTATTAGAATTTAATTTCGCCTCCATTTTTTTTTCTAAAGTTTTTCATTAACACCGTTTTCATTGCATTCGACATTATTGTACCTTTCTGTTATTTATTCAAGCTTTTCCCCGATAACACCATTCAAATTTGTTAAATATTAGTTGAAATCCGTTAATAATAGTATCATGTAGGCACTATGATTTAAATTTTCGAAAAAACAAAATTAATAATGTGAAGTTTCACTGATGCGTTATTTTGTCTGAGAGTTTATCTATTCAAACGTTTCTATTTTGACGTCTGTCATATGACTTTCGATTAAAGTGGATTAAATTTACTATTGGCTACCATCAAACTTTTTACCTCCCTGTAAAAGCTAAGTGTTAGGTGTTTCTTACGGAAATCACGCAAAAAAAATCACTTATACGTTTTAATATACCCGAATTTTATTTTGTGTATGCGTAATCGAAGTTGAGGGCGAATTTTAAGTTAAAATAAAAACTTCAACGTCAGATTGAAATAAATACTAAACACTTATATGAATAATATAATTAAACATATATGTATGTTATATAAAATATATTGTATTGCATTCATTACTCAAAGTAGTTCTCACACTTCTATAACTTTATTATCAGGTAACATAAAACCTTCAGTATGTTATCTGAAAGCCAGACGTAACTTAATACTGCTACGTGTCTTATCATATAACTATATACATTGTAACCAACGTTTATGATGATTTGCTGAAACCTTATAATGTTCTTTCTTTAAATTAATCTTTTGCCAATTATATTTTAACTTTACTTTCAACAATGTCAGCATAACGAAACTTATAAAGTCGCAGCAAACCCGTTGCATGGGCAGTATAATTTTAGTATTGATATTATTGTTATACTCACACATCTAAATTCTTGTTCGTCCGTTAAATAAAATAAATTGTTTTTAAAAAGTTTAAATCCAAACTAGTGATTTAACAAATTTGGCGCAGTCGTTGTAGGATTTCACGCGTTATTAGAACACGGATTTGCCTCACTAGTAACGTGGAATTCCAATTCCGAAGTGAAATCAAGAACAAAGCTCAAGAAGAAAAGAAACACGAAACAAGAATACTTCAAAGAAGCAACTTCGAAACACGAAGACTTCAACAAAAGAAACAAGAAACAAATCTACAAAGAAACAAAGAAAACAACAGGGGAAATCGCAGATAGAACACGGACCTGCCCTCACTGTTTGTGATTCTCCTCTGCAAGCCATCCTTCCCGAAGACACCCCGCTTCCAGAACACGGAATTGCCTCACTGGTTGTGGACTCTGGCCGGAAGACGAATGGAAAAAATTTGGTAAGTCAAAGAATTGACACGTTACCTTTGAAACATTTATTTATAATTTTAAGAAATATTATACAGGATATAGACCAAAAACTATTATCCTTCCCATCTGTAAATTTATTTTTATTTAATTGTATTTAATTAAATAACTTTACAATATCTAATTTAAACATAATAATTAATTAACATATAAAAATGGCAAACGAAGCTATCTTAGAACCTTACAAACTATCAGAAATTTTCTCAATTGTTCCGGAGTATGACGGAAATCAAATTTTCCTGCAAACATTCTTAAATGCTATTAAATGCGCTTTCGACATGGCGGTCGATAATCAAAAAATACTTTTAACTCTCCATGTTAAAAATAAATTACGTGGAAAAGCCGCTGAACTAGTAAATTCTAGGAACCCGTCAACTTGGGAAGAAATTAAATATCTATTAGAGACTCACTTTGGAGACTCTAGGGACCTTACGTCTCTAATTCAGGACTTGCAAAGAATTAATCAACAATCAAACGAATCCGCTTTAAATTTTGTATCCCGCTTGCAAACGCATAATGCGAAAATGCATGCAGCGATTCAGAAACAGCATTTAACCTCTGATCAAAAAACCGCACAATCAAATTTAATCGAGACAATGACTCTTAACACTTTATTGACAGGGCTGGATCCAAAATTAGGATCTATAATAAGAGCAAGTAATCCTATGGATATGCTTCAAGCAATATCCAGGATTAAACGGGAACTTCAATTGTCATACTTTGAATCTCAGAAATTTCAAAAAGCGAACAAACCATTACCACCTAATTCACTAAATGCTAAGAAGATATGTACATTTTGTAAACGTAATGGTCACACAATAAATGAGTGCCGAACGAAGCAACAAAATTCTGCAGCACCTTTCCAAAACTTTTCTAGGCCTAATTTTCAACAAAATTTCAATCAGGCCCAATCATCCAACTTAAATCAAAATTATCAGCGACCTCAATTTAATCCAAATGGAAATAATAGACCGATGAATTCAAATTTCCAACAAAATAATTACCAGCAAAACAGTTTTCAACAAAACAGGCCTTCAGCTATTAAACCGAATCCCAACTATACAAACCAATCAAGACCACCAATAATTCGGCCAAATCCGAATTATAATCAACAAAGAGCTCATCATATGAACGCTCAAATGAACCAAAATTTTGATGATACGGCTCATCAATACGATTCACAGTACACTGATGATACTGCTCATCAGTACAGCTCACATGCACAATATGCTGATGATACCGCTCATCAATATAATTACAATTGCGATCAAAATTATGAACAATATCAAGATTCATATTCAGACGAACCAACATATCAACAAAATTATTATTTTTCAACAGACCAATTTAATTATTCTGATACTGATCAGGATTTTCGGCAAACTACTCAAGCTCAAGATCATCCACCGGATCAACAGCTATGCGAAATAACGGAATTAGAAAACCAAATTCAAATAATGAATTTAAACACCAACCAACAGCAAAACAAACAAATATTCCTATAAATAGAGGAATATCAAGTGCCCTTTTAACAGTAAATCCCAAAAACTTATATTACATTGAAGATGCTACAAAAAAATTTAAAATATTAATAGATACAGGTGCCGGACTATCCATATTTAAGCCAAAAACTTGTGAAAAATATTCTAAACGTTTTCCCGAAAACGTTATAATACAGGGAATTACCGATCAAAAAATTCTAATTAATGAATCTACACTCGTTCCGTTTACTCTCAACGATCCTCACAAAGTTTACATTCATAATATTGATATTGAATTCGACGGATTACTAGGATCCGATTTTCTAGAACATTACAACTGCATTATTGACATAAAAAATAAACAATTAATTACCAATTTCAAAACTGTACCTTTATTCAAAGCCACAGAAAATTCCACTAATGTACAAAATAATAAAAAACAAAATGTTCAAAATAATCAATTTCTCAACAAAATTTCTATTAACCCTCGTACAGAACAAATTTCAAAATTTCGATGTAATCTTGTAAATACAGAAGCCATATTAACAGCTATGGAAATAGATAAAGTACGACTTCCTAATGCATTAGTCAAAATTAACAATAAAGGAGAATTTCTTACCTCCGTATTAAACGCAAACGCAGTCCCAAAAATAATAGATTTTTCCGAAATTAAACTAGAACCAATTCAAAATTTTTCATTAAATAATTTAAACGAATATAATTCTGAAAATTATACAGATAGACGCGAAGAAATAAGGCAACAACTTCGTCTTGATCACTTAAATGAGGAAGAAAGAGAAATAATTACTCAACTTTGCCTAGACTTTTCAGATATTTTCTATCTCGAAGGAGATATTCTGACATTTACTAATGAGATCAAACACACAATAGACACCAACAATGCTAAACCTACTTTTACAAAGTCGTATCGCTACCCTCAAATTCACAAAGAGGAAGTGAAAAAACAGGTATCGAAAATGCTAGAACAAGGTATTATCAAACATTCAAATTCCCCTTGGTCTTCACCGATTTGGGTTGTCCCCAAAAAGCTTGATGCGTCAGGTAAACAAAAATGGCGTGTCGTAGTTGACTACAGAAAACTCAATGAGTTAACTGTAGGAGATAAATACCCTTTACCAAACATTTCTGATCTTTTAGACCAACTTGGCAAATGTTAATATTTCACCACCCTCGATTTGGCCTCCGGTTTCCACCAAATTGAGATCGAACCCAGTGACATTCCAAAAACCGCTTTCACAGTCGAAAACGGTCATTTTGAATTTAATAGGCTTCCATTCGGTTTGAAAAATGCCCCATCAACCTTCCAAAGGGTAATGGATAACATTTTAATAGGAATCCAAAACGAGAGATGCCTCGTATATATGGACGACATAATCGTCTATTCCCCAACAATCCAAGACCATGTTTCACGGCTTACCGAAGTCTTCAAACGTCTTCAAAAAGCTAATTTAAAAATTCAACCGGACAAGTGCGAATTCCTTCGTAAGGAAGTTGCATATTTAGGTCACCTCGTCACCAAAGAAGGTGTAAAACCAAATCCAATTAAGATCGAATGCATCAAAAATTTTCCCCAACCAACTAACCAGAGAGAGATTAAATCATTTCTTGGCCTCGCCGGATATTACCGACGATTCATTGATAATTTCGCCAAAATTTCCAAACCTCTCACTAAATTACTGCAAAAAGACACCTCTTTCAATTTCGATTCAGAATGTTTAAAATCTTTCGAAGATTTAAAACAAACCCTTACTTCAAGCCCCATACTATCGTATCCAAATTTTGACGAGCCATTCCTACTCACAACAGATGCGAGCGCTTTTGCGATTGGCGCTGTACTTTCGCAAGGTCCAATAGGTAAAGATCTACCCATAGCTTTCGCCTCCAGAACTCTCTGTAGTGCGGAAACAAAGTACTCAACAATAGAACGAGAGCTCCTCGCTATTGTTTGGGCCGTAAAACATTTTCGCCCATATATTTTTGGTAGAAAGTTCAAACTGATAACAGATCACAGACCTCTTACCTGGCTTTTCTCTATTAAAGACCCCGGTAGTCGCCTAGCACGCTGGCGCTTAAAACTTGAAGAGTACGACTACCAGATTGAATATAAACCTGGCAAAATTAATAAAAATGCGGATGCCTTATCCCGTATCAAAATTAACCATTTTCAAAAATATGTGGATCTCAAAAACAAAATTTTAACATCAAATACAGACGACGAATCGATTAGTTCAGAAAATACCGAAATTTCACCAGAATCAATTTTACAAGAATTAAATACATTTGTTCACCTATATAAAACCCAGTCACTAATAGACTATTCAAAAATTAAAATTACGAACAATCAATTATTGGACAAAGGACATAAAGACATAATAACGTTTTTCCAAAAAGAAAAACTCGAAGACTTACATTACAAAATAATTGAAGATATTTTCGAGGAAAAACCAAATTTTATTCACAATAAAATTAATATAGTCACGAGTAAAACGGTGAAAAACCGAAAATATTATATTGTTTTGTTACCCTTCGACATCGAAGAGATAATCGAAACAATGTTTATTACTCTTTACAAAGACAAAGACATTTTCGAATCTTCAAAAACATATTTCATTGAAAACAATTTAGAATTGCCAATACTCGAAATGTTGTCATTTATTTTCACTGAAAAAGATTTAAACCTAGTTAGTTGCCAAAACATAACTAAGACGCCTGACGAAGATCAAATTCCGATAATATTAGACCAAAACCATACAGGAAAAGCAAATTTACACCGCGGAATAAACGAAACCATTCGAAGAATAAGGAATAAATATAACTGGCCCGGTTTAACTAAAGACGTAACTAAATTCATTCAAAATTGCGAAATATGCCAGAAAACAAAGACCTTACGGAAAAACTTAAGCAATCCACTGGTGATAACTGAAACACCAAGAACACCATTTGAAAGAATAAATATCGATATATTAGAAATTCCAAAAAGAAATTATGTCTTAACTATTAGGGATGAACTAACCAAATTTACTCAAGCGTACCCATTAGAGGATAAATCCGCTAAATCAACAGTAAATACATTACTCCTTTATTTTCAGCATTTTGGTACTCCGCTTCGTATACATTCGGATTACGGTAAAGAATTCGACAATGTATTACTTAAAGACCTATGTACCTTATACGACATAAAATTAACATTTTCTAGCGTTAGCCACCCTCAATCAAACGGATCTGTGGAAAGATTTCACTCCACACTTTTAGAGATGATTCGTACTAATCAGGCTGAAAACCCTAATGAACATCCATTAAACGTAATTCCTTACGCTGTTATTTGTTATAATAACTCGACGAATAAAACACACGGTTTCTCTCCATACGAGCTAGTATTTGGACATACGTCCAGTCGCCCACCTGAAACTTTGTATAACCAAAAAGAGTTGATATCAAAATATATACGAGACCTAAATAATAGAATTTCATACTATTATAAAATTGCACGCACAAAAACTGAGCTTCAAAAAGAAAAGGCTAAATTAAGATTCGATAGAAACGTTCCAGAACATCCTACACAATTTAAAATAGGCGATAAAGTCTATGTTAAGGAATCTCAAATTAAAGATAAATTACATAATAAATTTAACGGTCCTTTCGAAATAATAAAAATCTTTCAAAATTCTGCAATTTTATTAAATCTCGAAACGTCACAAACGACAAAAGTCAATTTCGACAGGATGAAACCATATTTTGAGAATTAAATTATTTTCAGGTTTCTTCTGCTGATTGGAGCAGCAGTATCCCAATACACCATTACTCCAATAAACAACACCATTGGAATATATTATCATCGAGACAGCGAAATCGTTGTAACAAATAAACAATGGACTCTTCTGGTTCACAAAAACATTTCATCAATAAAGAACACTTTTGAACATAACGAGAAAATGCTTGAAATTCTCTTACACGCTATTAACCCCACATTTGAAAACATGAACCTTTTTCGAGGTGAAGTAAAAACACACATCAGCTTATTAACCCAAATTTCAAATTCAATTCAAGAAAAATTAAGCGAAATTTATTTTGATACTAAACGTTACAAACGTGGAATTCTCAATGGCATTGGTACAATATTTAAGTCAATTACAGGAAATTTAGATTCCGAAGATGGCGAATACTACATGAATTGCATCAATAAATTAACTAATGACGAGCATCAATTAGAAAATTTAATGAAAAATCAAATCTCAGTAACAACATCCGTCATAAAGAATTTTAACGCTACCATACAAAAGTTGCAAATTGATGAAGCCACCTTCAATAGAGATATAAAAATAATATCAGACACAATTTATAGGACAGCAGATAAAATTAAAGTAATTGAAGCAAAATTAAGATTTTTAGAAAAATGTGAACTTCTCATGGAAAGTTACCTGTATATCGAGAATCAATTAAATGATATTCTAAATTCAATAACTTTCGCGCGATTAAAAATTATTCATACGTCGATAATCAATCCTGAAAATTTGATAACCTCGCTTCAGGAAATTTCACAAAATTTACACCAAAACAATTTACCACTCATTATAAAATCTTCCAATATTGCCAAATATTTGGATATTATGGAATTAGAAGCATACCAAACTGATTCAGACTTGGTATTTGTATTAAAAATCCCTCTAATAGACCAACAAAGATACACCCTTTTTAGATTATATCCAATCCCTATCCTAAATAATAGAACTGGTCTATATCATGTTTTATCTTCATCACAAAAATACTTAGCGCGTGACGTCGATTCTTTGATGTACATACCCATCAAAAATCTGAAAGACTGTAAACCACTTTTCTTTGGCACAAAGATATGTTCCAATCTATTTGCATACCCCATCGACGACAATGCTATATGTGAAGCCCAAATCCTGAAACACTTAAAAACTTTACCTGAGAGCTGCCAAACTTCAATAATATTTGCAAAAGGCTACAATGTCCAACAACTAACGGACTCATCATGGCTAACAATTACTTCAGAACCACTTCAAATTACTGTAAATTGCAAACATATAAACACCAAGACAGAGATCATTTATAAAAATTCCATTCTTAAATTGCAACCTGGATGTAGTGCTTTCATAGGAGTGACAAAAATACAAACTGACCCTAAGAACTTTTCGCAAACCAGTGTTAGTGATCACCCCATTTTAATTCCCTTTAATTGTTGTCAAGGAATCCCCGATGACATCCAAATCCCAAAATTAGAACCATTAAAATTGAATAACTTGAATGTGGAAGACCTCGAGATTGCCAAACACAAATTGGACGAGTATTCTCGAACGTTAGACGATTTGATCAATGAACCATTTGTCACCAAACACATCTCTTGGTTCACTTATTTTATCATTACACTAATAGCAACTCTCATTTTGTTATATATTTTATGTAAATGCCGAAAGAGAAACAGATTAGCAATCGCCCTCACAACAAATTCACCACCACCTCCACCTGGACCTTCTAAACGCTTAAGAGAATCCTTCAGGAGCATCCTGCCCAGAAGAAGACCATCGATCAGATCCAAAGATGAAACCCCAGAGGAAGAAATCGAACTGAACTAATGTTTCTCAGTTATAAATCGGTTTCAAAGACTCTATATATTTTAATTTTGTAAATTTTATATTTAAAAAATATTAATTGTATAATTTAAATTTAACTTAAGGCTTCATATTCTCAATTAACTTTATTATTATTATATAACTTCAATAATCGTTAAATTCATAATTATTAATTTCAATTTTACTTATTTTGAAAAGTTGCTGTATAACACCAACTTTTTGTTAAAAAGGGGAGTTGTTATATAAAATATATTGTATTGCATTCATTACTCAAAGTAGTTCTCACACTTCTATAACTTTATTATCAGGTAACATAAAACCTTCAGTATGTTATCTGAAAGCCAGACGTAACTTAATACTGCTACGTGTCTTATCATATAACTATATACATTGTAACCAACGTTTATGATGATTTGCTGAAACCTTATAATGTTCTTTCTTTAAATTAATCTTTTGCCAATTATATTTTAACTTTACTTTCAACAATGTCAGCATAACGAAACTTATAAAGTCGCAGCAAACCCGTTGCATGGGCAGTATAATTTTAGTATTGATATTATTGTTATACTCACACATCTAAATTCTTGTTCGTCCGTTAAATAAAATAAATTGTTTTTAAAAAGTTTAAATCCAAACTAGTGATTTAACATGTATATCGCAAACTTAACGAAATATTTTGTTATATTTTCTTTAAACATATATGTATATCGTAAACTTAACGAAATATTTTGTTATACTTTCTTGAAGTAGTGTGATGTATGGAGAAATATTAAAATAGGTAGTTTTGGTTATTTAATAAACATCAATAATACGTAACCTACTGATACGTAAAATACTGATGAAACGATCAGTGGGCAAGAAAATAGAATAGGGTAATAATACTTTAATTTTGAGTATATGTCATGTGAGAAAGAACTTCCGAATACTGTCAGAAAAAAATATATCAATGTCATATCTTCCAAAGATTTAAAAAATTGTAAAAACCAGATCAAATATCATATAATTTAAATATAATATCTTAAATGTTACTCCAAAGTGTCTGAGTTAATTACATGTGAAGACATAATGTGTAGAGTCTCAATATTGATTACCCAACGACACTTATGTACAATTACATGCCTTTAATGTCTTTAGACTACGAAAAATCGAGATAATCTGCATATGTGGACCTGTTAACTGATATATGTAAGGCGTAGGCGACTGCTAGATAAGGCGACGAATTTACAGAACACTTATGTCACTTTCGTTATCTAGGGCTTTATCTGTCCACTTACCTTTAATGGCCTTTTTATGGTGACGGTCTCTATCGTCGTGGTGGGTTGCGACATGGTTCTAAAAGAAAAATATTCAGGTTAATACTGGAGAATAATAATTCTATTCAACTACTAATTGTAAAGTGTTAAGTGTTACGTGGGGTATGAGATTAGTTCCCACAGTACACTTCGATCGCATCGGATAGATAATCGTGGTGGCCGGAAGAAAATTTAAAACATGACGAAATTTATTTACGTCTAGGTATGTGTTGAAAAAAATACAATTACTCGTTTGTACACGCCAGAAAATTACCATTTTTATCGCGGGTTATTTGTGGAACCTGATTAGGGAATAGATTTGGGTCAAATTAATAATTTACCTAATACTCGCGTGTAAACTTGGAATTAATATTATGAAATACCATAGTCTGCGTATTACAACGCACAAAACACAAAGCAAATGCTCGTTAGGCGAGGATATTTTTAAAAGAAAAAATAATCAGAATGAACAGCAGAACAACTTTGAAGAATGGAAAAATGTGAACCCCACCTCCATGTGTGAAGAATGTGAATGTTTTTTTTTGTGAACTTAGCAGAACAGCCATGAATCTCGGTTGAAAAGGACTTATGGGGGTCAGTTTTCGTTCATAAATTTACCGTTCGCGTCTTTTAATTAATTGTGACGTCTTCGAATTCGCCGTGATAATTTTGTAATGTTTCATTACGATCTGTAATTTTTTTCCTGGGAATTTAGCAGAACAGCTATGAATATCGTTTGAAAATGGCTTTTACAGCTCAGTTTTCCTACAGAAATTTACTACAGCTGACGTCTTCGAATTTGCCGTGATAATTTTGCAATTTTTTATTTCGATTTTTGGATTTTTCCCCTGGGAACTTAGCAAAACAGCCATTAATCTCGTTTTAAAATGTCTTATGGTGGTCAGTTTCCATGTAGGAATTTACCGTTTGCATTCTTATAATTAATCGAGACATCTTCGAATTCGCCGCGTCACATTTTGCAATTTTTTTTTTATTTTTGGATTTTGTTGCCCGTAACATACTAGAACAGTTTTTAACCTTAATCAATTCGTCCTTTGGTCTTTTGTAGAGATGTAAATTATGAATTTTCTTTCGTTACTTCCAGTTTTGAATTATTCTAATATTGAAAAATAATTTTTTTTCACATTTCGTGTATACCATTTGTTTACGGTTAAAAAGCAGCGAATTCTTATATACTTATTTTTAACAAAAAAAATTGATAGATGTTCTGCTAACTTAATGTGAAGTTAGCAGAACATTCACTCTCTCTTCGAGAACACTCGAAATTCTTTAAAATTCAAAAACGGTTAAATTATAACTTTTACGATTAATTACCGGATAATTAACGGCAAATAATAAGTTATTTTTACATGCATTTTTACATTCTTCAACGTTGTTTTGCCAAGTTCATACTGATGAAAAAATAAAGGGATAACAATTAATTTCTTCACGTCGATTTTTTTTTTAATTAGAACCGCAACTGCAAGACGAAATTTAATTTCCAATGCAAAACGTTTCTTTTCTTATTCGTCAAGTTTAAAGCAATAAAACGGGATGGGATATCACTTGTACGATTAATTACAGTCTGGTATTTAAATGGGATTTATTAAAGTCAAACACAAAGTACGCCTTGTACAATGTGTTACACAAAATTCGTTTAATTGAATTTTATAAAGTTGGTGATATGGGGAAAACTTGTGAAATTTATTCGAAAAGTTCCACGTTTAATTTAAATCGCGCCACTCGTGATTTGTAACCCCGGCGTAATTTAAATTTCGGCACTCAAATGCGAAGAGTATAATTCTAAATAAACAATTCGTAACAAGTATAACTAACAAACAATTAACTAATGACCGATTTAAATGGTTTTTGCAGTCGACTAATGCCGAATCCCCTTTTATGTTTACGTCGCCCGTCGATACATTTTCCGGAGATTTTTACCCTCAAATACTTGTCCGGTACAGAGAGCTTCCTTTCATTTCGATACAAAAACATCTTTAGCTAACCTGCACAAGGTTGATTGGGTATTCGGGTAGATGGAAGGAACATAAATTCGATGCTTTTACCACATTATATACTCCATTAAATTGGGTTTAATGAAAACCGTGTTTTCCTCAATGAAAGAATATCGTATAAATATTCCGTGTATATACTCGAGAGGTCTGATGAATAGCACGAAATAAATAAGTAGGTAAATGGAATATATAAGGCGAATATTTTCTATCTTTCACATTTTATTTAGTGAACGAAACGTTGCTTTGTTCAGGGCGTGTATTCGAGTTGTTCAACATCATTAATGTGGTACAAAAATTCTGAACGAATTTTTAGAATGAAATATTTCCGAGTAAGGGTTATCTTGGTATACACCAAGCACAAAAATTAAGGGATGTAAAAAATGCTAAATTTTTAGGTGATTTTCAAATGGTTGTAACTTGAGGAAAAATAGTCGCAGAGTAATTAAAAAAAAAGCAAATTGAAGCCCCAAGTCTCTAGTTTTCTAATTTTTTTTACCATCAGCAGTTTTTGGGTAATCATAAAAAAACCATCGGAAAAATATTTCAAAATTTTGGCTTGCCTTTCAGAAGGTCCACGGACTTCAATAATTTGTTTTCAGTGATTTCATTATAAAGCTTTTTTAGATAATTTTATCCTCTTTAATTTGAGTGGTCTAAAAGCCTGTACGGCGATTTTTCGCTGAATTATCGTCGTTCAAAGCAAAAAAGTGTGTTGATTTTTGGTAATTAATTACTCGGGAAATAATGATCGTACAGAAAATTCAAGTACGGTTTTAAAAACTACAAAGTATTCTTTACAAGTGGTAGTTATTGGTTTTTGAAAAAAAAATTCGGTGTGAGGTTGAAAAAGAGGTAAAAAATTGCGTATTTCGGGATATTCGCTTAACTTGGCATAACTTTGCAAATAATGGATAGACTAAGAATGTTGACTATTTCTTCTCAACCTCACAGTATCCCAAAGAAACCCTGAATATTTCAAAGCGCCGCGATTTTTTTTCCTAAATTTACCGTTTTGTTAAAAATCAATTTAAGGTTGAGTCTTTCATTTTTTTTATTCGTTTTTTGAGGTTAAAAATGTATTTTTTAGCAATAATCCATTTTTTTTACCAAAAATGTTAATTGTTGTAAGAAACAAACGGGAAAAATTTGTTTATAAACAAAAGATCAAACTGATTTTTTTGCTTTGAACGACGATAACTCAGAGAATAATCATCGTGCAAGGCTTTTAGGTCGCTCAAATTAAAGAGGATAAAATTAATTAAAAAAGCTTTATGATGAAATCACTGAAAACAATTTATTGAAATCCGTGGACTTTATAAAAGGCAAGCAGAAATTTGGAAAATATTTTTCCGATGGCTTTCTTATGATTATTTATTCAAAAACTGCTATTGGTAAAATTTGTTTAACTCAAGATTTGAAAACTAGAAACCTGAAGCTTCAATTTGCTTTTTTAAAATTGCTTTGCGACTATTTTTCTTCAAGTTACATCCCTTTGAAAATCACCTAAAAATTTAGCATTTTCTTACATCCCTTAATTTTTGTGTCTAGTGTATAATGTAAACGTGTTCTAAAATAGATCTTTGAGCTTTTAAAAAGGCATTTGGCAATAACGTATAAAATATTAATTTTTCTACAATACAAATTTTACTATACCTGAAAATGCAGTTAGAACACATTTAGTTTCATTTACATCGCCTTTGATAAACACTTATGTTTTCGTTGGTGATTATTTAAGCATGTATGTAATGAGCTCTATTATACAACTAGTGGTTCAAGCTTATTACATATTCATTTTCATTAAATAACAATTGATTAAAGATAAGTAAATATTTATTCAAACTAGAAGTAGTTATGTTATGTTGCTATAAATATTAATGATATATTAATTACAGATGCAATCAAAGGGAATTATGCGGTATAATTTACATATTATTGAAACAAATCTGGCTTGTCATCATATCAACCAATTTCATGCATCCTTCCGCTTTGATTGTACAGAAAATTATAATTTAAATGAAACTATAAGTGCAACACTTACTATTCATTTCATCCCTATTTGCCAAATAAAAAAACTCTTAATCTTTCCGATAAACGGCTGAGCCTAGCCATAAAAACAAGCCACGGTATGTTTTGAGATTTTTTATTTGGCAAATAGCGATGAAATAAACTATACATTTCCATTTTAGCGATTTTTTTTTTGTCACAATTATTTAACCAAAGTCAAATCTACAAAGTAAATCTCGTTTAGTCATACATCTCACTTACATAATAGAACCCTATTATACAATCTACAATAAACAGCAAACTCTACGCGATAACTACCCGACAGCACTCCAGTTTGTACCATTCCAACTTTTGCCTAAGTGAAAAAAAAAAAAGAACTTTCCTCTCTTTACGGGCGTCTATTCCGCCGAGATTGGGATTTATGCCTGTCCGTTCCCGCAAATGTGGAAGAATATTTCAAGGCCCGTTACCCACCTTGCGCTTATGCGAAGCAACCCCAGAAAGCGGTCTATTAAATTGGGCAATATGTGGTCCGCTTACCCCCATTTGTCCGCCCTTACGGCGTCCCCATCCCCGGCGATGTCCCGAGCGGAAGGCAGCAGAAAATTAAATTAGGAAGTTTCTTAACGAGGGGAGTTTTTTTAAAGAGAGTACGCCACAGTCGTTCTAGTAATGTACTACAGGCACAAAAGTTAAGGGACGTAAAAAATCCAAAATTTTTAGGCGATTTTCAAAGGGCTGTAACGTGGAGAAAAATAGTTGCAGATCAATTTAAAAAAAGAAAATTGAAGGTCCAAGTTTGTAATTTTCAGATCATGAAAACTTTTCATCATCAGCAGTTTATTTATGAGTAATCAAGAAAATATCGGAAAAAATCCAAATTTTGCTTGCGTTTCAAAAGGTCCACGGACTAATTTTTCTTTTCTCAGTGATTGCGGCATAAAGCTTTTTTAGATAACTTTCCTCTTCAATTTGAGCGGTCTAAAAGCCTTGTACGATGATCTCGTACTGAGATATTCTCATTCAAAGCAAAAAAGTCACTTTTGACTTTGGTAATTCATTGCTCGGGAAATAATGATCGTACAGAAATTTCAAGTAGGGTTTTAAAAATTGCAAAGTATTCTTTACAAGTTGTAGTTATTGGTTTTTGATAAAAAAAAATTGGTACGAGAATATTGATTGAAAAAGAGATAAAAAATTGCGTATTTGGGGGTATTTGCTTAACTTGGCATAACTTTGCAAATAACGGACACACTAAGGACGTTGACTGTTTCTTTTCAACCTCAAAGAAACCCTGAAAATTCTAACTAGAAGCGCATTAATTTTTTTTTTTTGTAAAAAAAATCGAAATATCAGTATTCAATTGTATAAAATAAGTTTTGTTGTAGCCTAAGGCGCAACAGGATCGCAGTGCATTTGAAAACTGTCTATGCTATTATGTACTTGTTAACATTGTTACAAAACTTTTTCCAGTCAAATATCTCTAATTTTCATTTTTTTTTTTCGACTAAAACGATCTGAAAATGCATCGAATTTGTTAAAGAAGCCTACAACTGTATATTTATGTGTATACTGCTCGATTGACCTTCGATTATGAAAAACAATCTTTGTTAGTGATATATTTTTATGTTATATCTATAAATAATTATCCACTGTGACTTATGACATGACACACCAGTATCGGTAATGTTAGTCAGCAATGAATAAACAAACAGTAGCAACCACAACAGAGGAAAAATATATGTCAACATTATTGCCAGACCACACATTACATACAAAATATTTCTAAGCAACAAGCCTAAAAAATAAATCTTTAACCAGCAATGTTATTTATATTTTATTTGCACAAAACTTATTTAAAAAGTAAAAGTAATTAAGGAATTTTTATAGATTGGAAGTTTCGTTCAATTCGAATAAAAATATTTCGTTTGGGTCAAAATTAAAATCAACACCACATAAAATTTCATGAGTGAATTAGAAAACATGCCGATATATGTATTATAATAAAAAACTGATTAAAAAACTGAAAATTCCTTTGTGAGATTTTTATCGAATCGACTTCATCGTTTACGTGGTCACTGTAGGTATAGTTGTGGGTAACACAAAGCTCGATGCAATTTTCTAAAGACTAAACCCCTTAATAGTACTTCTGCAACTTTTTATGCTTTGGTGATGCATCAACAAAGCAAAACTTACAGATTACCGCATGTGTGAATCAATTTCTTTGTACTCTGCTTTTTTCCTCTTTCGCATTTTCATTGTGCCACAGTCGTTTTCAAAGTGTAAGTTTTAACGAGTTTTCATGTACACCATCGAACGGCAGTATTCGAGTGAAATATACCACAGACGTGACAGGGTATATAGCGAGCGGCAAAAGTATGGCCCACGGCCCAAATTCGTTAAAGCCACGATACATTGTTGATGAAAAAATCCGGAAACGATCATTTGTTTTCTAATGACTACGTTATCGTATTTTCATCTTTTTTAACTACTAAAAATATCCATAAACGGACGCCACTTTAATTGTTGTTTTAATATTTTTTATTCAATTGTTAATTTTATTTTCAACGACATTAAAATTTGGATCCTTTGTTAACCTGTTTTCTTAGAAAAATCCCTTATAACAAAAGGTATTTTTTTACGATCTTTTAGGATCCGCCAATTTTTCAAAATGAAGAAAAAATGCGAGGTAAAAAATGACGATATCGAAAACAAACCAATCTAGGGAATATCAGTATTCGAAAATAAAAGGCTGCCCAAAATGTATTAGAAACGAGCTATTTCAGGATTAAAAAAATAATTTACTGCAATTTTAGCAAATTAACAACATGTTTGCTGTATAAAACATTTACTGTATAAAACAAAATGTAAAGTTCCTTTATACATTTTTTTGAGGTACAAATTGTTATTAATGAATGGTGGGTTATTTCATGCGCAAACGATTTATTTAACAGACAAAAATATACCAGTAAAGGTTTAAATTGAATATACCTTGGATAATGATGTAGGTGAAAACTGTTTGTCTTAAAATGTGTTAAAATATTCTGTACCTACTCACAGCATACGGTAGGCGAGATAGTTGTATATTTTTGGGTATCACATGATGTACCAGGTCAGGGTACTCAGGCTATAACATCTGGTTCGTACAAAACCAGATGTCGTAGATGAAAAAAACTCGATACAGAACCAATATTAACTTGAAATTGTTACCTGATTAGGATCGCATATTTTCACGTATTTTCCGTACAACTACCCTCAAAAGGGCAGCCCGTACCCCGTCTAGCCCTCGTAAAAGATGTGCTACTTGAAAAACAGAAATATATTTCATCCCAACAATTGCAGACGTCTGCAACTTTATATCCGCTTTCAAATCATATTTCAGGACTCATTTCAGAGGCAACTGAAAATCTGAGACAATCCAACGACCCATAAAATAATAATTGGGTACTTAACAGTCTCTATTTTATGATGACGCGGATAAATGTTTTTTATGAAAGTCTGAAAGAAACTTTGTGATTGTGGCGGACTTTGCGCTTTCTTTTAATTTTCCTCGCCAGCGAAAAGTGACTGGACGACGTTCACGCAGCTAGGGTGACTTCATTAACTTTAATACATTTCCACATTATGCTCGTATCGAAATAAAGTGGTATTTTAAAAGTCTTTTAAGTCCTTAATTAAATACGACGAATTTTTAGTAGAAGCCAATTAAGTAATTAATAATTAAAAACATTACAGAACAATCTTTTTGAAGGGAAAAAATTATTATATTATAGCAGTTTTAAAATTAGACTAAAATTTTCGGGTGGACCAATTCAATAATCGTTCGACGGTCTAGGACAGATTTATTTTATTTCTTTCGTGAGAATAAATAAAGATGATAATTAAAATAAAAACATCATAAAAACTCATTTCTTTAAATTTGACAGCAATTAAAATAAGATAATTTAGATAAGATTTTATAGTAGGTGTAAGTATTTTGGGAATTATCCCAATATATTATAAATAAGAGTGATTTATTATACAGACATTTTTATTTTTGTAGGTGGCTGTTAAATGGCATCCCAAAATGTAAGTATATATAATCAATATGAACCAAAAGGGCCTATGGCTTGATTGTATATTTGGCCATTATATTTTATTCAATGGTAATTGAATTCTTCCCTTATTGCTATCTTGTCTCTTATTTCTATCTCGCTTAAATTTTTGTCTACCATTTGTATCTATTTATTTCTCGGTATGCCTCGTCTTCTTCTTCCGAAAATTCAATTCAATTCACTATCCACTTCAATATTTGCACCATTACAACATTAGTTATGAATAGTTCGTTGTATAATTCCATTAAACCATTATTTGTTGGTCTTTTCGAAAGTTCGTCTACTTTTTTACCTCCGTATATTCTTAGTACTTTCTTTTAGTTATCTCTAATAAATTTTTTCTCTGTAAGTTAAATTTCACTGTTTTGCTATCATAATTTACAACTGCCCCTATTATTGCTTTGTATAATCTTTTTTCAACAATCAATGCAGTCTTCGACTTCAATATGTGACACAGTTCACTCATATACATTATCCCTCCTTTTTCGAATGTCATCCTTTTCTGTACCCTTGTCAGTTATTGTCACCCCTAAATAACCAATCCCCTAAAATGTTCTCGAATTCGTATTGTGATATTTCTGTTATTATTTGGAATTTTCTATTAGTGTTTCACTCCTATCTGTCACCGTCTTCTGCGTTCAGTTGTAAACGTTCATTTGTAGACTTGCCTTTTTAAACTGTCATCTGCATAAACTATTAATTCAACTGTATTTAACTTTTTTTATGTAACCATAACTATATTAAAACGGTAGTTAACATCAGATTTTCTAGCCTTAGATCTCTTTTGATGTTTGTTTTTTAATTATTACTTATATTCTGTATCTGTTAAATATAAGCAAAATGTAAACATTGTTTATATTTAAGCAAAATAGAAAATACCTATTTCGACTTTGTTGCATCGCCAGCACCAGCTCTAAAGTTCTTCACCTAGCGCTTGTCCTCTTCCCGTTAAAAAAATTACATTCACAGCACAACTGAAAACGTGAACTCGCGGAAGTGTTATAACCTCTGACTGTCACGATTTTAAAATGTCACGACCGAGGAAAACTAGAACGTTTTACCGTGTCGTTATTGTCTTGGTCTCACTTGTTAGGACTTACTTACAACTCGCAGCCGGTGTAATCCCCGCTTACGAGCCCCGGTTGCAAAAGGCGAATAAAAGGTATGGAATATTCGAGGAGAAGCACATCTGCACGATTGGTAGTGATTTCTGATTTGCAGGTCCGTATTTCATTGTGAAACGGTTTTACGAGGGTGGAATAACGACCGCTGGAAGCACAGCGATTCTTATATTTATCTCCATGGGAAAGAATATGGGCCATATCTTGAAAGTACAATGTATTTTGATCCGTTTGCCTAAATAAAATTCTTCGATGTTGATAAGAGAATGTCTATCTGATGCTGAGGTTTTGTGCAATGTATTTTAGATCCAAATAAAAAATTACAAAGTTAACCCTTTGTAATTTTAGGACACGGTGATACTTCAGTGCCAGTGGAGACTTACAATAGCCTGATACGTTTCTATAATTAGGTTAACATTTTTCAGAGCGACGCTGCCAATCGCAATCAAAATAAATTTAAAATATTTCAGTCATGTTGTCTTAATATAATATCACAGGAGAAAATGTTCTCTCCCTGTGCATACGAGTATATTTACTTCATCTTGAGACTGGTTACGATGTTCTTCTGGCCAATTCATACATGACAGTGCCACTGAAACAAAAAGTAAACTCACAGCCTTATCACAAAGGCTGGAATTATTAAATGATTGAGGTTATGTTAATATTAGTTAGGTAATATTTTCACAATTCATCAATTTTATTAATTTCATCAATTTTTCATTAACTCTATGATGTGCACTGGTTAAAATTATTATTTAAAACTATCCGTTGTAAAAATCCAAAAGTTGTTTTTATCTACAAATATTTAATTTACGTTTTTGCCTATTCAATATCGGCCTTATCGTGACAAAGGTCACATTATTTTTATCCCAAGGTCGATATATATCGAACTCCAACTACTCGTAATGATAACTAATTTGAAGGTTGTAATTACTGTTCACAAATTTTAGAAAATCGAATAAATTATTGTAAAGTACACCTTACTAAAGATTAAGATTTTTTTACGCACAGTACGAATTTTTAAATGAAAGAACTGCCGATTTATTATGCCGATTAATACGGCAAAAATTATACAAAAATTAGCTATTCCCTATACACAGCATATATTATTTAAAATATTCATCACACACAGCCCTTAGAGCCTCTACTAAGTTACTCCAAGGGTAAAATCTCTTCAAAATTTTAATTATATACACTACTATATTTTTAATAAAAAAGGGAAGATATTTAGGGAACGAAATTAAATGAAAATCCACCACTCAAACACAAAATTATTATATTATAGGGTTGTGTTAAACAATAGGTTTAACACAACCCTGATATTTACCACACACTTGTTTCAGAGCCTCTACTAAGTTCCTGTAAGGGTAAAACCCCTCAAATATTTATTTTTAAGGCACTACAATTTCTCTTATGAATGTTCCATATTTTTGGGGAAAAAAATTAAGAAAAGTCTATCACTCCCGTAGTAGATCTTACGCAATTTTCGTATTTACCAGACATTTCTGTGAGCATTTCAAATATTTTTTTACGGCCGCTACAAGTTTATTCTTTTAATAAGTTTAAATTTTCATTTATATCATTAATAGCAATTATGCTGAATTAATAAAATAACATAATTTGTTCATCTTTATTTGCACAATTCATAAGTAGTGCTTCACTTACATAAGTGTATTGTTGTAAAGATAAATATCTAATACGTGTTAATCGGTATTTGATAGCTACTTATCTAGCAAAATATTTTTATTTTAGAAATTCCTCAAAGTATTTTGTTATCAAGAACTTAAAATAATGAAAAGTCACGTACCTATTCGCTGTGTTTATATAATATTTAATGTACAATCTTATAATATATAACCTTTTGAACATAAAAGCTGTATAGGTATATGTATACAGCGAGTGGCAAAATTTAGTCCAGTTCAGTACCTCTCTAGCAACGTGGGGCCGAGCGTCATCCTGCATAAAAATGAAATTGCCCCAACAAACGGGGCAAATGGCATCGCACATTCTTCTATGATGTTTTCTACGTAGAAATTGTGCATTTACGGATCTCCCCCGTATAGGAACCAAATCCGTGCGACCATCGAAACAAATACATCCCAACAAGATTTTTTGATCCACCAAAAAATGGGATATTCGGGGAAATATTCCAGGCAGCAAACCTTTCTCCTAGACTCCGCCAGACACGTTGACGTCCATCTGGTGAAATAAGACACTTATCTTAGGATCTTCTTTCGTCTGAACACAAAACTCGCTTCCAGTCCTCAATGGTACAATTCACGTGTTCTCTTGCAAAACGCAGTCTAGTATTTTTATATTCTTGGGTGTGCAGTTGTGTAATAGCTGGTCTTCTACTATCCAGTCTTCCTTCATTAAGTCTTATCCTGATCATTCGTCCAATTGCTACATTTCAAGCTGCTAGTAAGGGTTCTACTTAGCTCTAAACTGATAGAATGTCTGTTTCTTTAAGGCGACTTGCATAAGATATCGCTCATCCCTTGCATTTGTAGACTTCCAAGTTCATTGAAACATTTAACTGTTCCACTAATTGTTGATTGTCTAACTCCTACAAATTAGCCACATATCACTGGCTATATACGTTCCTCGTTAATCAGAATTATCGCTTTCAGTGTTTCCTTATTTCTGAATTGCATGGACGATTCATTTCTTCTACTCTAAGCGAACTGGACAAAATGTTTTGTTCACTAAATAAAAAAAAAAAATACTAGCATAACTGAATTTATTATCTTTTACAAATCACTTTAAACGGCGTTAAGTATATTATTAACGAACAATTACAAAGTGTTACTTTACATCTGTCAAACAATTGCAATTGTTTATCAGTAGTAACAGAGGATATCCTAGTCCACCTACACAAAATGTTTAAGGATTGAAAACTTTTAAAAATCATAAGAAATAATGGAAAGTTTTTGTGATCCGTTAATTTTGTCCAGGAGTGCATTTATAGTTCCAAAATACAAATACCTACACTTATACAGGAAATATATATCCGTACGAGTATTTTTGAGTAAAACATAATCAAAAAAAAATAAGTACTTATTTCTTGTTACAAAAAACAGAAGATTAATTAATTAAACAATAGTAACAGAAGTCAATTTTGCCCTCTTTTAAAAACATGATTTGATAACAATGTCATCACCCGAGAACAAGCGACAGCCGGGAATGGATTTCGATATAAAATTATGCGTATTCATAAACTAAAGTCGTAGTCAAATAAAGACAATTTCTGCAGTACTGCGCATACAATTATGCATAAATATAAAAGTACCATTTTAATTTAATTGCATTATTCATCAGTTTTCTGGTAGTAGGAAGGTATATTAAAACAAATGTTATACAAAACATAAACAATTTTTGTTTATATCCGATCCAGGAATTAAATTCCTTTAGCGAGACGATATTTGCACATGAATGCCAACGCGGTATTCCCTGATAGGGATTCGATGGCCTTTTACCCCGAACTTCGTGAATTCTCTCTATATATAACCGTAAACTGCAGCAAGATAGTTGCTTGGCTAAAATATGTTACCAACTAACTTCCTAACATGGTCTAACTTTGTCTATTCGGAGACACCGAGTTTTATTGAAATTAGGGAGGCGACGGTCTATCCGATCCTTATCCAAGTTTAGTCGGGTTAATACAAGTTTGAATAAAAGATATCAGATATTTAGGGACAAAGCGGCCGAATTCGGGGTATAAATGGCAATTGAGACGGCGCCGTTTGCAAAATTAAGCGACGGTAATTGCTGAAGATTGGTATTTAAGAAAATAAACGACCCAGAGTAATGTTTCTAAACAGGGTGCCAAGTTTTCGCACTGATTCATTCGTAGTTTGAAAAACGAATATTCTAATTTTGACAGAATATCTACTGAACATAGAGATATTTTTATCTTGATTGAACATCATCATGATGTCCTATATGGACCTAGAAGGAATAACTAACAGACTCGCAGTTGTTCAATTTTAAAGATATATCACAAATACAGAAATAAAGGTATAAAACCGTAGGAAGTGAACATAAATGCGAATGAAAAGTTAACAAAAACCACCGACTTCCATGTAGTAGTACAATCGTCATTCCAACTGTGCACGAATTGCTCTTAACATCTCTGGCATTATTCTTTGACACTCCTGTAAAATCCATGCCCTCAGCTCCTCTAGATTACCAGGTTTAATGGCATAAATTTAATTTCATCTAGCCCTATAGAAAGAAGTCTAGTGGTGTCAAATCTGGCAATCTGGATGTCCAGTCTATTGGACTTTTTCGTATGATCCATCGATCAGGGAATCTTTGGTCTAAAATTATCCTTTACTCCCACATAATAATGTGAAGCAGCCCCATATTGTTGGCAGAATCGCTCATCTTCGTGCAGATTCTCGTCGTCTTCTAATACTTGGGTGATTATACACTAGGCACAAAAATTAAGGGATGTAAAAAATCCTAAATTTTTAGGTAATTTTCAAGGGGCTGTAACTTGGAGAAAAATAGTCACAGAGCGATTAAAAAAAAGCAAATTAAGGTCGCAAGTTTCTAGTTTTCAGATATTGAGTTAAAAATGTTTTACCATCAGCAGTTTCTGAGTAATCATAAGAAAACCATCGGAAATGTTTTCAAATTTTTGCTTGCCTTTAAAAAGGTCCACGGCTTTCAATAATTTTTTTTCAGTGATTTCATCATAAAGCTTTTTTAGATAATTTTATCTCTTTAATTTGAGTTCTCTAATAGTCTTGTACGATGATTTTTCGCTGAGTTATCATCGATTAAAGCAAAAGTCAGCATTGAGCTTTTAGACCGCTCAAATTAAAGAGGATTGAAAGGCAAGCAGAACTTTGGATTTTTTTTGCGATGGTTTCCTTAGATTACTCAAAAACTGCCGATGGCAAAATATTTTGAACTCAAGAACTATGAAAACTAGAAACTTGGAGTTTCAATTTGTTTTCTTTTAAATTGCTCTGCGACTATTTTTCTCCAAGTTACAGCCCTTCGAAAATCACCTAAAAATGAATGACTTTTTTTACATCCCTTAACTTTTGTGCCTAGTGTATTCTCTAATAAATCAAGATACATTTTTCCAATTAAATTTTCGAGAAAAAAAGATGGCCAACGATATGATCTCGAATGCTCGCCCAGACATTAAGTTTCTCTGGTCCTTGCGTTATAATGTTACCTACAAAGAGAAGGGTTTTCGTCAAACCAATACCTGCAGTTGTGCATGTTGACAGATTCAGTTAAAGAAACTGTATGTTTATCTGAAAAATAGATTTTAGAAACCAAATTCGAATACGTTCAGGCATGAGCTCGCAAAACTGTGAGTGACGATCCCAGTCATCCTTATGTAGCTCATTTAAAGGCTGATTTTATAGGAATAGAATCTGGTGAGTTTAAGGATTCTATGAAGAGAATTCCTGGGCAATCCAGATTGCTCAATACTTTCACATCGCGTTCGATCATTTCGACCAGCTTTATTGGTGATGGCATCTGTGATTTTGTTTTCTATTTTCAACGGAACCAGTATTATCATCAAATGTTCTCAAGTGTTCCATTGTGTACTTGAGTTGAGCGTTTTTATCAGAGAAAACGTTAATTAAAATTAGCAATTTTACTAGTGCAATATAGCGATAATACAATTACCCTGTATAAGATTGCAAAGACAGGAACAACGGTTTAGGGTATACAAATATATTATAATTTTTTTGTTCTTAATAAAGATACATACTCGTACATGCAAAGACTGTTAATCATACGAAGTATAAGGCCATGGAGATATCATTATTTACATCCCACGTAACCTGGGATTATGACCAAACAAAAACACTATCTATGGTGCCCAAAAATAGCATAATATTTTTTGTTTAAACAGGAATTATTTAATTTAAACACTACATATTTACCGTAAACCGGATTTATATTTAATTTGCGGGTAACTTTGACAGTTTTTGGGGCTATATTGACACAGAACGTGTTTGTGTTCTACTTGTGTTGTGATCTTCAATTTAGCGCGAGACAAGAACGCAGGGAAGACGGGGGGGGTCGCCTCTCACTTTGCGCCCGAAGTCATAAAAGTTGCACTAGCTAATAACATTTATTTCACAACTCTTGCACCAAATTCAATTCATATGCCACAGCCCCTAGATGTCGGGGTATTCGCTTCCATGAAAAAACAATGGCGTAAAGTTCTTGATAAATGGAGGCAAAAATTTAGAAGAAGAGGGTTGATCCCAAAAGAGCACATTCCATTATTATTGAAAAAGTTAATAGAGGCTATTACTCCCAAATATCCCCAAACTGTGCTGCGAAAGATTCCGTCGGAGCAGACACAAGAATCAGGAAGAGTTCTCGACGATAGCTTACTCCAATTGCTCAAAGAAACGAGGGGCTACAATTCAGAGAGATTTCGCCACAGAAGAGGCGAAAAAATCCTCCACAGACCAGGAAGTCAATTGATTAATGTTGAAGCACAGTCTTTTGAGGCAACACAAGCTGAAGAGACTATTGAGCAAGATCAAGAGGGAGCAGTTTCCGAGCAAAACGAGGAGGAATCCATTTCGGTGTAAAACGAAGAGGAAGGTATTATTGAGCAAAATAAAGAGAATACTCCAGCAACTGCATCAGCTTTTGGACTTTCCCGAAGACCTGCTGGATCTGCACCCAATTCAAAGAAAAGAATAAGATACAAGGCGAAAAAACTTTATAATTCTAGTTCATCTGAAGATGAAAACATCCCACTGTGAGATGAAGAAAAATAGAGACGAGGCTAACCTGTGCACAATTTGCAAATGTGATTACAATCACTATAATTCAACAAAAGACTGGATCTGCTGCGTCACCTGTCTCCAGTGGGTATGTGGCATTTGTAAGAGAGAATCTAAAAAATTGACTTACGAGTGTGAGCGATGTGAAGTTTCAAGCTGATTTTCTACTTTTCTAAACTTTTCTACTTTTTTTCTATTTTTGTAAACGTTGATTAAGTTTAATTCTTTCTAAGAGATTGTTAATAATAACTGTTAATTATTTATAATGACTGATTTTGACAGAAGACTGATTACAAGGTTGTAACCAAAGTCCTATTAATGAATAAAAAATTGTTTAAATAAATATTTGATTTTTCTTATTCAAAGACTTTTTTATTATGTTTTGCCCTTTAAACAAATATAAAAACGTGAAATCATATATATTTTTTGTTTAAAAGGCGTCAAATAAACCCGTACTATTTTTAACTTTGACTTCTATTCAAAAATAATGCTATGTCAAAGTAACCTAGGACTAGACCTTTTTAAATAAATAAAAAAACTGGGGGTCCAAGGGCGCCATTTCTCACAGATTTTAAAGCCACAGGTTCTATTGGTTTGATAAGCTATAGTGAGCTCGAACTAACGTCTTAATTTTTTGTAAAACCAAGAAAAATCTCTCAAACTATATCTAAGTAGCCCCGGTTTACGGTACTTTCTGAAATACATTGCGTTTTGAAAAGTGCCCTTAAAATAATAAATTCCATCATATTTTTCGAACCGACCGAATGGAGACTGTCGACGTCACCCATACAGACTGTTCTGATTTTGTAACGTGATAACGAAGACCTCGAGACAGTCAACCCAAGTATACAATGGCACTATCCCCGATTACATCGTACGCCTGGTAATTTTCTTTAACCCATTCAATGGACCGGAAAATTACACGGTTACACAAACAGTCGAAGACTTGAATACGAATTAGCATAATAATAAGACTGTCAATTATACGACTTAAAAGCCCATGAAGATGTTATTATTTATATTCCCTTTAACCTGGGATTATGACTAAACGCAAACGCTAGATTACGGCGCCCAAAAATAAATAGTCTTATTTCCTGATTTCTGAATTGATTGGGCCGTTACTTGATGAAAATCCATATTTATACAAAATTAAACCTTTCCTGGTTAGATTTTCACTTTTTATTTGTTAAACATAACAATTGTTTCGCCAACACAGTGGCTTCATCAGATGTTGAGTACATAGACTAAATTTTACAATGTGGAACTGCGTTTATATAACTAGGGTAAGTCTAGGTTTATTACTATGGGATTTCCTACTATTAAACTATCGAATTAAGTTATAAAATTTCAACGGATGTTATCTGTAAATTTTAAACACGATTTTTGGATAGCATATAGAACTAAAATAAATTTAATAATGGGGACGGGTTTGTTTCCATTTGATCATTTGATATGAGTCTTATTTTTTCATTTGAACAGGAAATATTAAGAATCGTCAACTTTTAGTTGACTGGGCGCAATTGTTTTGAGACTTAACTCACAAATTAATACATTATTTCGGGGGAACATATCGAAAGTGTCCCATTACTTTCGTTCTCGATGATACATAAGCAAATGGTAATATCGTTATGGTGCATGGATTTCTTTAAACGGCTTAGAATGATGTATCGTAAACGAGCCTACATGAGTGACTATTTCGTATATTCAATATCCATTAAGGAAAACGGACGTTTTTACAGCTATATGAAGGTTAATCGTAGGCTTTCTAGACATGCACCTGCCATTACGAGGACCGGGAGAACAAGTTCTCTCCCCTAAGGTCTCATCCAGCCATCCCTTATGCCTCTTTGGCACGCCACAATGCTCGTCGACCGGCTAGGCCTTGGTACGCGGTCGTACAGGTGTCTAACGAGGTGGGGCTTTGTTAATTTTCATTGTTGTACACTTTTTCAGTTAATTGCATCGTAATTTCCGAACCAGATTCCCCACGGTGGTATAACTGACGTCGTACACGAACAGACAGACGACGTTATTATGGCGGCCATTAGATGTGACAATACAAGGTTTGTGTGGACGTTTCCCTAACAGGGGGATGATGGCAATGTATTTTCTACCCTTATCTACCTGTTTCAGTCTCAATACATACCTGCTTTGCTGTAAAACCCGGATATATAATATTATATGCATTCCTTACGAAACTTATAGGTATAGATAATAAATCGTCCTGTATAATCCAACATCGTCCAAATACTCTTAGAAATAATTTTCGCATGAATTTAAAACTCGAATAGTGAAGAAATCCATGTGATTTATCCAGAAATATTTCAAAATGATCAAGAATACTTTGCAAAGGTTATATATATATATATATATATATATATATATATATATATATATATATATATATATATATATATATATATATATATATATATATATATATATATATATTCCAGATGGAATATTTATAACATTTATTTTAAAAGGCAATGACTAATGATCATTACTATAATTAAGAAGTACGATTTCTCTTTCTTGAACATTATATTGAAAGTAAAACATGTTTATTGTCATATATTTGGCCGCAATCTCGTCTGTTGACTTATTTAAATCTGTTTAAGTCAACAGACTGTACTGATAATAATATTTACACATAAGAACTAATTGCCAGAGAAACAAATGGCATTTTTAGTACCCACTGTTTCTTAATTTTCAGTTAAATATCTGTAAGGTACTCCTTCATTGTTAAATGACTCCTGTTAAAAACGTGATATGTTTCTAGGAAGTAACAGGGATATGTGACTACAGTAATTACAACCATGTTATAATGATAATTATTATTGTTCCAGTTGGTAAGTGTGCAAGGTGGTATGTCCGTTGTTCATTTACAAATACTGACTTAGAATTAATAATCAGTTTTTAAACATGATTCACGATGTCGAGTGCTGAATTTATATTAATTGGTAGTCTCCACGTGAAATTGGTGTCAACTTGAAACAGGTGTTCACCCAGATAAAATTATATCGGGTATGACAGTCACCACTATCATCAGTCATCTGGGTATTTACCATATCGAATGCCAAGAGAATTAGAATTTAATTTTCTTCTATACTGAAAAAATATACCTATTAATTTCTATGGAGTTTCCTTTTTTTAAGTTAAACCAAATAAAGAATATGTTCGGGTTCAATTTCCTGGAATTTATACTAACAATCTGAAAGCAATGAGTCAACTCCCTGTTGATTTAGCATAATTGTTATATTGAATACCCCCATTATACATAACTTTGGTGAAACAGACTAAATAATTGGAACTAAAAATAGAAATATTTAATTTAGCTTATTGCTGTTTTAAAATATTCTTCTTACTATTTTAACAATTCATTGTTAAAAACAATGAGTTGCTACCTACGTGTGAATGATCCTATTGATCCATTAGGCAGATTTTAACTTTTGACAAGTTAAAAAGACATTACATTAAAATACACCCAGTAAAATTAATCTGTTTTAATATTACCATTTGTTCATTACCTTAACACGCATAACCAGAAAGTGCAATTTGACATGTATGTAAGGTTTTTAAATTGCAACAGTAAACAACTGGATTAAACTGTCATTGTTTACTTCGAACATGAATTCGGCGAATTTGATCGAGCAAAGTTCTTTCACTCACCCGTTATAGTAGGACATGATGAATCGATAAGAGATAAGGCGTAGATAACACCGATAACAGAGGCACAAAATGTCAGTTGGAAATTTATACACACACTACACAATTACAGACACCATGTTGCTTAGAATCGTAGAAAGATGCTGTATCTGGACCAGATGTGTCATGCACAAAACGAATTGCTTAACTATTACCCGACAGCGCTGCCAACTGAAGACAACTGCAGCTGTCGAATGAAGACGTCCAGCTGTTGTTCGCATATTGCTTTCACATTCAGGTTGTTGGTGTATCATTGGTTAATCAACCGTTAAAAATAGTGTGATTATAATCATTAAAGATTGTTTTAAATCATTAATTAGTATTTTGATTTTTGTTTACAAATAAATAAAGAAGAATCGGTATAGAAATAACATGAAAGCCTAGATATAGCTATATAGAGCACCCTCTAGAGATAGTCGTAATGACTACTAAAGATATTGAACAGAAATCTGTATAGCGGGAACTGTCATTTAACCATAGTTCAGCTTTTCACCGCTAGATGAATCTGCCGATATATATAGATCTGTCGATGAATAGCTCAACTATGCCTGAATGAAAGCCCCTGAATACAGATTTCTGTTCAATACTCCTCGTAGTCATTCCAACTAACTCTAGAGTGCGCTCTATATTCTTTCTACGTTTTAAAATTATACGAATCAGATTTACAATATTAAGAGCATTTATTCAACTAACTAAACTAAAATGAAATGAAATAAAAACTTTAAAAATCTATTCCAGTTAAACAAATCAATTGGGATAAACTTAAATAAATTGGAGTCGCTGGCTATCTTCTAGCTTCGAGTGAAGTTTTTGACTTCAGAATCGAATTCGGCATTTTTGAGTTTCGAGTAATATACTGTTATTATGTTCCTGTAACATACTATTATTATGCTGGAGTATTCCTCTTGACACCTGAAGAGTTTTTCTCGGTTTTTTAGAAAACCGTTCGTTTTCTAGTAAAACGAAGGTTACTGCTGTATTAAGCTAGCTCATTTACTTGGCTTTCGATGTAATTTGCGTCGCATCTGGGTTTTTCGAATTTTCTACAAAATAGCCTTGCTATAGTTCATAACTTTTTATCCGCAAAAAAACGTTTTCTCGAGAATTCATCTGAACAAATTCGTATAGACGTAAGAAAGCCTAACAAATACAAGGTGCTCTTGGCTTCGCTCTAAAATCGAAGCATTTCTTGATAGGATTCAGTTTCCAAACCAACGCATTTCTGTCCACACCGGAAGAGTTTTTCTCGGTTTATTGGAAAACCGTCCGTTTTCTAGTAAAACGAAATTTACTGTCGTATCAAGCTAGCTCTTTTACATGGCTTTCGACGTCATTTGCGTCGATTTTGGGTTTCTCGAATTTTCTACAAAATCGCCTTGTTGTTCATCAATTTTTTCCCGCAAAAAAACGTTTTCTCAAGAATTGATCTGAAAAAATTCGTATAGACGTAAGAAAGCCTAACAAATGCAATGGTGTTTTTTGTCTCGCTCTAAATGTGAAGGTTTTCTTGGTGGGATACAATTTCCAGTCCAACGCATTTCTCTCGACACCTGAAGAGTTTTTCTCGGTTTATTAGAAAACCGTCCGTTTTATAGTAAAACGAAGGTTACTGCCGTATTAAGATAGCTCTTTTACATGGCTTTCGGCGTATTTTGCGTCGATTTTGGGTGTCTCGAATTTTCTACAAAATCGCCTTGCTATAGTTCATCAATTTTTTTCCGCAAAAAAACGTTTTCTCAAGAATTGATCTGAAAAAATTCGTATAGACGTAAGAAAGCCTAACAAATGCAACGGTGCTTTTTGTTTCGCTCTAAATGTGAAGGTTCTCTTGGTGGGATACAATTTCCAATCCAACGCATTTCTCTCGACACCTGAAGAGTTTTTCTCGGTTCATTAGAAAACCGTCCGTTTTATAGTAAAACGAAGGTTACTGCCGTATTAAGATAGCTCTTTTACATGGCTTTCGGCGTATTTTACGTCGATTTTGGGTGTCTCGAATTTTCTACAAAATCGCCTTGCTATAGTTCATCAATTTTTTTCCGCAAAAAAACGTTTTCTCAAGAATTGATCTGAAAAAATTCGTATAGACGTAAGAAAGCCTAACAAATGCAATGGTATTCTTAGTTTCGCTCTAAAAGCGAAGGTTTTCTTGGTGGGATACAATTTCCAATCCAACGCATTTCTCTCGACACCTGAAGAGTTTTTCTCGGTTTATTAGAAAACCGTCTGTTTCCTAGTAAAACGAAGGTTACTGTCGTATTAAGATAGCTCTTTTACATGGCTTTCGGCGTATTTTGCGTCGATTTTGGGTGTCTCGAATTTTCTACAAAATCGCCTTGCTATAGTTCATCAATTTTTTTCCGCAAAAAAACGTTTTTTCAAGAATTGATCTGAAAAAATTCGTATAGACGTAAGAAAGCCTAACAAATGCAATGGTATTCTTAGTTTCGCTTTAAAAGCGAAGGTTTTCTTGGTGGGATACAATTTCCAGTCCAACGCATTTCTCTCGACACCTGAAGAGTTTTTCTCGGTTTATTAGAAAACCGTCCGTTTTATAGTAAAACGAAGGTTACTGCCGTATTAAGATAGCTCTTTTACATGGCTTTCGGCGTATTTTGCGTCGATTTTGTGTGTCTCGAATTTTCTACAAAATCGCCTTGCTATAGTTCATCAATTTTTTTCCGCAAAAAAACGTTTTCTCAAGAATTGATCTGAAAAAATTCGTATAGACGTAAGAAAGCCTAACAAATGCAATGGTGTTTTTTGTTTCGCTCTAAATGTGAAGGTTTTCTTGGTGGGATACAATTTCCAGTCCAACGCATTTCTCTCGACACCTGAAGAGTTTTTCTCGGTTTATTAGAAAACCGTCTGTTTCCTAGTAAAACGAAGATTACTGCCGTATTAAGATAGCTCTTTTACATGGCTTTCGGCGTATTTTGCGTCGATTTTGGGTGTCTCGAATTTTCTACAAAATCGCCTTGCTATAGTTCATCAATTTTTTTCCGCAAAAAAACGTTTTCTCAAAAATCGATCTGAAAAAATTCGTATAGACGTAAGAAAGCCTAACAAATGCAATGGTATTTTTTGTTTCGCTCTAAATGTGAAGGTTTTCTTGGTGGGATACAATTTCCAGTCCAACGCATTTCTCTCGACACCTGAAGAGTTTTTCTCGGTTTATTAGAAAACCGTCTGTTTCCTAGTAAAACGAAGATTACTGCCGTATTAAGATAGCTCTTTTACATGGCTTTCGGCGTATTTTGCGTCGATTTTGGGTGTCTCGAATTTTCTACAAAATCGCCTTGCTATAGTTCATCAATTTTTTTCCGCAAAAAAACGTTTTCTCAAGAATTGATCTGAAAAAATTCGTATAGACGTAAGGAAGCCTAACAAATGCAATGGTATTCTTAGTTTCGCTTTAAAAGCGAAGGTTTTCTTGGTGGGATACAATTTCCAGTCCAACGCATTTCTCTCGACACCTGAACAGTTTTTCTCGGTTTATTAGAAAACCGTCCGTTTTATAGTAAAACGAAGGTTACTGCCGTATTAAGATAGCTCTTATACATTGCTTTCGACGTATTTTGCGTCGATTTTGGGTGTCTCGAATTTTCTACAAAATCGCCTTGCTATAGTTCATCAATTTTTTTCCGCAAAAAAACGTTTTCTCAAGAATTAATCTGAAAAAATTCGTATAGACGTAAGAAAGCCTAACAAATGCAATGGAATTCTTAGTTTCGCTTTAAAAGCGAAGGTTTTCTTGGTGGGATACAATTTCCAGTCCAATGCATTTCTCTCGACACCTGAAGAGTTTTTCTCGGTTTATTAGAAAACCGTCCGTTTTATAGTAAAACGAAGGTTACTGCCGTATTAAGATAGCTCTTATACATTGCTCTCGACGTATTTTGCGTCGATTTTGGGTGTCTCGAATTTTCTACAAAATCGCCTTGTTATAGTTCATCAATTTTTTTCCGCAAAAAAACGTTTTGTCAAGAATTGATCTGAAAAAAGTCGTATAGACGTAAGAAAGCCTAACAAATGCAATGGTATTCTTGGTTTCGCTTTAAAAGCGAAGGTTTTCTTGGTGGGATACAATTTCCAGTCCAATGCATTTCTCTCGACACCTGAAGAGTTTTTCTCGGTTTATTAGAAAACCGTCTGTTTCCTAGTAAAACGAAGGTTACTGCCGTATTAAGATAGCTCTTATACATTGCTTTCGACGTATTTTGCGTCGATTTTGGGTGTCTCGAATTTTCTACAAAATCGCCTTGCTATAGTTCATCAATTTTTTTCCGCAAAAAAACGTTTTCTCAAGAATTGATCTGAAAAAATTCGTATAGACGTAAGGAAGCCTAACAAATGCAATGGTATTCTTAGTTTCGCTTTAAAAGCGAAGGTTTTCTTGGTGGGATACAATTTCCAGTCCAACGCATTTCTCTCGACACCTGAACAGTTTTTCTCGGTTTATTAGAAAACCGTCCGTTTTATAGTAAAACGAAGGTTACTGCCGTATTAAGATAGCTCTTTTACATGGCTGTCGGCGTATTTTGCGTCGATTTTGTGTGTCTCGAATTTTCTACAAAATCGCCTTGCTATAGTTCATCAATTTTTTTCCGCAAAAAAACGTTTTCTCAAGAATTAATCTGAAAAAATTCGTATAGACGTAAGAAAGCCTAACAAATGCAATGGTATTCTTAGTTTCGCTTTAAAAGCGAAGGTTTTCTTGGTGGGATACAATTTCCAGTCCAACGCATTCCTCTCGACACCTGAAGAGTTTTTCTCGGTTTATTAGAAAACCGTCCGTTTTATAGTAAAACGAAGGTTACTGCCGTATTAAGATAGCTCTTTTACATGGCTTTCGATATATTTTGCGTCGATTTTGGGTGTCTCGAACTTTCTACAAAATCGCCTTGCTATAGTTTATCAATTTTTTTCCGCAAAAAAACGTTTTCTCAAGAATTGATCTGAAAAAATTCGTATAGACGTAAGAAAGCCTAACAAATGCAATGGTGTTTTTTGTTTCGCTCTAAATGTGAAGGTTTTCTTGGTGGGATACAACTTCCCGTCCAACGCATTTCTCTCGACACCTGAAGAGTTTTTCTCGGTTTATTAGAAAACCGTCCGTCTTATAGTAAAACGAAGGTTACTGCCGTATTAAGATAGCTCTTTTACATGGCTTTCGATGTATTTTGCGTCGATTTTGGGTGTCTCGAATTTTCTACAAAATCGCCTTGCTATAGTTCATCAATTTTTTTCCGCAAAAAAACGTTTTCTCAAGAATTAATCTGAAAAAATTCGTATAGACGTAAGAAAGCCTAACAAATGCAATGGTTTTCTTAGTTTCGCTTTAAAAGCGAAGGTTTTCTTGGTGGGATACATTTTCCAGTCCAACGCATTTCTCTCGACACCTGAAGAGTTTTTCTCGGTTTATTAGAAAACCGTCCGTTTTATAGTAAGACGAAGGTTACTGCCGTATTAAGATAGCTCTTATACATTGCTTTCGACGTATTTTGCGTCGATTTTGGGTGTCTCGAATTTTCTACAAAATCGCCTTGCTATAGTTCATCAATTTTTTTCCGCAAAAAAACGTTTTGTCAAGAATTGATCTGAAAAAATTCGTATAGACGTAAGAAAGCCTAACAAATGCAATGGTATTCTTAGTTTCGCTTTAAAAGCGAAGGTTTTCTTGGTGGGATACAATTTCCAGTCCAATGCATTTCTCTCGACACCTGAAGAGTTTTTCTCGGTTTATTAGAAAACCGTCCGTTTTATAGTAAAACGAAGGTTACTGCCGTATTAAGATAGCTCTTATACATTGCATTCGACGTATTTTGCGTCCATTTTGGGTGTCTCGAATTTTCTACAAAATCGCCTTGCTATAGTTCATCAATTTTTTTCCGCAAAAAAACGTTTTCTCAAGAATTGATCTGAAAAAATTCGTATAGACGTAAGAAAGCCTAACAAATGCAATGGTATTCTTAGTTTCGCTTTAAAAGCGAAGGTTTTCTTGGTGGGATACAATTTCCAGTCCAATGCATTTCTCTCGACACCTGAAGAGTTTTTCTCGGTTTATTAGAAAACCGTCTGTTTCCTAGTAAAACGAAGATTACTGCCGTATTAAGATAGCTCTTTTACATGGCTTTCGGCGTATTTTGTGTCGATTTTGGGTGTCTCGAATTTTCTACAAAATCGCCATGCTATAGTTCATCAATTTTTTTCCGCAAAAAAACGTTTTCTCAAGAATTGATCTGAAAAAATTCGTATAGACGTAAGAAAGCCTAACAAATGCAATGGTATTCTTGGTTTCGCTTTAAAAGCGAAGGTTTTCTTGGTGGGATACAATTTCCAGTCCAATGCATTTCTCTCGACACCTGAAGAGTTTTTCTCGGTTTATTAGAAAACCGTCTGTTTCCTAGTAAAACGAAGATTACTGCCGTATTAAGATAGCTCTTATACATTGCTTTCGACGTATTTTGCGTCGATTTTGGGTGTCTCGAATTTTCTACAAAATCGCCTTGCTATAGTTCATCAATTTTTTTCCGCAAAAAAACGTTTTGTCAAGAATTGATCTGAAAAAATTCGTATAGACGTAAGAAAGCCTAACAAATGCAATGGTATTCTTGGTTTCGCTTTAAAAGCGAAGGTTTTCTTGGTGGGATACAATTTCCAGTCCAATGCATTTCTCTCGACACCTGAAGAGTTTTTCTCGGTTTATTAGAAAACCGTCTGTTTCCTAGTAAAACGAAGGTTACTGCCGTATTAAGATAGCTCTTATACATTGCTTTCGACGTATTTTGCGTCGATTTTGGGTGTCTCGAATTTTCTACAAAATCGCCTTGCTATAGTTCATCAATTTTTTTCCGCAAAAAAACGTTTTCTCAAGAATTGATCTGAAAAAATTCGTATAGACGTAAGGAAGCCTAACAAATGCAATGGTATTCTTAGTTTCGCTTTAAAAGCGAAGGTTTTCTTGGTGGGATACAATTTCCAGTCCAACGCATTTCTCTCGACACCTGAACAGTTTTTCTCGGTTTATTAGAAAACCGTCCGTTTTATAGTAAAACGAAGGTTACTGCCGTATTAAGATAGCTCTTTTACATGGCTTTCGGCGTATTTTGCGTCGATTTTGTGTGTCTCGAATTTTCTACAAAATCGCCTTGCTATAGTTCATCAATTATTTTCCGCAAAAAAACGTTTTCTGAAGAATTAATCTGAAAAAATTCGTATAGACGTAAGAAAGCCTAACAAATGCAATGGTATTCTTAGTTTCGCTTTAAAAGCGAAGGTTTTCTTGGTGGGATACAATTTCCAGTCCAACGCATTCCTCTCGACACCTGAAGAGTTTTTCTCGGTTTATTAGAAAACCGTCCGTTTTATAGTAAAACGAAGGTTACTGCCGTATTAAGATAGCTCTTTTACATGGCTTTCGATATATTTTGCGTCGATTTTGGGTGTCTCGAACTTTCTACAAAATCGCCTTGCTATAGTTTATCAATTTTTTTCCGCAAAAAAACGTTTTCTCAAGAATTGATCTGAAAAAATTCGTATAGACGTAAGAAAGCCTAACAAATGCAATGGTGTTTTTTGTTTCGCTCTAAATGTGAAGGTTTTCTTGGTGGGATACAACTTCCAGTCCAACGCATTTCTCTCGACACCTGAAGAGTTTTTCTCGGTTTATTAGAAAACCGTCCGTTTTATAGTAAAACGAAGGTTACTGCCGTATTGAGATAGCTCTTTTACATGGCTTTCGATGTATTTTGCGTCGATTTTGGGTGTCTCGAATTTTCTACAAAATCGCCTTGCTATAGTTCATCAATTTTTTTCCGCAAAAAAACGTTTTCTCAAAAATCGATCTGAAAAAATTCGTATAGACGTAAGAAAGCCTAAGAAATGCAATGGTGTTTTTTGTTTCGCTCTAAATGTGAAGGTTTTCTTGGTGGGATACAATTTCCAGTCCAACGCATTTCTCTCGACACCTGAAGAGTTTTTCTCGGTTTATTAGAAAACCGTCCGTTTTATAGTAAAACGAAGGTTACTGCCGTATTAAGATAGCTCTTTTACATGGCTTTCGGCGTATTTTGCGTCGATTTTGGGTGTCTCGAACTTTCTACAAAATCGCCTTGCTATAGTTCATCAATTTTTTTCCGCAAAAAAACGTTTTCTCAAGAATTGATCTGAAAAAATTCGTATAGACGTAAGGAAGCCTAACAAATGCAATGGTATTCTTAGTTTCGCTTTAAAAGCGAAGGTTTTCTTGGTGGGATACAATTTCCAGTCCAAGGCATTTCTCTCGACACCTGAAGAGTTTTTCTCGGTTTATTAGAAAACCGTCTGTTTCCTAGTAAAACGAAGATTACTGCCGTATTAAGATAGCTCTTTTACATGGCTTTCGGCGTAATTTGTGTCGATTTTGGGTGTCTCGAATTTTCTACAAAATCGCCTTGCTATAGTTCATCAATTTTTTTCCGCAAAAAAACGTTTTGTCAAGAATTGATCTGAAAAAATTCGTATAGACGTAAGAAAGCCTAACAAATGCAATGGTATTCTTGGTTTCGCTTTAAAAGCGAAGGTTTTCTTGGTGGGATACAATTTCCAGTCCAATGCATTTCTCTCGACACCTGAAGAGTTTTTCTCGGTTTATTAGAAAACCGTCTGTTTCCTAGTAAAACGAAGATTACTGCCGTATTAAGATAGCTCTTTTACATGGCTTTCGGCGTAATTTGTGTCGATTTTGGGTGTCTCGAATTTTCTACAAAATCGCCTTGCTATAGTTCATCAATTTTTTTCCGCAAAAAAACGTTTTGTCAAGAATTGATCTGAAAAAATTCGTATAGACGTAAGAAAGCCTAACAAATGCAATGGTATTCTTGGTTTCGCTTTAAAAGCGAAGGTTTTCTTGGTGGGATACAATTTCCAGTCCAATGCATTTCTCTCGACACCTGAAGAGTTTTTCTCGGTTTATTAGAAAACCGTCTGTTTCCTAGTAAAACGAAGATTACTGCCGTATTAAGATAGCTCTTTTACATGGCTTTCGGCGTAATTTGTGTCGATTTTGGGTGTCTCGAATTTTCTACAAAATCGCCTTGCTATAGTTCATCAATTTTTTTCCGCAAAAAAACGTTTTGTCAAGAATTGATCTGAAAAAATTCGTATAGACGTAAGAAAGCCTAACAAATGCAATGGTATTCTTGGTTTCGCTTTAAAAGCGAAGGTTTTCTTGGTGGGATACAATTTCCAGTCCAATGCATTTCTCTCGACACCTGAAGAGTTTTTCTCGGTTTATTAGAAAACCGTCTGTTTCCTAGTAAAACGAAGATTACTGCCGTATTAAGATAGCTCTTTTACATGGCTTTCGGCGTAATTTGTGTCGATTTTGGGTGTCTCGAATTTTCTACAAAATCGCCTTGCTATAGTTCATCAATTTTTTCCGCAAAAAAACGTTTTGTCAAGAATTAATCTGAAAAAATTCGTATAGACGTAAGAAAGCCTAACAAATGCAATGGTATTCTTGGTTTCGCTTTAAAAGCGAAGGTTTTCTTGGTGGGATACAATTTCCAGTCCAATGCATTTCTCTCGACACCTGAAGAGTTTTTCTCGGTTTATTAGAAAACCGTCTGTTTCCTAGTAAAACGAAGATTACTGCCGTATTAAGATAGCTCTTTTACATGGCTTTCGGCGTAATTTGTGTCGATTTTGGGTGTCTCGAATTTTCTACAAAATCGCCTTGCTATAGTTCATCAATTTTTTTCCGCAAAAAAACGTTTTGTCAAGAATTGATCTGAAAAAATTCGTATAGACGTAAGAAAGCCTAACAAATGCAATGGTATTCTTGGTTTCGCTTTAAAAGCGAAGGTTTTCTTGGTGGGATACAATTTCCAGTCCAATGCATTTCTCTCGACACCTGAAGAGTTTTTCTCGGTTTATTAGAAAACCGTCTGTTTCCTAGTAAAACGAAGATTACTGCCGTATTAAGATAGCTCTTTTACATGGCTTTCGGCGTAATTTGTGTCGATTTTGGGTGTCTCGAATTTTCTACAAAATCGCCTTGCTATAGTTCATCAATTTTTTTCCGCAAAAAAACGTTTTGTCAAGAATTGATCTGAAAAAATTCGTATAGACGTAAGAAAGCCTAACAAATGCAATGGTATTCTTGGTTTCGCTTTAAAAGCGAAGGTTTTCTTGGTGGGATACAATTTCCAGTCCAATGCATTTCTCTCGACACCTGAAGAGTTTTTCTCGGTTTATTAGAAAACCGTCTGTTTCCTAGTAAAACGAAGATTACTGCCGTATTAAGATAGCTCTTTTACATGGCTTTCGGCGTAATTTGTGTCGATTTTGGGTGTCTCGAATTTTCTACAAAATCGCCTTGCTATAGTTCATCAATTTTTTTCCGCAAAAAAACGTTTTGTCAAGAATTGATCTGAAAAAATTCGTATAGACGTAAGAAAGCCTAACAAATGCAATGGTATTCTTGGTTTCGCTTTAAAAGCGAAGGTTTTCTTGGTGGGATACAATTTCCAGTCCAATGCATTTCTCTCGACACCTGAAGAGTTTTTCTCGGTTTATTAGAAAACCGTCTGTTTCCTAGTAAAACGAAGATTACTGCCGTATTAAGATAGCTCTTTTACATGGCTTTCGGCGTAATTTGTGTCGATTTTGGGTGTCTCGAATTTTCTACAAAATCGCCTTGCTATAGTTCATCAATTTTTTCCGCAAAAAAACGTTTTGTCAAGAATTAATCTGAAAAAATTCGTATAGACGTAAGAAAGCCTAACAAATGCAATGGTATTCTTGGTTTCGCTTTAAAAGCGAAGGTTTTCTTGGTGGGATACAATTTCCAGTCCAATGCATTTCTCTCGACACCTGAAGAGTTTTTCTCGGTTTATTAGAAAACCGTCTGTTTCCTAGTAAAACGAAGATTACTGCCGTATTAAGATAGCTCTTTTACATGGCTTTCGGCGTAATTTGTGTCGATTTTGGGTGTCTCGAATTTTCTACAAAATCGCCTTGCTATAGTTCATCAATTTTTTTCCGCAAAAAAACGTTTTGTCAAGAATTGATCTGAAAAAATTCGTATAGACGTAAGAAAGCCTAACAAATGCAATGGTATTCTTGGTTTCGCTTTAAAAGCGAAGGTTTTCTTGGTGGGATACAATTTCCAGTCCAACGCATTTCTCTCGACACCTGAAGAGTTTTTCTCGGTTTATTAGAAAACCGTCCGTTTTATAGTAAAACGAAGGTTACTGCCGTATTAAGATAGCTCTTATACATTGCTTTCGACGTATTTTGCGTCGATTTTGGGTGTCTCGAATTTTCTACAAAATCGCCTTGCTATAGTTCATCAATTTTTTTCCGCAAAAAAACGTTTTGTCAAGAATTGATCTGAAAAAATTCGTATAGACGTAAGAAAGCCTAACAAATGCAATGGTATTCTTGGTTTCGCTTTAAAAGCGAAGGTTTTCTTGGTGGGATACAATTTCCAGTCCAATGCATTTCTCTCGACACCTGAAGAGTTTTTCTCGGTTTATTAGAAAACCGTCCGTTTTATAGTAAAACGAAGGTTACTGCCGTATTAAGATAGCTCTTATACATTGCTTTCGACGTATTTTGCGTCGATTTTGGGTGTCTCGAATTTTCTACAAAATCGCCTTGCTATAGTTCATCAATTTTTTTCCGCAAAAAAACGTTTTGTCAAGAATTGATCTGAA
Source organism: Rosalia funebris (assembly GCA_037954035.1). Classification (NCBI taxonomy): domain Eukaryota; kingdom Metazoa; phylum Arthropoda; class Insecta; order Coleoptera; family Cerambycidae; genus Rosalia; species Rosalia funebris. The sequence continues at coordinate 21,706,956 of JAZFAV010000039.1, read as the reverse complement.
AAAATTCGTATAGACGTAAGAAAGCCTAACAAATGCAATGGTATTCTTGGTTTCGCTTTAAAAGCGAAGGTTTTCTTGGTGGGATACAATTTCCAGTCCAACGCATTTCTCTCGACACCTGAAGAGTTTTTCTCGGTTTATTAGAAAACCGTCTGTTTCCTAGTAAAACGAAGATTACTGCCGTATTAAGATAGCTCTTTTACATGGCTTTCGGCGTATTTTGCGTCGATTTTGGGTGTCTCGAATTTTCTACAAAATCGCCTTGCTATAGTTCATCAATTTTTTTCCGCAAAAAAACGTTTTCTCAAGAATTGATCTGAAAAAATTCGTATAGACGTAAGGAAGCCTAACAAATGCAATGGTATTCTTAGTTTCGCTTTAAAAGCGAAGGTTTTCTTGGTGGGATACAATTTCCAGTCCAACGCATTTCTCTCGACACCTGAAGAGTTTTTCTCGGTTTATTAGAAAACCGTCTGTTTCCTAGTAAAACGAAGATTACTGCCGTATTAAGATAGCTCTTTTACATGGCTTTCGGCGTATTTTGTGTCGATTTTGGGTGTCTCGAATTTTCTACAAAATCGCCTTGCTATAGTTCATCAATTTTTTTCCGCAAAAAAACGTTTTCTCAAGAATTGATCTGAAAAAATTCGTATAGACGTAAGGAAGCCTAACAAATGCAATGGTATTCTTAGTTTCGCTTTAAAAGCGAAGGTTTTCTTGGTGGGATACAATTTCCAGTCCAACGCATTTCTCTCGACACCTGAAGAGTTTTTCTCGGTTTATTAGAAAACCGTCCGTTTTATAGTAAAACGAAGGTTACTGCCGTATTAAGATAGCTCTTTTACATGGCTTTCGGCGTATTTTGCGTCGATTTTGGGTGTCTCGAATTTTCTACAAAATCGCCTTGCTATAGTTCATCAATTTTTTTCCGAAAAAAAACGTTTTCTCAAGAATTGATCTGAAAAAATTCGTATAGACGTAAGGAAGCCTAACAAATGCAATGGTATTCTTAGTTTCGCTTTAAAAGCGAAGGTTTTCTTGGTGGGATACAATTTCCAGTCCAACGCATTTCTCTCGACACCTGAAGAGTTTTTCTCGGTTTATTAGAAAACCGTCTGTTTCCTAGTAAAACGAAGATTACTGCCGTATTAAGATAGCTCTTTTACATGGCTTTCGGCGTATTTTGCGTCGATTTTGGGTGTCTCGAATTTTCTACAAAATCGCCTTGCTATAGTTCATCAATTTTTTTCCGCAAAAAAACGTTTTCTCAAGAATTGATCTGAAAAAATTCGTATAGACGTAAGGAAGCCTAACAAATGCAATGGTGTTTTTTGTTTCGCTCTAAATGTGAAGGTTTTCTTGGTGGGATACAATTTCCAGTCCAACGCATTTCTCTCGACACCTGAAGAGTTTTTCTCGGTTTATTAGAAAACCGTCTGTTTCCTAGTAAAACGAAGATTACTGCCGTATTAAGATAGCTCTTTTACATGGCTTTCGGCGTATTTTGCGTCGATTTTGGGTGTCTCGAATTTTCTACAAAATCGCCTTGCTATAGTTCATCAATTTTTTTCCGCAAAAAAACGTTTTCTCAAGAATTGATCTGAAAAAATTCGTATAGACGTAAGGAAGCCTAACAAATGCAATGGTATTCTTAGTTTCGCTTTAAAAGCGAAGGTTTTCTTGGTGGGATACAATTTCCAGTCCAACGCATTTCTCTCGACACCTGAAGAGTTTTTCTCGGTTTATTAGAAAACCGTCTGTTTCCTAGTAAAACGAAGATTACTGCCGTATTAAGATAGCTCTTTTACATGGCTTTCGGCGTATTTTGCGTCGACTTTGGGTGTCTCGAATTTTCTACAAAATCGCCTTGCTATAGTTCATCAATTTTTTTCCGCAAAAAAACGTTTTCTCAAGAATTGATCTGAAAAAATTCGTATAGACGTAAGGAAGCCTAACAAATGCAATGGTATTCTTAGTTTCGCTTTAAAAGCGAAGGTTTTCTTGGTGGGATACAATTTCCAGTCCAACGCATTTCTCTCGACACCTGAAGAGTTTTTCTCGGTTTATTAGAAAACCGTCTGTTTCCTAGTAAAACGAAGATTACTGCCGTATTAAGATAGCTCTTTTACATGGCTTTCGGCGTATTTTGCGTCGATTTTGGGTGTCTCGAATTTTCTACAAAATCGCCTTGCTATAGTTCATCAATTCTTTTCCGCAAAAAAACGTTTTCTCAAGAATTGATCTGAAAAAATTCGTATAGACGTAAGGAAGCCTAACAAATGCAATGGTATTCTTAGTTTCGCTTTAAAAGCGAAGGTTTTCTTGGTGGGATACAATTTCCAGTCCAACGCATTTCTCTCGACACCTGAAGAGTTTTTCTCGGTTTATTAGAAAACCGTCTGTTTCCTAGTCAAACGAAGATTACTGCCGTATTAAGATAGCTCTTTTACATGGCTTTCGGCGTATTTTGCGTCGATTTTGGGTGTCTCGAATTTTCTACAAAATCGCCTTGCTATAGTTCATCAATTTTTTTCCGCAAAAAAACGTTTTCTCAAGAATTGATCTGAAAAAATTCGTATAGACGTAAGGAAGCCTAACAAATGCAATGGTATTCTTAGTTTCGCTTTAAAAGCGAAGGTTTTCTTGGTGGGATACAATTTCCAGTCCAACGCATTTCTCTCGACACCTGAAGAGTTTTTCTCGGTTTATTAGAAAACCGTCCGTTTTATAGTAAAACGAAGGTTACTGCCGTATTAAGATAGCTCTTTTACATGGCTTTCGGCGTATTTTGCGTCGATTTTGTGTGTCTCGAATTTTCTACAAAATCGCCTTGCTATAGTTCATCAATTTTTTTCCGCAAAAAAACGTTTTCTCAAGAATTGATCTGAAAAAATTCGTATAGACGTAAGAAAGCCTAACAAATGCAATGGTGTTTTTTGTTTCGCTCTAAATGTGAAGGTTTTCTTGGTGGGATACAATTTCCAGTCCAACGCATTTCTCTCGACACCTGAAGAGTTTTTCTCGGTTTATTAGAAAACCGTCCGTTTTATAGTAAAACGAAGGTTACTGCCGTATTAAGATAGCTCTTTTACATGGCTTTCGGCGTATTTTGCGTCGATTTTGTGTGTCTCGAATTTTCTACAAAATCGCCTTGCTATAGTTCATCAATTTTTTTCCGCAAAAAAACGTTTTCTCAAGAATTGATCTGAAAAAATTCGTATAGACGTAAGAAAGCCTAACAAATGCAATGGTGTTTTTTGTTTCGCTCTAAATGTGAAGGTTTTCTTGGTGGGATACAATTTCCAGTCCAACGCATTTCTCTCGACACCTGAAGAGTTTTTCTCGGTTTATTAGAAAACCGTCCGTTTTATAGTAAAACGAAGGTTACTGCCGTATTAAGATAGCTCTTTTACATGGCTTTCGGCGTATTTTGCGTCGATTTTGTGTGTCTCGAATTTTCTACAAAATCGCCTTGCTATAGTTCATCAATTTTTTTCCGCAAAAAAACGTTTTCTCAAGAATTGATCTGAAAAAATTCGTATAGACGTAAGAAAGCCTAACAAATGCAATGGTGTTTTTTGTTTCGCTCTAAATGTGAAGGTTTTCTTGGTGGGATACAATTTCCAGTCCAACGCATTTCTCTCGACACCTGAAGAGTTTTTCTCGGTTTATTAGAAAACCGTCCGTTTTATAGTAAAACGAAGGTTACTGCCGTATTAAGATAGCTCTTTTACATGGCTTTCGGCGTATTTTGCGTCGATTTTGTGTGTCTCGAATTTTCTACAAAATCGCCTTGCTATAGTTCATCAATTTTTTTCCGCAAAAAAACGTTTTCTCAAGAATTGATCTGAAAAAATTCGTATAGACGTAAGAAAGCCTAACAAATGCAATGGTGTTTTTTGTTTCGCTCTAAATGTGAAGGTTTTCTTGGTGGGATACAATTTCCAGTCCAACGCATTTCTCTCGACACCTGAAGAGTTTTTCTCGGTTTATTAGAAAACCGTCCGTTTTATAGTAAAACGAAGGTTACTGCCGTATTAAGATAGCTCTTTTACATGGCTTTCGGCGTATTTTGCGTCGATTTTGTGTGTCTCGAATTTTCTACAAAATCGCCTTGCTATAGTTCATCAATTTTTTTCCGCAAAAAAACGTTTTCTCAAGAATTGATCTGAAAAAATTCGTATAGACGTAAGAAAGCCTAACAAATGCAATGGTGTTTTTTGTTTCGCTCTAAATGTGAAGGTTTTCTTGGTGGGATACAATTTCCAGTCCAACGCATTTCTCTCGACACCTGAAGAGTTTTTCTCGGTTTATTAGAAAACCGTCCGTTTTATAGTAAAACGAAGGTTACTGCCGTATTAAGATAGCTCTTTTACATGGCTTTCGGCGTATTTTGCGTCGATTTTGTGTGTCTCGAATTTTCTACAAAATCGCCTTGCTATAGTTCATCAATTTTTTTCCGCAAAAAAACGTTTTCTCAAGAATTGATCTGAAAAAATTCGTATAGACGTAAGAAAGCCTAACAAATGCAATGGTATTCTTGGTTTCGCTTTAAAAGCGAAGGTTTTCTTGGTGGGATACAATTTCCAGTCCAATGCATTTCTCTCGACACCTGAAGAGTTTTTCTCGGTTTATTAGAAAACCGTCCGTTTTATAGTAAAACGAAGGTTACTGCCGTATTAAGATAGCTCTTTTACATGGCTTTCGGCGTATTTTGCGTCGATTTTGTGTGTCTCGAATTTTCTACAAAATCGCCTTGCTATAGTTCATCAATTTTTTTCCGCAAAAAAACGTTTTCTCAAGAATTGATCTGAAAAAATTCGTATAGACGTAAGGAAGCCTAACAAATGCAATGGTATTCTTAGTTTCGCTTTAAAAGCGAAGGTTTTCTTGGTGGGATACAATTTCCAGTCCAACGCATTTCTCTCGACCCCTGAAGAGTTTTTCTCGGTTTATTAGAAAACCGTCTGTTTCCTAGTAAAACGAAGATTACTGCCGTATTAAGATAGCTCTTTTACATGGCTTTCGGCGTAATTTGTGTCGATTTTGGGTGTCTCGAATTTTCTACAAAATCGCCTTGCTATAGTTCATCAATTTTTTTCCGCAAAAAAACGTTTTCTCAAGAATTGATCTGAAAAAATTCGTATAGACGTAAGAAAGCCTAACAAATGCAATGGTGTTTTTTGTTTCGCTCTAAATGTGAAGGTTTTCTTGGTGGGATACAATTTCCAGTCCAACGCATTTCTCTCGACACCTGAAGAGTTTTTCTCGGTTTATTAGAAAACCGTCCGTTTTATAGTAAAACGAAGGTTACTGCCGTATTAAGATAGCTCTTTTACATGGCTTTCGGCGTATTTTGCGTCGATTTTGTGTGTCTCGAATTTTCTACAAAATCGCCTTGCTATAGTTCATCAATTTTTTTCCGCAAAAAAACGTTTTCTCAAGAATTGATCTGAAAAAATTCGTATAGACGTAAGAAAGCCTAACAAATGCAATGGTGTTTTTTGTTTCGCTCTAAATGTGAAGGTTTTCTTGGTGGGATACAATTTCCAGTCCAACGCATTTCTCTCGACACCTGAAGAGTTTTTCTCGGTTTATTAGAAAACCGTCCGTTTTATAGTAAAACGAAGGTTACTGCCGTATTAAGATAGCTCTTTTACATGGCTTTCGGCGTATTTTGCGTCGATTTTGTGTGTCTCGAATTTTCTACAAAATCGCCTTGCTATAGTTCATCAATTTTTTTCCGCAAAAAAACGTTTTCTCAAGAATTGATCTGAAAAAATTCGTATAGACGTAAGAAAGCCTAACAAATGCAATGGTATTCTTGGTTTCGCTTTAAAAGCGAAGGTTTTCTTGGTGGGATACAATTTCCAGTCCAATGCATTTCTCTCGACACCTGAAGAGTTTTTCTCGGTTTATTAGAAAACCGTCCGTTTTATAGTAAAACGAAGGTTACTGCCGTATTAAGATAGCTCTTTTACATGGCTTTCGGCGTATTTTGCGTCGATTTTGTGTGTCTCGAATTTTCTACAAAATCGCCTTGCTATAGTTCATCAATTTTTTTCCGCAAAAAAACGTTTTCTCAAGAATTGATCTGAAAAAATTCGTATAGACGTAAGGAAGCCTAACAAATGCAATGGTATTCTTAGTTTCGCTTTAAAAGCGAAGGTTTTCTTGGTGGGATACAATTTCCAGTCCAACGCATTTCTCTCGACCCCTGAAGAGTTTTTCTCGGTTTATTAGAAAACCGTCTGTTTCCTAGTAAAACGAAGATTACTGCCGTATTAAGATAGCTCTTTTACATGGCTTTCGGCGTAATTTGTGTCGATTTTGGGTGTCTCGAATTTTCTACAAAATCGCCTTGCTATAGTTCATCAATTTTTTTCCGCAAAAAAACGTTTTCTCCAGAATTGATCTGAAAAAATTCGTATAGACGTAAGGAAGCCTAACAAATGCAATGGTATTCTTAGTTTCGCTTTAAAAGCGAAGGTTTTCTTGGTGGGATACAATTTCCAGTCCAACGCATTTCTCTCGACCCCTGAAGAGTTTTTCTCGGTTTATTAGAAAACCGTCTGTTTCCTAGTAAAACGAAGGTTACTGCCGTATTAAGATAGCTCTTTTACATGGCTTTCGGCGTATTTTGCGTCGATTTTGGGTGTCTCGAATTTTCTACAAAATCGCCTTGCTATAGTTCATCAATTTTTTTCCGCAAAAAAACGTTTTCTCAAGAATTGATCTGAAAAAATTCGTATAGACGTAAGAAAGCCTAACAAATGCAATGGTATTCTTGGTTTCGCTTTAAAAGCGAAGGTTTTCTTGGTGGGATACAATTTCCAGTCCAATGCATTTCTCTCGACACCTGAAGAGTTTTTCTCGGTTTATTAGAAAACCGTCCGTTTTATAGTAAAACGAAGGTTACTGCCGTATTAAGATAGCTCTTTTACATGGCTTTCGGCGTATTTTGCGTCGATTTTGTGTGTCTCGAATTTTCTACCAAATCGCCTTGCTATAGTTCATCAATTTTTTTCCGCAAAAAAACGTTTTCTCAAGAATTGATCTGAAAAAATTCGTATAGACGTAAGAAAGCCTAACAAATGCAATGGTATTCTTGGTTTCGCTTTAAAAGCGAAGGTTTTCTTGGTGGGATACAATTTCCAGTCCAATGCATTTCTCTCGACACCTGAAGAGTTTTTCTCGGTTTATTAGAAAACCGTCCGTTTTATAGTAAAACGAAGGTTACTGCCGTATTAAGATAGCTCTTTTACATGGCTTTCGGCGTATTTTGCGTCGATTTTGGGTGTCTCGAATTTTCTACAAAATCGCCTTGCTATAGTTCATCAATTTTTTTCCGCAAAAAAACGTTTTCTCAAGAATTGATCTGAAAAAATTCGTATAGACGTAAGAAAGCCTAACAAATGCAATGGTATTCTTGGTTTCGCTTTAAAAGCGAAGGTTTTCTTGGTGGGATACAATTTCCAGTCCAATGCATTTCTCTCGACACCTGAAGAGTTTTTCTCGGTTTATTAGAAAACCGTCTGTTTCCTAGTAAAACGAAGATTACTGCCGTATTAAGATAGCTCTTTTACATGGCTTTCGGCGTATTTTGCGTCGATTTTGGGTGTCTCGAATTTTCTACAAAATCGCCTTGCTATAGTTCATCAATTTTTTTCCGCAAAAAAACGTTTTCTCAAGAATTGATCTGAAAAAATTCGTATAGACGTAAGGAAGCCTAACAAATGCAATGGTATTCTTAGTTTCGCTTTAAAAGCGAAGGTTTTCTTGGTGGGATACAATTTCCAGTCCAACGCATTTCTCTCGACCCCTGAAGAGTTTTTCTCGGTTTATTAGAAAACCGTCTGTTTCCTAGTAAAACGAAGATTACTGCCGTATTAAGATAGCTCTTTTACATGGCTTTCGGCGTAATTTGTGTCGATTTTGGGTGTCTCGAATTTTCTACAAAATCGCCTTGCTATAGTTCATCAATTTTTTTCCGCAAAAAAACGTTTTCTCCAGAATTGATCTGAAAAAATTCGTATAGACGTAAGGAAGCCTAACAAATGCAATGGTATTCTTAGTTTCGCTTTAAAAGCGAAGGTTTTCTTGGTGGGATACAATTTCCAGTCCAACGCATTTCTCTCGACCCCTGAAGAGTTTTTCTCGGTTTATTAGAAAACCGTCTGTTTCCTAGTAAAACGAAGGTTACTGCCGTATTAAGATAGCTCTTTTACATGGCTTTCGGCGTATTTTGCGTCGATTTTGGGTGTCTCGAATTTTCTACAAAATCGCCTTGCTATAGTTCATCAATTTTTTTCCGCAAAAAAACGTTTTGTCAAGAATTGATCTGAAAAAATTCGTATAGACGTAAGAAAGCCTAACAAATGCAATGGTATTCTTGGTTTCGCTTTAAAAGCGAAGGTTTTCTTGGTGGGATACAATTTCCAGTCCAATGCATTTCTCTCGACACCTGAAGAGTTTTTCTCGGTTTATTAGAAAACCGTCCGTTTTATAGTAAAACGAAGGTTACTGCCGTATTAAGATAGCTCTTTTACATGGCTTTCGGCGTATTTTGCGTCGATTTTGTGTGTCTCGAATTTTCTACCAAATCGCCTTGCTATAGTTCATCAATTTTTTTCCGCAAAAAAACGTTTTCTCAAGAATTGATCTGAAAAAATTCGTATAGACGTAAGAAAGCCTAACAAATGCAATGGTATTCTTGGTTTCGCTTTAAAAGCGAAGGTTTTCTTGGTGGGATACAATTTCCAGTCCAATGCATTTCTCTCGACACCTGAAGAGTTTTTCTCGGTTTATTAGAAAACCGTCCGTTTTATAGTAAAACGAAGGTTACTGCCGTATTAAGATAGCTCTTTTACATGGCTTTCGGCGTATTTTGCGTCGATTTTGGGTGTCTCGAATTTTCTACAAAATCGCCTTGCTATAGTTCATCAATTTTTTTCCGCAAAAAAACGTTTTCTCAAGAATTGATCTGAAAAAATTCGTATAGACGTAAGAAAGCCTAACAAATGCAATGGTATTCTTGGTTTCGCTTTAAAAGCGAAGGTTTTCTTGGTGGGATACAATTTCCAGTCCAATGCATTTCTCTCGACACCTGAAGAGTTTTTCTCGGTTTATTAGAAAACCGTCTGTTTCCTAGTAAAACGAAGATTACTGCCGTATTAAGATAGCTCTTTTACATGGCTTTCGGCGTATTTTGCGTCGATTTTGGGTGTCTCGAATTTTCTACAAAATCGCCTTGCTATAGTTCATCAATTTTTTTCCGCAAAAAAACGTTTTCTCAAGAATTGATCTGAAAAAATTCGTATAGACGTAAGGAAGCCTAACAAATGCAATGGTATTCTTAGTTTCGCTTTAAAAGCGAAGGTTTTCTTGGTGGGATACAATTTCCAGTCCAACGCATTTCTCTCGACACCTGAAGAGTTTTTCTCGGTTTATTAGAAAACCGTCCGTTTTATAGTAAAACGAAGGTTACTGCCGTATTAAGATAGCTCTTTTACATGGCTTTCGGCGTATTTTGCGTCGATTTTGTGTGTCTCGAATTTTCTACCAAATCGCCTTGCTATAGTTCATCAATTTTTTTCCGCAAAAAAACGTTTTCTCAAGAATTGATCTGAAAAAATTCGTATAGACGTAAGAAAGCCTAACAAATGCAATGGTATTCTTGGTTTCGCTTTAAAAGCGAAGGTTTTCTTGGTGGGATACAATTTCCAGTCCAATGCATTTCTCTCGACACCTGAAGAGTTTTTCTCGGTTTATTAGAAAACCGTCCGTTTTATAGTAAAACGAAGGTTACTGCCGTATTAAGATAGCTCTTTTACATGGCTTTCGGCGTATTTTGCGTCGATTTTGGGTGTCTCGAATTTTCTACAAAATCGCCTTGCTATAGTTCATCAATTTTTTTCCGCAAAAAAACGTTTTCTCAAGAATTGATCTGAAAAAATTCGTATAGACGTAAGAAAGCCTAACAAATGCAATGGTATTCTTGGTTTCGCTTTAAAAGCGAAGGTTTTCTTGGTGGGATACAATTTCCAGTCCAATGCATTTCTCTCGACACCTGAAGAGTTTTTCTCGGTTTATTAGAAAACCGTCTGTTTCCTAGTAAAACGAAGATTACTGCCGTATTAAGATAGCTCTTTTACATGGCTTTCGGCGTATTTTGCGTCGATTTTGGGTGTCTCGAATTTTCTACAAAATCGCCTTGCTATAGTTCATCAATTTTTTTCCGCAAAAAAACGTTTTCTCAAGAATTGATCTGAAAAAATTCGTATAGACGTAAGGAAGCCTAACAAATGCAATGGTATTCTTAGTTTCGCTTTAAAAGCGAAGGTTTTCTTGGTGGGATACAATTTCCAGTCCAACGCATTTCTCTCGACACCTGAAGAGTTTTTCTCGGTTTATTAGAAAACCGTCCGTTTTATAGTAAAACGAAGGTTACTGCCGTATTAAGATAGCTCTTTTACATGGCTTTCGGCGTATTTTGCGTCGATTTTGGGTGTCTCGAATTTTCTACAAAATCGCCTTGCTATAGTTCATCAATTTTTTTCCGCAAAAAAACGTTTTCTCAAGAATTGATCTGAAAAAATTCGTATAGACGTAAGGAAGCCTAACAAATGCAATGGTATTCTTAGTTTCGCTTTAAAAGCGAAGGTTTTCTTGGTGGGATACAATTTCCAGTCCAACGCATTTCTCTCGACACCTGAAGAGTTTTTCTCGGTTTATTAGAAAACCGTCCGTTTTATAGTAAAACGAAGGTTACTGCCGTATTAAGATAGCTCTTTTACATGGCTTTCGGCGTATTTTGCGTCGATTTTGTGTGTCTCGAATTTTCTACCAAATCGCCTTGCTATAGTTCATCAATTTTTTTCCGCAAAAAAACGTTTTCTCAAGAATTGATCTGAAAAAATTCGTATAGACGTAAGAAAGCCTAACAAATGCAATGGTATTCTTGGTTTCGCTTTAAAAGCGAAGGTTTTCTTGGTGGGATACAATTTCCAGTCCAATGCATTTCTCTCGACACCTGAAGAGTTTTTCTCGGTTTATTAGAAAACCGTCCGTTTTATAGTAAAACGAAGGTTACTGCCGTATTAAGATAGCTCTTTTACATGGCTTTCGGCGTATTTTGCGTCGATTTTGGGTGTCTCGAATTTTCTACAAAATCGCCTTGCTATAGTTCATCAATTTTTTTCCGCAAAAAAACGTTTTCTCAAGAATTGATCTGAAAAAATTCGTATAGACGTAAGGAAGCCTAACAAATGCAATGGTATTCTTAGTTTCGCTTTAAAAGCGAAGGTTTTCTTGGTGGGATACAATTTCCAGTCCAACGCATTTCTCTCGACACCTGAAGAGTTTTTCTCGGTTTATTAGAAAACCGTCCGTTTTATAGTAAAACGAAGGTTACTGCCGTATTAAGATAGCTCTTTTACATGGCTTTCGGCGTATTTTGCGTCGATTTTGTGTGTCTCGAATTTTCTACCAAATCGCCTTGCTATAGTTCATCAATTTTTTTCCGCAAAAAAACGTTTTCTCAAGAATTGATCTGAAAAAATTCGTATAGACGTAAGAAAGCCTAACAAATGCAATGGTATTCTTGGTTTCGCTTTAAAAGCGAAGGTTTTCTTGGTGGGATACAATTTCCAGTCCAATGCATTTCTCTCGACACCTGAAGAGTTTTTCTCGGTTTATTAGAAAACCGTCCGTTTTATAGTAAAACGAAGGTTACTGCCGTATTAAGATAGCTCTTTTACATGGCTTTCGGCGTATTTTGCGTCGATTTTGGGTGTCTCGAATTTTCTACAAAATCGCCTTGCTATAGTTCATCAATTTTTTTCCGCAAAAAAACGTTTTCTCAAGAATTGATCTGAAAAAATTCGTATAGACGTAAGAAAGCCTAACAAATGCAATGGTATTCTTGGTTTCGCTTTAAAAGCGAAGGTTTTCTTGGTGGGATACAATTTCCAGTCCAATGCATTTCTCTCGACACCTGAAGAGTTTTTCTCGGTTTATTAGAAAACCGTCTGTTTCCTAGTAAAACGAAGATTACTGCCGTATTAAGATAGCTCTTTTACATGGCTTTCGGCGTATTTTGCGTCGATTTTGGGTGTCTCGAATTTTCTACAAAATCGCCTTGCTATAGTTCATCAATTTTTTTCCGCAAAAAAACGTTTTCTCAAGAATTGATCTGAAAAAATTCGTATAGACGTAAGAAAGCCTAACAAATGCAATGGTATTCTTGGTTTCGCTTTAAAAGCGAAGGTTTTCTTGGTGGGATACAATTTCCAGTCCAACGCATTTCTCTCGACACCTGAAGAGTTTTTCTCGGTTTATTAGAAAACCGTCCGTTTTATAGTAAAACGAAGGTTACTGCCGTATTAAGATAGCTCTTTTACATGGCTTTCGGCGTATTTTGCGTCGATTTTGTGTGTCTCGAATTTTCTACCAAATCGCCTTGCTATAGTTCATCAATTTTTTTCCGCAAAAAAACGTTTTCTCAAGAATTGATCTGAAAAAATTCGTATAGACGTAAGAAAGCCTAACAAATGCAATGGTATTCTTGGTTTCGCTTTAAAAGCGAAGGTTTTCTTGGTGGGATACAATTTCCAGTCCAATGCATTTCTCTCGACACCTGAAGAGTTTTTCTCGGTTTATTAGAAAACCGTCCGTTTTATAGTAAAACGAAGGTTACTGCCGTATTAAGATAGCTCTTTTACATGGCTTTCGGCGTATTTTGCGTCGATTTTGGGTGTCTCGAATTTTCTACAAAATCGCCTTGCTATAGTTCATCAATTTTTTCCGCAAAAAAACGTTTTGTCAAGAATTAATCTGAAAAAATTCGTATAGACGTAAGAAAGCCTAACAAATGCAATGGTATTCTTGGTTTCGCTTTAAAAGCGAAGGTTTTCTTGGTGGGATACAATTTCCAGTCCAATGCATTTCTCTCGACACCTGAAGAGTTTTTCTCGGTTTATTAGAAAACCGTCTGTTTCCTAGTAAAACGAAGATTACTGCCGTATTAAGATAGCTCTTTTACATGGCTTTCGGCGTATTTTGCGTCGATTTTGGGTGTCTCGAATTTTCTACAAAATCGCCTTGCTATAGTTCATCAATTTTTTTCCGCAAAAAAACGTTTTCTCAAGAATTGATCTGAAAAAATTCGTATAGACGTAAGGAAGCCTAACAAATGCAATGGTATTCTTAGTTTCGCTTTAAAAGCGAAGGTTTTCTTGGTGGGATACAATTTCCAGTCCAACGCATTTCTCTCGACACCTGAAGAGTTTTTCTCGGTTTATTAGAAAACCGTCCGTTTTATAGTAAAACGAAGGTTACTGCCGTATTAAGATAGCTCTTTTACATGGCTTTCGGCGTATTTTGCGTCGATTTTGTGTGTCTCGAATTTTCTACCAAATCGCCTTGCTATAGTTCATCAATTTTTTTCCGCAAAAAAACGTTTTCTCAAGAATTGATCTGAAAAAATTCGTATAGACGTAAGAAAGCCTAACAAATGCAATGGTATTCTTGGTTTCGCTTTAAAAGCGAAGGTTTTCTTGGTGGGATACAATTTCCAGTCCAACGCATTTCTCTCGACACCTGAAGAGTTTTTCTCGGTTTATTAGAAAACCGTCCGTTTTATAGTAAAACGAAGGTTACTGCCGTATTAAGATAGCTCTTTTACATGGCTTTCGGCGTATTTTGCGTCGATTTTGTGTGTCTCGAATTTTCTACCAAATCGCCTTGCTATAGTTCATCAATTTTTTTCCGCAAAAAAACGTTTTCTCAAGAATTGATCTGAAAAAATTCGTATAGACGTAAGAAAGCCTAACAAATGCAATGGTATTCTTGGTTTCGCTTTAAAAGCGAAGGTTTTCTTGGTGGGATACAATTTCCAGTCCAATGCATTTCTCTCGACACCTGAAGAGTTTTTCTCGGTTTATTAGAAAACCGTCCGTTTTATAGTAAAACGAAGGTTACTGCCGTATTAAGATAGCTCTTTTACATGGCTTTCGGCGTATTTTGCGTCGATTTTGGGTGTCTCGAATTTTCTACAAAATCGCCTTGCTATAGTTCATCAATTTTTTTCCGCAAAAAAACGTTTTCTCAAGAATTGATCTGAAAAAATTCGTATAGACGTAAGGAAGCCTAACAAATGCAATGGTATTCTTAGTTTCGCTTTAAAAGCGAAGGTTTTCTTGGTGGGATACAATTTCCAGTCCAACGCATTTCTCTCGACACCTGAAGAGTTTTTCTCGGTTTATTAGAAAACCGTCCGTTTTATAGTAAAACGAAGGTTACTGCCGTATTAAGATAGCTCTTTTACATGGCTTTCGGCGTATTTTGCGTCGATTTTGTGTGTCTCGAATTTTCTACCAAATCGCCTTGCTATAGTTCATCAATTTTTTTCCGCAAAAAAACGTTTTCTCAAGAATTGATCTGAAAAAATTCGTATAGACGTAAGAAAGCCTAACAAATGCAATGGTATTCTTGGTTTCGCTTTAAAAGCGAAGGTTTTCTTGGTGGGATACAATTTCCAGTCCAATGCATTTCTCTCGACACCTGAAGAGTTTTTCTCGGTTTATTAGAAAACCGTCCGTTTTATAGTAAAACGAAGGTTACTGCCGTATTAAGATAGCTCTTTTACATGGCTTTCGGCGTATTTTGCGTCGATTTTGGGTGTCTCGAATTTTCTACAAAATCGCCTTGCTATAGTTCATCAATTTTTTTCCGCAAAAAAACGTTTTCTCAAGAATTGATCTGAAAAAATTCGTATAGACGTAAGAAAGCCTAACAAATGCAATGGTATTCTTGGTTTCGCTTTAAAAGCGAAGGTTTTCTTGGTGGGATACAATTTCCAGTCCAATGCATTTCTCTCGACACCTGAAGAGTTTTTCTCGGTTTATTAGAAAACCGTCTGTTTCCTAGTAAAACGAAGATTACTGCCGTATTAAGATAGCTCTTTTACATGGCTTTCGGCGTATTTTGCGTCGATTTTGGGTGTCTCGAATTTTCTACAAAATCGCCTTGCTATAGTTCATCAATTTTTTTCCGCAAAAAAACGTTTTCTCAAGAATTGATCTGAAAAAATTCGTATAGACGTAAGAAAGCCTAACAAATGCAATGGTATTCTTGGTTTCGCTTTAAAAGCGAAGGTTTTCTTGGTGGGATACAATTTCCAGTCCAACGCATTTCTCTCGACACCTGAAGAGTTTTTCTCGGTTTATTAGAAAACCGTCCGTTTTATAGTAAAACGAAGGTTACTGCCGTATTAAGATAGCTCTTTTACATGGCTTTCGGCGTATTTTGCGTCGATTTTGTGTGTCTCGAATTTTCTACCAAATCGCCTTGCTATAGTTCATCAATTTTTTTCCGCAAAAAAACGTTTTCTCAAGAATTGATCTGAAAAAATTCGTATAGACGTAAGAAAGCCTAACAAATGCAATGGTATTCTTGGTTTCGCTTTAAAAGCGAAGGTTTTCTTGGTGGGATACAATTTCCAGTCCAATGCATTTCTCTCGACACCTGAAGAGTTTTTCTCGGTTTATTAGAAAACCGTCCGTTTTATAGTAAAACGAAGGTTACTGCCGTATTAAGATAGCTCTTTTACATGGCTTTCGGCGTATTTTGCGTCGATTTTGGGTGTCTCGAATTTTCTACAAAATCGCCTTGCTATAGTTCATCAATTTTTTCCGCAAAAAAACGTTTTGTCAAGAATTAATCTGAAAAAATTCGTATAGACGTAAGAAAGCCTAACAAATGCAATGGTATTCTTGGTTTCGCTTTAAAAGCGAAGGTTTTCTTGGTGGGATACAATTTCCAGTCCAATGCATTTCTCTCGACACCTGAAGAGTTTTTCTCGGTTTATTAGAAAACCGTCTGTTTCCTAGTAAAACGAAGATTACTGCCGTATTAAGATAGCTCTTTTACATGGCTTTCGGCGTATTTTGCGTCGATTTTGGGTGTCTCGAATTTTCTACAAAATCGCCTTGCTATAGTTCATCAATTTTTTTCCGCAAAAAAACGTTTTCTCAAGAATTGATCTGAAAAAATTCGTATAGACGTAAGGAAGCCTAACAAATGCAATGGTATTCTTAGTTTCGCTTTAAAAGCGAAGGTTTTCTTGGTGGGATACAATTTCCAGTCCAATGCATTTCTCTCGACACCTGAAGAGTTTTTCTCGGTTTATTAGAAAACCGTCCGTTTTATAGTAAAACGAAGGTTACTGCCGTATTAAGATAGCTCTTTTACATGGCTTTCGGCGTATTTTGCGTCGATTTTGTGTGTCTCGAATTTTCTACAAAATCGCCTTGCTATAGTTCATCAATTATTTTCCGCAAAAAAACGTTTTCTGAAGAATTAATCTGAAAAAATTCGTATAGACGTAAGAAAGCCTAACAAATGCAATGGTATTCTTAGTTTCGCTTTAAAAGCGAAGGTTTTCTTGGTGGGATACAATTTCCAGTCCAACGCATTTCTCTCGACACCTGAAGAGTTTTTCTCGGTTTATTAGAAAACCGTCCGTTTTATAGTAAAACGAAGGTTACTGCCGTATTAAGATAGCTCTTTTACATGGCTTTCGGCGTATTTTGCGTCGATTTTGTGTGTCTCGAATTTTCTACCAAATCGCCTTGCTATAGTTCATCAATTTTTTTCCGCAAAAAAACGTTTTCTCAAGAATTGATCTGAAAAAATTCGTATAGACGTAAGAAAGCCTAACAAATGCAATGGTATTCTTGGTTTCGCTTTAAAAGCGAAGGTTTTCTTGGTGGGATACAATTTCCAGTCCAATGCATTTCTCTCGACACCTGAAGAGTTTTTCTCGGTTTATTAGAAAACCGTCCGTTTTATAGTAAAACGAAGGTTACTGCCGTATTAAGATAGCTCTTTTACATGGCTTTCGGCGTATTTTGCGTCGATTTTGTGTGTCTCGAATTTTCTACCAAATCGCCTTGCTATAGTTCATCAATTTTTTTCCGCAAAAAAACGTTTTCTCAAGAATTGATCTGAAAAAATTCGTATAGACGTAAGAAAGCCTAACAAATGCAATGGTATTCTTGGTTTCGCTTTAAAAGCGAAGGTTTTCTTGGTGGGATACAATTTCCAGTCCAATGCATTTCTCTCGACACCTGAAGAGTTTTTCTCGGTTTATTAGAAAACCGTCCGTTTTATAGTAAAACGAAGGTTACTGCCGTATTAAGATAGCTCTTTTACATGGCTTTCGGCGTATTTTGCGTCGATTTTGGGTGTCTCGAATTTTCTACAAAATCGCCTTGCTATAGTTCATCAATTTTTTTCCGCAAAAAAACGTTTTCTCAAGAATTGATCTGAAAAAATTCGTATAGACGTAAGAAAGCCTAACAAATGCAATGGTATTCTTGGTTTCGCTTTAAAAGCGAAGGTTTTCTTGGTGGGATACAATTTCCAGTCCAATGCATTTCTCTCGACACCTGAAGAGTTTTTCTCGGTTTATTAGAAAACCGTCTGTTTCCTAGTAAAACGAAGATTACTGCCGTATTAAGATAGCTCTTTTACATGGCTTTCGGCGTATTTTGCGTCGATTTTGGGTGTCTCGAATTTTCTACAAAATCGCCTTGCTATAGTTCATCAATTTTTTTCCGCAAAAAAACGTTTTCTCAAGAATTGATCTGAAAAAATTCGTATAGACGTAAGAAAGCCTAACAAATGCAATGGTATTCTTGGTTTCGCTTTAAAAGCGAAGGTTTTCTTGGTGGGATACAATTTCCAGTCCAACGCATTTCTCTCGACACCTGAAGAGTTTTTCTCGGTTTATTAGAAAACCGTCCGTTTTATAGTAAAACGAAGGTTACTGCCGTATTAAGATAGCTCTTTTACATGGCTTTCGGCGTATTTTGCGTCGATTTTGTGTGTCTCGAATTTTCTACCAAATCGCCTTGCTATAGTTCATCAATTTTTTTCCGCAAAAAAACGTTTTCTCAAGAATTGATCTGAAAAAATTCGTATAGACGTAAGAAAGCCTAACAAATGCAATGGTATTCTTGGTTTCGCTTTAAAAGCGAAGGTTTTCTTGGTGGGATACAATTTCCAGTCCAATGCATTTCTCTCGACACCTGAAGAGTTTTTCTCGGTTTATTAGAAAACCGTCCGTTTTATAGTAAAACGAAGGTTACTGCCGTATTAAGATAGCTCTTTTACATGGCTTTCGGCGTATTTTGCGTCGATTTTGGGTGTCTCGAATTTTCTACAAAATCGCCTTGCTATAGTTCATCAATTTTTTCCGCAAAAAAACGTTTTGTCAAGAATTAATCTGAAAAAATTCGTATAGACGTAAGAAAGCCTAACAAATGCAATGGTATTCTTGGTTTCGCTTTAAAAGCGAAGGTTTTCTTGGTGGGATACAATTTCCAGTCCAATGCATTTCTCTCGACACCTGAAGAGTTTTTCTCGGTTTATTAGAAAACCGTCTGTTTCCTAGTAAAACGAAGATTACTGCCGTATTAAGATAGCTCTTTTACATGGCTTTCGGCGTATTTTGCGTCGATTTTGGGTGTCTCGAATTTTCTACAAAATCGCCTTGCTATAGTTCATCAATTTTTTTCCGCAAAAAAACGTTTTCTCAAGAATTGATCTGAAAAAATTCGTATAGACGTAAGGAAGCCTAACAAATGCAATGGTATTCTTAGTTTCGCTTTAAAAGCGAAGGTTTTCTTGGTGGGATACAATTTCCAGTCCAATGCATTTCTCTCGACACCTGAAGAGTTTTTCTCGGTTTATTAGAAAACCGTCCGTTTTATAGTAAAACGAAGGTTACTGCCGTATTAAGATAGCTCTTTTACATGGCTTTCGGCGTATTTTGCGTCGATTTTGTGTGTCTCGAATTTTCTACAAAATCGCCTTGCTATAGTTCATCAATTATTTTCCGCAAAAAAACGTTTTCT
Organism: Rosalia funebris; assembly: GCA_037954035.1. Lineage (NCBI taxonomy): Eukaryota > Metazoa > Arthropoda > Insecta > Coleoptera > Cerambycidae > Rosalia > Rosalia funebris. Next base: position 21,688,036 of record JAZFAV010000039.1, on the reverse strand, counting down.
GAAGAATTAATCTGAAAAAATTCGTATAGACGTAAGAAAGCCTAACAAATGCAATGGTATTCTTAGTTTCGCTTTAAAAGCGAAGGTTTTCTTGGTGGGATACAATTTCCAGTCCAACGCATTCCTCTCGACACCTGAAGAGTTTTTCTCGGTTTATTAGAAAACCGTCCGTTTTATAGTAAAACGAAGGTTACTGCCGTATTAAGATAGCTCTTATACATTGCTTTCGACGTATTTTGCGTCGATTTTGGGTGTCTCGAATTTTCTACAAAATCGCCTTGCTATAGTTCATCAATTTTTTTCCGCAAAAAAACGTTTTCTCAAGAATTGATCTGAAAAAATTCGTATAGACGTAAGAAAGCCTAAGAAATCCAATGGCACTCTTGGTTCCGCTCTGAATTCGGAGGTTTTCCTGGCAGGATAAAATTACTATTTTTGTTTTGTTTTCAAAATCGGCAGAAAGGGAGAGGGACCAGTTTCGAAAGGGGATCGTCGAAAAAGAAAGAGACAGCGAGGTTTTTACACTTTATTTTAATAGATGCTCTGATATATAACACAGTGAACAGTAATAAATTTATTATAGTTAAACATGCAACTATCATAAAAAAATAACAGGACACATCAATACGAAATCAATGCATCTAATAAGGATGTCGTGTGCGTGTTGTGATGACATTAAAAAATAAATTAAAAAAAATGGTTCGGCAACAAAATAAATTAAAAAATATAAACTTAAAAATTTCTTATAAATTAGAGTCCATAAAAATATTGACATATATAAGCTATCTAAAATACACCTTCACAGGCGGTGAAAAAAAAAAAAAACCAAATAGTAACTCTGTAGAAGTACTCCATAGTTTTCGTAACAATTCATAATTCCTATACAATCTCTAAAATTTAAAAACTTCTCTTTTTATAACAAACTAATATTCGAAGTGCCATTCCCTCACGAGTTACTAGATAGTCTTTTTTTCTGAACAAATTTTCTTTAATCACAATTTGAGTTCCCATATGACGATATGAGCGTCGTTACTGTTAGCATCTCTGCCGATGAACGCGTTCTTAGCCCTGTCCGCCGAGCAGCAGGGCTGCCGGTAATTGACGTACCCCCTGCCGCCCATCAACGTTATGACAGTCCTTCTGGCATTGTCGCACGTATTGTTCTTGTTTTTACCCAACGTCTTTGTGTTTGTCTGTTTATTTACAATAACCGATTTCTCCGCGATCGGAGTCTCCTTTTCTGCGGCGGACACGCTGTTCTCGCACACGCCGTTCAACTGCCGCGAGGCGTTTGAGTTATTTCGCGACACGCTCCTCCCCAGATTGCTAAGCCTCAGAGCCATGCTCTCCTCTGAACCTGAGGAGGTGCACAGGCTGGATGAGCGTGAGTCCACCGACCAGTTGGAGAGGTCCAAGGAGCGCGGCCGAGACACTTTCATTTTCAGTCTTCTGTCCAGGGTGCTTACTTTGTTGGGGATGGCGGCCAGCTCGGGGTCGCTCCGCCTGAGAGATTCGTACACAGGATCCGTCAGGATGTTCTCCTCGCGTTCATAGTCCTTCACGTACATCAGGTCGCTGTAGAGGCCGTACACGTTGTTAGTGTCCCCAGAGCTCTGTGAGGAGGTGCTGGAGGTGGAGAAGATCGAGCCGCCATTGCCAAGACCTGGAATAAAATTAACAATGTGTAAGATAAGATTTTGTAAACTGTGGTGTACGTTGCACATATTTTAATGAAAAAATTTTGTCTATACTTTAAAAAACATTTAAATATTAACCTCCAACAAGTAACATGAATATGAACTTCCACAGTTCACTGATATATAGGGCAGGTAATTGTTAATATTTATTATATAGGCTTGGGAAAATAATTAGAAAACCTGAATTATTTACGCTAAATGATAAAAACGCTGCCTATACTTTCCAAAACATTGAAATATTAACCCCCAATAAGTTACATGTATATAAACTTCCACAATTCACTGATATATAGAGTAGGTCATTGTTAATATTTATTATATAGGCGTGGGATAATGATTAGAAAACCTCAATTTTTTACTCTAAATGACAAAAACCTTGCCTATACTTTACCAAACAGTCAAATATTAACCCCCAACAAGTTACATAAATATGAACTTCCACAAATCACTGATATATAGAGTAGGTCATTATTAATATTTATTATGTAGGCGTGGGAAGATAATTAAAAAAATCTGAATTTTTTATGCTAAATGACAAAAACGTTGAATATTTTACTTTACAAGACATTAAAATATTAATCCCCAACAAGTTACATGAATATAAATTAATACATAGAGTAGGTCATTGTCTCTATTTATTATATAGGTGTGGGGAAAATAATTAGAAAACCTGAATTTTTTATACTAAATGACAAGAACGTTGCCTATACTTTAAAGAACATTAAAATATTAACCCCCAATAAGTTACGTGAATATAAATTTCCACAATGCACTGATATATAGAGTAGGTCATCGACAATATTTATTATATAGATGTGGGAAAATAATTAGGAAACCTGAATTTTTTACGCTAAATACACTAATATTAGAACTACTAATAAACAAAAGTGACACTCTAACAAAAGAAAGGATAAGGGAGCAAAATTGAACATTTGAATTGACAAAATGGAGCAATTCTATTAATATTTATAATACTGATTTCGGTAAACACAAAAGGGTATAAAATGGAGGCAAAAAAGAGTCGCTAATATTGGAGGCAAAAAAGAGTAAAAGGAAAAAGAGTTGCTAATATTAAAAGAACAAAAAAAAACATCTTACTTATGTTACCTCTTGGAAGGGTCTTCGACATTCGGGCAAGATCACTCTCCTTAGACCTCCTTCGCCTCAAAACGACGGGACTGCTAGCCAGATACTTCAATTTAGCGCTGACGCTCTGCATCGAACTGTCTGACAGTTGCTTCTCCATCTTAGGCCTGTTATTCTCCTCGGACTTCTCCACGAAACTATTGTCGGGACTCTCAGTCTCCTGCTTCGCCTCCTCTTTAGGCTGCCTCGCAGACGACTTTACGCTGCTGTAATTCTTCGGTTGGAGCGCCAGCAGGAAGGAAATCGGCCCAAAGTGGGCGTGATATGATATGTTCACTCTGCCACTGATGATCGGCACGCCCTCGAGACGCGGCAACGGGATCGTCAGGACCCTGCCGACATTGGTGCCCACCCAGAGCAGGCCCTTACAGGCTAGCAGGGATGTGACGTAGACTTGGGTTCGGTTGTTGTTGACCGAATCCCTAGGCCCTGTAGACGAAAATAATAATATTAATAACTGTGTACTGTTTTAAGTGATTGTTTAGTAAGTAGAAAGTGTAATTTCGTTAAATGGCGCAAAAAGACAGCCATAGTTTAGCTAGACGTCAATATATGTGGCTGGAGGTGTAGTTATTTTGATTTCAACTGTTGGTACAGTTGATACATAATACAGTTGGCAATATTAGATGATATTTTGTAGTAGTATGATAATCTACAATCTACGGTTGAAATTTATTTTTCAATTGTTAGGAAAATCATATAGCGTTTTAAGTGGCTTTTAGAATAGGTAAAAATTATATAAATCGTTAGATGGCGTTAAAATTCAGTGGTAGTTCAGGGTATCTATCAGCAGATGGTACTGGAAGTTATATTGTTTTGAGCTGTATTACTACGGACAGTTGGCAACACTAGATAAAGCTGAGTAATTTTATGATCTATGGTTCAAATCAAATTAGATAATCAAGTGTTTTAATTTGAACTGTTGGTATTATTCCAGAAAGCGGTAACAGTAAGTACAGTTGGTAACAGTAGACAAAACTGACTGATTCTATGAAGATTTCTATGATCTATACGCAAAATTGATATAAAAATGTAGTTGTGTAATTATGCGTTTTAACATCAATGATGTAAAGTTGAAAATCAACGGAAAAAGGTTTTGGTAGCATTTTAAATCGAAGTGTGAGTGTTCCCTATTTCTATTGCTCTTACCTGTAGTGCCATTCACTCGCATAACAATGGAAGCTATATTGATGTTCTGAAGGTGCTTGAACGTCTCCGTGTGGTACAGGCAGACAGTGCTAGAGTTCTTCTGTGAGATCCACAGGCCTATGCCGCTGTGCGCCATCAGGTGTACATTACCCACGTGCTCGTGCTGAACGGTGAAGCTCTTCTGTATCTCTCCGGTAATAGCGTTAAGCACCCACACCTTCTTGCCGCAGGCGGCATACATGCAGAGGTTTATGGGCAAAAGATAAGACACGGGATCGGATCCCAGGTTCAATATCTGTGGGTCCTGCAGCAGCCAAGTACCGTCTATGGGGTTCTTTCTATATATACACAAGGTCCCATTGGCTAGGGCCACGAATACGTTATCACAGTGGTATTTTAAGTGCATCACGACGTCCGAGACGGTCGTGTTGGCGATCTCCTCCTGCTTCTCGGCCTCGTCGGCGGCGTAGAGCAGCAACTTGTGCCTGTCAGTGCCGATCCACACAGTGTCGGTAGCCAAGTTGGGGCACGGCGGGTTGGAACCTAAAATTTACGTCATCGAGTCATTATATAACATACTACGCTGTATATTTTATCATAATAAATCAATTACCACCTTTAGTAAACTTTTTAATGACTCTTCAGACACCTAAAGGCTATACAAGTGTGTTAGATGGCATTAAAAGAATGATAATTTAGTTAAATGTTGACAGATGGTGCTGGGAATTTACTTATTTTGTTTCCAACTGTTGGTATTATCATGGACAGTTGACAACTAAATTGAATAGTTCTATGATCACGGTCATCTATGGTTGATTTGATCTTGTGTTGGTATTACTATGAACAGTTGGCAACAATAGACGAGACAGTAATTCTATGGTTTAAGATCTGTCGTTGAAATTTGATTTTGAGATTTTTAATTGTGAATGGACTTGGGTGGTATGGTGAGATTAAAAACACGCATTAAACCATTACCTTTAACGAATTCCATGGCTGTAACTTGCGTTTCAACCAGAGAGAACGATATTAGGTCTTTGAGGACGCCGGCCTGCTGGTGGTGTTGCGCCAATATGGAAATGTGACTACTTGCGCCGTCGGAAGTGCATATCCACAGGTAATTTTGCGTTCGATGCCGCCTCCTCGCTGTTTTTGGTAAAGTTACAGTATAGTAGCATCCACAGCGCACCTGCCACAAAAATAATTATTTTAATATGGCAAACATTAAAGTGATCATTTATTATTTGTGTCGTGTACGACACAAATAATAAATGAATAAACAGAATTCATAAATGTCTGGTAGTTTAATACGTAAATTTGAAGAGAAATAATTGTGGTAAAATTCGAGCTAACCTCAGTTTGATGCTGTGACGAGTAGACCGGCTGCGACTTAACAAAAAGTGGCATTTTGGTGGAGGGCCTCTGCTCCTGTTCAGGTACTTCCCACGCCGGCGAGTTATTAGGATCCAACGCTAATTGGGCCAGTCTCAATTCCGTGATCCACTCCTTCTTTATCGAAGGGTTGTCTGTCTGGAACGTGTAGGTTTCCTCTTTGCCCTTCGTTTTGACAACCAGTTGCAGGCAGCAGGAATCCACCCACGCCATTTCCTCGTCCTTCTGCTGTATCGAGCTCTGGATCTGGTGCAGGATCTTCCTGGTGTTCTCAACGTTGATTTCCTTGTAGGCACCCTTCAGCTGGCCGGCGAGGTCGTTTATCCGACTCATCACCTCATAGTCGTGCATTAAGTTGCTCATTTCAGTGCAGAGATTGTTGGCGTCCTGAGGTTGCGTGCCCTCGAAGGACCCGTTCGACTTGACACTGCCTTTTGGGTTGCTCGATGTCAGGATCCGGCTCAGGGTGGGGGACGCGCTCGTGTCTTGGATTTCCACCTCGGTGACCGGGTGGGTCCACTTCAGGCTCAGCCTCTCGCTGGCGCCAAAGTCCTCGGAGGACTTCGAGGCTACCGAGACGCACACTACCAGGTCATTCAGCAGGAGGAGGCGTCGGCTCTTGGCCTTCGTTATCATGCCGTTCTGGCTGTATTCCTGCAAAAATAAAATACAATAAATTATACTTTTATTCTTTCATAGACCCTAATCATATGTAACATCGTGAAAAAAAGTAATGTGCCCTGATAGTATGTACACTTACGTATACATGGCTACAAAATGGCAGCGCCCTCTAACCCAAGAGAATAATCAACCCGAAATTTAGTTCATTAGTGCTTATATTTCAGGGCTAGGCATCGAAAGGTCTCACCACTTTTTTTATCCATGGTATACAGGAAAAAATTACGCTTTTAATATTCAATTACTTTGAAACACTGGCTTGGATTATCAATAAAATAACGTAATTAAAGTGTCTATTAGCATGCTTGTTACTCTATTTTTTCTATGGCAAATGGCACGCGAGTGACTTACTAGTTGTGTGACGTTGTCCTCCCTAAGCAGATATCTGTTGCTGTCCGACAACGGCCTGGCAGCAAATTTCCCACTGATGTTGCGTAACATTTCCTTGAATGCCTGGTACTGTTCCGCTTCTCGTTTCCTCTCGTTCAACATTTCTGCCAACGATTCCAACTGGGTGAGGGCTAACTGTAACGACATCCTGTCGTGGTGTCCATGGGGTGTGTGTTTTAAGAGATCCTAGGAATAAATCGTGATGGTGTTAGTTTTAATCTGATAATTAAGTGTCCTAGTTAAGTTTTACCTGTAAGAACAAAATGAATTGCGGGAAGCGCTGCACTGGTTTCACCATTAGTCCAAAAAATGATAACCGATCATGAGAACTGATCTGTTTCACCTAAAACAAAAATAATATTTATTAGCAATCCAGTCAGATCACTTCCAGTCAGGACTTCGGCAGTTAGGACGTACTGTAAACTTTAACACGCCCTGTATTCAAAATTACCTTGAAGAAATCTGCCAGGGCGGATTTTCTTTTCGCTTCCATTTTTGCTAAGTCCATAGCAACGGAAAAATTATTGATAAAACCACTGTAGATGTCCAACACGATGGCCTTGGAGAAGGAGGCGACGAAGACGTCCCCTATCCTCTCGTCCCTGTCCCAATTCCTGACGTATTCCGCTAAAGCTATCCGGAACAATGTATGGCACTGTAATATCTCTGGAAGTCTGTGGAACAGGATGGAGATCTTCGACCCGCTCAAGACCGGCGGACTGCTCTCCTCTAGGGGTTTCTTGTAATCCTACGGGGGTAACGGAAACGATAAGTGTCCGGGGTAAACTATGGAAGGGGTGCAACTTACATTTACTAGTCTTTGAAGGGTAGCTATATAAGAATTCTCACTATGTACAATTGCTGCTACGATCATCCTTCTCTTAAGCTGTTGGGGGGTTAAATTTGGCGGAGGCGGGGGTAGGCTCGGCGGCAACTGTCGCCTCTGAGACGGGGTGCAGTTCGGAAAGTGGAAGCCCGTCTCTTCTTCCACCTGGAAAAAAGGCATTTCTCGTGGTATACATTTGCAGAACGAAAAACCGAAAACTTAGGCCATATAATTACAAAAACCTTTGGAATTTAAATAAAAATTTCCATATCAAATGTTTTAACAGCATTATTATTACATCCTATATCTTTAATTCCTAATGTAGATAATATTGTATCAATAGCTATTGTTAATAAACACATATAAATATGTACCATCGAGAAAAGAAGGAGTGAAACTATTTCAATAGTCCCCCTGAAATATAAACAATAATAAAATAATTTTAGCGTTAATTATGCGCTTGGCATCAAAATATTGTCGCCCTTTATCTACTAAGAGCATAATTAACTCTAAATATAATTCATTATTGCCAACACTTCCAGCGAACGTATTGAAAGTATCTCATTACTTTCTTTCTCTATGGTACACACACAAGTATCTGATGAGATGCCTACCTCCGGCAATTGGGGCATTTTATTATTCTGGGAGTTTCTTTGGACGTCGACGTTCTCGATGTCATACTGGTGGTTGCTCCCTCTCCTGATGGAGAACCACCTGGAGAGTCTGCCGTGGTTCTGTGGGGACGTGTCCCCGGGTAACGAACTGTCCAGTGACAGCCTGTTGTTTGTGCCTATGCCCCCGCTTCCCCGCCACTTATCACATAAGGTCCGTGCTTTGTTCAGCGTGTTTCTAAGCTGACCATTGCTCCTGCGGAATAAGAAATAAATATGGTGAGAATCTGGGACCTAAGATTCGAGAAGAGCCGCCTATTTTTAGCATTCTCTTTAGATTTACATGTATCTGCATACAAATAGGTGCAGATTGGATTAAAATACGTTGTTATATTACGTCCTCGGGAAAACTAAGAGCCATTTGAATGATTTATTTTTATTAAAAAGCAGATTGAACGTATTAACAATTTAAATGTAATGACAAAACTTCAGTAAATTCCGTCATATCGATGGAGAAAATGTACAGATTTGCAGTTAAATTGAAAATCGATTTTATAATTTGCATACAAAAAATTTTGACTTAATTTATACTCGCTACCAATTAAAAACAACTTCGCCACATGGCGTTAATTTTTTAGTTAACGCGGAAGCAAATTTTTCGAATCGGTCATATTTGAAAAAGACTTTATTTGTCATAAACAACTTGACCTAATACAACCAACCATAAAAAATATAGCCTTAAATTAATTAGATACTTTTTATAAGAAAATTTAAATAAAGCATTTAAATGATTGTTATATCTTATTCTCCCTAAGATTAAAAACAATCTTGCTATTGTAGTTAGTTGAAAAAATGCATCATTTACAAGTTGTAAATGATGCATTTTGAACAGATCGGTGTTAGCTAGTAGAACTGGAGCCGAACGGATACGCGCCTGTTTGGCTTAATACAAACGTAAATACAAACTTATATCAGTCAATTATTTGTGGTTTGTGTTAAAAAAAACTAAAATACTGATTAAACTTATACTTTCTATAACTAAAAATCTGTATGCGATCTATACCTTTGTTTTTTTGGCAAACGATGATGAATATTTTGGGCCGGCCACGTGGTAGTTGAAATATACGTCAATCCTGATAGGGGGACGGGATAATGAGACTGCAACCGAACGGACACGCATAAGACCCCTATTTCAGCTATATCTGTTCTAAAGGGTTTGTTCTATCGTTCATAAACGTTTGCCTTTTTACTAAATTCATCAGACTTTGGCTCTATACTTTATCAGAATATAATTAAACGCAGGGCTGTCTAAAGAATTATTCACGAACTCCCGAAATAAAGTTCTAAAATAATAGTTACTAAAAACCATCTGGCCCTGGTCGAATACATTAGGCCATCGAGTATTTCTCAAGCACTTAGATAACACAACGAGAATCGACTAAGTATAGATTAAGAGAAGGCTTGGACGCCATCCAAATATTTTAAGAGGCTGGCATGGATTTGTCGATGCTAGTCAGACTAATTAAAAATTAATGGGAGAGTAAATTTTAATTGGGACTATTATTATATACCACTTAATCGAGTGTGATGTTTGGTGAACGCTTTGATGTTCGATACGTGTTAAAATGGCGGCAATACACAAGTGGAATGGTTTTCTTATACGGATTATGTCACGGTAGAAATATGGATTTGAAGGTTTTTTAACTGGTCCAAAATTGTTAAAAATTATACATTTCTAAGACAATAATCTTAGTACTAACGAAACAGTTTTAAAAAATTGAATTTGCATTATCAAGAAACGTACGACTTTTATTTTTTGTACCACATAAATTTACGCTTGATTCAAATTATACTTATTTAAAGCTAAATTTACCTATTATGTACTACAGTCCATAAAACTATTATTATAAATGATGACGGTTTAAGGTGAATCATTCCTGTTTTACATATTTCAAGGATCTAGGTAGTAGTTAAATCTCATTCTTAATTATAGAAGTTGTACACCTAATTAAATAAATGATCATTTTTCACATTGTCATTAGCAAAAACAATTTCGGAAATCGGAAACGAGGCTTTCGCATTTCCGCAATCATTTTTAAGGACTATTACCAGTTAACCTATTCTCAAATATATATTTTTGACTTACGATCGTGATACGGTACAATTTGATTTATTTAAACCGTGACTTAGAAATATGAACATGTTTGAAATAAAATGTAAAACGCCTACTAATTCCCAACAAAAATGTACACAATATCTGTGAAATGTCATCGGGTTTTTTATCGGAATAAATCAGAATATTTCGACACGTGTTTTGCACAAATTATAGAAAGAGTTGTCTGGAAATAAACCGTTTGCGTTAAATAGTAGGTAGGTATGTAAATGGATTCTTGATAAATCGATTTTTCTAAAAAAAATTACACGACCATATGACAAAAAATATCCCTTCCAGTTATAGATATGTAGGCGCCACATCTGTATTACGTATAATTTTAATTCAGAACAGTCAGAAAACATATTTGAAGTTTTTTAGATACATTTACAGGGCCTTAAGAATTTAAGAACTTCTTGAGCTGAAAATTAAAAAATAAATATTTATTTCCGACTTCTTCACATACGAATATCACGATCTTATACCATTATTTCCACTAGTCACCGAACAGGATTAGGTTAGATATGTTTATTTACGTAAAACGGGTATTTTGAGTCAGTGGAACAGACTATTAAACTTCTCACGGCCTTACGGGCGTGTATACTGTTTCACATCAAATGTAAAATCTACCCACTTCCTGTAAAGCCTTCGTCAATTATTTCGTTCTTGGGAATTTTCTGAGTAGGCCATTCGTATACGATGCAATATACATCTGTCTGCCTCGTATACGATTACCTCTATCCAGTTAATAAAGAAGTGAGATGGGTTGACTATTGGGACGAGTTTGTGCCCCCTAAAAAACAATGGGATTCTTTCCGGACACTTTCTCTTCATCCACAATGCACAATTCGAGGCATGATTATTCCTATATTTTATTAATAGACGTAGACATTTGTCGTAGTTTTGGTCACGAACGCGAATGAAAAGAAATCTAAAAACGTACTGCTTTAACTTATGGTCTTCCGGAAACTATAGAACCGATAAGTCGGTAAAAACTTTGGGAGAGAAGCGGATTGCATGCTCCTAGTGTGCTGCAGTGGAGCAGGATCAAAACCCTTTCAGGCCCTGCACCGTTTTAGGTAGACACCGCCGAAAAAACACGGTGTTGAATTTTCCTAAAAATTTCGCATTTTCTCAAATACCTCAGAAACAGTTTGACATGGACTGATAAAATTTGGGTCAGAGATTAGAGAGACATGTAGAGTTAAACATGTAACCCCAAAACTAGTTTTTCGAGAAAAATTCCAAGAGATGTTTTCTTCGAATGCAAATTAGAAGTTTTAAAAAATAAGAAGAGTGTAGCTCTGGATATTTTAATGACAATACCATCCGCATCTCTACTATTGAATGTCGTATTGGTACAGAAGTACAGTTGACTTTTGCCCATAGCTAACTTAGTCATGTGTCTAAATTCACCAAATATTCAATAAAACGTACATCAAATAGTTTCTGATATTTAAGAAAATATTAGAGTTTTTTTTGAAAAATTCAACATAAATCGTTACCTAGTTTTTCTGGGCTTTCGACCAAAAACATGGAGGAGTAAGTCTACGGATTTAGGACGTGGACTTAATAACACCCTGTGTAAAGCGTAAGATCCGTCGAAAATAGGTATTGCAGGTGTACCCTATTAGTATAGGGTGTATTAGTTGGAATTATAGGATTTGAATTGCGCGCCATTTGTGTTCTATTAAAGATAGGATGTCAACATTTAACGACTGCCATCTACAAACCATACGATGTCAACATGCCACGATTAACAATTCAACAACGAATAGTTTGTGTACAACTGTCTTATGAAAGTGAGCGATCATTTACAGTTGCATTAAGAAAAATTACCACAAAATTAGGACGAAATGAAGCGCCTACAGAGAGCCATTACACATTGGATTTTAAAGAAAGGTCTGCATCTGTTTGTATGCTGACAGATTTTTCTTTAAAATTCTATGCGTGGTGGCTCTTGACAGGTTCAATTATTGTGCACGACTTCGAAATGGATACTCCCGTACACATTTTATCACTGCAACAATATTTTCATATGACCGACCACGACGAGGACGTATTGGTGTTGCCCTATCAATAACACACATCCTCCCTTCAAATTTGGTGTTACCTTATCAATAACAATACCTCCCTTCAAATTCCTTGATTAAGTTACGAACTGTAGGCGCTTCAGTTTGTCCTAATTTTGTGCGAATTCTTCGTAATGCAAATGTAAATGATCGCTCACTTTCATAAAACAGGTGTACACAAACTATTCGTTGTTGAACCGTTACTCGCGCCATTTTTACATATGATTTATAGATGACAGTCGGTAAATATTGACACCTTATCTTTGACAGACAACACAAATGGCGCGCAATTCAAATCCTATATGCCCAACTGAGACACCCTATATATCTGCATGCATTTTCATTGTTTAACAATACATGATTTTCAAATAATGTGGGTCGTATTTCAACTCTGGCAAATTTTTTAAATAAATGTTAAAAAGTTCACCTAAACCAGAAGTCACCAGAAAGCATAAAAGCAGATAAGCAGTAAAAATTGAGTTGTTACGATTTTGTCGCATTTTTATGTAAATGTAGAAAAAATTCAAAATTTCGAAATATAATATCACATAATAACAGCAAGATAACAGCAAGTTAGGTATCATTCGACACTATTTACCAAGATCGTAGGGATTGGACGTGGAGGATATGGTGGGTGGCCAGCTAAAGTCCAGATCTCAACCCTCTGGATTATTTTTATGGGGACATTTAAAAACGTCTATTCAGAACAAATGAATAGAAGATATGAAAAACTCAGAAAAATATTATATTTAAAACTGTGTATTCAGAAGAATAAACTAGAAGAGTCGAATAAATCAGGAAAATAAACGAGTGTTGCGAAAACAAAAAATCTATTCCATACCTGAATACGCGGCAAAGAAAATACCAAGAGACAAGAGGATTCAATTTCGAAAACAATTTAAAAACGTATAAGTTAACAGACATGCATCCAATGAAACTGTATAGCCGGAGTTTGTGCAACGCGTCACGAATCACCCTGTACATTAACTTACCTATTACTGGACGCAGCACTTCTGTCGCTTTCCTCGTCCGACGACAGGTCTGGATCCGATCCGGAACACCAGCTGTCCTCGGAGCTCCTCTGGGAGATGGTGTGCTGCAACGTCCTGGTGTGGGCAAGCGGGGGCGCTACCCTGTGTTCACATGGCGGCTCCTCCCATGTGCCCGGCTTGATGCGGGGTTCATCTGGAAAAGAGAGACGATCGTAATCACGAAACGTTTGTAATTTTCCAGCACCAACGCAGCGAGATTTCTACAGGTTCAGTGGGCGTAATGGAAGGAAAATAACGAGTTAGGATTCCACCGGTTTGATGATGATGGAGTGCCGCATTAAATACAGTTTTAATAGTGTTTACGTATCGTTCAAGTGGGCTATAAGTTTGGACTCCATAACCCGTATACTATTTCGTCAACAGCTTCAAATCGATAGGAATTTATTAGTGTGTAGCTTGTTTCTGTTACACCGGTCGAGGAATGCGCCATTAAAAGAGTAAAAAACGAAAAAATAAGGTAACAAAAGGAAAGTATGCAAGAATGAATCACGATATTGTCTCGCGAGTACGTTCACATCGCAGGAATGTGTTAAACATGCCATTTGGCTATTTTTGCGACGATGCTACATGGAATGTCGTGGCACGATTTGATAAATAACGTTTTAATTGGGCTGGTTCGAAACTATTATTCGTTAAAGACAGGCGATGAGTCGACCGAAAGGATATTGTATAAGAAAATTTAAAATCGGCGTTATTTTGTGTGTAATTTGGCAATAATCAGACACCCAAACTACTACGAAAAAATATCACGACCTATACAGGATGTTCGAATCCTTTGTCCGGTAATGTACCCGTCCCTATCGTGTAATATGTATGTATGTACAGTGGTGGACAAAAGTCAAGCAACTATTATATTATATTTCATATTTTAAAGAGACAATATCCAGACAGAAATTATCCTAATTTAATAACCATCAATTCATACCCTTTAAATAGATGGTATAAGAAAAATATAGCAGAATTAAATTCATTAATAACCGATAACAAGATGACAAAAGTTAGGCAACCAATAATGATTCAATCGGGGAATCCCCTGAACGTAAGATATATTAACGAGCAAGTGAGACACGCGCATTACATAATTCTGCTAGCTCTATAAACAACAAGTGATGTACATACAGCCATCTCGCGGAAAACTTGTTCTAACGATGTAAAATTAGCAATTGTAAGAATGAATGGGCAGAGTACATCACAAGCAAATATTAGTAAACAATTTAATACAAATAAATCAGTAATATATCTTATATTGAAACATTATCGGGTTAGACAAACAGTCGCAACTGCCCCGCGTTCTGGTCGGTCTCGGAAAACGACTGCAAGAGAAGATACATACATTAATTTGTCGGAAAATTAAACAGGACTCATTTGCAACTGCGGCTCAAATTAGAGCAGATTTAGGACTTAAGGTGTGTTCAAGAACTGTCAGCAGACGCCTAGTACAAGCAGGCTTGCATGCTTAGAGACCTGTCAAAAAGCCATTATTGAGTAAAAAAAAAATATAAAGGCCTGACTTAAATTTACACGTGACCACTTCCACTTGACTGCTTGCTGCAAAATAGAAAACTCTGTCTTGTTCAGCGATGAAGCGAAGTCTAATCTCATAGGAAGTGATGGTCTGTTATGTACGATGTCCTCATCGCCAGAGATTTAATCCACGATATTGTATGAAAACGGTAAAACCTAGAGGAGGTTATGTATTAGCATGGGGCCGTTTCTCAGGCTTTGGGATAGGATCATTATTTAAAATAGAGGGTATAATGGATCAGTTTAAGTATAAAGATATATTGCAGAATGTTATGTTGCCTCATGCCGAATGGGAAATGCCATTATCTTGGATCTTTCAGCATGACAACGATCCAAAACGTACAGCAAAGCTGATGAAAACTTGGTTTAGGGACAATAACGTACAAGATTTACCATGGCCGGCTCAGTCTCCAGACTTAAATCGAGTGAAAAATTTGTGGGCTATTGTAGACGGACAAGTTCGACAAAACAACGTCTTTTCAAATCGCCAAGAATTCTTCGTAGCCCTTTCTAATGCATAGCAACAGATCTTTCCCAAAATAATAGAAAATTTGATATCATCTCTGTCTCAGAGATGTGCTGCTGTTTAGTTTTAGTATTAATTTATATATAAATTTGCTTTTCATTACTATTACACCAACAATTGATCAGTTGGTTATATATGTACAATGTAAAGATTATTTATCTGTAAAAAGGTTAATAAAATATGTTTCCTTTTTATTGTTTATCGAATAAAATTTTTTTTTCACTATGTTGCTTAAATCTTGTCCACCACTGTACATCCGTTCGTTTGTAATACTAATATTTACATGCCGTTTGTGGAAGCTTTGATGGGAATGTATGTACATAAAATACAAGTAATTTGTGTAGTGTATATGCAAAAAAATATTTTCTGAAAATAAAACAGGATCGAAACAAAATATTTTGTCATGAAATTTTGCACAATATTCATATTTTATTATTAAATGACTTTTTGAAAACATTTGGAACACGTCAACCTAATTTTTTAAAAAGACGTTGATTGATGTACGAATTTTCTTTTGAACAGATTTCGTGTTCGAATTGTGACGTCATCATAGTACTTTTTAAACTAACAACACCCCCCATGAGAACATAACAGCTTAAACATAAAATCTGAGAACAATTCAGTCATCATCATGAGGTCATCAGTCCTAAGACTGGTTGGACGCTAACCTCCAGCTTCTCCTATCTTGTGTTAACATATGCATTTCGCTAATTGTGCTACAACCTACATCCCTTACTATTTGCGAGCAGTAGTCTAATCTAGGCCTACCTCTGCCTTTCTTCACTCCTATTTCTGCTTCCAAAATATTGCGGACTATTCCCCCATGTCTCAGCAAGTGGCCTACCATTCTATCTCTTCTCTTCTTTATGTTTTTCCACATACTTCTTTTCTCGTCGACTTTCTCTAATACTTCTTCGTTTCTAACCCTATCAGTCCACGGTATTTTCATCATTCTTCGGTAACACCACATCTCAAAAGCTTCTAATTTCTTCCTACTTGCTTCTCCTACCGTCCAGGTTTCGCAACCGTATAGTGCCGTGCTCCATACATACGTTTTCAAAAATCTCTTCCTTGTTGCTAAGTTTATTACCCCCGAGCATAAAAGTGCTTTCTTTTTGTTAAAAGCTACTCGACCCTGCGCTATTCTTTATTTTATATCTTTATCGCTTCTTCCATCCCAATTTATTTTACTTCCTAAATAAGTGAAGTTTTTAACTTCCTCCAATCTTTCATTATTAATTAGTACTTTCGTTTTTGCTCTGCTCTCGCGCCCTCTGCACACTAACACTTTAGTTTTGTTTTTATTCACCCTCATTCCGTATTCCTCTGTCAACACTGCCTCCATTTCATTCAACGCTGATTCCAATTCCTCTTTACTATATGCTAATACTGCTATATCATCCGCGAATCTCAGCATTTTTAGTTTCTGACCCTGTACTTTAATCTCGAAATCTACTCTATCTTTTACGACATTAATCGCCTCCTCGATGTACAGATTAAATCCATCCTTGTCTTACTCCTTTCCTAATACCTACTTCCCTTCTTTCCCCTTCTACTTCTATAACAGCAGTTTGCTCTTTGTATAGATTGTGTACTACTCTCTTATCTCTAACTTCATTCCCGCGCTCTTTAGTATCTCGAACATTTTTCCCATCTTAAATTATCAAAAGTTTTTTCTAAATGTACAAATCCTATATAAGCGTTCTTTCCTTTTTCTATTGTTTTCTCTAACATTACTCTTAGTGCCAGAATAGCTTCGCGAGTTCCCCTATTTCGCCTAAACCCGAATTGGTCTTCTCCTAGTATTTCCTCCGCTCTATTGTCCATCCTCTTCAACAATTAAATGTTTACTAAAAAATCTTTCAACAACAAAATTAAAAATATTGTACGAAACTTTATCACCGTACTGTATATTCGTATACCTTCTCTATGAATGGTTACCAAATATGTAATACGGCTCTGTGAGTGTCAATTTTGGTAAACAACCATTCTCTCATTTAATAAATCAAAGGAAGCTGCATAGTAACGAAGCATAGTAACGAACCGTTATTAATTAATTGTAGCGCAAATAAAACGTGGAAACATCGCGTGTGTACCATTAAAAAAATATTTCCGATAACAGTGACTTGCTAATGAACGTCTTTATTGTACAGTTGTAAAATAAATAATTCATAAATGTTCTGTTTTACAATGGACGGCTTCGTAAAGTGCAGCGATGATGCATTTTCTATTTGCGGGATGACCTAAAAGTTTGTTCGTATTGCGAATAATACGGGAAGAGGGTATGTAGTCAATAAAAATAGAGAAACATCTGGAAAATAGGGAAATAATGATTTCCATTAACAATAATAAAAACAATCTAAAAAAAAAGAATTATAATTTATAAATTTAACTTATTGAATTTATAATTATAATTTCTTCATACATACAAACAATTTATTTTTATTCGAATAACTCATCTCATGATCCAAGGAATCAAAAGCCATGAAACTGAGATTGTCGTTCCAAAAAATTGCTTTTTTCTACATAATTCTTCCCCCAAACTCTATTACATAGAGAAACATGATTCGTCGATTTTAGGAAATAATAAATCGATTTTTAAAAATTGTTTTTGGGAAAAACTTAAAAAAAGGCCAAAAAAACTGTAAAAACTATACGAAATTTGTTTTGCTTATTATGAGATTATTGAATATCACGCATAAACATTGTACACACAGAAAAAAGAACATTTGATAAAAACACGAAGAGATAACTGAATTAATAAAATCGTTTATTGAATCAAAAATTTCTAATCGACAGTTGAATGAAATAAATTACTGACTATGTATATTTCTTAGAATTAAAGATATAACGATTTATTATATCACTGATATAATAAAAAAAATTATTTTCTCATACAATAAATCAATATTTATTCGAATAAATTATATTCTTCTAATTTAATGAAGTAAAATTCAATGAGGTGAAATATATAAAGAATTTATTTCTCCCGTATATGCTACTATTGATTTTTTTAGTTATTAAAAAGCCCAGAACCGTATTCAAAATTTTAAGGTTGGTGATGAGGGTAAGGATACAAAACGTCGGACTTAAAATTCGATGTTGTCATTAAGTATAGAGTAAGAAATTCATATAAAGAAGTGTCATTAGTTTGTCCATTATCCCTTAAATAATGTCAGGAAATAATAACATGGAAACTGAATATTTGACTTTAGGAGAATATCTTGCAAACAAGTGAAAATCAGCCGATTCTGTGAACGCGATAAAGTTGTTTGAGTATATAGTCAATATTGTGATATAAGGTCATATTTGTGGTTCTTGGAAATCAAGAAAATCAACAGATTCGTCTTCGTTTCCTTGTTTATTTATTTTTAGCCCAGGATCGTACTCAATGTTTTTTAATAGAGTTGATGATGAGGGTCAGGATACGAAACGTTGGACATTACGCTCGATGTCACCATTAAGTAGAGAATAAAAAGTGTCATTAGTCTTTCCTGGACCCCTTGAACTTGAACAATTGCTAGAAAATAATATGGAAACAGGAATACTTGGCTTTATTAAATGTAATAAAGTTGTTTGAATATATCGAATATATTATGAAATCAAGAAAAGAGTATATATGAAATTAAGAAATCAACAGATTCTTCTCCATTCCTTATAGACTTATTTTTTTCGAAATATCTTGAAAACTTTTGCAGAGACTGTTGATTTTTTAATGGGATCATTTTTGTATGGCAATGAAGAATATACTTTCTTCTGCTTCATTGCAGTTATTTTGAAAAGGTACAACCTCAGGATATGGTTTTAGAATTAGAAAAACAAAAATAATCAGGAACAATTAACAATAATATAATAGTAAAAACTGTTTTCACAAAAATGTTACCGTCATCAGTATCATTGTAAGTAAATTTGTAGGAGACTTAATTTTTAATGACCTTCGGCAGAGGTCATTAAATTACTTGATCCTCGTCCAACAAGCTCCTGTTCTGTCTAAATTAACTAATAAATAGTAACACATTGAACCTATTAAAACAGTTAAGCATACTTAATATAAAGATCCTAGTAGTCGAATAAAGCGTTTCATTTTGTGGCACATCGCTGAGAAATCAATTACATATTTCATTCTAACGTAAACCGAGCTTATCGATTCCATCGAAGGAACGGAAGCCTCTAGTCTTAAATTAGCCGGTAAATAAGCCACTTTCTGAAATACCGCGTAATTATGTAATAAATTATTGCCGAGTAAATTGTCTCTGGCAAAATTGGAACAGATCGGTCATATTTATAAGCGATTTGACATTTTTTTTCGTAAGGCTTTCGTTTGGCTCTCTGGCGGCGTGGCGTGGGCGTCTTCTTCCATGAGCCATATTAATGAATGGGCCTGCGGGACCACCTAAATTGGAATCGTCATTCTCGTGTGATCCTAATCAATTCAAATTTATTCCAATCGTGATGCATTATCCGGACAGATGTTATGGTCGCACAATTAGTTACGACGGACGGTTTTTGTCGCTCTGAGAAATCGAGTGCCAAAATGAACGGCGGTGTTATCTCGTGGCTAAATCGTCATTTATTTTTTTCGTGATACCCAGATGTAAGGCTGAAGACCGGTTTATGTACGATTAGTTCGACGTCCCACTCGAAAATTTCTGTCAAATTCAGCTGTTCGCTCGCCCATAAATCTGGGTTTGACTTTTGTGATTTAGGCCTCACGCATAACCTTGATCCTTTCGTAATACGTTTGAAAGCCAGATTACAGTCCGTTCACTTTTATCGGGTTGTCCAAAAAGTTCGTTCGGTTTTTTTTTATAAGTATTTATTATGAACATTCTAGTTATTACAAATTATTTTAATCAATAATATACGTTCCTCCATTTTCAATAACTTTCTCCCATCTTTCAGTAAGCTTCATAATACCATTTTCATAAAAATTTTGCGGTTTGCTCGCAAAAAAACGTTTTTAAATGATTTCTGATTTCCTTGTCATTGGCAGATGTTAAGTTTCGTAAACTGTTATCCATGGAACGAAATAGGCGAAAATCCGAGGGCACGAGGTCTGAAGAATACGGTGGATGGGGTAAAACATCCCACTGTAACTCCAAAAAATTCCTCCGGGTCTGCAGAGAAGTGTGAGGTCGAGCGTTGTCGTGATGGAAGGCGACCTTCTTACGATTTACAAGTCCTGGGCGCTTTTCCTGCATGGTTTGGCTCAATTTTTGTAGTTGTTCGCAGTAAGCATCTGAATTTATTGTTTCGTTCCTCAGGAGTAGCTCAAAATAGATGATTCCTGTAAAATCCCACCAGACGGACAACAAACCTTTCCTGGGGTGAAGCCTTGCTTTGGCGTGGATTGAGAAGGTTCACCGGACTTTTCTCACGATCTTCTTCGACTGAAGTTGTCGTAAATGATCCACTTTTCATCTCCAGTAACCATATTTCTCAAAACGAGATCGCTACGTTAGCGAATCTTTAACATATGGCAGATGTTGATGCGATCCATTAAATTGGATTCGCTGAGTCATGAGGAACCCAAACATCGAGTCTACTGACAAAATTGTTTAAGGTGATTCTGTACACTAAACTTTGACGTCCCGAATTTTCTGCAAGCTCACGTATCGTTTGGCGAGGATTTGCCTCAACTAAGGCTCGTAAATGCTCGGGAACCACTTCTTTAGGTCGGCCTGACTTTGGGACGTCCGTGAGGAGATCGCCACGTCGAAATCTTTTGAACCACTTTTGACACGTTCTATCAATATTAGACGAAGAGGAGACTTGTTTGTCTCAGACCTCTGTTTTACTTCATTAAGTCTAAGTTTTAAAACCTAATAAAATAATGAAAATTGGACTGGAATCGAATGAAAACATGACCCATCTGATACCATATGATGATGTGACGAATCCAAATATAGCTGTTGGCTGGATCCTGATTTCCCCACCCTTTCCCTTTACACACTCCCTTCCTAAAACTTCCAGGAAGGGAGTGTGTTAGTCCTGGTAAATGTAGTCGAATTCTTGTTCTGACTGTGTAGCAATTTCTAGAAAAATTTGAATCTTCATTTTTTTTTGAGATTAGAAATGAATTTGATCCTCAAATAAGTCAGCATAGCGGCTGAATTATTACCAACCAGAAAGACAACTTATAGTTTATTTCGACAATTAAATTGAAATAAACAAGATTTATTCTAACGTTTCAGTTTTAATCATCTTCATCATCAGGGAAACTACAATTAATTATTAACTATAAAACAATTTTCTGAATGATTTTATTTTTGTGTGTTTTATGTGAGTCGGGTTTGGTGTGCGTTTGTTTACGTTATTGAAGACATGTTGTGTTAAGTAATGTAGTGAGTAATGTAGATAAGGCCTCAGATACAAATTTTATTTGCAGTATATATTTAAATTGTAGTTTCTCTGATGATGATTATTAAAACTGAAACGTTACAATATTCTTTTTATTTACATTTAATCAAAATCCCAGGAAACACAAGACAAGAAAAATATAAGTCAAACCTATAATCAGGATACTAAAATGTTTCAAAATCTGGTGATACAATAAATGATTATCACGTGGAAAATATTTGGGATTATGGTGGATTATTGGTAAAAGAAATACCAACGTATTTATTGACGGACAGCATCACACAGAAGTTTAAACAAAATGTGAAGTGTCTAACGTTTACAGTTGCCTAAAACTGGTGTCGCAATTTTTATTTGCAATAAAAGAACTCGATGGCATTACAAAATAATCTAACCTTCGTCACATGGGTTACTACTACGAGTATTACCAGTTCGATTCGGCCTGTCGCTACCAGTTTGTCTATTTTCGTTCGCAGGAACCCACGCAGCAGGGGCCTAAAATATAATAAAAACCCTCCAGCGTGTATCCTCGACAGTTTACATAATGGAGATTATTCAACGCGAATATTTTGGTTGAGCAACGTCTTCCACATTTACATAGGTAGTCGATACGTTGTTGGAGATTTATATTTTGCATATATTAGATAATATAAATGTACGTACATCAAATTGCCAATGGACGGATGAGTCATTTAATTGTACATATAATGAGCGTTGGCCAAGGCTTTTGCCGTTTTTACGTAACCTGTCGATGGAAAAACGTTTTTATCGTCGGAGTTAACCTATCACTAATTGCGAATTTTACAACAATAACTATTACTTACATTTATGGCCGAGAATACTCTTCGGAATAAAAAAGAATTGTAATAAACTGTTTTGTGATACTCGTATATTATCTCGAACTGTACGAATAACTATTAGCGTTGATAATAGGCCGTATCTTGGCTCAGACTGTACTACTATTTCTATTCTATAATGTATGTATATAGTTTCGAGAGTTATGAGGTTTCATGATAGAAGTGTTAAAACTCAGCCAGAATATGTTTATGGTAATAGGGGATAAAGTGCTTGTTTTGTTCTTCTGCAAAAAAGAAAAAAAAACATATTAATCGTTCTTTTCACCAAAGACGATCTTGTCTAATAATACACTAGGCACAAAAATTAAGGGATGTAAAAAATTCAAAATTTTTAGGTGATTTTCAAAGGGCTGTAACTGGGAGAAAAATAGTCGCAGAGCAATTTTAAAAAAATCAAATCGAAGTGCCGAGTTTCTAGTCTTCAGATATTGAGTTAAAAATTTGTATGATAAGAAAACCATCGGAAAAACATTTTCCAAATTTTTGCTTGCCTTTCAAAAGGTCCACCAACTTCATTAATTTTTTTTCAGCGATTTCATCATAAAACTTGTTTAGTCAATTTTATCCTCTTTAATTTCAGCGGTCTAAAAGCCTTGTATGGTCGTTCAAAGCAAAACAGTTAGTTTTGACTTTGGGGTAATTAATTATCGTGGAAATAATGATCGTACAGAAAATTCAAGTAGAGTTTTAAAAACTGAAAAGTATTCTTTACAAATCGTAATTATTGGTTTTTGATAAAAAAAAAATCGGTGCAAGAAAGTTGATTGAAAAAGAGGTAAAAAAAATTGCGTATTTAGGGCTATTCGCTTAACTTGGCATCACTTTGCAAATAATGGATATACTAAGACTGTTTCTTTTCAACCTCAAAGTATCCTAAAGAAACCCTGAACTTCAGCTGACTTTTTTACTTTGGACGACGATAACTCAGCGAAAAATCATCGTGCAAGCCTTTTAGGCCACTCAAATTAAACAGGATAAAATTATCTAAAAAAGCTTTATGATGAAATCACTGAAAAAAAAATTATTGAGATCCGTGAACCTTTTCAAAGGCAAATAAATTTTGGGAATCTTTTTCTCGATGGTCTTATGATTACTCGAAAATTGATGGTAAAAAATTTTTAACTATTGAGTTAAAACTGAACTATTGAGTTAGAACTGAAAACTATAAACTTGTAGCTTCAATTTGTTTTTTTAAAAATTGTTCTGCGACTATTTTTCTTTACGTTACAGCCCATTGAAAATCACTTAAAAATTTAGGATTTCTTTGCATCCTTTAATTTTCGACTCTGCACGTCTAAATAGATGCTTTAATTATAAATTACCTTTTTTAAATACTAGATATTATACTGAAATTTAATTGCGTTTTCCGAAAATTATTGCATCATAGATTTCGGCACATCACGACACACGAAAATCATTCCATCATATCAGTATACATCACGATGTACCCGACACACATTAAACTTTTTATTCCGTAGACAGATGACAAGAATTCGAGTTAAATGAACGCCAGTTCGGAATTTTTCCTGCTCTCGGCGCCTGCATAGCCTTAAACGCAAACTATTTCTGGCATAGACGGATTTCATTCTTGTAGAATGTAGGTCTATAGTAAAGCGGAATATGTATGTGGTTCATGGCGGAACACTATTTATTACTAGATATCCATCATATTGTCTTATATTACAAGGGCGAGGGAGTGCCTCATTACACCACAAGCTGGATTATTTCTGAAAGTAATGTTTTACCCATTATAGTGTCTATTGGGTAGAGAAAATGTTGAATTTTAAAGGTTATAATTTCTAACATCCGAAGAAAGTTCATAGCAATTATGTAAATCAAAATATGTTAACTTTAACAGGTGATAAATTATTCTGCTATAGTATAATTCTATGATATAATTCTATAATTCTGTTATGTATATGAACCTAACCTATTTGTGTTTGGCGACGATAAAGTAAAATTAAAAAAGATAAGTTTGTATCTATCATTTATTTAATTGAATTTAATTAATTCTCTGTTAATTATTTAATAATAATATATATATAAATTTTACCAAGAATATAACTAAACTTTTATTTTTAGCGAGAACTAAATCCCAATCAAAAATTATTAACAATGGTTAAACATGAAGCAATGCTACTATTTATGATTTTTAAATAATCAACTAACTTATGCCTAAATGGTTTTTCAATCGTAAGAAGCAAACGAAGTCATTGTCATGGTCAAGTTTATTAAAACTATTAGATATTAGATTTATAAATATGTTAAATTTTGACAAATTAATTGATATTAATCTTTCCATTACTGATTTGAAAATTCACACCAGCTAATGGTAACATTCTACCATGGTCTTGCGGTGTCCATTTCAAACTGGTGGGTTCCTATATGTATCCCGTTTAGTGTAAAATCAGTGTAAAATTTTACACCGCATTTCAGACAGCGCGTAAAGAAAAATCGCATTTTTAAAATAACAACGTTCAATTATAAGTTCAAATTCAAATCATTTTCCTAGGAATACGAACTTGTTTTACGACCATTGCCAGGAAATAAATTCAGTCGGTTGTTTTGCAAAAATCTAAATAATCAGAACATAAAGACGGAGTTATTTTGCGGTAGAAAGCACGTGCGTGCAATTCCCGAAGTTCAAGTGCATTATTTTATGCGCTGGACGCAATATTCTGGTCGAGCATAAACAAAGCCTTCCCACCACCTCCAGGCCTGTTTCGATGCATAAATCTTCCATTTGATTTGTTTATAACCGTCGTAAAATTATTTAAACACCGCAAAGCGATGATCGAAGGAATTTTCTATTTATTTGAGTTATTAATATTGAGGCGGGTGCAATTTGCACAGACATATGCGTACATACCAGATGCCAGCGTTCACTTGCTGCAAGAAATTCAATAAATGCGTAGTTTTTATCAACTGCCGGGCAATCGAATGCCTACAAGTGTACAAGCCTATAGTCTTAAACTTGGAGTTCCTAAAGGTTTGGTTTTGCAGAATGAACGACAGTTTCTCTCAGGACAAAAAAAATCAAAATCCTATACGACGGGTACCATTTATATATATTTTGAGCCTTGGCAACACTAAGTATTGTCAGACGCCATCTGACGTTCCCAGTGGAAAGTTTAAAATTTTTTTTTAACATTTTAACAACTTTCTTCAAAAAATTTTATTACTTAAGCGCGCTTTGTGTTGTGCATCCATCAACTTATTTCCACTTTTGGCGATAAATCCCCATCCTTTGCCACTGTGCAACGCTGGTATAACGAGTTTAATCGTGGCCGCCACTCGCTCACCGACGAAAGGCGTGAAGATCGTTCAAAATCAGTTATTGTGCCAGAAAACATTGATGCTGTGTAAAAACTGATAATGCAAGATCGTCATGTGACATACTGTGAGATTGGGGCAACCTTAGGCATTAGTTCTACTAGTATATATAAAACATTGCATGACCATTTAGCTGTAAAAAAGGTTTCTTCTCGTTGGATCCCACATAATTTGAAAAAATCTCAAAATGATGCTCGTGTCGATTGGTGTGAACAAATGCTCAAAAGATACAATGGCGGTGCTTCTAAATATATGCGTATGAGCCGGAAAGTAAATAGCAGTCGACTTGTATGGGTGTTTCAAGATGAACAAATCCAACAAAAGTTGTTCGCGCTCAAAGCTCTTCGACACAAATGGTTTTTTCGAAAAAACTGGTCATGTGGTAACAATGCCTTTAGAGGAACGTAAAACGGTCAATTCTAAATGGTACACAACCATTTGTTTGCTAGAAGTCTTCGGTGAAATATGGAAAACAAACAAGTACCGTCGGATCATTCTTCATCACGACAATGCGTAGTCTCACACATCTCGTCTAACAACAGTTTATCTAATGTTTGAACACTCAAAAAATCGTATGAATAGGTCATCCACCATACAGTCCAGATTTGGCACCCAATGACATTTATGTTCCCGAACGTCAAAAATAAATTGTGTTGACAACAATTTTTGTTTTGGAGATATCTCAAGGGGAATGGAAAAAATGCTTTGACAAATGGTTCGAACGCATGCAAAAGTGTATATAGATCATGAATGAGAATATTTTCAAAAACGATAAAGTAATTTTCAATGATAAATTACTGTTTTTTTATTATTAGGTTCAAAATATAAATAGTGCCCCTCGGAGGCATAAGAGGGGTAGACAAATTCTACAATGCTTATGTACTTGTTCTAAATTAAAATATTCTAAAACTTTATTTATCTCGCAAATCTCCTGAACATAAGTCGATTTCCTGAACACGTTAAGCGAAACCTTAAGACTAATTAGCTCTGATAATAATTAATTATACTCTCCATTTCAGTGGGACATACCGAAAGTGTCTCACTAATTCCTTTCTCGACGGTACATCCCAACGTGATTAAGGCGTAACATACAACAATTTTCTACGCCGCGTGGCGTCCCATTTTTGCACAATATCGCCTGTATCAGCGCGATAACAGTCCAGTGAAATAATTGCAACAAAGCTTTACAATTAGAATTCAACTCACAGACGATAAGAACGAGCTATGAGGTCACGGCTACTCGAACAATGATAACAAAAACAGAAATTACATAGTTTAATTCGGCTTCTGTTATCTCTAATAAGGACAGCGAGGAGAGGACGTGTGGTCTGGCAATGCAATTAATTTTGGGAAGGTCGCAGCTTGTTGCTTACCAAATCTGTCTCACAGTAAATAAGATAGGTTCATCGTATAAAAGAGCAGTAAAGTTAGTACTTTTTTTTTTTACTTTTCCGCACTCCCCTATACGTGGAAAAGTAATGTAATCGTGTAAAAAGTGAAAAAACAAAATTTGTTTGGGTTTATTTTTCGTTTTTTGGCCTAAAAACAAAAAAAATGGTTTCTAAAAAATGTTTGCTGTGTGTATGTGTTGCTGTCGTCGGCATTTATTCTTGTTAGCACGCTAACTCAACTAAATGTGTCGGATCGATCGGGTTTTGACTGATTCTGATTGGGCACGTCTCCGAGACGACACCTATTGATTTTGAGGTGGATAGAACACACTCTACCATGTACATGGATCATGAAAAAGTACAATGGTGGACTATTTGAGAAATTTTACTTTTCCGCACTCCACTATAAGCGGAAAAGTAATATAATCGTGTAAAGAAAAAGTGAAAAAAAATTTTTTTGGGTTTATTTTTCGTTTTTCGGCCTAAAAACAAAAAAAAATGGTTTTTAAAATTCCACTGCGGTGTGTGTGTGTCGTCGTTGTCATCGGCATTTATTCTTGTTAGCACGATAACTCAACCAAATCGTCTCGGATCGATCGGGTTTTGACTAATTCGGATCGGGGACGTCTCCCAGACGACACCTATTGATTTTGAGGTGGATAGAACACACTCTACCATGAAAACCACAATGGTGGACTGCTTGAGAAATTTCTTTGTTAGCACGATCACTCAATTAAATCATGTCCGATCGATCGGGTTTCGACTGATTCTGATTAGGAACGTCTACCAGACCACATCTATTGATTTTCAGGTGGATACGTCACACCCCACCCTGTCCATAGGTCATGAGAAAACAGGATGGTAGGCTATTTGAAAAAAGTAAAACTGTCGCATAAAACACATATTCTGCATTTATGTGTTGGTTTATTTTTTCTCGGCCACTTAAGTGCGAAATAGAGATGTTCTACGTGCGGAAAAGCCCGTTTTAAGGTTTTAAAACTGTTTATTTTTGGTTGGAATGGGTTTTGGTTTCCTCGGGGTACTTAAGAGTTTCATCTAAGTCTGTAATTTAATGTATAGACTTGTGTGATATTATTTTGACTGGGGTATACAGAAGTTTCCGAAACGTGTCCAATTTGTCTTTCTGACAAGAAATTTAAAAGTTATGAAAGTCGTTTTCAAACCAACGAATGTACGGTTCAGTCTAGCATCAGCCAACTTGATGTCAGGCTTCAGTCCGCCATATTGTTAAAGGGGAAAAAGTACTTCCCTTGTGTAAGATAATGCAGTTCAAGAATAATGACTCTACGGTAGTAACAGACGTCTGAATTGTGTGAAATCGTCGGGAATTTATATGAAATACAACGTGATATATTATCTATGTACAGCTGCATTTTTCTTCTAATGAAGCAAAATCAGTTTGGAAAACAATTTAAAAGTCATTGGGAGCAAAACAAAATCATATTCGACTACAAAAAGTAATGTAAATTGATTTGGGTCTTAATTCTTAGGGTGTAAGTTTTTCCCATCAAAATTATTCTATTCCTGCAGACGACTTAAATTTTAACAGCATGGAATTGCTATTACTATAATAATATATAGGGTTTCTCATTTAGAAGGAAATTATCATGACTTTGAAAATTGTCTTCTTATCTGGTAATTTTTACGACAGAAATTGAGAAAACAATGAAGAACACATGTTTGTTAAACTGGGCTAAAATACATAAAAGCATGTTTTTTATGTATAGTACACTTTTTCATTATAGTTAAAAAATGCTAGAAAAATTAGAATAAGTAACTGTTAAGATGGTGGAACGAATTATAAGTAGCATTTGAATGAACTTTAAATATTGTTATTTTTTCCGTTAATTTTTTAAACACCCTGTGTGGTTATCCTTAGCCATTGTGGAACAATTGTCTAGTAAATTACGACATAGTAAATTGAGAATCACGGTAGGGATCTCATGTTTGTTAAAATAATGTTCTTCATGCCATTTTTTTATTTTATACAAGTGATTTGATGAAAAAAATATTTTTTTTAGAAAAAAAATATGGAATTTAAAATAAAAAAGTTATGTATAAATGATGGAACGAATTCTAGCTGGCATTTTAATGATTATATTAAATCCTAAATCAATCGTCGTAAAAATGCGTTTTATTCGTTCTGTTTGTAAACTTTCCACGCATGTTTTCTGCGTCTTCACATACATAATTCCACCTAATGCAACTTTGACCCAAATTAAGCGTAAGTTGGTTTTAAATTATCGCTTGCGACACGAGTTAAACAGCACAATAAGCGAAAATACTCGACGTCGACCGCAATTACACAGCAATTTGCAGTCGTTTGTGACGCAATAAAAATACATTTTTTTTTTTTGGTTAATTACTTCATTCGTTAATTTTAATTTTACTGCTTCGGTTCCGACGGGCCAAAAGAGGATGTCGAACTGGAATGCAGCGCCTCGGGATCGTATAAATAAATAAACGCTTCCTGTTTTCGTGCATTGTCTCAATTTGTGCCCGCTCCACATTGACGTGCCGTCGGTGGGGGAGCGGTGACAGTCTCTATTTCCCCACAGGACGGATTAATAATAACTTTTCCTACAGCTGCTTTGAAAATGCATCTTTGGACATAGTTTTTCGTAGCCAAAGTGCTTGTAACAAAGTATTTTGTCGCACGATTTTGAAGAGTATACAGGAGGAGTTATACTTGAAGGTATAGTGGGAATGTAAAAAAAAAAAAAACCTAAATTTTTAGGTGATTTTAAAAGGGCTATAATTTGGAGAAAAATTGTCGCAGAGCAATTTTAAAAAAAGCAAATTGAAGTTCCAAGTTTTTAATTTTCAGATCTTGAGTTCAATATTTGTTCCCATCAGCAGTTTTTGAGTAATCATGGGAAAACCATCGCAAAGAATTATCAAAACTGACTTTTTTTGCTTTTAACAACGATAACTCAGGGAAACATCATGCTACAAGGCTTCTACACCACTCAAATTAAAGAAGATAAAATTATCTAAAAAAGGTTTATGATGAAATTACTAAAAAAAATTATTGAAGTCCGTGGACCTCTTAAAGGGCAAGCAAAATTTGTAAATTCTTTTTTCCCATGGTTTTCTTATTATTATTCAATAAGTGATGACGGTAAAAATTTTTAACTGAACATTTGGAAACTAAAAACTTGGAGCTTAAATTAGCTTTTTTTAAAATTGCTCTGCGACAATTTTTCTCGAAGTTACAGCCCTTTGAAAACCACCTAAAAATGTAGGATTTTTTACATCCCTTAATTTTTGTGCCTAGAGTATTA
Source organism: Rosalia funebris (assembly GCA_037954035.1). Lineage (NCBI taxonomy): Eukaryota > Metazoa > Arthropoda > Insecta > Coleoptera > Cerambycidae > Rosalia > Rosalia funebris. The sequence goes on along the minus strand of JAZFAV010000039.1, from coordinate 21,657,581 downwards.
TTAAACAAAAATGAGCAAAAAAAAATGACGTGAGAGTCTTTCATTACATGCCATTTATTACACATGTTATCCAGTAAGTATTAACATTAAAACAATTATTATTACAACAGCTATGGTCTACAATATTAATAAACAGCACAAGGACGATCTTTTTTTTAGGGAATTAATCCTCGCTTTCATAAATTTTTACGTTTAAACCCTAACCAACCTCATGTATTGCTGATAATAATTTTCTCTCGACTTGCTTTGCTCATACTGCTACTTTTTCCACGGCCTTTTTAGAGATACATATTTAATTTCCAACGAAATTCTCTCTATATACGAGGTATAATTATGGAATAAATCCTGTACAGTTTTAATTTGTTTTATACAATTTTTTTTTCCTTTACACATGTCGACCTTGAAACTTTTTTCGGTGAAGAGTTCGCTGCTTTGGCAGCCAAATCTGCTTTACTAAATGGTAATCAATTTTTTTATTATGCTCTGATTCAGCATTTTATTATGTAATACTTCTCTTCTATTATCTCAGTTTTATCAGCGAAATGTGTTTTGTTAGCATATTTCGCATAATTTCTTTCAATTTTCTGAATAAAATGATGTCCTATTAACATCGACAGTTTGTCATTTTCATGAAAATGGACAAAATATATTTATTGTTTCAAGACGTTTCATATCATTTAAATAAAGAAAACTGAGGTTTTAATTATATCCCGATGGTGCCCACTTGGTTCGCGAATCGAGTATCGAGCGTCGTATAATTTTTCTGTGTTTTTCGGAAAACTGGTGTCCTGTTTTTGTTGCCGCATCAAAAATTCCTACCCTGCTCCAAGACTAATTCTCTAAGACGTCTTTCATGTGCCTTTTCAAGATTATATCAGCACCAGTTTCAATGAAAAACGTCACTGACGTGGTTAGCAGGAGTCTCCAATGTCTCGAACATGATTTGGGCATTTTTTTTAGGAATTCTTCGAAAAATGTGTTAAAATGTAATAAAAACAGTCGATCAGTAATTGCATATGCAGGTCTCAAAGCTAAATTCTGCCTATAAATTCGCAAGAAATGTTTTCCTTTCATTGGAATCCGGTACATTTATAATCAGTATTTATTTCAAATTTAATACAGGGATATTCATTATACTCTTTACACATACAAAAGGTGTTAAATCTGGACTGTTTGGCGGCCAAGGAATGGGTACATCATTAAATATAATGAATAACATTATTGTCTGTATATACATATACCGAAAAGTATTTTTTTTATAGAAATATTTATCAAAAATAGAAATTTCATAATGTAGAAATGGATATATTTCGTCCGGAATTTCGTTTAAATTCTTAAAACTCCATTCTGATGATACAATCTTGGATTTTCTCAGATGACAATCGTCTAAGATAGGCACAGTGCTGTGATATTTTGGAGATGGCTACATTTTTCTTTATTACTAAATTTCCAGCAATATAAAAAGGTGCATTATTTGGTATATTGAGCAGTATAAGAGTTGCATTAGTTGATTAAATTTCAATTGAATGCCGAGAAAAAATAAATGCATTATTGTTTTTATCGTCATCTAATTCAAATTGCCTATAAACTTTCATCTGACACGCAGTTATGTATAGACAATCGAACTAATTTCCTATAATTTTCCACACTTTTCAAATAATTACCCAATACGTATCTTTTATATGACTTCGATTAGAAGTCACGTTTAGCAGCGATTAATCTAATAGACAAACAAAAAAATGCACAATATAATTCCAAGGTAAGCCAGCGTATGCATGTAAAATGTATTTGCGTTATTAGATTAATCATAGCGCATTGTTTCATGTTCTCTGTAATTAATTAGAATTGAAATATTTCTTTGTTTACAAAACAGTGAGTATTCGGTTTTTAAGGCAAAATAAGAAAATTTCGCCGTTATATAACGTTTCGTAATAGCTATTAAAATTTTTGGGGCCGTGGTAAAAACGCAAACGGCCTTCTGGTAAAATGAAATCGATTTTCTGGTTCGACGCAGTCGAGCGCATTTCAGTAATCGTTTTCAAAAGTAATGCACACCGATGGTAATATTGTTCGGGTGAAAATATCGTATAATAACAATGACGCAATATATTTTACGGCAAGAATTTTCGGAATACACACATACTAGATATTTAAAATTTCTTCCCTCATATAAATGCTAAAACACTTCATTACCCTAGACCCGTAAGTTACTAGGATTAGGAAAAGATATCCCCCCAATTTGGGAGCCAAATTGACACCTCTGATAGTGGGGTCACCCCGGACCACAGTACAAATGATATTGTTACAGGAATCCCTACAGAAGAATACAACAGATCACTTATTCACATTGTAAGTGCAGGGAAAGTTTTACTTCGCAGAGGGTAATTTTCAAAATACTGAAATAAGGAGATTGTATTCCAGCCCATCTGCAAATGCCTTATAAATATATAATATATATAATACTAAGCAAATTAGGTCAAAACAGCTATTCTCCTGGCTATATGCCAAACGCTGAGCGCTGGATTAAATGACAAAATTTGCCGTATTTTGTCTAACAGAGTTAGCACTAAAATACAGTGATTTAGATTCTTCCAAAATCACAAAGAAGATGCGAAGTGTCACCTATGTCAGGATATCGCTAACTGCAGACCGGTTTCGACCTTATCTTGGGTCTCGTCAGTGCAGCGTAAGCGAGTATACCTTTGACAGATGAGGTTCACATCCAGTAGAGGTTGCTACGTTCCACCGCAGTAGAACGTACTAAACGCCATCTCTTGGTAGTTTCGAGAACAATCTAAATCGAAGTAAAAACTTGATCATCAATCAATATAAAGTGCAAGTCAATCATTTGCATCAATCAATGCAAAGTTCTACTTCGCAGAGGGTAATTTTCAAAAGAGCAGATGGGGTGGAGTATAATCTCCTTATTTCAGTATTTAAAGCACTTATTCAGCAGCAATGTCTATGTTTAATATGGCACTTTTTATCACGTTATTTACTACGCATCTACTACACATGTTAGGTATGGAGGCGACGTTAATCTAGACTTTCTAGAATATTCCCACTTTTTTCCCAATCGTTGTATAGGAAAAAAAAAACAGTAAAATAAAGCTTTTATATTTTATACACTTTTAAATGGAAAATACAAAAAAAAACCGGAGTATATAAATTGAGTAGACGGGATTTTATAAAACGGTTCGTTTGAAGAGACAATTTTTCAATCGATTCCACTCCGTCGCCTTCTAGATCTACCTACGAAACGTAAATAAAGGCAGCAGGCGCAGCGTCTGCTTCTGATGTGACATCCTGACGGATCCTTATCGTACATTTCCATGTCTGGCGTCATTAGTTGCTGGAAATCAAAACAAGCCAAGGCTGTTCGGGTTTATTTTCCAGTTTTTGCGTCGCATAAGCTGATTAAACAAATTGATTGCATCAGGAACGAGTGTCGAACGCCTACGCGCAATTATCGCAGCTGCAGGAAACCAATAATCGTAGATTAGTTCGTAGTTCGAGACGATTTTCCGACCGCAATATGGGTATGGGTATTCTACTGTTAATATTCTGTTTGGTAGGGGGTGATTTAAAACTGACTCGATGGAATTAGGCGCACATGAACTGGAGGAACGATAACTGACGATGAATGACGGTTTATATAAAAATTATATTCATATACTGGAGTAGGTTGGAACCTTTGGTGTGAAGATAAATAACACTAACTGAGTTTTCCACAAAACACCAAAACACTTACACTACACTCGACGTGCGTTTCGCCATAAAATATATGTTCAAAATATAAGTATAGTATCAGTCATATAAGGTGAAATAATGGGTAAACTTTGGAATGAGAGCCAGAAAGCTAAATATATGCATAAACTTTGTTTTGACGTTTATACGAGGGGGTATCCAAAAGAAACTGAACTGATGTTGTGGTGGTCCGCCCACCGCGCGTTTTTGTAATACCGCGTTCTGCCGCTAGGAGCATATAGAGCTACCATTTTCGAGTCAGTAAGTCAAGCGTCGTCGCTAAAGAAGGTTCCGTTCGGCTTGAGTGAATTTTTTTAGTGAGAGTTGTTTTGTGTGCTCATCGTTTATTTTGTTTTTTCAATGTGAGAGGAATTGTCCATTCAGAGTATGTTCCATAGGGTCAGACAGTTAACCAGGAAGTTTTACCTACTCGGAAGTTTTGAAAATATTGAGCAACAATTTGCGGCGGAAGAGGCCTGAATTGTGACAGTCAGGCGACTGGTTTTTCTACGACGATGCTCACATCAGAACGCCTCTGCTCACACTGCTCTGTCTGCGGGCCAATATTTGACCAAAAATGTTCACAACTTCATCTGTGGTTCGTCGTCGATCTTCCAGGATGATTTCGCGAATTTTTTCGAACATTTCATCGGTGGTTCGAGCTGTGGAAGGACGACCAGAGTAAGGTTTGTCATCAACTGACATTTCGCCTCTTTTGAAACGGGAAAACTACTCAAACAGTTAAGTTTTTCCAATATTATCATCCCTGTAGGCCGTTTCAAGAGTTTATGTGCCATTTTTTCCGTGCAAGACTTCTGTAATTATCTACTACAATTACCAAGACTTTGTAATTACCTACTACAAGATGTATTATAAACCATATTTGATTAAAACTCCTACAACGCTTAGTACGTTGCAACGTACTAAAGAAATCCATGCATTGAAACTTTTGACATCAGGAAATCACCCTGTATACCAAGAAGGAAAAGTTTGTGTACATTTTTATTGGCCATTCCTGGCCTACCTTAAGACCGTACTTTTAAAAACCAGGTACTTTTGGGTAGAGTTTTTTTATGAAATTCCTGTAAACATGAACCCACATAGAAAAACTGAAAGTAACTCTAAAACATCCGAGTACGAAAGTGCTTTCACATTGCAGTTACATAAATACGATTTCGTGAAGGTATTTATTTTTTTGCGGCGTCTGGACGATCGGAGATCAAGGTTGTCGTGTTTGCCTAAAATATTCGCCCCACTGACACGATAAAACAAGCGAAAAACGCGAGGTGCACGTTCCAAGCAACGCCTACAATATGTTTTCTTTCGTTCTGGCAATACTGCATTTCTAATTGAAAAAGATCGACAAAAATAGAATTGGTCGAATTTTGGGAAGAAAGTCTGAGAGAATGGATATTTCGAGGTTCTTTATATTGTTGCCGCAAATTGTTTCGTTCCGCGTTTTTACATCGCATCAAATATATCGGCGCCTTTGAAGATTTTTAAAAATTTATTTTTAAATCATGATGTTTTTGTTTAGTTCCGATTATTTGGACCAATTCCAGTCCGTAAAATTGACGGCTACATTTTGGAATGACTTTTCTAAACTGTGATATTCGTGTTTAAATATACAAATAAATATACAGAGCATGATGATAAAGTTTCGTAGAGTACCCATAATTTTATGTTAAAAAAAGAGGGGATTGCGATTTAGAAAATATTATGTCGCAACTAAAATAAAATCTGAAAAGAGGACAATGTATTTTTATAAAATATAAAATAATCTATTTCAGATTTTTCAAAAAATCGTTTAATAAAAAAATTCACATTTAATAAACAATTCCATTTAATAAAAAAAATAATTAAAAATAAAATAAATAAATTTACACGTTCGTACGCAAAAACAGAGTTGATTCCAAATAAGAACAGAAAATAGTGTGGTGCCATTTAAAAATCAAAATTGGTTGCCATGGCAACGAAATTACCGGCTTCGAAACAAACTCAAGGTTACCGAAACGAGCAAAAAAAAACTTAACAAAAAAACTTTAGCTTGATTAATTTGTTCATACAGGGTGTTTTTAAAATGTTTTTAACATTATTCCGTACATATCGGGCACCTTGTATAAGAAATTGTCATACTTCGTATCTTTAATATAATTAAGGGTTAACAATGGGTTCTAAAACGTCACTAGTATATGTTACATCTCCATTATTCAAATATATTGTTTTAAATCTAAACAATTAGTGAACAATTAAACGTATAATAGACAACGAATATACTGTATTAATATATCAAGTCCATGGTACCATATAAGTCCTATAGCACTATATAGACAATGTCCTTATTAACGACAATAACGTTAATGAATTATTCAAAGAGTGTGGGAATATCGTTGTTTCTATTAATAAATAAAAAAAAAACAGCCACTGTGGGAGGTACTGCCATTTTCCGCTGTGGCAAGGCTTTAAATGGGATTGTGACGTGTCCCAGAGGGGGTTTTGATAACACAGGCTTACAAATTTTGCCATTTTCAAAGTTGATTTGGGTTTGATAAATGATTATAAGTAAGTTACTTACGCTGACTTCATATCTACCTTCCGTTTTTGCCCCTCACGTTCTTGATTAACTGAATAATCAGAATAAATTAAAAACTAAAGAAAAAATTACATTTTAATTTTTTAAACATTGTATTTAATGAATATTAGAAAACATAGTAAAAAGCAACAACACAAATAGTTTTGAATCTTTAATTTCTTTTTTTCTTTGAAAATCTCTCCCTTTTTAACAAGAAACTTCGTTTTGTAGTTTTTCTTGTGTAATCATTTGTTGGATGTTCTCTTTTCAGCATCCAGCAGTAATCTACCATCATCGCCACATCCCATCGACCCTGGTACCTCCTTTCCATCTCCTTTATGTCTTGATGAAACCTTTCACTTTGCTCTTCATTAACAGCACCAAAATTTTCTGGAAAGTAGTCCAGATGAGCATGCAGAAAATGAATTTTTATGCTCATATTACAACCAAGTTGCTTAAACTTATCCATTAAACAACTGTTGGTCCTGCATTAATTTTCTTATTTGTGGTTCTTCCTTTAATTTTTCTTCAGAGAGAGTTGGAAATTTGCCACATAGGCACTTAAAACAATTCCCATTTTTATCTATAGCATTTACATATTGCTTCATTAATCCTATTTAATATGAAGTGGTGGCAAAAGATTTTTTTTGCGAATCAGCCAAATTTGCATAACGTTTTTTGAACCAGGTTAAGTTTATAACAATATTTATTTGGTGTCTTTTTACAACGTCTAGGAATTTTTAAAATAAAAAACACACGACGTGATATCACGAGTAAACGTACACACATTAAAAACGTACTACAGCGACTATGTATAGGTAAATACCCGAATAGTATAAAACCGGAATATCCCCACCGGTCAACTCAGTTTCGGTGAATCCCTCACACTTGTGTGTACGTTTCAAATTGATTAAACACAGGGGCCCCGCAAAGATTGAGGCAACATTTAATTTTATAGAACCTGGATTTTAAAAACTACAAATTATTGTACAATGTACATTTACAAATACTGGTGCATGATGGAAACAAAAAAAAACAGCGTTTCCGTAGTTCATGGTATGTAACCAAGCCAAAAAGTCAAAAGAGTCCGATCACAAAATCTTTGTTGGCCTGTGCAATTGTCCCTATGTCGTTTTCCTAATCGTCACGTTTACGCTATTTTTCAGAGCGTAATTTGGCCGGTTTTCCACCGACGCCGACGCGACGTATCATTCACATCCACATGTTCTATTTGTCAGCGTATGGTTAGACCGAGATAAATTCGAAATACTACACCGCGAACATGTGTTACTTCGAATAAAACCGCCCTAATTATAAACGAATGGGTCTCTTGAAACGTTCTACAAACCGTCGTAAATAACTATAAAAGTAGGTGCGTATAACGCGTATGCGTAAGCGATTAATCTCCAGCGGTTTGGAAATATTTACAAACAGTTTTATTAAATGGCCATTTATGGAATTGCGGGTTTTAGTTCAAAAACAAATGAGTAAGAATTAAAACGTTAGTTCATATAATACGCATTAACTATAGATGTGGAAATGGTATTTACCTTACTGTTATACACGATTTTTCCCTAATATGCAAAGAGAATTGAAATCAGTCATTGTTTTTTTATTTTTGTAAAAACCAGTCGCCCCTTTCTGGGGCTACGATTTACGTAGAAGGTGCACTAGGGATACCAGTTACTGCTCCTGACGTCCGTGAGGTAAGCCGTAACTGGGTCCGATTGATTAACTCATTATTATTATATATCTTCAATGCCCAATAGATTACAATCCAGTTACAGGGCAAATTAATTAAAACATTAGATTAACCTGGTTTATCTAATATAAACTTAATACATAATGTATATTAAAAAAAAATACAAAATTATTATTATTCAAAATTCAAAATATTCAAAAAATAAAACCCGCCACAGGTAGGATTCGACATTTGTCCCGGATCGGAACCGAACGACATACAGCTGTTTCGAACTTGTTAGTTCTCATCAGTGCCGCACACGGTACGCCGATTCAAGACAAATGCCGAATGAACTTTATGGCGTATACCTACCTGTGGGGGTTTTATTTTTTGAAACCTTATCTGATCGTGCAGAAACACGAGAAAGGGGTCGAGGATCGCTTCTGGGTATAATTCAATGCCTGGCGGGGCTTTAGCCCGAGGAGTAGTTGTTTCCTAGAGCGATTATGTAATAGCTTTGCTATTCGGGAACTACTTTAATAACCGCTTGGCGGCTTGGTGGTTCCTTACTCGATTTCCGACTTATATGTTGCTGTCAAAATATTAAATTCAATAAGAGTATAGGTACAACAGAAACTGTAATTATGATAATATATGTATGATGTTTGATTATTGTAATTGAATGGATATTTTTAAAATATTTACAGATTCGGATTCTGAACTTCAACGTTTTATGTTGTTGATGGGGTTTGTGCAATACATTTAGCACAGGAGATTATTGTCAAAGATTACACCTAAGTCTTTTACAAATAGGCAAGCATTTATTCGAGACTGATTTATGATGTTATATTCAACTGGCTGTTTCTTCAGAGTAAAAGACTGTGATTTACATTTTTCTGAATTTAAATCTAATCTATTTATCAAGTTTCTACTTTTAGTAATTGTTCTTGAATAAATAAACAATCGTCAAGAGTATCAATAGCGTAATACACGTTCAGGTCGTCTGCAAATAAATCATAGTGGGTTTAGAACACAACTAATATCATTAATAAATATAAATAGTAATAGTCCTAGATTGGACCCCTGTGGTACTTTAGATGTAGGACAAAATGTTTTAGAATTAAATCCATTATGCGTTATATATTGTGACCTAGTTAAGTCTGAAATAAATAATTTTTGTAGAAGTCCAAAAGATTTAAACCTTTTTAGAATTATTCCATGATTAATTATAGCAAAAGCTTTGGTAAAATGCATGTAGATAACATCTACTTGGCCATGATGATCGATAATATTTGGAACATATTAAGAAAATGCAAATAAATTGGTAATTGGTGACGTATGATACTCCATAAATCCGTGTTGATTATGAGGCACAAAAATTCAGGAATAATTTGTTTTTATTTATTTTTTCTTACAATAATTAACATTTTCCGATAAAAATATGCTTATTGCTTACAACAACATTTTCAACCTCAAAAAATGAACAAAAAACTCATCCTTAAATTAATTTTTAGCAAAAATGACAAATTCAATTATTCCGAAAATAATGAAAAAAAATCGCAGCGCTTTGAAACTTTCAAGGTTTCCTTGGGACACTTTGAGGTTGAAAATAAATAGTCAACATCCTTAGTCTATCCATTATTCGCAAAATTATGACAAGTTTAGCGAATTTCCCTAAATACGCATTTCTTTAATCAACCTCCTTTTCAATCAACATTATCAAAAACCAATAATTATAATGTTTAAAGAATACTTTGCAGTTTTTAAAACCCTACTTGAATTTTCTGTACGATCATTATTTCCCGAGTAATTAATTACTAAAGTCAAAACTGACATTTTTGCTTTGAACGACGATAACTCAGCGAAAAATTATCGTACAAGGCTTTTAAACCACTCAAATTAAAGAGGATAATATTATCTAAAAAAGCCTTACGCTAAAATCACTGAAAAACATTTATTGGAGCCCGTAGACCTCTTGAAAGGCAAACAAAAATTTGGAAAATTTGTTTTCCGATGGTTTTCTTATGATTACTTAAAAATTGCTAACGATAAAAACCTTTGAACTCAAGATCTGAAAATTAGACACTTGGAGCTTCAATTTGCTTTTTTAAAAATTGCTGTACGACTATTTTTCTCTAAGTTGCAGCCCTTTGAAAATCACCTAAAAATTTTGAATTTTTTACATCCCTTAATTCTTGCGCCTAGTGTACATAATTTATTATAGAAGGATACATACGGTTATATAGAGACATCTCAAGAACTTGCATAATATAGAAATTGGTCTATAATTACATTGAAAATAGTATTCTCTTTTTTGTATCAAAGCCCTATAATATAGCAGAAATAGGCTACTAGAATGATTATTTTTGATTTTAAATAGCCAACTTTTTCATTTTACGTAGTATATTTAACAGTTATTAAAAAGAATCCCACTTCAATGGGCCTGAAAGGTTTAAAAATCTTCAGCTCTAAAAAAACGTTGATTTAATAAATGAGCTCAGCTCAATTGATATTACAAGGGTGTCACGAATTTCCAGCATAATTTTATTTTCAAGAAAGGGCAATCCAATTAGGATGAAATGAGGAGCTTGATCTTTATCACTGCTAATCAGAGTAAGAATATCATTAATCGATTACTTGTTATGCGAGATGTATGTCTGAGATGAAAGTATTCCCTTAAAAGTGGATGCCTTTGTATGAAACAATAGCGTATTGTTGTTTCAGGAAATCGTTGAAATAACACTGATATCCTCTGTATTACAGACTATAATTGTTGAAAGTTAGTAGAGATTTAGTTGGATAGAAAATGAGATGCAGTAGTACCAACAAAACTATTTTTTAGCCTATTAAAGAGCTATAAGCAAGGTTATGTTTATAATATTGAAATTTGATGAAATATTTTATTTGAACGATATTTTGACTATCAAAGTTTATTGCAGCTGAAAAACATATTTGCTATTTTAAAAATATCAAAATATTGACGAATTTTTGTTTATTATTGACGAATAATTGACGAATAATATATAGTTGATTTATATTGACGAATATTTATGGAAAAGTAATATGTACCAGTACGTTTCTTCACTCTTGGCGTATTTATTTTGTATACAATGGTTTCAATCGTTTATAGAACATTCCTAGACAGTCATATTTTATGTCGGTTATAATCTACAGTCGTTTTAGGTTATACAATATGTTCCAATATAAACGAATAAATAAGACTGATATTCTCAAGAATAAGAAAATATTCTAAAATTATGATTTTAGTTTTCAAGAAAAACAAGTAAATCGGTGGTAAACAAATAAATGGAAATAGCGGCTTTATTACACTCGATAAATGAATAACGTCATCTTGCATACAATCACTAAAATAATTGATATAGAGGATTTCACCTACTTGTATTAGTTATTATTGACGTTGCTTATAAATTTTGCAATAAAGTTGATTGACAAACTAGACGGACTCGTTTGAAGTAATTGCTACTAATCAAAAATAATATTACGATGAAGTAAATACTGAGCCGATTCAATTAAAATCTTTATACTTATTTGAACTTTATACCACTTTTACAACGTACTATACACGCTAGTGTTAAATCAACAAACCCCACACTTTGACCCTATAACGCTATAGAATATGCGACGCTTTAATCAAATATGGCTTTCGGTGATGTCAAGAAAAATGACGGATAGCTGGAAGTGTAAACAAAATTAACTTCAATATCGTTTAAAGTATGCAAATCGATGGAGAAAAGAAAGGTAAACGGCGATTTATCAGAAAGAATACAAAGGTGTCAAATCGGGCGACCTTGATGGCCATTAACGTTATTAAGCCGTCCGAATGTCTTTCACCTTATCGACGATAATAGAGACGAATAATTGGGTGAATTTATTACGCGTACGTGTTGGTTGATCCTATAAATCTCTTAATTGTACAAATGAGATAAAAAAGCAATATATCGATGTTAGTATTTACATTACGACATGGGCGTATGGTGCGGTAGCTATCGTTGTTTATTTAAAAATTCAACGCGTTGAGATTATTCCATAAGCGAAGCTTTTGTAATTGCAAACGCGTACGTGGAATGGGGACGTACTTATAAACACTTAACGACAGGTTATATTTACTCGGAACAGACACCAGGATTATCCTCCCATGATTGAAAAATTGCCACCACGTGTTTGCTTATGAAGGTTAGTCGGAGACGACTACATTCTTGTCTGCATGTCGATCAATTTAACATTTAGAGCGGGGAAAAATATTTTTCTACACTTGTGTCGAAAATATGGCGCTTTAACAACAAACACGCAGTAAAATGATGAAAAAAAAGCATTTCCAACAGTATACGGTATTTTCGTAAAGTAATGAATAACCTATATAATAATAATAATAATAAGAAAATATCGATGGCGTCATACCCTCTACACAAATCACCCTGTACCAGGTATGTGAATATGAAACAGGATTCTCTTATATAGAAAATACACGTTTATTGATAAACATTTCTTGACTGGCTTTGCTGTGTGTGATGGCGCATTATCATGAAGCAAAATCACTGTGTGTTGTCTTTTTTGATATTCTGGTAGTTTTTTACGCAAAGCATGATTCAAATCGATCATTTGTTGTCGGTAGCGTTCAGTATTAACAGTTTGGCCAGGTTTTAGCAGCTCATAACAGATCATACCTTTCTGATTCCACCAAACACAGTCTTCCGTCCATAGTGATTTAGCCTTGCAGTCGATGTCGATGGTTCGCCTGGGGTTACCCATGATCTTCTACGCTTAGGATTCTCGAAATATATCCACTTTTCATCGCCAGTCACAATTCGATGGAGAAATGACTTTCTCTTGTACCTGGCGAGCAGCATTTCGCAAATGGTTTTTTGGTTTTCCTGATGCCTTTCATTCAGTTCACGTGGAACCCATTTTCCCATCTTCTAGATCTCTTCTATGTCTTTCAAACGTATGGAGACTGCTTCTCGTGTCACATTTAATTGCTCCGCGAATTCTTGTTGCGTTTGAGCGTCATTTTCATCCAACGATTCGTCATCTTCAAATTTTTTGGGTGGGCTTCCACGTTCTTCGTTTCTCACGTCAAAATTGCCACTTTTGAATTTTTTAAACCACTTAAGGCACTGTGATTTACCAAAAACATGCTCACCGTATCGAGCATTCGATGCGATTCTGCAGCAGTTTTATTCAAATGGTAACAGAAAATCAATGCTGTCCGCAAATTGTAGTTTCCGGGCACAAAATTCGACATGTTCAACGCTATTAAAAACGATGTTGTTGTATGAAACTTGTATTGTTGTGAGATAAAAACCTTTATCAGATGTTAAAACAAGAAAATGGCACCAATGACGTGACATGACAGTAACTACATTAGCAACTAGGCCATCTATGGACAAATTCCGGTTTTATATTTACATATCTGGTATAAATCTTGTTTAGTTGCGCATTTTAAGAAATGTGCAACTAAAAATAAAATTTGACAAGTTCGAGAGTTTTTCCCGAACTCTCAAACTCTCTGAATTGTTAACGAATTTATTCATCCCTTACGATGGCACCGTATTGATATTCTACATACATATTGAATCGTAATAATTATTTAAATAAAGTGATGTCATTATCTGATTATTTAACAGACTGCCTGCCTGTACGAAAATAGGTCTGACTAACAATTTTTTGCAAAGTAAATATCGCTCGAGGAAACGTGGTGTGCGACAAAGAGAGTGGGAGACACGAACCTGGTTTTCTGAATCAGATTCCAACAAATCGTGATCTCAGATTTCGCGACCGAGATTTTGCAAAAAAAAGTTCTCGATGTATTTTATACATTTCATTTAGACATATATTTCCTTATATTTAGACATACATTTCGCTTAATTAATACTTCTACGCCTTCGCGGAGAACAATACTTCATCACGTTCTTTTATTCCTTTTACAGTTCAAGTTCAAGTTGCTGTGTGAATACTTATTTTTCTTATTTAGCGTGTAGGATGGGATGAGAATATGAATCGACATATAGAGATTATTTTTATATCTGTAGATAATGTGGGGCGCATAATGAAATTGTAATTTTATAAAACATACATACAAAATCATTTTGTTGTAAGGGTTTTATACGAGGTTCATATTTTTAAAGATATAATATAATTTTTTGTAAGTCAGTTTTTTTCCATGGCATATAAAAACATGTTAGTTAAAAAAATACGTTGACGTCAAATATTGGCAGCAAAACTAGTCATGTAATAATAACTGATTAACAAAACTTGGCAAAATTAAAAAAAAATTATATTTATAACCCTCTATTTTTAATTATTTTTTGTGTTTCCATAATGATAAAATATTTAAAGTTTAGTATAGGGCATGTTTATAACCCTCTGAATGCGATGATTTCATGTCAGCAGTTCATTTGAAGTTTTCGTGTAAATTTTGGTTTAGGGGCTACCTATAAGGAAGTTGATATCAATTTCATTATTTTAAGTGACGAACTGCATTTTCTAATCCTACGTATTTTTTAATTAACTTTAAATTAACTTTAATTTAAATTAAAGAAAATTAACGGTTTCGAGATATTTAGGGTTTTCTGAAAATTATCGTATTTGCACCATTTTCTACAATTTCCAAATATAAAAAATAGCCGATAGAAATACGATCAAAGAATTTAACAATGGTTGTACAAATGTCAAAATCTGATCTCGGAAGAAACTCAACACGCAAAAAACCCTTAACTTTTCGGATAGAAACATATTAAAAATAAAAAAAAAAACAATGAAATCAATGAAAACTATAGCAATAAATTTAAAATAAGTCTATTAACTTTCGATGTAACCAGTCAACATGGTTGAAAAAACTCCTTAACCTTCTCGCGGGCGCCTGGGCGGCATTTACACCGCCAGTTAAGAAAACTTTAAATTCAAACGTTATTCGTTATTGGGGTTTATTGGCACCCTTCAGTATTCTCGAACTACTATTATAGACGTAAGATGGTGCGGTCTGTATAGCTCAAAATGAAAAGTATTGGCCCTATTGGCTGGCTATCAGGATCGGGAAAAACTAATAAAACTAAATTTATTTTTGTAAAATATTTTTTAAAAAACCTTATCTTCAAAGTTATTGTCTATTTCATGAAAATGAAAGGAAAACATGTTTATATACTTCATTTTTTAAACAACATTAAATACAAAATAGCAGACTGGCTGTCTAGGTATCTGTCTATACATACATATGAAGCTTGAAAATGTGTTCAATATTTTTTCCTGTAAATGGATATTGCATTGATGCTACCTAGTGAGCAAACTCCAATTTTAACGTACATTTATATGTTTCAAATGTGGACAAAATAAGGGCGGTGTGAATGCCGTCATGTGCCCACTGACACTGGCCCATTTCATGCGCCTGTCAGAAGGTTAAAAATATCAAACATAATATAAATAACCTTACACCAAATTTTCTAAATTCTATCTTTATGGGGACTACTTGAAAATACGACAAGCTCTTGAAGCAACCTGTATACTTTAAACCCTGTATGTCATAGGTCACAAGTATAATACCGGATGAACATAAAAGAAATTGTCTTGGTTCGCCTCGGGCAAAATTGGTCGAGTAAAATCAATGCCAAGTCCAACAACTTTTTTAAAACAGCATAGCTATATGAATGTGAATGGAAATCGAAGTATTACCAACTATTCCTGTATTTGATTTGGCAGTTCATTCACAATAATAAGCCCGGCTTATTCGTATACAATATCGGCCCGAGTTTATGAATGGAACGATATGTTTGCCAAATTATACCGCGAAATCTGTTTTATTATTATTTATGATTGACATCAGAGACGTTCCCGATTTTCTGGCTCCCTCCTTTCTTATACCCAGCTCGTAAAGACCTTGCATGCCATTTTTTAAGGACAACTAATTAAATTCTTTCGAGGGAATTTTCCACATATTATTCGGGGGAAATATTCCCTCGATTTTATGAAGTAAACTCCGAAGGATAATACAGAAAATTAGAGGGATTTAACGAGAATAAGGCCGCATGCACCTTTAGGGAGGGTTCTTAGAAGTTCGAATCGATGTTTGGAAATTAAATAATCGTTGAGACTATCGTTACAAGCTTGTGTAAATACCGAGTGTCGTCTTTGTTGAGATAATCCGCAAAAATTTGAACTTTCTTAAAAATCATTACAATCTGTCAAACAGGAACTGTGAGAGAAATTGATTTGATAAAACCAGATAGGTGCATTCCCCTTCTCATATTGCATTATGGAACAGTCTTGGCTGCTATCGAAATATTGCAAGGGATCGACATTTGTATTGATTGTTGCGTATGTAAAATGCGACAAAAGCGTAAAAGGGTGATTAATCTGTACTTATATCTAATCTGTACCTAATAATTAATACCTTGTATGTATTAATTATTAATTAATACATACAAGGTAGAGTATCATACTCAAAATTTCCAGAAAGTGAATGTGCGGCATAGTCGATGAAAGAATTTTGAGTCTCTAGTTCTTTGACGTGAACTTAATTGGTGCAAAATATTTAAATTTTCTTCGAGACGACCTTATTCTTCAACTAATAACTTTATACGAGTATTTAGATGTAGAGCAACCAGATCTTCCGAGAAATTATTTTTTCTTTGAACAATATGGTGCACCTTCCTACTATACAGCATCCGTCCACACTTATTTAGATGAGCTATTCCCGAATCATTAAATAGGGAGAAGGGATTCGATTGAATGGCCAGCCAGATCGCCAGATTTGGCACCCCTAGATTACTTTTTGTGGGAATACTTAAAAACTAAAGTATACGTTACTACGCCGAAGAATTTAAAAGCAAGAATTCGTCATAGTCAAAAAGGCGTTGCCATTAAAAAAATCGATGACGTCGTACCTCCTATACGAATTATCCTGTTAATATAAGATGAATGAAATATAATTAATATATTAATTATATTTTAAATAAACAGTTTTAAAACTTTAAAACGGACTTTTCCGCGCGTAGAACATCTCTATTTCGAAATTGAGCGGCAGAGAAAAAATAAATCAACACATAAATGCAGAATATGTGTTTTATGCGACAGCTTTACTTTTTTCAAGTAGTCCACAATCATGCTTTCTCATGACCCATAGACAGGATGGGTGTGTCCTATTCACCTCAAAATCAATAGGTGTCGTCTGGGAGACGTCCCCGATCAGAATCAGTCAAAACCCGATCGATCCGACACGATATAGTTGAGTTATCGTGCCAACAAGAAATTTTAATGCCGACAACGACACACGCAGACAAAATTTTTTAAAAACCACTTTTTTTTTATTTTATGCCGAAAAACGAAAAATAAACGCTAGAAAAAAAAATTTTCCATTTTTCTTTACACGATTACATTACTTTTCCGCTCTGGTACAGTTAAGTGCGGAAAAGTAAAAATGCGCAGCTAAAAATGAAATTTGATGGGGGCGAGAATCTTTCCCAAAATTTATTCTTTGAATTTTTAACGAATTTATTCATTATTTCACGATAAAGCACTGTATGCGTTCTATTGTACTAACATTTTGGGGGTCTTTTACGAACTCGCCAAAGCACACAAACATATTTATTGAGCTAGACCTTGATAAGAGATGTGTGTATAACGGTTTTTGTTTTCCAAATAGTACTTCCGTTATTCATAGATTAAGTAGACAGCCTCGAAAATGCGTTTATAATCGATTTGGTGGCGCCAAAATATTAGCCCAAATTCGGTAGAGATTAGGGCCCATATTAGGCGTGATTAATCGGATTCAAATTAATAATTGACATTTCTTACATTGTAGAGGTTACTGATGTTTTTCATGCCCCAAGGGAGGAAAAAACATGTTTTTATACCGGAAACATAATGTTATACCGTTTTACTTATTTCGACTTTATACAATTTCACGATAAAATATTTTTGAATACAATTAAATCGACATCCTCATATCGACAAATTACTGAATGCCGCATCCAAAAATAGCCTCTTTGTATGTTCGAATAATTGTTTTCCAATATTGCGTGGTTACTGAAAATAATCCAATTTATTAATTTAGGTTTCTTTAATATTACGTAGATGGTCGTTGGCTCTTTTATATCCTCCTACGTTAAATACAAGTAGGGGATTGTCTGTAGCGCTTGGAACCTCTTAATTTTGTAAGGGTTTTGCGTTACGGTATTTATTATTATAAAATATTTATTCTACATATTCTTCTATTCAAGAAAATTTTTAAATCTAAGACAATAGTTAAAGGCTCTTCTGTAATAATTAGCCTTTATGAAATTATAAAAAAACTATTTAATATTGCGTTTTTAAAAGTAAGATCGAATGAATTGCTTTAAACCAAGATATATTTGAATAGCAAGCCCACAGGAATGAATGCATACTTATTTACATAAACAATCCATTACGTAATATTGGTTATGTAAACATTGCTTATGGAACCTATTCCTAAAATTCTGGGTAGAAATAAAAAGGGTCACTTACGAACTGCAACGCTGGGTTTCCTGACGAAAAAAGATTGCATATAAGCAGGCGGGAGACGCACCGTAAATGCGCCCGGTTATCACATGGAAAAAATACACCACAAAAACACGGTGCGAGACACACTATGCGGCACGTCCGAAACACTGTTACTTGATAGCGCGTGTTAGCTTTTCCTGCTTAGCAAGGCTCCTGCTACGCTCGCCGAACGAACGACTCGAGTGACTGTCCTGCTGTCGCAGCGTAAGCATTCGAGTTTCGAGTACTCACACATCGCGGTAGTCGTGGACCTCGGAGCGGAGCGAACTGCACAGAAGAGGCCGATTTAAACGTCCCCACAGAGGTCGTCGTTTAGCTACACATCCTTCAATGACACTATACTCCGGTTTCAAAATAGTGGGCAGTAAGGTATAGAACACTATTTTTATGAGCTGGTAATACGATTCAACAAGTCTCGTGTCTGTTTTACGTGTACATTGTAAAGACCACTCCCTGCGCTCTGTAATCTCTGCTCTCTTTAGTCGTGCGCGAGACAAGGCACGCGCTTTATCTATTTGCCTTATCTGGTCCATATGTTGCGAATTACTTCCTGCCTACAATTTTGAAACTAGACTATAACGTCAATCATTTTTATTTTCAAAACAATACCTGGAGGTGATGTTTTCAACCCCTTCTCATCAATCCTTTAAGCCTTAGCAACCGCAACTTTAAAATATAAGCATACTCCGTGTGGTATTTGCTTTTAAAATATTTCTACTGCGGAAATGCAATTAAATCTAAATTTGTTTAATAAATAACGGAAATATTCAACAGAAATCTTTCTGAATATGTACGAGTATCTATGCAGACCTAGTAA
Organism: Rosalia funebris; assembly: GCA_037954035.1. Classification (NCBI taxonomy): domain Eukaryota; kingdom Metazoa; phylum Arthropoda; class Insecta; order Coleoptera; family Cerambycidae; genus Rosalia; species Rosalia funebris. The sequence goes on along the minus strand of JAZFAV010000039.1, from coordinate 21,638,231 downwards.
TGTAGAATAACCACATCAAGTAAATTGAAAATCACACTTTTCATTCACTCCAGTTCATTTTATACTTGTACAAAAGATCATATCAAATTGCAGATAATTATCAGAAAAGCATAGAATTGAAATTTTACTTATCATTGGATGTGGAGTGAAATGAGAACAGGGTTCGAAGTTTGTGATGTCTAATATCTGCCTTTTGTTTAACATAAATAAAATTACCATTAATGGACAAACGGATTCTGTAAAAGATGTGAAAAGAGCAGATCGACCCAGATTTGTAGACGTTTCGAAATCAACAATTGATCGACGAAGAGGAAAGAAGACGTTCAGAAATTAACAGTTTATCGTTATGTAAAGATATAAAAATGGTCCACATTTAACGTACATGAAGTCTAGAACGATGACCTGATAATGCTAATAGAATACGGGAATTTTTGTATCGATTTGGAAAAATCCGCAAAAGCTAATGTTTTGAGTGGGAATAATTCATCGACCATATTTCATCGAGGCAAATGTGGAGGAGATGTGTATTTGTTACAATTCGAAATGTTTTTTGGATTTAATCGTTTTTGGTTCACGAACGTATTTGGTTGTACATTCTGCTCCAAATATTTCTATTTATGAGGGAGGTCCTACCTGAAAAGTAGGATTTACGTAAATCGGCCAGCAGGCATTAGGCATTAAATAAGAGATTTTCTATTTTGTATCCGCCTGATACAATTAGGTCTTCTGTAAATGTTGTTCAGGATCGACTAGGCTGTTACCAAGTTCAGAATGACGATCACATTGAACGACTGGTGTCAACATTTCTGTTTTGTTCACTTTAATTGTTTTTAACAATAAAATTAAAGATATTGATCCATTTGTTTTGAATATATTAAAAAACGCCACTCTTAAATATGACATAAAAACTATGTATATATTACCTCGAATATTTATTTGAACTATCACACAAAATTAATAGACTATTGAGATTTAATTAAATTAAATATTTGGTAAATATGCACACAGTTTAGGCTTCATTGATTTCAAAGTATACTTGACTGTATAACATCGTAGAGTGTTTCCTCATTTAATTTTTTATTTATCTTTATTAATTATGAAGGTACAAAGAAAAACCTATAGCAAGAGTTCGTGATAATTAACAAAGAATGAAGGGAAAAAACAAAACAGTACTTATAATGCAAAATCTCATTACAGAACATCAACATAATAGATAAGAAAATATGCTTTTATGTACACATGTATAATGCTTTTCACTAATTTTATTGATAAGGAATACCCAAAAACTTCAAATTACTGAAAAGAGAAGTAAAATTCCTTTTAAATGGATTTTACTTAGAAATCGCACTTTACGCAGAAAATGAATGTTTCTATTATACATACATCAAACACTAGTTTTCACTAGTTTTGCTTAAATACTTAATTTTTTTACAGGTCATAAATTAAACTCTGAAATAAAAAATAGCGTACAAATAAGTAAAATGATTATGTAACACTTATAAAAAAGAGCTTAAATCTAACAAGAGAAACTTGAGAAAATATATTTTATCTATGACTTATTCTAGTGGGCTTATTCAAATGCACAAAATAGTAAATTAACATTCACACCAGATATTTGTTTGAGCCAAATTGTAGTCGTGTTCTTTACTATTAATGTTCTGGTAAATCCAACAACCTGTATAATAGAAATTACGAATGTAGTTTACCTTGAGATACTTTATTTTAATTCCTGGGAACATATATGACTTATTCAGGCGCTTACAAGATTAAACTTAACCATTCACGCGCAGTTGGTACCGAACTTCATGGACCAGCGCTGGTTGCTTAGACTCGGCGCCGATCTTACCTACATATTTAACAAGGTGACTTTATTACGTACAATTATTATTATTGTATAAATGCTACACTGCAATTATCGCATGTTTGTTTTAGTTTGCGCTGGTTACTTTTTTATTGCTCGCTCGTATTAATTTAGAAGACCGCATAATTATATAAATTATATTATTGATGTAGATACAGTCGTTGGAAGAGGAAAGAACCCTTGGTTATTTATTTATATTTAACTTTTAATCGTTTAATAATACTAGGGAAAGTTTATAACGTCAGAAAAAATATTGTAACGCTTATAAATTCACTTTTAACCCGATAAATCTTCAGACTTATAAGTTGTAAGAAGTAATAAATATAATTATTTTTAAAGTTTCGTTGTTATAAAATGAACGGTTTTGAAAAGCGTATTGAAAAAGGCTTTAAAACTTCAGCAAACATCATGAAGTTTATGAAAACTCACGAACTTGTTGAAAATTTATTCGGCAAAGTAAGCGTAATGTTTTCGCTAAAAATATATAAACAAATAAGAGAATTTAAATGGTAAAACCCATTCGATGCGGTTTTTACATTAATGGCGGTTTTTGAAAGGTCTCCGTTTTCACCTTCGTTTACCAGTGAATACCATCGGCACCTTTGTTAATTTTTTGTTAAATTTATACCCATAACTGACGACTGACGTTAAAATAACACAAAATCAACTCGCCTCAGGTGATTTGCAGTAATACATTTCGTTCATTTGAACTTGTATAAACGAAATTACAAATAAAAACTAACGAATATCATTTGGAAAACGTAAATTTCGTTTGAATCTCGCTTAAAATATGCAATTTAATATCTATTAGAAGCCTAGAATATATTTTCTACATTACAAGATAATACTAATAGAAGATATTGAATTAGTACATGATAGTAAAATATTATAATAGTCTGACGTCAAATATGTAATATTTATATAGCAATATGAGATAAATGATACGATATTATTATAAATTTCTTGATCTGAACGTAGTAATAGACTTTCGCACAAAACACGTCAATTCTATTTATTAACAAGAATTTATTTAATAAAAATCAATTATACATTCATTTAATTGAATGGCCACCACGTTCACCCCGCGATTTCACCCCCTTATTATAAATTTCTTGTTCTAAAGTATTACACGGCGCCCTAAAAGAGTTTCGCCCAAAACACGCCGATCTTTTTTCATCATCATCATCATTAGGTCATCAGTCCTAAGACTGGTTGGACGCTAACCTTCAGCTTCTCCTATCTTGTGTTAACCTACGCATTTCGCTAATTGTGCTACAACCTACATCCCTTACTATTTGCGAGCAGTAGTCTAATCTAGGCCTACCTCTGCCTTTCTTCACTCCTATTTCTGCCTCCAAAATATCGCGGACTATTCCCCCATGTCTCAGCAAGTGGCCTACCATTCTATCTCTTCTCTTCTTTAAGTTTTCCACATACTCCTTTTCTCGCCGACTTTCTCCAATACTTCTTCGTTTCTAACCCTATCAGTCCATGGTATTTTCATCATTCTTCGGTAACACCACATCTCAAAAGCTTCTAATTTCTTCCTACTTGCTTCCCCTACCGTCCAGGTTTCGCAGCCGTAAAGTGCCGTGCTCCATACATATGTTTTCAAAAATCTCTTCCTTGTTTCTAAGTTTATTACCCCCGAGCATAAAAGTGCTTTCTTTTTGTTAAAAGCTACTCGACCCTGCGCTATTCTTTGTTTTATGTCTTTATCGCTTCTTCCATCCCAATTTATTTTACTTCCTAAATAAGTGAAGTCTTTAACTTCCTCCAATCTTTCATTATTAATTTGTACTTTCGTTTTTGCTCTGCTCTCACGCCCTCTGCACACTAACACTTTAGTTTTGTTTTTATTCACCCTCATTCCGTATTCCTCTGTCAACACTGCCTCCATTTCGTTCAATGTTGATTCTAGTTCCTCCTTACTAGATGCTAATACTGCTATATCATCCGCGAATCTCAGCATTTTTAGTTTCTGTCCCTGTACTTTAATCCCGAAATCCACTCTATCTTTTACCACATTAATCGCCTCTTCGATGTACAGATTAAAAATTAGTGGTGATAGCGTACATCCTTGTCTTACTCCTTTCCTAATACCTACTTCCCTTTCTTCCCCTTCTACTTCTATAACAGCAGTTTGCTCTATGTATAGATTGTGTACTACTCTCCTATTTCTATACTTCTATAGAAAAGCTTTTTCTAAATCTACAAATCCTATATAAGCGTTCTTTCCTTTTTCTATTGTTTTCTCTAACATTATTCTTAGCGCCAGAATAGCTTCGCGAGTTCCCCTATTTCGCCTAAACCCGAATTGGTCTTCTCCTAGTATTTCCTCCGCTCTATTTTCCATCCTCTTCTGCACTATTCTAGTTAAGATTTTTAACGCATTGGAAGTTAGGCTAATCGTTCTAAAGTTCTCGCATTTGTCGGCTCCTCTCTTTTTCGGTATAGTAACGATAATGTTCCTCTTATAATCCTCCGGCATCTCGCCCGTTTCGTATATATATTTTACCAGTTCAAACATCCTATTTACTACTTTCTGTCCCGCACATTTCAAAATTTCCGCCTGTATTTTATCTACACCCGGCGCTCTATTATTCTTTAGCCCCCTTAGTGCTATTTCAAATTCCTCTCTCAATATAGGTTTTCCTACATCTTCCCTATCGATGCTAGATTATTCCTCTAATATCTCTCCTAATTCCTGACCCTCGTATAAATTTCCTAAGTACTGCTTCCATCTATCCGCTTTCTCCTCTCTTCCTATCAGTATGTCCCCCGATTGACTCCTAACATTTCTACTTATTGTTCCTACATCCCTGAAGTTCCTCTTAATTATTTTGTAAGCCTCATCGGTCGTACCTACTTGCAACTTATCTTCTACTTCTTTGCATTTCTCCTCTATCCATTGTTCTTTCGCTTTTCTACATGTTCTAATGATTTCCCACTTTATTGCCTTATACGTTTTCAGTCCTTCTTCGTCTCGTCTGTTTTTGTAGCCTCGTCTCTTTTGCATTAAGTTTAAGATTTCGTCCGTTATCCAGAGGCTTCCTAGCTTCCCTTTTATCGTGTCCTAAAACGTCCGTAGCCGCGGAAGCTAGACTATTCTTGATACCCTCCCACTCAGTTTCTGCGTTCTTGATTTCGTCCTTACTCGTTTTATTTATTAATTGATCTGTTTTCTCCTGGAACTTATCTTTCATATTCTGATCCCTCAACATGTCTACATTTATACGTTTCTTATCCTTCCGGGTTTTCAGATTTTTGAACTTTAATCTAGCTTTCATGACTACCAAGTTGTGATCGCTGTCTACATCTGCTCCTGGATAACTCTTACAGTCTTTTACTTGATTTCTAAATCTCTTCCTAATCAGAATGTAGTCTATCTGATACCTGTCTATCCCTCCTGGCATTTTCCATGTGTACCGCCTCCTAACGTGATTCTTGAACAATGTGTTCGCGACTACCATCTTGTGCTTCTCACAGAATTCTATCAGTCTGCTACCTCTCTCGTTTCTGTTTCCTAATCCATAAGGCCCTACAAATTCTCCTTCTTTCCCCTCACCTACGACTGCGTTAAAATCTCCTACTATTATTAAATTTTCATGACCCTTCACAAATCCTATTACCTGCTCTATGTCCGAATAAACGGCTTCTAACTCTTCCTCGCTGTGGTTAGAAGTAGGCATGTATACTTGCACTATTACTGTTTCCACTGGCTTCGAATCTAACCTAACCATCATTACTCTCTCGCTGTATTGTAGGTAGCTATCTACACACTGTCCTGCGTTCTTCCGCATAACGATCCCTACTCCCGCGTTTCCATTTACCGATCCTGTGTGTATTACCCTATAGTCACCGCTCCAAAAATCTCCTACTTCCGGCCAGCGCATCTCACTTATACCTACTATATCTAATCCTAACCTATCCATTTCTATCTTCAGATTTTCTAGCTTCCCTGCCTGTCTCATGCTTCTGACATTCCACGCTCCGACTCGTGAAATGCTACACTTCTTATTATTATTGCACTCGATCACGTCTCCCGGAACAGTCCTCACCCGGAGATCCGAACGGAGGACTATTTTACCTCCGGAGTTTTTTGTCCCAGGAGACGCCATCATTAATTTAGGATAAGCTTTCTGCTAGCTGTTCTGAGGATTATAATGTGGTGGTTTCCTCTTGCCTTCCACATCGCAGTCGTGTGTGTCATAGCACCATACCAACCCTCACGGTTTCTGCCACTATGACTACTGAAAGAGCTGCTGCCCTCCTTCAGGGACTTGTCTTAGTCTGGTTTTTCAATAAGGACCCCCCCACTATGGTTAAACCTATGGTACGGCTCCTTAAATCATTAAAACGCGCAAGCCGACCCACCCGTTCCAGTTTGCACTAGAACTTCGTCAAGGTTCAAGTCCTATCGGATCGGCGATCTTTTTTAACAAAAATTAATTCTACATTCCTTTAACTGAATGGCCACCACGTTCAGCTGATTTGACTCCCCTATTATAATTTCTTGTTCTAAAGTGTTACACAGTGTAGTAATAGTTTTGCACAAAATTTTATTGTAAGGAAAATGTGAAAAAACTAATTTTTTTTGGGTTTATTTTTAGTTTTTCGGCCTAAAAATAAAAAAAAATTGTTTTTAAAAATGTTTTGCTGTGTGTGTGTCTTTGTCGTCGGCAGTTAGTGTTGTTAGCATGATAACTCAACTAAATCATATCGGATCGATCAGGTTTTGACTGAGTCTGATTGGGGACGTCTCCCAGACGACACCTATTGATTTTGAGGTGGATATAACACACTCTACCATATACATGGGTCATGAGAAAGTACAATGGTGGACTATTTGAGAATTTTTTTTGTTAGCACGATCACTCAATTAAATCGTGTCGAATCGATCGGGTTTCGACTGATTCTGATTAGGGACGTCTACCAGACGACACCTATTGATTTTGAGGTGGATAGGACACACCCCACCCTGTCCATGGGCCATGAGAAAGCACGATGGTGGACTATTTGAAAAAAGTAAAACTGTCGCATAAAACACATATTCTGCATCTATGTGTTGGTTTATTTTTTCTCAGCCACTCAATATCGAGATAGAGATGTTCTACGAGCGAAAAAGTCCGTTTTAAAACTTTAAAACTGTTTATTTTTAATTAATCTTGCATTCATTTAAATGAATGACCACCACGTTCACCTGACTTGACTTCCTTGGACTCGATCAACCGAATTCGAATCTAAATGAAATAGACAGTCCGGAAATTACTAAATGTTCAATACAGAGTGTTTACACCTTCCGGTTACACTTGACTTAGATTGACCACGCTGTATAATAAAATCACTTTTAAAACTCCTTTTCAGAATTGTCAATTTTTCAAGGCTACTCAAGTGATATAGGAAGGTTTTTTAGTTGATTTTTAAGCGTTTTATTATTAAAAAAAATACAAAAATTGTGGATATTTTTCAAAATATTGTAACATAAAATAGTGTAAAAATATATAGGACAGAGAAAAAATAACCAGATATTTGATTAGAAAAAAATTAAATACAATTATTGCTATGAGATTTTCAACAGGAAAAATAAACGTTGGTAGAAAAATAAAAATTGATCATAAAAATAGGTTTACAGTTGCAAAACAATTAATTTGGAAGATTTTTATAAGAGAACCAGCTATTGACAAGTTTTTTTTGTTTTAAGGACAAAAACAAACAGAAGTTAGTATTGCACAATATTTTGAATACAGAAAACAAACCACCTATTTTGTCATGTAAAAGTCAAAAAACTATATATAAAAATATTGGACGTGAATTACAAAGAAAAGTTATAAGTAATTGCCTATTTTAAGTGTAGAGAATTATAAATCCTATTCATCATTTTATCATGTTCCAAACAAAAATAAACGTCACATTGTTGGTAACGATATTTAGTATAAACCAATAATTTAACACTCTAGATGTGTTAATTTTGAATAATAATAAAGAGCCAGAATAATTAAGTGTAGAGATCTCAAAAAATCTTGTTAATTTAAAAAATAAAAGAAACCTAACAAAAATCAAAATAATGACGTAATTAGGCGCAAGGCATCTGACAGATCCGGATAGCCCATAATATGCCAGGGGGTGCACTAAAAAATCGACACCATATCGAGAAGAGTGGTTTGGAGCTAGGAAGATATGAAGGAGTTCGAGTTAATATTCGTAATACACACGAAAGGGTAAAGAAAAAAGTAACTGCTGTATCTCACAGATCGGTTGCGCCCGACGGAGGGTTAACACGGGAAATATATCTGCAAATGATTCCACATCTTTTAGAGCAATAATTTTTTGCTGAAGAACTAGATGAATTAATTTCGCAGGACGAATCGCCCCTATGCTTTGGATGTTTGAAGGAATTTAAAGGGCCAATTTAACGTTCGCATTGGTAACAATCGACCCATTCCATGGCCATCAAACATCCCCAACTTAACACCGTTTGATACATTTTTGTGGAAGGTTTTGGAGGACGAAGTTAATAGCGCTGTTTCAAACATTTTAATCAATTGGAGAACAAGATTATTAGCCAGATTATTAGAAATATTTCCCAGTTACTTAACTTTTAAATATATTTTTTGTAAGGATGTTACGTTTTCGATTTGCCTCGCTCAAAAACTCTTGTCCGCGTTTACACGCGATAAATAAACTTTGAACATCAACACATGTATTAATAGCAGAAACCTACAACCTCCATTTCTGTAGACATATGCCATTCACGGCGAACTGATGCCGATAATCAGTAGATCGATTCGTTGGCGTTATTATTATTATTATTATATTATATAGGTTTGGGCCTCATCAGCCACTGATCGCATGGGTAGTCCCTTGGCGATCCCCTCTTATCCGGGTCATTATCCAAAAATGCTATCCCATAAAAGGAGCAATTTAGGCACGTCCCCCGCCTTAAGCCTCGCCTCCTCTAGGATAACAGGGGTCAGCCTCAGCTTGTGCTTATATGCATTCAGGCTACTATGGTGACCCGTTATGATTCCCACCAGAGTTCTGGCTTTATGCCTGTTCAATTTAATGAATTATTGGGCCCATTTCTCAATCTCTGAGTATTCGATGAAGAGTTTGGTTATTCGACAACCCGTTACTCCTCTCCATCTTTTATTGTGCTGGTCTCTTGCCCAGCCATTGATGCGGTCTCTGATCAGATTCCGACTTATTCCCACTGCAGGTTCTGGTCCATAGAGGTTTTACCTGGTCCCTAGTCTGGCAAGGTCATCTGCAATTAGATTTCCCTTAATGCCATTATGCCCAGGTATCCATAAGATTTCCACCGGTCCTTTCCCTGCCAAGTGATTCAATGCTTCATAGCAATTATAGACCAGCTTCGACTTTGTCGTTGCTGAATTCAGGGCTGCCAACACCGCCCTGCTATCCGAGCAGATACATACCCTCTCCTGGGTCCGATTTTGGTCCGCCCCCAGAACACCGTATGTAATTCCAACTAGCTCGGCCTGGAGTGCGGTAGTGTATTTGCCCAAGGGGAAGGTTTTACCTATCCCGTCGCGTCGTCTATACACCCCCGCACCCGCTTTGTTCCCACTCTTGGCTCCATCCGTGTACCAGATGTCTCCATTGAGCGGCAATCCAGCTCGACCCTCCATCCAGTCGGTCTTACTGGTGAGGGTGATCTTATATTTCTTGTCAAACAGGAAGTGGACACCTGTACTGTCAGAGGGCATCCATAGGAGTCCCTCCTCAGCTAGCTTTCTTGAGAGTCTATTCAGGTCCCTTACCTTCCTATTCATGTTTCCCACCCTGTGCATTGCCTTTGCGGCTTCCGCTTTCAGGATGACATCAAGAGGTGGTATCCCCGTCAGTATCCCCATCGCCTCGATCGGTGTTGATCTTGGGGCTCCGGTTATACTTCTAAGAATCAATCCTCTTAACTTGTTAAGTCGGCTGGCTTCCGACTTTAAACAGGCTCTCTCCCACCAGACTAGTGCTGCATACGTCAGTCTGGGTTTGAGAATTGCCTCATACATCCATTTCGTGGTTTCCGGTTTCAAGCCCCAGCTACTACCAATGGCTCTTCTCAGTTGCCAAAGTGTTGCTGTGATCTTGGAACATATGTGACTTAGATGTTTTCCCCATGACAGTTTACCGTCCAGGATTACTCCTAAGTATTTCACTTCGCTATTATAGCTTAGTTCTTGGCCACCAAGTTTCAGCGGACATGTTTTGCGGACATGCTCTAGTAATTCTGTAAACGGATAGGATTTGTCGCGAGTCCCTGGAAAAGACCGTTTCGCAATTGCAGCACTTTCCTGCTGTTTCAGTATGAAGTATATCGCGTTTCCAACGACTAATAAAAATTTGCCTCGTCATATCGTTCATGATTTCCCTTGCCTTAATTGTGAGTATATATAGTGTGGTTTAATTAGTTTAATCACTAATCAGATTAGCAAATCTTTTGGATTCGAAAAGGACTCTAATTTGCGTTCAGTCCCTAACTTGTTTTAGGAAAATTTTAATAATATAGGGTGTCTCAGATGGAACTATAGGATTTGAATTGCGCGCCATGTGTTCTGTCAAAGATAGGACGTCAGTATTTAATGACTGTCATCTACAAACCATACGATCGCGTTCCCCATTTACTGTGATAGCATTAATAGCTTTATTTATTACATAGCCTACAACACTTAAAAACTGGTGAAGAGCTTGTATTTTTGACATAACTGATCTGAGATTAATTTAATCGATGTTAAGACTGTGTAACTATTCTAACGAGAGAAATGAACATAATTCAAACACCGATTAAATCAACTTAAGATTAAAACTAGCCCTGGAAATTTTATTGCATATTCTCGTCTACACTATTTTCATTATATAGACCGTAAAACAACAGCATATTGGTTTAACCTGGCTAACTTTGCAGATAGACAAAGAATGTTGACTGTTTCTTTTCAACCTCAAAGTAGTCCAAAAGAATTTCAATGCGCTGCGATTTTTTTTTCATGTTCGGAATAATTGAATTTGTCGTTTTTGCTAAAAATGAATTTAAAGATGAATTTTTCATTTTTCATTCATTTCCTGAGGTTGAAAATGTATTTTTAGTAATAATCCATACTTTTTGATCAAAAAATGTTAATTATGTAAGAACAAAAAATGAAAAAAAAATAAACTGACTTTTTTGCTTTGAACGACGATAACTCAGCGAAAAATAATCGTACAAGGCTTTTAGACCGCTCAAATTAAAGAGGATAAAATCGTCTAACAAAGCTTTATGATGAAATCACTGGAAAAAAATGTATTACTGGAAAAAGTCCGTAGATCTTTTGAAATGCAAGCAAAAATTTGGAATATTTTTTCGACGGTTCGCTTATGATTACTCAAAAACTGCTGATGGTACAACATTTTGAACTCAAGACCTGAAAACTAGAAACTTGGAACTTCAATTTTATTTTTTTTAAATTGCTTTGCGACTATTTTTCTCCAAGTTACAGCCCGTTGAAAATCACCTAAAAATTTATATATTTTTCTTACATCCCTTAATTTTTGTGCCTAGTGTATTTACAGCAAAGAATTGTTTTTCCATATGTATATGTAGTGTGAAAACAGAGATAGGGTTTTGTAGATTTTCAAAAATCAACCACTCTAGGATTTGAAACAGGAAGCCTGGCTTGATTTCAGTAAGTTAATATACCAACTTTGAGTAACAGCTCTATTACTCACAATAACGTATAATTATTTACCAAAAACTTTTGTCACACTTGTTTCCTTCCGCATAAACCAAATCTAACGAATCCACCGTCAAAATTCGGTGTCCAATCACATTCGGTGAGTAGTTTTTTCCAAGAAACAGCGACGAAATACTTAGAACTAGAACTCCTAACCGGATGTTGATATCCTATTAATAAACCGGTGTGTTTATGCTAAAGAACAAAGTTTTATCTGTGCGATAAATTGGAAATTTATGGTGTTTGCAGAATAATTTTTAACATATTTTTTTTTTAAATCGTTATTAATACCACTAGCCATGACTCACCCCATACATTTTTGCTTAGTTGCCGCGTATTATTAGTACTTAGAGCCTTAAATTCTAGTCCTGTTCTGATTGTACATTTCACAGATCGCAGCTTAATGACATGGGCATACTAAGTATGTAAATGTTTACTCCATAATACAATATTTACGTGAAAGTTTTAGGAACAAACAAAACAAATTAATGGATGGTTATTTGCGTACTTAATCTTAATTACATAGACCATGATTACATTAGAACCCAACATAAGTTAAATAGTCAGATAAAATAGAACGTTATGCGCTTTGTGTGTGCGATGAAAACAACCTTTTGTTATTTTTATATCGAATTATCGTCTATATCAGTAATTTCGACAGTGTAGGTCATGGGGAGGACTTTAAGTTATAATTAAAGATGATATTCTTGAATAATGGTAATAATTAGTAAGATACTTTATGTGATATTTATGTCCTTCAACTAAACGACCTTTTTTGTTTGATTATTTTTCAAAAAGAAATGCGTTGTATAGTATACAACTACCTGTTATTAAAAAAATATTTATTACCTAATAATCGAATAAAGATATTTTCTGATACAACAGTTGCGAATTAATTTACATCAAATTGATTTACAAAATGTATGATTTTGTTTTAAAATAAAGTGCCTTTTAGTATTTTAGTTATTGAAAAAATATATCGCAGTGATATTTTATAATTATTCATAATCCAATTAATATATCACACGAGATAGTACGTGCATAATAGCCAATATACGGATAAATCACAGGGCTATTAAAATCTGAACGAAATACGGCTACAAATACATTATCGATGTTTTATGAAAGCAATTTCAAGAGTTGAAAATATAAATATATTTTTTAAGTCACAAATTTTGTCCAATATCGTGAATATAAGTTTTGCATTATATAATATATAATCCAAAATATAATATATGTATATGGATATTATATAATAATATGTATATATGGATTACATGAATATAATTTCACTTATAATCGTATATAATTAAACATTATGGTGTTTATAGGTAGCCTAAAAACGATACGTCTTCAGATACAATAATAACGTATTAATATCCAGGGTTTCAGGATTACTACCCCATTACCAGAGACAGACCGCCACTGGGTCGGGTCAATAAGTTTCAAGGAGAATACAGCCAGCGCAGTTGACGTTGATATTACGTGTCTTGTCGAATATTATTGCTTTCTATTCTCTCTATGTCTATCCTATTACTAGTCTCTCTTTTCCACTAATCGAGACAGATTATTATCAAATGTGGAAAGTGGAATTTTAAGTTAGTGTCTTATTTTGATGGTACTTAACTAGTTAGAGCGGCCACATTAGAATGCATACAAACTTGAAACATTAACTCTCGCATTTAAAAGCAGTCTTGGGACTATCAGTTTCGATTTACTAGCATGTTTAAAAGCGGTTAAGGGCTTGTATTTTTGACATCGTTGAATCGTTTTAATGTGAGATTAATTTAAGACTACGTTACTAGTCTGACGAGATAAAGTAATATATGTTGTGAAAATTGCAACACAGTTCATAGGTTTTCAGAATTTTCATGACAAATTATCAAATGAAGTAAATTCTCCAATGTTTGTACGAGGATTATGGGCAAGTCCGTATCTGGAATGACTACCTAATATGCGGTCGTTACTGAAAAATCAAAGAGCGAAGACTAAAAAGTGTAACGATCGAAGATAATCTGATATCTAACTAATGATAACATTAAACACTTTATTCGCTAGAAATAGTCCTTGAGAAGGTTCCTGTATATCATGTAATATTGTTATATGTGTAATATAACCTTAGAAAACTAATATACCCGGACGTGTTTTCTGTTGAACAACGAAACGACGACATACTGGCGTCAACTAATAAATATTTCGAATAAACGATGCGAAGGAATTTCAAAGTAGATCATTTATGGTAGCCTGTCGGGGAGTATACGACCTTAAGAAATATATAAGACTTACGCCCATAGTGCAGAGAAACACGATTTTTTATGTAAGTGGAAAGAGGAAGAAATGCCTCGTATATAATTATGGATTGTAAGAAGTGGCGAACCTTTTACATTGGAATTTTATTAGGAATAGGAGAAATTATCAGAATATCAATCAACATGCAAAACTTTTCCCTAAGTGATTTTCACGAATTGAAATAAACAGTTTTAAAACCTTAAAACGGACTTTTATGCACGTAGAACATCTCTATCTCGAAATTGAGTGGCCGAGAAAAAATAAACCAACACGTAAATGTAGAATATATGTTTTATGAACAGTCTTACTTTTTTAAATTTCTCTCAAATAGTCCACCATCGTGCTTTCTCATGACCCATGGGCAGGGTGGGGTGTGTCATATCCACCTCAAAATCAATAGATGTCGTCTGGTAGACGTCCCTAATCAGAATCAGTCGAAACCCGATCGATCCGACACGATTTAATTGAGTTATAGTGTTAACAAAAAAAATTTCTCAAATAGTCCACCATTGTGCTTTCCCATGACCCATGAACATAGTAGTGTGTTCTATCCACCTCAAAATCAATAGGTGTCGTCTGGAGACGTCCCCGATCAGAATCAGTCAAAACCCGATCGATCCGACACGATTTAGTTGAGTTATCGTGTTAACAAAATTTTTTTTCAAATAAACCACCATCGTGCTTTCTCATGACCCATGGACAGGGTGGGGTGTGTCCTATCCACCTCAAAATCAATAGGTGTCGTCCGGGGGACGTCCCCGATCAGAATCAGTCAAAATCCGATCGATCCGACCCGATTTAGTTGAGTTATCGTGCTAACAAGAATAAATGCCGACGATAACGATACACACTAATAATGGTTAAAAAACAAATTTTTTTCTTGGTTTTTAGGCCGAAAAACGAAAAATAAACTGTAGAAATAATTTTTTTTTACACGATTACATTACTTTTCCGCGTATAGTGCGGAAAAGTAAAAGTATGCTTCATTCATTATAGGAATGTATTTTCATGCCAATCAAAATAGAACACCGGATATAAGCATAATAAATAGTTGCAGTGTGTTTTTATACATTAACTCATTTCAGAAATATTATAAGACAAACATCCCCAGGGAAAATAATTAATTCCGCTTGTGATGCATACCCGAGGAATGACAGTAGATTTTATTTTGAAAATCAACCATCTGTTTTTATTCAACGGTTCCCTAAAGCAAACTCTACACAGATTCTTAACACTGACTCATCTAATCTAAGCAAAGTGGAAACACCGACCGAACCAAAAATGAATGAATAAAAAAACAAGTCAATAAATCCGCCTTTATTTCCGAACATTTGTTTTCCTAGAGGCTTAATAAATAATTAAAAATCGCTGTTAGGAATCGGGTGAATGGTAAATTCGCAAAAATTTGGTAAATATTTAGTTGTGACGTAAAATTTATTCGCGTGCGTAAGCTTAAGGAAATTTTAACCCTGCGTCGCACGCAGCCAATCTGGGAGATTCGGCAGTCATTTTTTCCTTTGTCGTTTCGTGTGTATTACGAATATTAACTCGAACTCTAATCGATTAAAATCTAAATTGTGTAAGATTTGATTATGGGATCTTTCAGATGCATTGCGCCCAAATTTCATACTGCGCCCGACGGAAGGTTAAGACAAACTTCTTACCCACAGAAGAATCTCTGGCGAGTCTTACCTGAAACAAACAAAAAATATTGTTAATGACAAGAATTGACAATCGATGAAGATAATAAAAAAAGAATATGAAACAATTTGAATAATTTTATTCTCAAATATATAATTGTACGTTATATATTTTGGAATTTTCAACTTCTGGTAAATCCAAAAGATTGATTTCTGATCTGTAACGTCTATTGGTGTTCTCAAATTATATTTAATTCAGTTACGTTACAAAGCGATCCCGATTCACAAAGGGAAGAAAGGTTAATTCGACGGTCATACGCCAATTACCCTTCAAAAGCTCCAGTTATTATTTGAAAAATGGCCGTTTATTGTAAAAGTCATTACATTTCCGTAGCGCTATAAAAGTCATTACAGCATTTTTTTTTTTAAAGCGGCACCGGCAGCAAATAAAGGGCTCTATTGTTAGCGGCTAACGATGTCTATTAGGCTTTCAAGATTGTTATCTCAGTTAAAATAATGGGGAGTCGGCTACAAACTTTTGAGGAATTGTAATTTATATATTAAATTTTGCCGATCTTTCTTCACGAGTATCAATTATATTTTTGATCACACGGGCACTTTTACATACAGTAAGTGGCAAAAGTGTGGACTAAATTAATTGTACCGAATTATAAAAATCATTCATAAAAACGACCAGACAAAGCCGCAGACATTTAGTATTGTAAACGTTGCAAGGATCAATTGCTTGTCAAAGTGGGTTTAGGGTCGCGAAACCCTACAATACTCAGGTTACGGTTTGGAGTATTGTAAGGTTGTATCTACTTGTAATGCAGTCAGCGCTGGAGTACGGATTCGGCCTTCTTCCAAAAGCTCAATCTCCCCTACAGGCCGACTTATCTCAGCTTGTTTGGGTCCAAGAAAAAGAGCTCAAACGCGAAGTGCCTACGCCATGCCAGAGCAGGGCACTGGCATAGCACAACTTCAGAGGTCTCCACCACTACTTCACATCATCCTTATTCCTTGTTGGCATTCAAGTCAATCTTGCTAAGATTGTAGTTAAGGTGACGGTATTCTGTTAATAACTCCGTGAGTTCCTGGACACTGCCCCAATTGTACGAGTATAGTAATTTAATAAAGAAATGTACGCTATAATTGACAATATTTAAGGTTAGAAAATGGTTTTCTCTTTAACAACAAATTTATACGCCAGGCTTATTTGTAAAGTGGTCGACATGGGAATAGTTGGAAATACTCTATTCATTCATGCTTCTTACAAAATTTCTCAACATGTACGACCCTTGGTGGCCAGATTTTGAAATACTGGTAGTGTCTATAAGGGCAAATCACCTGGGAGAAAGACATTTATGCCAGAAGAAACTCTAAAATAAGTTCGTGAATGTTTAACTGCGAGTTTGATTGAATAATTACATCAGCTTGCTATTCCGATAGGTACCAGGTATGTAAATATGAAATCGGAATTTGCCCATAGATGGCCTAGCAGCTAACGTAGTTACTGTCATATCGCGTCATTGGCGCCATTTTCTTGTTTTGACAGCTGATAAAAGTTTCATAAAACACCGTTTTTAATAGCGTTGAATATGTCGAACTTTGTGTCTGGAAACTATGACTTGTGGACAGCATTGATTTTCTGTTACCATTTCTGTGACAATGCTCTGTGTTTGGTGGGATCAGAAGGGTGTGATCTATTATAAGCTGCTAAAACCTGGCCAAACCATTAATACTGAACGCTACCGACAACAAATGATCGATTTGAATCAAGATTTGCGTGAAAAATTACCGGAATATTAAAAAAGGCAACACACAGTGATTTTGATTCATGATAATGCGCCATCACACATAGCAATACCGGTGAAGGAAACGATTGAGGCGTTTAGTTGGGAAATACTTTCGCATGAGGCTTACTCATCAGACTTGGCTCCGTCCGATTACTACTTATTTGCATCGATGGGACACGCCGCATGACTGGTCTGCCTCAAAAGAGCAAGAATTTCTTTGACATGGAATCCAAAAATTGTCAGAGAGATGGGAAAAATGTACAGTTAGCAATGGACAATACTTTGAATAAAATATTTTTTATCATTTTCATACAATAAACGTGTATTTTCTAAAAATAAAATTCCTGTTTCATATTTACATACCTTGTAAATAATTATCTACCGTACTCTAACACCACAAAAACACATTTTTAGTACATAGCGCATTATGTAGCACATGTTTATCGTAATAAAATAACTCTAGTTACTTAATGATTAAAAATACTTCTGGGCTAAAAAATAATTTGTGCAATACTCTAAGGGCTCACTGTATAAAAAGGCAGCAAAGAATCGAAAAATCAGTCGCCGAAAAAGGTTAACACCAGAGATGGATAGTGCAAAGTAGAGTCGTAGTAAAGCCGGTCAGATTAAAAGAAGGGTAAGTTCTGAAGTTTTAGCGTGTATCTCCCTCGGATTTAACCAAGTTGGATGTCCGCGGGGACAGAATTTGCACGGATTAACTTGCTCGGGGACCTGATGTGCCAACACTGAACAGCAATCAAAGGAAAGTGGAAACTTTGGTAATCATATAAATCGAAAGCATCGATAGAAAAGGCGAAACCCACTCACTTTTCGGTTAAATATCTCCCTAAGCCCTAGTCTGGGAAGCTTGAAATTTGGCCTTGGTTCCCTTTGGTCCCTTGTTAAGAGATAAGTTGACATGTGCATTTGACCTGTATATAACGGGAGGAAAAAGGTATTGAGAGGATTTGAAATGTATATTTCAAATATATGTTTCGAAATTTATTTACTCAGTAATTTTAAATTTTGAGTGACTTTAGGGAAAACTGTGAACAAGTGGGTTAAAATTAAAATACATACGTACAGAATACAACTCTTGTTTTTCGAACGAATAAGCGATGTTCGATAGTTTTTCTTTTGTATACAAAATTATAATAGCATTTAAAATAGTTACTTATATAACTAACGCAAAAAGTTAATTATTTTGGCATGGTGTTACCCTTTCCTTATATCTTTATTATCTTAGAAGATATATGCTGTGGGATAACATCCTGTAAAGTGCGAAGTCACACTACAGAAAATGATAATTTTCAACTGAAACTCATGATTTTAGTGGAAAATTCCACAGATGGACAAGGATAATTCGTTTATACATTATTTCTGAGTATTTTGAACACGAAAAATACGACTTTAATGGCAAAAATCTGTTATAGCAATATTTACTTTAAAAAGAAACTTAAAAAATATTTACGGCCATGTACAAAGTTTTCAGTAGGTAATGGAATCGTAAACTCAAGAAAATATAACGTTAGAATGAAATTGGAAACAGGAATTTAAAAAGTTGACCAGTTGAAATATATACAAAGTGATATTCACACTTCTAACTACATATATATTTCTAAATACGGAAAATAACACTTGAAAACATTTATCGTCAATAAATTGTTAGGTTCAGGGCGAATACAGCTAGTCCAATCGACGTCGATATTCCGCGTCTTGTCGACTATTGCTTTACACTAATCTCTCTCTTTCACTAACTCTTTCTATTTTGACATGGAAAATTTTAATCTTGTGTCTTATTTCAATAGTACTTGCCTAGTTAGAGTAGCAACATTAGAAGGAAATACACACCTTAGCTATTTTCGCGGCCTTATTTTTTCTATGAAACGAAAAACCACTTCCTCTCACATTTTAAAACACAGGCTGGAGACTCAGCTTACAATTGTTAGTAATTTACTGCTTCAAATTTAAAATTGGTTAAGGGCTTATATTTTTGACCTCATTGAACTGGTTTAATCTGGTATGAATTTAATCGATGTTAAGGCTGTGTTACTATTCTGATGGAATAACCGAAAAATATAATCCAAATATTTATTATGTCAACCTAAGACTAAATCTTATTGCATATTCCCATTGTGTAGTTGCACTATTTTTATTATATAGATCGCAAACTAATAGCATATCTGCGTGTTTCTGGCGAGTAAATACCGCCATTTTTAATATTGCTAAATTTAAGTCGTTGATTAAATATTAATCACAACTTTTTTCCGCTTAGTGGGGCGCTTTCATTATTTTTTTTTAATTGCTGATCTGAGGTATGTATAGATAAAATTGTGCCAGAAACTATTTTCAAACTCCGTATTTCTCGAAACAGTTACATACATAACCTACCACAAAATTTGACGCACTATACGTAAAAAATACGCTATCTTAAATCGAAAAAAATATATACCAAAAAATGCGCATCTTCAACAAAATCCATCTAAACATAATTTAGCGGTAACTAATTTAGCGGATTTGTACCAACATTTAGGTGCTCACTGTATCATAATGATTGCATAGTGTCAAAAATACGAATTCTTCTTTTGCCGTGTATATTTTTAGAAAATGATCTGTTTTTGATTCCAATAACAAAACTATGAACTGTTTGAATATTTTAACACCACGTATGGTTGCTTTGTTAGGATTTTTCTGTAGAATCCGATAAGAGCGAAAACCACGAAACAAACGTGAAATTAAAAGCTCTCTCATAAGCGAGCTTTCGAATTACTTTTTAACGTCGTTCCTGCGTACGGTCACGTTTTTTTCCCTCGCCCATGGCAGGCAATCCAAATAAAACAGGCCGTAGAGGCTTGGAATACCAATCTCATACATACTGGTTGTTTGGCAATTAATGCGTAAGATTGTAGGGAAGAGGGAGGAGAGCGCACTCAACGTGGGGGCTTTAGAATTTAAACTGTTGCCAGTACAAGAGGTATAATTAGTTACATCCGCAGTGATCCCTCTCATATTGGGTAGAAATTCAATTTGGTAGAGTACAGCGTTTTCCGAGGATCGATACAACACGAAGATGTCTGGGTGTTTTTTAATTTGGGAATACTAAAAAAAGCGATAAAAATTATAGTAGGGAAAGATCATTATATACTACAAATATGTCCTTTAATGTACAAGGTGTCCCAGAATGTCTTTTACAATTAATATCACCATTATTTGAGAAGACAAAAAGATGAGCTAAAAACTAGTTTAAATTGTATTAAAGCTTACTGTTTTCAAACTTCTTATTTGCTTTTTCAGTTCATATGAAACCACCCTTGAGGCTATAAAAAACGATAAAAATTATTGTAGGTAAAAATTTTGTATACATCACAAATATGTCCTTTAATACACAGGGTGTCCCAGAATGTCTTTCACAGCTCACAGCCAATACCTCTGTTATTTGAAAAGATAAATAAATGAACAGGAAATTAATGTCACTTATATAAAAAAATTTTGCTGATTCCAAATTTAAAATCTTCGTGGTTGTTTCAACCCTTATGAAACTACCCCAAACTTTTGTTTCCAAATCGCACCTTTACGATTTTTGCGCTGAAATGAGTCCCCACTTTATTTTGAACACAAGGATAACATATTTAATATCATTAATGACATTTTTCTATAAAAGAAAGAATTATTCTTAAATAAATCGTATTTATTGTTAATGGCATCCTAGACCAGTTTTTTTTACGGTCAATATCTCCGTGAGTTTAGATAAAATAAGGGAAATTAGGTCCCAAATTGATGAGCATTTAGAAGCAGATCACAATCGAAGTTTTTTAAAATAAAACCAAAACACCAGTATATTACTTTAACCAGTAATTCAATATTTTGATGGAAAAATGTAACAAATGACAAAAAAATGTCTCAGTATTCCACTGGTTGAATAAGAAACTGGTTGAAAGAATTTCTAGCCTGATTGTCAATGTTCATTTTAATGCAGAGCCCAAGGAGATGAATCCAAAATTTGTCAAATTTCAATATTTCAATATTACAACTCACATTTTTGGATTGTCTTTTTGGGAAATACGACGTTCATTTATTTTTTCTTCAGAAATGGGAAACTATTGCGATAAAAAGTCAAAAAAATTTAAATTGTATGTATACAGGGTGCGCCAAAATGTTGGTGAGGTACGGAGAAAAATATTATTGAAATAAAAAAAGGTTCGGTAATTATGCAGTTCAATTTAACAGATCAATAATTAGTATTAATTCATATAATATGATCACTGTGGATCAGTATTTAATATGAAAATTTAAAAATAAAATGAACGGACAAATCCATTGCATTTTATTAACATTTTCATGGAGAGGAATACCAGATGCGACTCTTCTTTCTGCAAAAATATGAAATCACTAAAACTGAGTTTTCTTGGGCAGATGTGGGCAAAAGTTGGACAAAAATAAATTAATTTTAGTGTGCAATGAACAAACCGAATCATGTAAGTTTAATTTATTTATATAATTTTTTTTTTTCGAAATTGAATCAGAATGCACAACTTTCTGTAACATCTATGGAGGGATATATATGTATAGTCGAATATTTTTTAAAGACTTTTATCTTTACCAAATTTATTTTTGTAACATAATACCATGTTCATTTGCTTTTATTTTTCCGAAAATGGAGTTATGGTATGTGCAAGTACAAAAAAAAAAAAGCGGATATAACGTCGTTATAATAGTGTGCGTTAGAATGTTTGTGAAGTAGGGGAGAATAATGCCGAAATTTAGAAAAATGTGAAAAACGAAAAATATGTCATGAAATCACAAAATAATTATCATATAACATTTCATGGAATCTGGTACTATTAAAATGAATATATTAATAGAATTTTTAAGGATTTCACTGGCTGAAAAAATACGGGATTTTCTTTAAACTTACAAATATAGTTTATTGACACATGGAAAAATCAGAGATACGCAAAAAGACATTTTTTTGAGTATATACATGAGACAGTGATAATGTCTAAAATTTTTTTAATGTAACGCGTTTTCTTTTATTTTATACTAATTTTCAAGTTGATCAAATGAGACAATTCTAATGTACAGGGTGACATTGTTTTCAGGTCGTTCTCGAAAAAGAGTACCATTCTTTGTCCTGTTTTGAAAAGTGTCTCAATTTTAATTTTTTAATTGCTTTTGTACAACGGTGGCGACTGCTGACAATTTTATTATTTTGCTACCTTACATACTGTTTTGAATGCCGGTGGTCGCTTTTCATTAAAATCACAAAAAGTTTCAAGAATTTATACGACAAATAAATCATCCTGTATACCGAAAAAAAAAACACTTTTTAGTTATATATATATCGAAATATATTAAGTGAAAAGTCTGAATAAAAAAATGACGCATTTTGACCAGATCGATGAACATATAAAATATATTTGGGTATATTAAAAATTCAAATAATTTTAGCAGAACTGGGAAGTTCTCGAGAAGACATAAAACGTTGATATTTATCTTTGTGCCAATAAATGAAATATGTGCTTCAGGTCTTTTTAATTAAGGTAACCGCAAGTTAATGCACAACCCCGAGGGACCGAAGGGCACGCCATAAAATATATATCCTATTTTCTTTAAGGTTATTTATTTTACCGGGCCCGCTTTGCTATGGATTTTATGAAGAACGTTGCCTATAAAGGTAACGCAACTTCCAAATCTATCGAGGTGTTCACGGGATCCCAAGGGCATAGAAAGCGTTTAAAACAAATAACGCTATAACATTTACGTAATAACCAACAATATTATCAAACTGTCTTACACTAGTCATCTATTGTACAGCTCTTAGCGATGCAATACCGTTTTATAGGTTAAGTAAATAGTATCGTCGTACTGCTGGTTTCACTGCTTCTATTTGTACGCACAGTTAGCGTGTCGTCAAGATTTATTAGAACAAAAATCAAATATTTACCAACTTCGCCTTTGACGTTTCATTAACACGACGCTGATTCCAATTTTAGTAGAAGGATTGTTTTGAAGACGAGTTCGTTGAACCAGCTCAAATCTGTAAAGAAAAGGTGACACTCGGGTAGACAATAATTGTAGTTGAATGTAAATTTGTGGATCCACCCTTACTTTGTATACTTAAATGTTAATAATGAGGGCTTAAAAATAATCACCAACAGAGTTAACTGGCCTGCCTATAACCTATGATGCATACATTTGGAAAGATAGATCGTTTTTGAAAACTGATACATTATTAATATGATCAGTAAATGCAAATTTATTGTCAAAGGTCTCATATATAATAATATTTAATTCTCTAATGAGCTCTCTAATAATATTTTATTTATGAGAATTTTACATTACGTTCAGAAATATTCAACCCCCGACGATTCTCTCCACGCCAAGAAGGCGTCCTGTTAACATATCCATGAAAATGTATGCGATTTGATGGAAATGTGATTCCTGAATGAAGTTTGATCATCTCCAACTAGTAATTCCTTAGATGAAACAACATCAAGGAGATCGTTGATGAACGATAGGAATAAGAGAGGTCCTAAATTAGAACCTTGAGGTACACCTGGAGAAATTATTTAATTGTTACATAAGATATGAAATATTTGATTGAAGACTGTGAAAAATTAATCTAGTTACTCCAATAATATGTAACGATTAAATTGGTCGAATGATTTTTGAAAGTCTGTGTATACTATGTCAAATTGACCTCTGATTGATATGTACTGATGAGGCGATATTAATTGTTTGGTGGTGTGATACATTTTTATGTAAGGTCGTTTCACAAACATTACCAAAATTAAAATGCTTCTATAGTTCGTTATGCCATTTTGCTTTCTCGCTTTAAATATTGGACACACATAAGCGTTTTTCCATAATGTTTGCAAACATATTTTTTTTAGTGAGGTTGCACAGGATCTGTAGTGGTAACATTTGTAGGTATTGTAAATGGTGAATAGTTTAAGTAGGTATTTAATAAAGGGTGCCTCATTACTAGAGGATGTGATTTGTGAATAAAATTAATAATATTTGACAAATTGAGGTATTTTATTCTTCTACATAAAGTGGAGACGCTACAGCTACAAACGGAAAATAATATTGTTCACGACGAGGACGTATTGGTGTTGCCTATCAATAACAGAATCCATCTCTTAAAATTTCTTGATTATGCTACGAAATCTTAACTCTGTAGGCGTTTCATTTTGTCCTAATTTTGTGGGAATTTTTCTTAATGGAACTATAAATGATCGCTCACTTTCTTAAAACAGTCGTACAGAAACTATTCGTTGTTGAATTCTTAATCGTGTATGTATGGTTTGTAGATGATAGTCGTTAAATATTGACATCCTATCTTTGACAGAACATAAATGGGGAACAATTCAAACCCTAAAGTTCCTTGAGACACCCTATACAAGAGATTTAGATACAAATATTCAATTTGTATCCTTTCGATTTTCTTCAAAATTTACTGCACGATCTGTAAATGGAAATCGACAGGTTCCACGAAGAACATTATCCCAAGGCATCTTAATTCATTGCCCATTTCTCCTTTCAGTCGATTTTCCGTAATATGTCAGCCGGGCGGCTGGAAATTCGCCAGATTTTAGAATTAGATTAGTCCCGAATTTAGTTTTTTTTTGACAGGTACACTTCGGCATTAAATTATAAATAAAGGACACGGTTAAAGGGGATGTCGACGGAGCCAATTTATTCGGACTCATAAGGACTGTATAATTTAATTTGAATGGATTTTTCGGGACGCGGCGAAGATGTAAAGCAAAGATATTATTAAAAGTTTGAGAGGCAAGGAACGAATCAGTTTTTAACGAGAACTTTACAAGTGTATTTAAATTTAGACGTTTATAAAGCCTTTTCAAAAATAATTTTGATGGAATAAATTGACGTACATGCTTAAGAGTATATTAAAACTTAAATTCGGTGCTGTGATGGTACAGAGTTTGTTTCGGTGCCTTCTGACACTCTCATTAGGAGGTTGTTATTTGTTTTTGCCACAAAATAAACAACAAAAGAGTGAGTATGTAGATACAGTGATATCTATAGATAATAACATTTTAGTAAACTGTCTCTTTAAAAGTAAAATCCATTTTATGTTTAATAAACAACGCGATATTTAACAGAAACTCATCAAATTGAATTTACCATATTTCCAAATGAATTGATTGTTTTTTAATAGCATCGCCATTAATCATGTTTCCTGTACACATGCCAGAAAACAAATGGTTTAGTTTTTGCAAAACAAGACTACTACTTGAAAAAAGAATAATAGAACAGTGCGGTAAATACCGTTATTTTTTTTAATGTACAGAGTTTTTCCATAGGGTAATAATAAACACTTGAAATTTGTTAGGTTATCATGTTGTTGTGTATGGCAAATGGAAGGTTATAGCGTTCAACAATGTATGCAAATGATCAAATTTTATTTTCAAAATCAGTGCTTCGTTCCAGCAACGTTCGCGCATTACGTGATTTTAGCCTTACCACAACCGTCCCGCCGAGTCGACTATTCGACGTTTGCCAAATTCGAGTCAACCGGTTTTACAAATAATCAGCCAACACCCGTACGCCACCGAAACGCTAGGGCTACTGAAAACATCGCTGCTGTGCGTGAGAACATACGGGAAAACCCGAGGCAGCCAATTTCTCGTCGTTCGCAAGAACTTGGCCTTTCTGCGACTTCAACTTGGCGAATTTTGCTTCGCGGCTTAGGTCTGCACCAGTATAAAATCAAACTGACCCAGTAACTTAAGGTAAACGACCATAGACAACGCCGTGTGTTCGCTGATTAGGGTCTGGAGCAGTTGGAAGTTGACCAAAATATCGTCAAAAAAGTCATCTTTAGAGACGAGGCCCATTTTTGGATAAATAGGTATGTGAACAAGCAAAATTGTCAGATTTTGGACGATATCAATCCACACGAGATACACCAGCACCGAGTGCATCCCAAGAAAGTCACTGTTTCTTGCGGATTTTGGTCTGGCAGCATCATCATCGGTTCGTACTTCCAAATCGAAACTGGCATTGCCATAACCATAAACGACGAGCGCTACAGATCGATGATAAGCAACTTCTTGTGGCCTAAACTGGATGATATGAATACCGACGATATGTGGTTTCAACAGGACGGCGCTACGTACCACACAGCGTATGCCACGATGGACATTCTGCACGAGCGATTTGAGGGCATGGTTATCTCACGCAGCGGCGACCTGAATGGGCCACCGTGACCACTTCGTCCTTTGGGGCTATCTTAAATCGAAAGTCTATGCGAATAAACCGCAGGCAATTGATGCCCTCAAAGTCAACATAACGAACGCCATCCAGCAAAGTCAGCCAGATTTATGCGACAAAGTCAACGAAAATTGGATATTCCGAATACGTGCCATCAAGCAAAGTACACTGGTTACAATCTCACACACAACTTGTTTTACTTACGTTTAAAAATCGAGCGTCCTTATTGAAAGACCCTAAAAGATGCAGATTTGTTCGATTAATACAAGAACGAGAGCCAAATAACTTACGCAACGTAAAAAAATGCGAAGTATAAGTTGCTTTATCAAAAGCTACTTCGTAAAACGATGTTAATGTTACACCCCTTTGAATAAATACAAACCCGAATTTCATTACTGGTGCACTATGGTAGATATTAATTCTATCTGATTTGATACTGATATGATAAGGTAGTGTCAACAGCGATCCAGGATCGTTTACAATGCAAAATTATGTGCATATTTTATCGAGAACTACAACCCGACCTTGTATTTGAATATTATCTAATTTTTCTGCCTAACCAACGGAGAACAATGTAAACATATTCACTCTATAAATGTACAGCAAAACAGGAAACAAAGCACGATTGTATTCTTTTTCGGCCTTGGAGTTTTAATTAGTACTTTACGCCTCTTTAACCGTATCGCACTCGACCGATAGATGGAAGAAAACGAGGTTCTAGGATCTTTTCTCCGATTTGGTAATCTGGACGTATGGATGGCATTTTTTTCAATCTAATATGTATGTCAAAGTTTAAGTTTGGTTGCAATTTTCCTCAATATAATACGCAACTACTAAAAATTTGTTTAATTTCGTTAAAGTTACATAAGAATTAACACCGCTGTTTTTATCGATGGGAATTAAAAATGTTCTAAGGTAAATCTTTTTGTTCCTGACTCAATTTTTCCATTCCAAAAGTTGTTATAGCCCCTTCAGTTTGTTTGACTTGCGCCCAGTTTACATTTATTTTACATAAATTTTGATTAAAAAGAAACCATCTGTAATAACGAAATTTATTTGTTTTAACCAAAATATCTGGACAAATATACCTACGAGTTAATTTATTTCAAGAACTAATGAATCACTAATAACGAGCAATGTCCAATAAAATTTTTATATATATTTTATATCGGCTGATGTTTAGTTTAGTGACAAGCTGTATACAAATTGGGTAATTTGGGATGTTTTACCGACACAGAAAAAAAAATTACGAAAATTAATAAGATTTAATAATTTAAACAAGATTCGATTGCAAAGACGATTCGTCTTTATAATTGAATTTTGTTATAAAATCGTCCATCCGACAAAATGTTGGGCAACCATCTTACTTACTACCTTTATTTTGCTTGTTAATGTAACTAATGTCTTCCTACGAGCTATTGCAGTTCACTGGTTACAGCTTTAACTTGATATGACTGAACTACTGGATGAATTGAACTACTAGATATGACTAAAGCATTTGACTGTTTAGATATTAGTTGCTCGAGAGTCAAATTGTACACCATTATGGCATTTATGAAATGGCATAACACCCTTATGGCAATTTACTAGGATTGACACAAATTTCTCGATAGTTGTATCACATGTGAAATCAATTGAAACGGGAGTTCCACAAGGTTCTGTCCTGGGCCACTTCTATTTAATATTTTTTCTGCATATATTTCAAGAATCTCACTAAAATGTAAACTACATTTCTACGCTAATGAAATACAGCTCTTATATAGTTTTTTTTACCTTCTGATTCTTTCGCGGCTTCTCAAATTATAAATAACGATTTAGAAGCCATTATTGAATGGACATTAAAAATACATTGATTATAAATGCTAATAAAAGTCAAAATATCGTTTTTGGTATACATCAGTTTCACAACACGGATGAATTAAATATTAAAATTAACGATAATCGCTTCAACTAGTGTTGTAAACAACCTTGGGATTTCGTTTGATTCTAGCGTGGAACTAATTTGAGCACTTATAGAGGATGGGCTTTTTAAAAGGGTCCACCCCATTTTCCAATTCTATAAATTTATGAATTTTATTTATTTTTTATAAGCAGCGATTGGAAACCGCATCTTCTAACTACAATTTGACAGCTGACGTTTAAAAATTTTCTCAACTAAAAGTTTTCAAGTACCTCTGACGAAGGCTTGTGCGTCCAACACGTTAGACCTCTTGGCGTGACGCTAGAGACTAACTCCGCAACATTTTCCCAGATAGGTAGATTTATAGTAGACCCAGCAAGGGCCACTACATTTCCCTGATGTAAGCCTACTGGATTATTTTTGTATGACTTCCCTTATATTCGGTTTTCCCTTGTCACCTGACACACTGTATGTGTAATCGTAAGTATTGTTAATAAGATATGAGCGTATCTAATGGTTTAATTTATTGTTTTCCTGTACACGTCGCTCGTGGGTAGACAGTCAATCTAGAAATCCATCATTTATGCCTTGAATAGCATAACAGTCTTTACCAAGGTGTTCATTTCATTCCTCCACATACAAATAAGTTTAATAGAGTGTATAGGAAACGATCGCCCGTATCCACTTACAGAGCCTGGTTTCGCCTAAAACAGTAGTTAATATCTAATTTATATTTATTTGCTCTGGCGGTAGGCGAGGCTATTACCATAGAAATAACACTATTAGATTTATCTGCGGTACGTTTTCCGATGCAGTCAAAACAGGCGATTAAACTGGTAGACTGCACAATATTTGAATGCATAGGATGTTGTAATTAAGCGGCCTTGAACCTTGTCCATACGTATTAGAATGATGGATTCAACTTGGTTCGTTTGTTCCACTACAATTTGACCAGTGGCGTCCCAATGGAGCCCCACTGTACATAACTGTTGCACAAGATTAAATATTGCAATACTGAATACATTTTCAGGGTTACAGACCATTATTTCCACACAAGTTTTAGTTTACAACTGAGGAATGTCGAAGAACTTTCATATCTTTTATACAAGAAAAGAAAGACAGGATACTAAATCTTTAGGAATGACACTCACTACAAATATATTATTGCCTAGACTGAAATAAATTGTTGTGAGAAATTGTGAATATCACGGAAATTTCACAAAATAAAACCCGTCACAGGTAGAATTCGACATTTGTCCCGGATCGAAACCCAACGATATACAGCTGTTTCGAACTTATTAGTTCTCATCAGTGCCGTACACGGTACGCCGATTCAGGACAAATGCCGAATGAACTTTATGGTGTATACATCTTTATCGATACGATCTCTGTCAGTAACATATAAGTCGGAAATCGAGAAAGGAACCACCAAACCGCCAAGCGGTTATCAAAATTGATAATTGGAAACAACTACTCCTCGGGCTAAAGCCCCGCCAGGCATTGAGTTATACCCAGAGCGATCCTCGACCCCTTTCTCGTGTTTCTGCACGATCAGATACGGTTTAAAAAAATAAAACCCGCCACAGGTAGGATTCGACATTTGTCCCGGATCGGAACCGAACGACATACAGCTGTTTCGAACTTATTAGTTCTCATCAGTGCCGTACACGGTACGCCGATTCAGGACAAATGCCGAATGAACTTTATGGCGTATACATTTTTATCAATACGATCTCTGTCAGTAACATATAAGTCGGAAATCGAGAAAGGAACCACCAAACCGAAAAGCGGTTATCAAAATTCGGCATTTGTCCTGAATAATAAGTTATAATCCTAATAAGTTCGAAACAGCTGTATGTCGTTCGGTTCCGATCCGGGACAAATGTCGAATCCTACCTGTGGCGGGTTTTATTTTTTGAAACCTTATCTGATCGTGCAGAAACACGAGAAAGGGGTCGAGGATCGCTTCTGGGTATAATTCAATGCCTGGCGGGGCTTTAGCCCGAGGAGTAGTTGTTTCCTAGAGCGATTATGTTCCCGAATATGTTATCAAAGTAGTTCCCAAATAGCTTTGCTATTCGGGAACTATTTTGATAACCGCTTGGCGGTTTGGTGGTTCCTTTCTCGATTTCCGACTTATATGTTACTGATCACGGAAATTGTGGTAGAATTCGCTTAATGATGATTCATCTTGATGATGTATAGTCCGTCAAGTAGAAGCATAGCAGAGTTAATTCATAAAACAATATATTAAATAAAATTTTCAATACAATAATTGTTTGACATCTCCGAGGCATGCTTTCGACCAAATTGACGGTGTATTGTAGCGGCAAGGACTTTGAAATCGCACTAATCTCGTTAAATAACTGCTTCAAAGTGTACGCGCGTTTTCCACGAAGCTTGTGCTTAATGTATGTCCATACATTTTTGATGGGATTTGCATCCGGTGACTACGACGGCCAATCCAGTGTAATGATGCCAGATTGCGTTTTCTACTGGGTACAGAGCTTACTGAGATATTTGGGATCGTTGTCCTCCTGCAGAATCCAGTCCTCATTTGTAACAAAGCTTTTTCGTAAATTTCCCGCATTTTCAAGTTGTCGGTAAACAGATGAAAAATGCCGAACCTCTGTTCTGAAAAGCAGCCCGAAAGATGCACCTTTACTTCGCGTTTGACGGTCTACTGGACAAGTCTATTGGTGGATGTTGACCAGGCGCCCAAGTGACCCGCTTCACATGTTTTTCAGTCAACAGTGGAGAAACCTTTCTTCACTGTCGCGCGCTATATCAGGTCATAATCACGTAGACGAGTTCGGATTGTTTCGTACGATATATCTAACTATTTCTGCTTCAATTTTTATTGTCCATGACACAGTGTCAAGGCAGAAATTCGCGAAAACAGATTCACGATTATTTTGACGTCTTTTTGGTCCAATTCGTTGCCTATCGAGCCACATTATATCGCTGCACCCAATTCTGTACGAATGATCTCGACTTTTCATGTATCTAGCAGCCGCTAGTATGCGACATTTTCGGACCATTCGGGTGGATGGACAGGAACACAGCCTCCTAGCGCGACGAGTATTTGGCACTCATAGCGCTTAACGTATTTCTATTATAAAATATCAACCACAACTGATTGTCTTGTGACAGTGCATCAAGGACAAAAGTTCCCTCTATCGACTCTTGAAAAATTTAGAGCAATACCTTTTACCGGTTGTGAGTAAGGCCTGACACGCTTTTACTTGACCGGCTGCAGGTCATAGCAAATTGAAACATCGTGACAACGTGGTGTAGAGTAAGGTAATGGAAGTCCAGAATTTCGTGTCATGAGATGACATGTACTGTCTTATATGTAGAGGATGCAATGGATCTTATATGGAGGATCACACGGCCGAACATATCCTAAAGAGCTGCCCCACACTCTCACTAAACGAGGAGCTATTTTGAGGAACTAGTAGTTGGAAATGGTCGGATCCTCGTCGACTACCAAATGCACTTCTTCAAAACATTCACGTAGTGGGATGAATGAGAGAATGTGGTCGGTATTTGGCGACCTGATTGATGGCGGTAGCACAATAGGCTCGATATGATAACCTGAGTGCTCGCGGAGTCGTTTGTCTGTGCGAATCACGACCACGTTTGACCATGACGATAATTTTTTATTTCGGTTTAATTTTGTGAATTTTGAAATAGTTTTTCTACGCTAGGAGTATAAATATCTACAGTAATAACACCAATTCTAATATTGATAAACTTGGGACCCGCATTATTTTGACAAACATCTTGCGTGCCCATTTAAATGAATGTGGCACATGTACATAATATCTCTAATTTGGTATGTAACCTAGACTTAAGGACGTCTACATATAAAAGGTTTGTTGAACTTGTAAATAATTGAACGTATTGTCAGGGTAATTGCGTTTCGAATACCTCCAGATTATATATGGAAACAACAGAAAAAAAGTGTTAAAATATTCATTGCTTGCGTTGCGACCTTCGCGTGGGCCTGCGTTATGTTATGATGTTATGATGAATTGCTGGAAACCTTTTCTGTGGAATTATAGAATCGTCTAGAACATATCGATGGGAATGTGAGTGATGATAGAGAAGACGGATGGTGGATTTCGATTCCTAAACTTGACAAGATTTGAATATTGTAACAGTAACATCTACATATAATCGCTTCTAAACTTTTATATAGGGTTTGTAAGAATACGTTGTAAGGCGACAAAAGTTTACTCTGAGGGCAAATAGTCTTTAATACTTTAGAAATACAGATGTAAAAGTAACATCCAATATTTATGAGAAATACAATACGAGGGTCGTCTCAAAAGTACCCGACCCAACAAAGAAAACACAATAAATTTTGGAACGAATATCTTTATTTCTCTACATAGTCTCCTTTTATATCGATACTTTTACTAGAATAGCTTCGATACCCTGTTTATATTGAGAATCGTCGAGCTCCTCAAAATAACCATCAACCGCAAAGTCCACGTCTTCATTGTTGGCAAATCGTTTAGCACTGAGCCACTTTTTCAAGTTTGGAAACCGAAAATAATCCGAGGGGGCTAAATCTGGTGAATAGGGTGCATGAGGAAGTAATTCGAACTTTAACTCATTGATCTTACCCATCGCAATAACAATGTGTGAACTGGTGCATTGTCTTGATGAAACGAAACTTTCTTTTTCGCCACCTGCAGCCGTTTCTTCTTGATTTCATGACTCAAATGCTGGAATAAGTTCGCATAATACTCGCTGTTGATTGCTTTTCTTTTCTGAAGATAATCAATTAATATTATCCCACGCACATCCCAAAAAACTGACGCCATGATCTTGCCTGCAGATGGAACTACCTTGGCTTTTTTTGGAGCCCATTCTTCCCTTTCAGTCCATTGTTTTGACTGTTTCTTCGTCTCAGGTGTGAAATAATGGACTCATGTTTCATCCATGGTTATGAATTGATGCAAAAACTCGGCTTTATTCCTGTGAAACTTCGCCAAACACTCGATTGTAATATTCTCACGACACTATTTTTGTTTCATTGTGAGTAATCGCGGCACCCAACTTGCGCACAAGTACGCCTTTTCATGATCAACTTTTCAGTCAATATGCGATGTACAGCACTTTTTGAAATGATTGCCATGTCTGCTAGCTCGCGCACTTTTAGTCGACAGTCATCCAATATCATTTTGTGGACTTTGTTCATCACTTCTGGCGTGGTTACCTCATTTGGTCGACCACTGCGATGTTCGTCTTCAATTCCGATTTGATATCGGTTGAACTGAGGCCTTTCAAGTGAAAGTATTGTATCACATAAGGATGACCAATTTTTTCCACGTTTACAAATCCACTGAGAGCGTTCATTACTGATGGCTGTCAAACAAATACTAAACAACGTAGCGTCGTCAAACATCAAACTTAAGATTTATAAGGTTGGTACTTTCTACCATAGTCAGTCTTTTCAAACAACAACCGCCATATATACGTCAGGTTGGGTATTTCTGGGACTACCCTAGTAAATACTCATAAACATCGATTCTTATCGATTTATTCAAACCGGTTGAGAAAGCTGGCCAAAAATAGACAAAAATAAGCAAACAGGCCATCAATATAAGCATGTACTTAATAGAGAAATATTAAAAAAAAATCCTAACCAATTCTTACATAAAAAAATCTATTTCCTTTATTTACAGTAGGTATTGCAGTTTCGCGATTTCTAAAAATCTACCTGCCGATACGTGGGAAGCAACACGCACTCCTACGACGCGGTTTTGAAGGCAAACATTTTTTTTTGTGAACACGTTTAGTTTAGAAAGCTTTTAAAATTACAAGACCTTATTTTATGTAATCGATGCTGAGTAATCAGCGTCTAAATTAACAGCGAAACAGATGTCCCACAGTATGGAGAACGATTCGTGTCGAGTTTCTGTTTGTATGGTTTTTTTTAAATGTAACCCAAGGGAATATTGTACAGGGTGTATGAATTATCGTTTTATAGCGAATATCTATTAAAATAATATAACGAAATGAGGTCAGGAACGAAATGTTCTCAGTTTAAATCCAGTTGCAATTTGGCATGTCCAGAGAAACAATAGATAGTCGTTTAGTTGCAGAAAAATTTTTAAAATAAGCCAATAGAAATTATTAAAAAATTGCCAGTCTGTGAGGTGTTGATTGCATTAAATTTAGCTTATTTTCTTATCGATTTATCATTATATATAACTATACGAGGGGTACCCGAAAACGATACTTGTTTTTTTAACACCTTGACATCAATCTCCTTAAAATTACTGTCCATTAGATGATATGCACTTATTTCAACGCTTTTTCTATTCTCCTCTTCTACGTCCTGAAAACGATTTCGCTTTAGATTCTTCTTCATTCTTGGGCATAAGAAAAAGTCGCAGGAGGTAGGTTAG
This sequence comes from Rosalia funebris, assembly GCA_037954035.1. NCBI lineage: Eukaryota > Metazoa > Arthropoda > Insecta > Coleoptera > Cerambycidae > Rosalia > Rosalia funebris. The sequence continues at coordinate 21,603,352 of JAZFAV010000039.1, read as the reverse complement.
GCGAGTAAGGAGGTGTGAAACCGCTGTTGTGCCGTTTCTTCTCAAAAACTGGTTGATTTTCAACGCTGTGTGGGCAGGCGTGTTGTCATGATGCAGAAACCAGTCCCTCCATCTGCACAATTCGGGTCGTCTTCTTCTCGTTACCTCACGTAATCGCTTTAGCACTGCCAGATAGTAATTTTAGTTCACTGTGATGCTCTAAGGAACAAATTCAACTTGAACGACTCATTTGATGTCGAAAAAATAAACCATCACGGACTTCACATTTGACACTTGCTATGCTTGATCATGATGATAAATGTGTTCCACTGGCTGGACTGCTGTTTTGTTTCGGGGTCCGCCGAAACACCAAGACTAATCTCCTGTGATGACTTTTGACAAAAAATTAGGGTCAGTCTGCGCCTGTTCTTTCAATTACTGGCACATTCTCAGACGGTTCTCCTTCTAGTCATTGGAAGGCAGTCGTGGAACAAACTTAGCCGCGACGCGTCTCATGTTCAAATCTTGTCAGGATTCTTTGGCATGAACTCTAGGAAATTCCGGTTATTTTCTCCAATTCGTCGATTGTTCTACGACGATCAAACATGATGGCATCGCACCATCATGTTATGATATGATAGCATTTTTGAACATTCCCGTCTTTTCTGGATGTTGAGGGGCCACACGAATGGGGTTTATCTTCAAGTGACCTTTGTTAATAATTTTTGAATCTGGTAAACTCAGATTCTTGTCTGACTTAGAGCTTCTTTCCTATAAACTTCCCGAAGCACTGAAACTGTATCTGCCGCTGTTTCCGTTAACAGGAAACAATTTGAATTTGGCACGTTCCTTCCTAAAGTTTGCCGTTTGCAAAATCGTCGAAAGCGTTGGGACAGGGTTAAGAAAAAAATCACTCCGTCCACTGCGATGGTTTTACATCAATGATACTTGATCGACTCACCAGGGGGAGAATCTAGTAAACGTACCTAGCGGGAGAGGGCATCACTGCCAATCCACTTGTCTACAGAAAATAATTCCCGTTTTTTTTTTTTGGGTACCCCCTCGTATATACAATATATTTTTTTCATGTGACTGCTTTCGTTTTTACACTGATGAACATGGATAACATGTTATTCTATTTACAACTCGCATATAATTCTGAAGGATGTCGGCTTTCTTTCCTTAAGGGATCTTCCACAGCCACAAATTGGAGGTAAAAAATACGACAACAAATACGCTGCTATATGGACCGCCCGAAAGCGATTTAAATCATTATGTACCGAAGATATATTTACGAACAAACACCGATTAACTATGGCGTGGTACTCAAAGAGCAGGTTCAGAACAGAGGACTTATTTATAGAAGTTCGCCATCACGCTAGGTTCGTTTACCTTTCTTATCTGCAGTTACTATAGTTATACGCAACTATCGCCATTCCTATTATACTGACAATGAGTACGAACGCCTGAATGGTTCGTAAAATAAGAAGTGGCATTGTTAACGGAATCTAATGAAAGTTAACATAAATATAACGATGTTAAATGGTGATGAACAGCCAGATAAATAACAAAGGCAAATACCACGAATGCAGATACATTATCGGGATGGGTCTAAACTGTACGTCAAACTTTTCTATTATTGCCATAGTTGTTTGCTAAATGGCGTCCATTGATTATATTCGTATGCATTGCATTGCACCAAAGCAATAATTATAAAAAAGGACCAACTCTTTACCGATAGTCAGGATACAAACTCCTTCCAGCATTATCGATTTGTTCGTTGTTATTTAGATGAGGCATCAACGTATTGGCAGAAAATTATCAACAGGGTGACTTAGACCTAGACCACCAAACTTAACATCCTTAATTACTTGTGGGTATATCACAAACGTAAACCATAAAATGATAAAGGTGCACTATATAAATTCAGAAGTTGTCATTTATCTGTTATATATAAGATACTATTGGAGGCTGAAAAAGGGCAAGGGTTTGAATATTCCATAGAGATTTAGATTTAGTAGACAGAGGTTTAGATTTGATTTTTTAATTTTTATTGATAATTAAATTACAGCGTTTTTCGTTGAACCTATCTAGATTTTGCCAAGTCAGTAACAAGTAACAAGTAAACAAGATCACGACAGTCAGTAGCTAGTCGCATTCGCCACATTAACGTGCTCTAACTAACTCGGCTAATGTGACTAGAACTACTATGGCTAGAGCTACTGTGACTAAGTGACTGTGACCTAGGCTCTGACCTAGGTCACAGTCTAAATTATAAAATAAACGACCCTCTCATTATTTATCATGATTTTGTAAACTTCCAGTCATATTATTCAGTAGTGAATAAATGGGTATATTACTCACTAGTAAGGAAATGATACATTACCTATTAGTGAATAAATGTAGATTTTACTCACTTGTGGAGAAATAATTCATTACTCATTAGTGGAATTTTTTTTATTACCCACTCGAACTTCGAATTTCAGTGCTGGCGCTTGGAATCCAACAGGATCACGACAGTCAGTAGCTAGTCGCATTCGCCACATAACATGCTGTAATCAATTCGGCTACTGTGACAACTATTACTTAGACTCTGTATAAAATTATAAATAAACGAACCTCTTGTTATTTATTTATCATAATTCTGTAAACTTCCAGTTAGCCATATTACTCAGTAGTGAATAAATGAGTATATTACTCACTAGTAAGGAAATGATACATTACCTACCAGTGAATAAATGTAGATTTTACTCACTAGTGGAGAAATAATTCATTACTCACTAGTGGGAAATTTCTTATTACTCACTTGAACTTTGAATTTCAGTGCTGGCGCTTGGAATCGAATAAGATCACGACAGTCAGTAGCTAGTCGCATTCGCCGCATAACGTGCTGTAACCAATTCGGCTACCGTGACGACTATTATCTAGACTCCATATAAAATTATAAATAAACGACCCTCTTGTTATTTATTTATCGTGATTCTGTAAACTTCCAGTCAGCCATATTATTCACTAGTGAGGAACTGTGGATATTACTCACTAGTGGCGAAATAATTCATTGCTCACTAGTGAGAAAATTAGTATGTTACTCACTAGTGAGGAAATGTAGATTTTACTCACTAGTGGGTAAATTTTTCATCACATCAAAAACACTAAAATAACACTAAAAATAATGAGTGTAAGCGGTCCATCTTGTATAAATAATAAACATGAAATACTAAGTAGATACATAAAAATCCTCAAACCTATACACAACTTTGTAGAATTAATTCGGAATATTTAATAAATAGACGATTATCTTTAAAAACAGATCATATTCCTGAAATATTGTTGCATTTCCAAATTTATAAATTTCCGATTATTTGAAATAATAAAAGAATATATTTTACGAACAAATTTTGGGTTTTTCATAATTTCTAGTTTGCCGTATTAAATTTACTCCATACTTTTCTTACACGCTGACTAACATTTTCCTAGGCAAACGAGTTTCAACTTTCAGGTACAGAGTCCCAGGAGCATACTCAAACTTTTAGCACACAACGAACGTAAACAGTGAGAGTTTCAATTAAATTAATTCGCCTCTCATTAAAAACAAACTCGACGGTAACTACGAGTATTTGGGTTAACATCCTTACGATCTGGCAAAAGTCTACTTGGGTTCCCAAGCATGTCGCGTTTATACGTTAACAAATAAACTAATTTAGAAGACGAAATTGATGCGATATAGGTTAGTTCAATAAATAATTCGGGACTAATTCCTCATCGAGGCGGGCGTAACAGATTCGTGTATTTGTGACCGTATTGACCCACTTTAATTCGGCTTTGATTGATGTACTATCATCTCTAATTAGACTATGATTGTACGTGCGGGGGCGTCGCTTTTTTTAACGATGGAAGGTCGTATGTATATCAGTTTTTAATCCGACCACGTCAGCGAACAACCCATGTTGGATTACACAACAAACTACATCGGGTGTTAGGGACGTAGCGTCATTAACTCATTAACAGACTGACAATATCGACTCAATTATATCGAGATTAACACCGGTTATTCACTATTTTGTTGCGAAATTAAATTATATTTTAACGAAGTTTCAAAATCATAAACAATCCTTGACCCTGTCTGTAATAGCATTGGACCTGACACCAAATCGGGGATTATACAGAGAGATCCGGACCAGTTGAACGTGCCAACGATGTTTTGTACAAAACAGGTTATCTTATCTGTGACTAACATAACATAATCTGTAATTTAAAAAATATATTTATTTTATTAAAGTTTTAGTAAAATGTTATTTTAAAAAAGTTTAAAAAAATCTGAAAACACATTTTATATTCAATTGGTGTTAGAATTTATTAACAATATTTTAAATGTACTAGGAGCCTACAAATATAACCGAGGATTTCAGGCGGACAGTATTACTTTTCACTTGTGAGACATAATTTCCAGGTGAATTTTTAAGAAAACTCCGCCTGTCTCTCCTCAGCGCTACGTTTCGCAGACTGTAAATATCAAGACGATTATTTGGGTTTTTACACATAGAGAAATGATGAAACGATTAATGATATCGATAAAATTATAACTTATTTGCTTTTCACTTGCGACACGTTTAATTCAAAGGTAAACTTTTGAGAAAACACCACCTGTCTCTCCTCAGCACTACGTTTCACACATTGGGAACATCAAGATGATTCTTTGGCTTTTTATACATGAAACTATGATGAAACGATTACTGACATCGAGAAAAATATTACTTCTTTACTTTTCACTTACGAGACTCATAATTTCAAGGTAAATTTTTGAGAAAACATCGTCTGTCTCTCCTCAGTGCTACCTTTCACAGATTGCCAACATCAAGACGATTCTTTCGTTTTTTACTCAAGAATATATAATGAGACAATTAATGATATCGAGAAAATTATAACCTCTTTGCTCCTCACTTGCGACACACTTAATTTAAAGGTAAGAGACTGTGTAGAAAAATCAAGTATTTTTGGTTGTTTTAATAAATCTAAAAAAAATAAAAAATAATTATTGTTTATATTTGAACATTCCTCGTATATGATAAAGTTGATCAGTTCATGTGTTCAATTTTTTACAGCCAAGATAAAATGCTTTCTGCATTTCTACATTGCATTTCTTAGGATGGAAAAGGTGAACTATTAAAAAGGAACACGTATAAAAAACATATACACAGTTAACGATGATTTCACTGTAAACAAGTTACGGTCATTTCTTTAACAGTCAAGTTATATAAAATGAACTCATATTTTGACTGTGGCCACATTGAAATGAAGAGTGTTTATGTTGGCAACATGTTGGGGTGATATTTGTGCCAATGGTCTCGAATTTATGGATGCGAAGACGTTTGTAAATGTAATTTGGCTTTGAGCTAAGGGGGAATTCCGTACTAAATACGCTAAAACGTGGTCTATTTATAAACACCAAGCAGCTGTCGCCCCTGTTTCGGCATGCATCTGCGATAGAGAAGCAAAATTTAGAGAGCCCTTGTTACGTCATTAAAATATGATTAGAAGAAACAAGATTTTGAGTAATAAGTTACAAAAGATTTTTAGTAATAAAAAAATTGAATAATAATAAACAAAAACATATCGTGTTTCTTTGAAACATGATGGGTTTTATCTTCAGAAATATCCAAGGTGGGCTCAATTAAATAAAATCAGAAACACTCGATTTTCAATTGTTAATAACTCCGAAATTAGTCAGTAATGTTAGGTAGCTTTATAAAGAAAATTATACGAGGGTAGTCCCAGAAATACTCGACCTGACGTATAGATGGCGGTTGTTGTTTGAAAAGAATGACTATGGTAGAAAGTACCAACCTTATGAAGCTTAAGTTTGAAGTTTGACGACGTTACGTTGTTTATTATTTGTTTGACAGCCATCAATAGTGAACGCTATCAGTGAATTTGTAAACGTAGAAAAAAATTGGTCATCATTATGGGATACAATACTTTCATTTGAAATGCCTTACAACCAGTTCAACCGCTATCAAAGCGGAGCTAGATTTTACTCTGGGGGAGTCTGCTCCTTCGTCTACAACAGTAAAATATTAGGTGGCAGTTTAAACGAGGCTGTACGAGCTGCTAAGACGAACATGGCAGTGGTCGACCAAATGAGGTGACCACGCCAGAAACGGCGAAGAAAATCCCCAAAATGGTATTGGATGACCGTTGACTGAAAATGCACGAGCTAACAGAGATATGGCAGACATTTCAAAAAGTGCTGTACATCGCATATTGGCTGAAAATTTGAACACAAAAAAGCTGTGCGCAAGATAGGTGAAGCGATTACTCACAATGGAACAAAAACAGCGTCGTAAGGATGTTCGAATCGAGTGTTTGGCGAAATTTTACAGACATAAAGCCTAGTTTTGCGTCGATTCATAACCACGGATGAAACATGGGTCCATTACTTTACACCTGAGATGAGAAAACAGTCAAAACAATGGACCGAAAGGGGAGAATCGGCTCCAAAGAAGATGAAGACAGATCAATCTGCAGGTCATGGCGTCAGTTTCTTGGGATGCGTGTGGGATAATTTTCATTGATTATCCTCAGAAAGAAAAAACAATCAACTGCGAGTATTATGCGAACTTATTGCAGCGTTTGAGTGAGAAAATCGAGAAAAAACGGCTGCATTTGGCGAAAAAGAAAGATTTCTTTCATTAAAACAATGCACCAGTTTACACATCCGTTATTGCAATGGCCAAAATCAGTGAGTTAAAGTTTGAGATACTTCTTCAGACACCCTATTCACTAGGGACTAACCTCGTATGTAACGCGGATTTAACAAACCTCAATTACATTTTTGACACCTGGCAACTTAGTTCTAGATAAAAAAAATATGTGTGCATGTACAGTATGGAGCAAAATGGTAGGATATAGTGACCATTTTATAAACAGGTGGGTTTTTTAATTATACATTTTTTGCTTATACCACAAACTTATGCAGTTAACTAAATATGTGAAAATAGTGATGTCTACGTTTTTTTTTATTATAAAAATATAGGTCATGTCATATGTGTTATCGGAGATCTCTTCATATCGAACCAAAGTATAGAAGAACCAGTTTTAATTGATAATTATTTATTAATTATGATAAACAGAATATAGTTTTTCTTATACGTAAGCCTTATTTTTTCTTGCACGGAGACACCTCTGAACTACCCGAATCTAGTGAATAGACCAAGTGAAATCTATTAAGACCAGCCAAATGGTTTTATCGTGTTTACAACCGGCCACAATTTACCAAAAACAATAGACAAAAGCCCTCGACACAATGCTGACTAAAAACAAAAGAACCCCGCGGAGGAAGCAGGTCCTAACGAAAAATGTGAATTAAATAGCCGAGGCAGGTATAAATCGGACAAAGGACTCTTTAATTTATGATCAAGGTGCAGGGTTTGGGTAAATTGGACTAAACGGGGGGCGAGAGTAAAATCGACATGTTTATTGCAGGAGATAAAAAATGTATTTGTGCGTCTAAAATTCCTGTTTGGCTTCAGGATCGTTTACAACCCTTGCAAGGTTTTTATGACATATATCATTGACTTGTCTCATTTGTCAATATATTTTAGGCAATTCGTGAAATGTTTACTGTCTGATCCCAAATATGCTGCCGAGGCTATTTTTCTAGTAAATTAGTTAATTAATTCATTGTTTGTATATGTCAGAAAGCTATTAGTCATCCTTAAAGTCAGTTATATCTGGATCTATGTCAGTTTGAATACTTGATAAATAAATTAGGAAACGGTTTCCCTTAGGCAAGCAGGAATTCACATTTTAATTTTACCTCGGCGTAAACGCGAACGAAATGTCATAACAGAAATGTGCAGATGGCCAGATGGGAATTCGGCACTTTTCGAATTTTGCGACGTCAATGTTTGCGATTAGATGAATTCCTATAGTCGTTCAAGTTTAAAATTAAACAGGATAGTGGCGCGGCTGCCTTGAACTGTTTTCAATGGATATTTAAATATATCGCGCTTCAGTGATCCGAGATGGAACAGGAAAATGCACAGGGTGCAGAATAAAATGAACTAAAGTTAAATAATATTTAGAATTAATTGCTATCGTGATAAAATCAAAGCGAAAAACGTCTGAGACGAAATTAATTTTTATTTAAGTATAGACAATAAACTTTAAGCTAGTAAAATTATAGAGACATCCAGATTGATTGAACGTGTTGTGCTGTTCATGTATTTTGTGATGCCTACTAAAATTTTAAAGCCATACCCTTGTAGTTATTGTATCATGTAATTAATTTTCTAAAATATAAATAATTTTGTCAAAATATACATATTTTAAATCCTCAACTTCATGTAATATAAATATAATTTTGTTAATAATCCAACTAAATAAAAATTTAATGGCATCAAATCGGATGATCGTGTTGGCTATAGGTTACGGCTAATTATTCGGTCATGACAAAACCGTTTGTTGAAAATAACCCTTTTGCAGTTCATACCCATACAGTTGTTCTATAAAAGGTTCTAAAATATTTGTTCGATACCGTTAATTATTTATTGTATTGACAAAGAAAACAGGCCCGATTATTCTAAGTAAACTTTTGGTGACGATCAAGTAAACGTAAAAGAAAGGTAATAAAGGGTGGTCCAACTATAATGCACGATGTTAATTGTGAGTCACACCTTAACGTCAAGTTTTTTGCCCAACTTAATTTGACATTTCTTTGTTTCTGTGTTTGACAAATTCAACTATGGAGAGGTACACAATTGAGCAGCGCGTTAAGATTGTTGAAGCCTTTTATGAAAATGGGCGTCCAAATCAAAATGCATTTCGTACACTTCGTGACTTTTTTGGTCAGCATAATCGACCAAATGTGTCCACAATCGGGAGAATTGTGCACAAATTTCAGCAAACCGGGTCTGTAGGAAATGCCCAGTACGTTCTGTGGAAAACATTGCTGTTGTTCGCGATAGTGTAGCAGAAGAGCCGTCAACCTCGACTCGTCGTCGTGCCCAACAATTGAACATCTCACGAACATCATTGATGCGAATTTTAAATAAAGATTTGAATTTACACGCTTACAAGGTTCAATTGACTCAAGAGTTGAAGCCTACTGACCATTTCAAGCGTCGTCAATACGCCGAATGGTTGGTTGAACAGACAGAAGTGAATGGTGACTTTACAAAGAAAATCATCTTCAGCAACGAGGCACACTTTCACCTCAGTGGATTCGTTAACAAGAAGGATTGCCGCATTTGGGCAAATAAGAATCCACGACTGATTGTTGAAAAGCCGATGCATCCACAAAGAGTGACTGTTTGGTGCGGTTTATGGGCTGGCGGCGTCATCAGGCCGTACTTCTTCGAAAATGAGGTCGGCCAAGCAGTTACCGTGAATGGTGTTCGCTATCGCGAGATGATAACGGACTTCTTGTGGCCAGAAATTGAGGATATGGACCTGGACGATATGTGGTTCCAACAGGATGGTGCCACTTGCCACACAGCTAACGAAACAATGGCACTTTTGCGCGAGAAATTCAATGGCCGTGTTATCTCACGTCGTGGCGATGTTAATTAGCCGCCACGATCATGTGATTTGACACCGTTGGACTTTTTTCTTTGGGGATATTTAAAAGAAAAAGTGTACGTCAATAAGCCAAGAACAATTCAAGAGCTAAAGGATGAGGTAATTCGGCACATTAACGACATTGAACCTCAATTATGTCTCAGAGTCATTGAAAATATGGACCATCGGATAGAGGTATGCCACCGAAGCCGTGGCGAGCATTTGGCCGATATTTTGTTTCACACATAATTGTCATAGATCCTTCTATCATAATAAAAAATATTAAGATAATTCTCTGAAAACTTTTTGTTTTATTTACAATTAACATCGTGCGTCTTGGTTGGACCACCTTTTATAAATGCATATTCTATATCTGTTATTTCTCATGTATTATCTGCTTATTATTTAATAATAATATACATATACATTTTATCAAAGACATTACTAAATTTTAATTTTCAGCGAAAACTGATTTCCCATAAGAAGAATTATTAATAATTGTTAAAACTTGAAGCAATACGCAACCTAAATGGTTTGTCTGTAATAAGAAGCAATGATAGTCATTGTCATCGCTAAGTGCGGTGTTCATTCACTAAAATGGTGGATATCTATATACATATATCCCGTTTGATATGAAACTGGTGTCCAACTTAATAGAATATAGATCGGTTTTAATAAATTTTGGTGTATATTATGTGTGAGGTCACCTTCAATCGATCCGGATTCCTCTGTATTAACATTGTAGTGATAAAGGGAAATAAATTAAAACAATTGTGGATATGATTATGTTCTTTGTGATTCTCATGAAAAATAATAATTTACAGACTACGTATTTTAGTTACCTACATTCTGATGGCCTTTTCAGTTAGGGAATTGGCAGTAAATTGCACTAAACTCTTTCACTGCAAGAAATTAACACGAGATATTAATATACTTGAGTATGAACATAATACGTTAATTCAAGGTGAGGTCTTTGCTTTTTAAAACGCCTTAATCGAACACAGAACTGCGAAAAGGTCATGTACTCAAGTGAACTACATTTTACATTATATTTTATTAAAAAATCTATTAATTAACTACTTTTACAACTTTAAATAATGACAATGTATGAAATTTCGCAGTTTGCTTTTTGTACCCCGCATTAATGACTGTTACTTTTTTTTCTCGGAAATGCGGCAAATACATAAATAGTTTCCATTAATGCCTTACGAGATGGAACCGTATGATTAAAGCTGGCGGGTTTGGTCTCATTGTACTATAGTTCCTCTGTTAATTTTAGAAGAACTGTACTCTTGTCTGCCAGCGGCTGGTTCAAAGCCACAAATTTATCAGGGGCGTTACGGAAAAAATAAAGGTTATATAATTAGTCACATATTTTTTTCCCAGACGGGAGAATTATTAAATCGTTACAATCTACAGATTAAGGATGAATAAAAAATACTGGTATTTAATTCTATCGATTAAATCTCCAAAAAAAAAATGTTAGTGTATTTTCCCGCTTGATCATCTTTGATATTTTTTGTTTTAAAAGAGGTTGTAAATATTCTGACAAATACCGTCACACTATTTATTGTAATGCTGCAAAAATTTGAAGGTTTTTCTTAGCTCATCACTATATTGTATTCTAAAGGGTGGTCCAACCATAATGCACGATGTTAATTGTGAGTCACACCTTAACGTCAAGTTTTTTGCCCAACTTAATTTGACATTTCTTTGTTTCAGTGTTTGACAAATTCAACCATGGAGAGATACACAATTGAGCAGCGCGTTAAGATTGTTGAAGCCTTTTACGAAAATGGGCGTTCAAATCAAAATGCATTTCGTGCACTTCGTGACTTTTTTGGTCAGCATAATCGACCAAATGTGTCCACAATCGGGAGAATTGTGCGCAAATTTCAGCAAACCGGGTCTGTAAGAAATGTGAAAACACCTGTGCATGCTCGCCCAGTTCGTTCTGCGGAAACCATTGCTGTTGTTCGCGATAGTGTAGCAGAAGAGCCGTCAACCTCGACTCGTCGTCGTGCCCAACAATTGTGGCCAGAAATTGAGGATATGGACCTGGACGATATGTGGTTCCAACAGGATGGTGCTACTTGCCACACAGCCAACGAAACAATGGCACTTTTGCGCGAGAAATTCAATGGCCGTGTTATCTCACGTCGTGGCGATGTTAATTGGCCGCCACGATCATGTGATTTGACACCGTTGGACTTCTTTCTTTGGGGATATTTAAAAGAAAAAGTGTACGTCAATAAGCCAAGAATAATTCAAGAGCTAAAGGATGAGATAATTCGGCACATTAACGACATTGAACCTCAATTATGTCTCAGAGTCATTGAAAATATGGACCATCGGATAGAGGATATGTCACCGAAGCCGTGGCGAGCATTTGGCCGATATTTTGTTTCACACATAATTGTCATAGATCCTTCTATCATAATAAAAAATATTAAGATAATTCTCGGAAAACTTTTTGTTTTATTTACAATTCACATCGTGCGGTTTGGTTGGACCACCCTTTATTTAACACAGAATATAAATATGCGGAATTTTTACGTAATTATTAAGCCACAGTTTAATAGAACATCAAGATTTTTCACTAAGTTCGCAAAATACTTCATGGCTACTTAAATTGGATATTTATGATAATTACCTGGAAATAATTAATGATGAAAAAATGACAATTTTGAACTAACTAATTATTTATGTACAGCTAAAAAAGTTCAAAATGCAAATTAACGTAATATAAATAAATAATTTTCTTATACACAGTGAGGAATATATTTAATACGGCTTGAATGTTTTGAAATATTTTGTATTTTGATTTTTTAACTGTGGTTAAAAATCTGCAATTTTTTGTTTATTCAAAAATGTTACATAAAACATGTAGTTTTAATCAACAAACTATTTTTATTCGGTAAAAAATATCCTTTATTCAAATGAAAATGTATTTGTTGTATGAATAAATTGTTTTTATTAAATATATGAATATTTGTATAAAGTTAAGAAATATCTAAGTTAACAATTTTATCAACTTAGCGAAATTAAATATTATATTTTAAATAAAGTCCTGGACAAAATTAACGCAACAGTGAAACATCAAATTAATACTTTTATTTTTTTAAAGATTTAAATCAGGTGATATCTACGTGATATTATAATCAAATGATTTCATCTAATGTTTAAAAAATTAAAATGGTATGTTACGGTTTTAAATAAATAAGCTTATGAAATCATAAAAAAGAAGGGGAAAGAGAAGTTCGTAGAAAAGGGAAGGAATGAAGATAATTGTATTTTTTATTTCATTTAGGTTAAATTTTTGAATTTAATAATTAATTAATTTAATATTTGAAAACATCAATATGTGAATTTCTTTGTAATATACTTACAAACATGGCCAATTTTCCTTCTATTTTTATGGGTGTGTTCTAAATCTGTTAATTTGCAAAACATATTTTTTATACTTCCTAAAATACGAGTGAACTGAAAATGAAAACAGTTCATCTCGTCATACTGCTTCACAATATTAGTTTTAATTATTTTTATTAATTTCTCTTGGCACGCCCCTGGTCCCTTCGACATGTGTTTCACCTAATCTCGTTCTTATACACCACCGAACCTGAAACCCTGATACGCCCAGGCTCGGCTGGGATCCCGATGGGATCCCACTTTTTGCCGTAATGTACATGTGCCCTTTGGCGTCCCCATCTCGATTAGAATAAGCAACAAAGTTAAATGGTGTAACGAGAACGGAACCGCTCACATAACCTCGAACACGGAGGGTTTTAGGGCTCGCTGACAGTCGCCGCCCCCTTCCCGAAATTAAAATTTAATTGGGTCGAATGCCGGAGCGTCTGTAATAATTTCGGATGCGGTTCTTTCATAATCGAGTTGACCGACTCACAAAAAGCAATCTTAAGTTAATTTCCGTAAGATAAATAATATCCCAGAGCGAAGTCGTGTGTGATTCGATTTAATGTCCCTCATTGAAAGAGTAAACAAATTTAACTATATAGGGTTAGTCGGAACTATCACATAACCACTGTATTTCCCAAAATATGACATATAGGGCGTCTAAAATTGCGCGCCTTTTGTACTCTGTTAAAGATAGGGCTCAATATTTAACGACTGTCATCTATAAACCATACGATGTCACCATGCCGCGATTAACAGTTCAATAACGAATAGTTTGTGTACAACTGTTTTATGAAAGTGAGCCATCGTTTACAGTTATATTAAGAAAGATTCGCACAAAATTAGGACAACATGAGTCGCCTACAGAGTTAACAGCTTGTAACTTAATCAAGGAATTTTAAAAGATGCCCTAGACAATTAATATTTTGATCAAACAATCGAGTCAATCCATTGCCGCGCGCTTGAATCAATCTGTCAATCAGCCCTCAATCTTCTGATCAAAACTCATTCGTACTGGAGTATCCGTGGAAGGTGGTTGTTTATTTTATTTGCGAGACTTTTACAGAAATATAAAGTAAATAAATAGTGAGTCAAACGGGTTCCTAGACGATCAATCACGCTTGACTCGATCAATTAATGCAATCTTTTGATCAAAATGATTGATCGTCTAGGGCGTTTTTAAGGGCCAGGTTTTGTTATTGATAAGGCAATACCAATACGTCTTCGTCGTGGTCGGTCAGATGAAAATATTGCTATGGTGAGAGACAGTGTACGGGAGTATCCAAATACATAAATTCGACGTCGTGCATAACAATTAAACCTGTCAAGAGCCACCACGAATCGGATTTTAAAGAAAAATCTGCATCTGTCAGCATACAAAGTTCAGTTGATACAACAATTAAATGTTACAGCTCATTTACAACGTGGTACATTTGTTTGTCAGCACATTTTCATCTTGACGGATACGTCAGCAAACAAAACTGTCGAATTTGAGGTACTAAAAATCCACATGCTGTTCACGAAAAAGAAATGCATTCACAGATATGAACGGTTTGGTCCGTATTTTGGAGTGGTGGAATAATTGGACCATACTTTTTTGAAAATGAAGCTGGTAATGGTATCACAGGCACATACGTTGACGTCGCGCGTCGTATGGTTTGTACGAGTAGATGAGAGTCGTTAAATATTGACGCCCTATCTTTGACAGAATATAAATGACGCTCAATTCAAATACAATAGTTCCAATTGAGACACTCTGTATACTAAGCTTCTTAAAAATTCTATCACACAGAAAATTCTATAAAAACTCTACGCTTTATTCTATGTTTACAATTTTCTTATAATAATAAACGTACAATTTGAGGAATTTCATATTTTTTTCTTTATTTTTGTATTACCCTCTTTAATTATCTATCACCTCGTCTACGTATGAGCATTTTTTAATTCCTTATAAAGCGTTTATTCCCAATTTTTACCAGCCTTTATTATATTACTGCCCTTATAGCTGCTTCTTAGGATTCCGTAATATTGGAATTGATACTTTGTGTCCTTACGTCGATGAGAAAAATCTAAAAATATCCTGCCTCGTTGCCAGGGGATTGTCCCCGGTGATATTCATTCCCTTACATCCCTCAACTGAACACAAGTTAAGCTCTTTACTTTATATTGACAGGCAGCAGAAAAGATATCCGCTGCTTAAAACGAAAGGATCAGCTGGGATGGCTATAAAATAAGGGCGGAAGACAATTTAAATGGAGCTGCCTAGTCTGGATTGGGGGGCACTGATTGAGGTCGAGATTAGAAGAGAATTTTGCAACTGATACGCCGCCGAACGGGATTATTTACAAACCTGCGGCGAATAAATGGAAATTTTGCCTTTCTGCTCGAACAAGAGTTCGTCCCCGACACCTATTTAATTTGTTTAATGAACAAACACAAAGTAAATCCTTTTGGGCTTGTTTGTTACAGACTTTCAGACCAGGAGAGGGTTTCCAGGGCAACTGGTAACGGCGGGCCAAAAAAATTCATTTAAATCTGAGTTGGGAATAGATAAATTTATGGTACATATTAAAAAACCTCCCTCGTATTATACGCTCTCAAAGGTTGTGATTTTGATCGTTATTTCGCGATCAATTTACATTTAATTGAACAAAATGTAGATGGAAAGTTTAAGGCTTTTGTCAAAATATTTTTATAGTAGAATATTTAGAATAGAATAGAAGAATTTTTATAGTATTCCCATAAAAATTGAAAGTCCTCATTACGTCAGTTATTTCCAACTCTGAAGATAGATCTAATACCACGTGGAAAATTACATTTTCTTTAAAAAAAAAACAAAATTACAAATAATTAAATTTCAGTTAACTATAATATGTGTATAGTAAGAAAGACGATGCCCTTTCTTGCAACATACAGCATTACCTTCTTTCTCTTCTAACACCGTCTGTATTCGTCTGGTCCGAATCTTGATAGATTCAATTATTGTTGTGTACGACGTAGAATTAATGCGTTTTGATACTCCCGTATATTTTCTGTCACTGCAGGAATATTTTCATATGACCGACCACGACGAGGATGTATTGGTGTTGCCTTATCAATAACAGAACCCGCCTGTTCAAATTTCTTGATTAAGTTATGAACTGTTAACTCTGCAGACGCTTCATTTTGTCGTAATTTTGCGTGAATTTCTCTGAATGCAACTCTAAATGATCACTTACTTTCACAAAACAGTTGTACACAGACTATTCATTGTTGAACTGTTGATTACGGCATGTTGACGTTACAGATGACATGGTCATGGCATGGTTTGTAGATGACAGTCGTGAAATATTGACGCTCTTGACAGAATCTTTGACAGAGCACACAATTGAAATCTTATAGTTCCAACTGAGACACCCTATACTATTCAAAAAATGACTTGTATTCAATTGCTCGCTCTTCGTAATAATATGAATAAAGTGGGTGGGGAAGAATAGGGGGTGAAGAATTTTTCCTGTTACGAGATTTTTGAGTAAATACTTTCAAAATTTTACTTTATAACTCTGTCCTGTTTTGTTTATGATTCAATTTCTTGAAATACAACTGAAAATTTTAATCAGAGTGTAGAGCGCACAACAGAACTGATCCTAGCTTGTTAATTACGCAGGAATTCTTGTCTAAAATAAATTTTTTGACACCTCACGCCCTCTTCTATCAAGCTTTCTTCCCAGCGATAAGAATCGCGTGTAAATGAGAACTTATTATACCGACCATGAACTGGGTTAATAAGGCTGATAAAAAAATGATATAAAAAGCGGATATTAAAAGCGGGTGACGTGATTTCTAGTTGCTAAAAATTATTATCAAACGTAAGACCGAAAAAGACCGTGGAAAAAAACTGTGCGATCATAATTTATTCGGGACAATGGCCATCCTACCTTCGGTGAAATTCTATAGGCGAATATTTGCAAACACGGCTGATTAAAGTTTTTTTTTCTTGACGTCTCAAGTATTCCGTAGCCTTTGAAAATATGAGAAAGTTTATGAATAGGAATAGGGAGAGTTTGTTTAACGAACCTAGTTTACGTATGGTTGATAATAAATTTGAAATTTATTCGGCAATGAACAATGCGTACCACATTAGCAATTAGCTGTGTTCAGGTACCGTACCATAACACAGCTAATTGCTAATTGCTAATAACTAAAGTACTCAGATATAAAAAATGATTTTGGTCAAAGGTTATGCTAGGTTAGGTACATCCTGGATGAATGGATTTTTCACATTGATATACCATATATTTCATTTAAAATGAAGACACTTTCATTTAAAATGAATATTGGTTGATGATCGTGACTTGAATTTAAGTTGGTTGCCTCCAAATGTACGTCTTATATAGGACTACAATTGTACAAAAGCTCAAATCTAGATTCATAAGATGACGAAAATATCTAGGTGTCTTCATTTCAACTGAGAGACATGGTAAAAAAATATATATGTACAGGGTTATCCATATAACATTCTACCCCCCTTAACTGTTTTATTTTTTGAAATAGAAAAAAATGGTAAATGTGAAAGTTTAAAGTTTTAGGAAATTTTACTGTGATCTATATGTACATTATCCTATTAATCTAAGAATTCTCCACATTTTTAGGAAAATAGGATAAAATAAATATTTTTAATAAAATTGTCAATAACCCATATCGTTGTTAGGTAATTTAAGGTTAGGTAACAATTTTATGTTCTTATCCAAATGAGAAGATGACCATCTTCTTTTATCTCGGAAACCGCAAAACAGATTTTGATGGAATTTTTAACACTTAATATACACTGCCAAACAAATAAACGGCATTGAGGATATTTTATAATTTTGAAAAATAAAGAAGTTATTACCTTTTTAAAAAAAAAAAAAAAATTTATTCTTATTTTGGAATTTCTTCCTTAATACATATTAAATATTTCTCAAAACCGTCAGTAGCGTTCATACCCTATTTTATTATTACTATTAAATTAAAAAATGGGAATAGGTTCAGTCGAACAGGACAAAAAACAAAATAACACCGGACGAAGCGAAAAACACTCTAATTCCCTCTTTTTTCCTTGCAGTTTCAAATACAATTTGTTGTAGAAATAATCGATTTTCTAATTAAATCGAACCTATTGCACATATAATTATTTAATTAAGATGTTCGTGGATAGGAGTAGTCGAGTGGATAAAGAGAACTCCTATTTCACTAAACTCAAAATTTAATTTAGGACCCTTGCAGTGATCAGATTTTGATGAAACAAAGAATAAAAAATATAAAAATTAATAAAAAAATATTTAATTTTTTTATGTACTAACACCCTATATGAATGAAATATGGAAAGCACTACAAACCTGGATATTTCCAATTCTATTCGACTTTCATATTACCACAATTTACTTTTCTATTATTTATGCAGCTTGTCGTACTCAGCATTTTATTCAAATAACGCCAGCAGTTGTATTAATACAGACTTTCTTGTCTGCGACTTGTGTATTTTCTACCTAAATAAAAAGCCGGGCCCTCTACTGCAGCCTGCCACCTGTTGCGCTTAGGTATATTCCTCTGACAAGCCACAAAACGTTCGGTCGGGTCCATAATTCGTGCTCTTCCCCAAGGAATAATACAGTAAGGAAAGTCATTTTAGAGAGACTATTCCACAATTTTTCCAGATAAAATAACTGAAAACAGCGCTCGAGCTTGTATTCCACCCTTAAATTATTCGAAAAGCAACCCTCTCCGTATGGTAATAATCGTAAGAATTACTGCATTTTCCCCACTTTTAACGCCATCCAGATCAAAGAGGTAGATAAGATTGACTATACCCCTAAATATGAGCCCCTAACATAAACGATAAACAAAATGAAAATGCCCAGGTGCGGTCTAATCAAGTCTTATAACATAACACGTCATAACAACTATCGCAACCAAAACAAACAACGACGTTTTTTGATCTAATAAACGATTTATAACTTGAATATAAAAATAAATTTTATCGCGAAGGATGTTTACTTTGAAATTTTATGACAGAAATCCGAGAGAAGTCTGACTGACTTTCGTCGGAATGCAATCGAATTATTAGAATTGTCGATGTGTAAGGACTGTGTAATAGGAAGTTTATTTTCCGGAAGAAAATGCACAGTCAGGTTCTAGAGCAGAGTGTGGATTCCAAAGAATTTACATATATTCATGTACGTGTGGTAATTTCTGATAGGAATGTTTGTGATGTAAATAAACAGTCGGTACTCTGTGTAAGTGGCTTTCAGAGGGTAAAGAATACGCGTATCATTTTAAGATATGAAACTTACAGCTAAGGGGAGTAAAGATGTATATAAAGTGCGTCCACATTTAACAAAAATCGTATTTGTTGTTTATTTTTTTCAAAAAACGCAAAAACGTCAAATACTTTAAATATGCCAACTTCTTCCTATAACTGTACTTGCTTTGATCATGTACATGTTGCATACCAAGTTTCAGATAATCAGATTTTCAGAAATAAAACATTTATAATTATTTATGTATTCATCATGTACATAAAAAATATTTTTTGTAACAAAAATGGCTTCACATGTTGTGTACTTGTATACGAAAGGATACCAAAAAAAAACCGACTTATTTAAATTTTTTAATTGAATGTTTAAGAAAATCTTGAAAACTCCGAAAGTGAAATAGATGACTCATCATCATGAGGTCATCATTCCTAAGACTGGTTGGACGCTAACCTCCAGCTTCTCCTAGATGACTATATAAACAATATAAAACTGACTATATAAAGATGACTATATAAACAATAATAGATGACTATATAAACAATTTTTTGACACATTTTATACGTGTAATTTTATATAAATTTACAGTTGACGGATATGTCAACTTTGTGGATAAATAACGACATGTGCATACGATAAAAAATGAGGTAAAATAATAATTAAGTCATATAAAAACCAGCGTCAGAAGGAAATTGTATTTTTCAAAAGGTAACTTTTTTAATTATTTTTATCTCAATTCCGGTAATAATTTAAGAATAATATTAAAATTATTTGGGAAGATAACTAGGAAACACTAATGAAAATAATTTTTGTCATATTTTTAGTTATTTTTCACGAGCGAAAATTTCAAAATAGTTGAATACTAAATGACAGATAAGACTAAGCTCTTAAAATATGAAAATGGACAAAATTTTTTGTAATTTTCATATCGTTGAGGTAACTTATAGGAGCTATTAATTGAATCGTTACAAATATATAAAATTTATGTTGACATAATTTAAAAAAATATATCTTTTTTGGAAAATTCGTAGTTTGAAATATATATATATATATATATATATATATATATATATATATATATATATATATATATATATATATATATATATATATATATATATATATATATATATATATATATATATTTAAACCATCCCTAATTTAAAAATAGAGGCCCTAAGAGTTGTCTGTGGTGAATATCAAAGTTGTGTAAGGCCTACTGAGGCGGTAATACATGTTTTTAAATTTTGTTATCTAACATCTTTTTTTTAACTTATAACCCCAGTTTTTAGCCCTTTAAACAGATTTCGTTTAAAGGGCTTTAATATAGACTCGAAAATATGTCTGTATACATTTCAATATTGTGAATGATATCATGAAGGAGGGTAGTAATTTTCCTAGCTGCTGCCTGAAAATATTGCTCATGTTTCTTCATTGAAGAATTGACTCCGACAAAAGTAATACTTGAGGCATTTTACCTTTAAGGTGGCATAAAGTAGATCTCTATTGTAAATATCCAGAGTGTGTAAGGTCAAGGTCTACAGAATGGCGATTTTAAAAAAAATTGTTGGCTCAAAATATTGTACTTTTTTATTAAACGTAAAAAAATATTTGAGGCGTTTTAAATTTAAAGTGTCATTGTCATAGTAGACGCTTTAAGAGATGCCTGCAGTGAATATTAAGGTTGTGCAAGGCCTACTGAGGGACTGATGATTTATTTTTATTTCTGTTAACTAAAAATTCCGTAATTATTTCAATGAAAAATTCGTAACAATAATAATATATTTGTGGTGTTTAACGTTTACAGTCTCACAGTATAGGAATTATTCACGATATAAATTGTTGTACAAGGACTATTGGGGGAGTGGTAATTTTTTAAATTGTATTGACTAAAAATCCTGTACTTTTTTCAGTGAAAAATTGTTAGTGCATTTAAAAATGTTTTAAATTTAGAGTTGCATAATAGAGGCTCTAAGAGATGCCCGTGGCGAATTTTATAGTTGTGTAAAGTCTAATGAAGAAGGGGTAATTTTTTAAATTTTGTTGTCCAAGATTCGTGCATACTTTTCATTGAAAAATTTTTACAGTCTGTAAAAATAATATTTGACTTATCTTGCCTTAACAGTGTCATAGTTAAAGCTCTACGAGATATCTACAGTGAATATCGAGTTCGAATAAGGTCTACTGAGGCAAGGGTGGTTCTTTTATTAAAATTTTGGCTAAATACCTTGAAGAATGTGACGTCTTGAAATATTTGAGACGTCACCAAATATAAAAAACCAGTGTGTATATTTTTCAATTTTGACATTGTGGAAAAAATTAGAGAAAATACTAATTTGATTGTTAAAAATTTACAGTTGATTTAAATTAAAAGTTGATAAAATAGCGTACATTTTTCACTGCATGGTTCTAAATACAGTGATATTTTTAAACAATTTTAAAAGCTTAGACACACAATAATCGACAGATTGATTTTCTCTAAAGCTAAATCCAACCTCAACAATATATTTGGCATCAATTTATTTATTTTTTATTTTTTTAGGAAATGTTTTACAAGTAGTGAACTATTCTTTCGATAAATTTTGACAATTAATAATTTTAAGACGAAAAAATATATAACTTTGGAATTTCTAGAAGGCTTGGGACTTTTAGAAGGCAATTTGTTTTGAACTTGTAAAAGATGTTTGCTTTTTTTGAAAAATCCTATGGGTGAGCTTAAAATGGTTACCTATAAAATGCCCATAAAATTATTTTGTTGAGGCCGTAATACTATTTATATTATCTTGTGTCGGTGCGGCGGAGGTATTTGTAAACAACGACTATCGTAAAATTATCGTAAATAAACTATTTAGTTTATATTTTGTAAACGATGCTATCGAAAAATTCGCGCTGTGGGAATTCTAACATTTATTACAATGAGGCAGATTATCCAAAACTAACGCCTTTATAGAGCCCCGAAAATAGCCTGAACTTTGCAACCGCCACTAAATATACCAACTAGTTATAAATAGAGCACACATGTGCAAATTGCGCTACAGATTCGAACCTACCGTCGACGACCAAAAACAAAAAAAAGGAAATAAAAGACTGCCATACAAATAAGATAATGTAAATAACACAGCGTGGGGTATCACTCGCGTTGCACAGCCAACTTACATTTAATCAAAACGACGCCGTCGTGTAGAACCTTGTCCATGGCGACGGTTTTTTCCAAAAACACGGAAAACTCACTACGCACAAAACCCGGAAAGTTCATGGCAGAAGGGCCGGCTCGCGCGGGGGGCGAGGGACACAAGAAACATGGCCGCCCTCGTCGGCGACTGTCGCTGCGACTGTGGATGTGGAATCACGGTCGTTGGGCCGCAACGTAGCCACAGCCACACGGTAGGTAGATATTCCGCCACGGACGTAATCCGAACTGCCTCTATGTCCGTTCTGTTAGGTTGTTCTCCCCGGGTTCACAAAGTTTACGGGTCGGCCCCCGATGGCCCGTGCTGCGGCGAGAGGGCATCGCCGGCCGGCCCTATTATCAGGGAATCGAGGGAATTAATTTGTCGACGGATTCACCCGCGTTCCACTTTCGGGGACCGCTCGCGATCGAAATGGAGAGTCGTTACGCGACGTTGTAAAAATTTACAACTGGTTTATTAGCTGAAATACGCGGCGTTAACACCTGTGTAGCATAAAGCGCGAGACAAGGGCGATAAATGAGGTCAAAGATACGGGACGTTTCGTAATATGCGGGACGAACTTCAGGGGGTAGTTGAGGGCCTTCAGGGGAGACTCACCTCGATTTTTCCCATTCAAACAGCAATATATTGAATTATGTTCAATGCATTTATTCAATTTTTATTCAGAAGACCTAATGCTACATAGTTGTAAAATTTTAAGCCAATTACTTGAATAATGAATTTTTTTCACTATTTAAAAATTTTGAAATCCATTTTTCGGGATGGTTTTCCCAAAAGGTATTTTAGATATTGATTTTATTATTTTTTCGACTTGTTGGGTATGTATCCCAGAATAAATACGATTTATACAAAAAATGGCGGCATTGCGAAAGTAGTGGTCATTTTTCACCGGTTGCTTTCAACTTTGAATTCATTTTTTAACCGACTTCAAAAAAGGCGGAGGTTCTCAATTCGTCTGTATACCTATATATTTTCTTTTTATGTATTCTCGCGTATAACTTTTGTGTTTATGAACCGATTTCAATTATTCCGATTTTTGCGTTGGGTTCAGTATAGCTCCAAGTTGGTCCCCTCTTAATTTCATTGGTATTGGACCTTGGACTTGAAAAAAAACCCTACAATATATATTAAACACAGTATGCGTTGTTAAAATAGAAAACAATCGATTAAAACATTTCTTGGTCGATATTGATGTGTCTCCTCGGTTGACTTGAAGAATTAAAATCGATTTACTTTATCTTTTTTTTTTGTATACACAGGCCTATTTTTCCTAAGTTTGTGTATAGAGAATTTAATTTTTTACAAAAAGTGCCTATTGACTCATTTATATTCAACATTTGAAGCATTTTTTTATATAATAAAGAGTCGTAGTAGGGGTTCTAAGACCTATTGAAGGAGTAGTGATTGTTTTTATTCTGTCGATTAAAAATTATGTACCTTTGTCATTGAAAAATTCGTAAGGTCTATAAAAAATATTCAAGGCGTCTCAAATTTAAAATTCTCTACTAAAGATGTATCTAGTGAACATTGAGGTTTTATAACGCCTATTAAAGGAGTGGTGTGGAATTTTTGATTTTGTAAAATCTTTTTTTGATAAAAAAGTTGTGGAATGTAAAAATATTTGGGTCGCTTTATATTTACACTAACTTCGTGGGGATTCTAAGGGATGTCTGTGGTAAATATAGATATAGAGTAAAGCCTAGTGGGGAAGGAATCATTTTTTAAAATTTCTATGTCTGAAAATATTGTACTTCCCAGGAATTAGTTCTTCAAATTCAGAAAAAAATACTTCATTAATGCAAGCTATACACTTACAGTGATATAAGTCTATTAGCTTAGGCTCCAAGATATGGTCCAAGTTCCATGCGATATTATTGATATTTGCGATATTGTAAGACTATGTAATTTGTAAATTTCCTAAAATCGTCAATACAAAATTGTGATTTTATCTGATTTTCTCTAATCTTTAACAGCGCGATTTCAGTTCCCCCAGTTTTTCGTTCCATTACAATAGTCCGGCAATATCGGCGTTCACACAAAAGTGAAATTACTACCGTCTTCACAAAAAAAATTCTAACAACAAAGCAAAGTTTCATTGTTTGACACGGATACGCACAAAAAGAAGCTCAGAGCAGCAGGAGCGAGGATCTTACTTCGCTGACCTTGGCCAGTTTCAATGCCTCGTAGAAATTCAGTTCACTAAACCTTATACGGTCACCGCGTATTACTAATTGTAAGCGGAGAATCCTCGTTTGCAGGAAACCAGAACTCGTCAATCAAAGAAAAATATTTAAAATAAAAATGTTTTACAACTGCAGAGGAATTTGGTAGAAATTTCAACGAAATTTAATTTCATTCTCTACATTTCCAAATAAAATATTGATTGAAAAATATAAATTAACGTGTAATAAAACATTTTTTGCACACAGACAAAAAAATAACAAAAGCTATTTTAAATCAAACCTGTTGAAAAAATGTCAGATCACCAAGCTGATTAAGTATTATTGTGTTATCGTTACTGTCAACTTCACTCTATCAGGCAGAGTTTTAAAAAATGATTGTATTTAATAAGTAATACTGTGTAAATAAAAATTGCTCGTTTACTTAATGTAAGATAAATGAACTGTTAATGATCCTCACGAGGAGGCTTGCTAGTCGTTTAATTAAGGGTATTCTAATATACCACATATTCCAAGATGAACAATATGTGGACTAGTTAAAAAAACTACAGAACTCAAGTATACGATAGGAAGGCGCGATGGGAAGTTGTATTTCAGTTCTTTATCCAGATAATAAGCACCAAATGATGTTCCCCACCAAAACCAAAGATATCGAAGACTTTGGTTTCAACAAGATGGACATCCCCCTCATTTTGGTGATGATATCCAGTCATTACTTGACAATACCATCTCTGGCAGAAGGGTAGGACGACACGGACCAACTGAATGGCCACCACGATCACCTGAATTGACCCCCATGGATTTTTTCTGTAAGTTTATTTAAGTAACGCTAGATTGTTAATGGAAAGCATTTTGAGCAACATTTTCTGTCAAAGATAGGGGAGGGGGTTTGCAATTAACAGTCTCATGACGTTAGTCAAACAAAATTTATAAAAAATAAAATGTGTACGTTAGTTATTGTGTTTCAGAGATTTAAAATAGTTATTGAATAAAATTATGAATATTGTGCAAAAGCTGTCGTCATGTCGACAAAATTAACACATTTATTAATGATTTTTAAATCATTCGTAATTCATTTGTTCGGTTTATCGAAACTTCCAAATCAGGTGAACAAAACATTGCTGTCAGAGGCTTTAGGCAAAAAAAAAAATTGAATAAAATGAAAAACATATTTTCTCTTTTTATTGGTTTTGTTTTAACATAAAACCCTTGATGTATTTTTTTATTTTACATTTAAAAAAATAAAAATCCAAAGTAGCCGGTTTGTAAATTTAGGAATTCTATTACTAAGAGAAAATTGTAACATAATATAGGGTGTCCTACAGTATGCAAGATAGCAAGATATCCTACAGCGAATTGAATAGCAATAATTAATATATGTATTTTTAAATATATTTTCTTATGATACATCGTATCTCTGTCGTATTTTTACTAAATACAAAGACATTGTTTTACGTTTTTATAAAATGACACAATATTTACAATTAATTTACTTTGTAAAGTTTTATTTATAATAAATAAATTTTTTGTCATTTAACCGTTTCGCTACCTCTGATAATATCCGAGACAGTAAAGTGTACAGCACCAAAGCGGACCACACTGTATATACCAGGTATGTGAATATGAAACAGGAATTTTTTGTATAGAAAATACACGTTTCTTGTATGAAAATGATAAAAAATATTTCATCTGAATTATTGCCCATTGTTAGCTATACATTTTTCCAGTCTCTCTGACAATTTATGGATTCCATGCCAAAAAATTCTTGCTCTTTTGAGGCAAACCAGTCGTCGAGCCATCTTTGTACATTTTCGGAAGAAGTGAAGCCCTGTTCAGCAAGTGCGTGTCCCATCGATGCAAATAAGTGGTAATCGGATGGAGCCAAGTCTGGTGAGCAAGCCGTATGAGAAAGTATTTCCCTACTAAACGCCTCGATTATTTCCTTGACCAGTTTTGGTGTGTGTGTGATGGCGCATTATCATGAAGCAAAATCATTTTGTGTTACCTTTTTTGATATTTTGATCGTATTTAACGCGAAGCTTGATTCAAATCATTTGTTGTCGGTAGCGTTCAGTATTAACGGTTTGACCAGGTTTTAGTAGCTCATAATAGGTCAAACCCTTCTGATCCCACCAAACACAGACCATGGCCTTTCGTCCACAGCGATTTAGCTTGCAGTCGATGTCGATGGTTCGCCTGGAGTTACCCATGATCTTTTACGCTAAGGATTCCCGAAATATATCAAATTCTCATCGTCAGTCACAATCCGATGGAGAAATTACTTTCCTTTGTACCTGGCGAGCAGCATTTCGCAAATGGTTTTTCGGTTTTCCTGCTGTCTTCCATTCGGTTTATGTGGAACCCATTTTCCCGTCTTCTGGATCTTTCACATGGCTTTCAAACGTATGGAGACGGCTTCTCGTGTCACATTTAATTGATCGGCGAGTTCTTGTTGCATTTGAGCGTCATCCTCATCGAACTATGCTTACAATTCTCTATCTTCAAACTTTTTCGGTGGTCTTCCACGTTCTTCATTTCTCACGTCAAAATTGCTACTTTTGAATTTTTTAAACTACTCAAAGCACTGTGATTTACCAAGAGCATGCTCACCGTAGGCTTCGACAAGCATTCGATGCAATTCTGCAGCAGTTTTCTTCAAATGGTAGCAGAAAATCAATGATGCCCGCAAATCGTAGTTTCCAGGCACAAAAGTCGACATGTTCAACGCTATTAAAAACGATGTTGTTGTATGAAACTTGTATTAATGTGAGATAAAAACCTTTATGAGATGTCAAAACAAGAAAATGGCACCAAGGACGCTATATAACGGTAACTACATTAGCAGCTAGGCCATCTATGGGCAAATTCTGGTTTCATATTTACATACCTGGTATATTTTATTATTTTGTACTTTATTGTTGTTTTACTTACAACTAGATGCGTGATTTTAATAAGGTAATTGTTAAGAAAGTGACAGGTATAGTAGTTTTTATTTTGTCCTTATTACTTTTTTCTAAAGAATGGGCGTATTCTTAGATCTTCGTCGAGAATCGTGGGAAGCACAATCTATATGAGATTCTCATTACATAAATGACCAATCTTATTATAATATCTAATCGTTTGAGATCAGGAAAAAGGCGTTCGAGATCAACACGCCAAATTTACAAACCACTGTTAAATTCCATCTATTTCGACTTTTACTCTTCTCACCTACACAATAGCCGACTAGATTAACAACGACAAATTACTACAAACTTTGATTATCATTACACACCCATAAAGGAAAATTTATCACTCGTCTTATCACTTCCTGAGATGATTTATGTGACAATTCCGTTTTATGTCGGACCTTTCACTTTCACAGATTCTTCATCAACCGTACCGGAGATATTGTAGGCTTTATAAATAAAAAATAAATCCGGCTGAAAGTCTGTAGTAGTACTATAAATATGTTTCGGCGTGATAAGATTGGGGCAAATAGGAGTAGATAAAAAGTATTGTGTATACTTCCGACATGTTTAATAATCCAGGAAAATGTCTGGTTACGAAATTTGTTCTGAAAGCTTACGAGGATTATTATGAAACAAATTTCAGAATCATTGTATGTGTTCAGAAATATATTTCATATACGAGCCCAGGCTCATAATAGTTCGGCTAGGCATAATTTTACAATAGATTTAAATAAAAGTAATAACACTCAAAAAACTATTTTATTAAAGAAAAATATTGGTAACAGAAACAAAGCATAAACTTTGAACTTAAAATACGATGAAATATTACTACGTTATTATGTGTCAGTGACAAGTTTGTCAATAAAAAAAAACATTAAGATTCGCGGTTCAGAATAGTTCGGCCATTTGCTGAAATGTATAGTAGGGTAAATGTTTGTAGCGTCTTGAAACAAAATAGAATATCAATTGTTGTTAAAATAAAACGGATATGTGTGTTTTAGACGCGTCTGCTAAAATTTTCTAAAAAATGACATAACAGTTGATTTAAAAAAAATTGGCCAGTACTTCGCTTATTTATGGTCCTAGAGGGCTAGAAAACGGTAATTACTCCAAACTCGATATGCCATATCTGATTCTGCGAAGTCAAAAATGCGATTTTTGAAAGTCGAATTTTCAGATATTTCAACTGAAGACGAAAGAGATTTAAAAAAATTCTTTTTGGCCTGTATGTCGCTTATTTATGGCCCTAGAGGGTTTATGGAAAACAATATGAAAGAGAAGATTTTTTCCAAAGAAAAAATTTGTTGTTGAAACCATTTATTGCAGCCATAATCGTCCACGCTACTCTCTGTTTTCACCGATAACGCGCTCCTGCAAACAAAGTTATACTCCCAATAAAAGTAATTGCACAATGGCAAACAGTTCCCGCAATAATCGGCCGAATAGCTTTTTAATATCGCGCCGGCGGCGGTGAAAAATACCGCTGATTTTTCGAATGTTACACAGCTCTAGCGTTGCGTATCATCGGGCGCAACTTATAAAAGATAAAGGCCACGAGCGCCGGCTAGCAATAAAATATATCACGATTCGCGAGAGTCGTTAAAATCGTAGTAGATTCACCTGGAAGATTACACAGGACAACAAAGATTTTGTGATCGGACTTTTTTTGACTTTTTGGCTTAGTTACATATGATGAACTACAGAAACACTGTTTTTTTTTTTTTGTTTCCATCACGTACCAGTATTTGTAAATGTACATTGTACAATAATTTGTAGTTCTTAAAAGGATCCATAAAATTAAATGTTGCCTCAATCTTTGCGGCGCCCCTGTGTTTAATTGGCTTAAAACGTACACACAAGAGTGGGGGATTTACCGAAACAGAGTTAGCCGCTGGGAATATTCTGGTTTTGTATTATTCGGGTATTTACATAGTACATGTAGTACGTTTTTAATGTGTGTACGTTTACTCATGACATGGCGTTGTGTGTTTTTATTTTGTTTTAAAAATGCTAGAAGTTGTAAAAATACACCAAATATATTTTGTTATAAACTACTACTAGGTTCCAAAAACGTTATTTATGTAAATTGGGTTGATTCGCAAAAAATTCTTTTGCTGCCACTTCATATTAAATTAGGATTAATGAAGTAATAAGTAAAAGCCATAGATAAAAATGGGAATTCTTTTAAGTACTTATGTGGCAAATTTCTGAAGCAAAATTAAAGGAAAGCATTTTCGTAGGACCACAAATAAGAAAATTAAATAATGCAGGATCAACAGTTTGAAGAAACAATGACAGAAATTGAAAAAGAATCTTGGACATGCTTTAAAAATGTAAGAGATTTTTTTTTAGGAAATTAGAAATCCGCAGTATGAGGAAATTGTCAATAAAATGCTGGATAAGTTTAAGCAACTTGGTTGTAATATGAAAATAAAAATTCACTTTCTGCATGTTCATCTGGACTACTCTCTAGAAAATCTTGGTGCTGTTAGTGAGGAGCAAGGTGAAAGGTTCTATCAATGCATAATGGAGATGAAAATGAGGTACCAGGGTCGATGGGATGTGGCCAGGATGGCAGATTACTGCTGAATGCTGAAAAGAGTACATCCAACGAATGATTACACAAGAAAAACTACAAAACGAAGTTTATTGTTAAAAAGGGAGGGATTTTCAAAGAACAAAAAAAAATAGAGACTCAGAATTATTTGTGTTGTTGCTTTTTACTATGTGTTTTAATATTTATTAAATATAATATTTATTAAAATGTAATTTTTCCTTTACTTTTTAATTTATTCCAATTATTCGGTTGGTCAAAAACCTTACGCGAGGGGTAAAAACGGAAGGTAGATGAAATCAGCCTAAATAACTCACTTATAATCACTTATCAAACCCAAATCAACTTTCAAAATGTCAAAATTTGTAGGCCTGTGTCACTGAAGTAGTTCACCGGCCAGAGTAAGAAAGTCGGGCCGCAACAACGGGGATTTAAATTAAATCGCAGTTTGCGTCCTCCGGCTAAATTCGCTTCTTACGTCAAATTTTAATGGAACAACCTAATTAATTTATAGTGCCAGACGAGCATCCTACTAAATAGGTTCGATGCGATTGACAGTATGACGGTCTAGGCGGAGCGTGAAGCCTTGGACGATTTAATCATAAAATTGCTTCAGCTTTTGGAACGATATAACAACCCCCGGCTATTAATTAATCTCCCGGAGAGATATTGTCTCGATTTACGTAAAACGTTCAAACTGACAAACAGTTTTAAGCGATTCAATTAAAACTTAAAAAAAACATTTTCCAGTGAGTTAAGTATTAATTTAATATAAATTATTAAACAAATTGTTGCGGCAACCCCTTACATCTTGGTCAAGTTTTTTATGGTGAGGGAATAATCCGAACAATCACCCGATTTGACACCCTAGATTATTTATTTGGACCATTAAAACATAAATTTATGTAAATCGATTACACATACTTGAAGATTTTATGGCAGTCTTCGAAGTGTTTATGTAGTGAAATTATACTAGTGGCATGTTATTGCTATAGTTACCTTTATGTGGAGTAAATTAAGTAGTGAGCAAGCTAGTACCGAAAGAAACAATGTTTCAGGGCGAGATGCAGGAATAGACTCATTTAAACTTATCGCAAAAGCCGATGGCCTGGTCTGGGATGAACGCATTTAAGAAACATATATGTCCTAGTTTCGAGAACTAGCTAATATATTGTACAAGGGTTTTTATTTTCTAATACGTACACAACTTAAAACTAATATTTATAACACAATTATACACATATTTATGTATTAAATCAAGGCAGAAATGTTGCAGAATTTAATGTAAAGAAATGTTGCTGTTATTATTTTGGTCCTTCTTAAATGTATTGTTAATAAGAAAGGGCTATATCGAACTTTATATTGTCACTTTTAAATTTATTTCTCATGGAAATTGTATTGGTCTATTAATAATCAGTTTATTCAAAAATGTAGTGTAGTTCCCACATTACATGTTAAAAAAACCCTACTCAATTCCTAAAAAAAAAAAAAAAATACTTACAAAATACAGTTTATTAGTCACCAAAAATATATACAGACCTGACAGCTACAAATCTTGAATGTACTACTCATGTGTGACAGAAAAGCATAGAAATAGCAAACCCAAGTTTATTGCGTTTTTATAACTCTGTATATTTAAGACCGACATACGCAATGAATTAATTTTCTAATATAGAAAGGCATCAATAGACAAATGCATGTTTGAGATTAGTAGGTATGATTATTTCCCTTATTTAGGGAAAACGTCTAACGTATTTTGTAATTGCACCGTTTGTGCCCTTCCATTTTTATAACTCCTTTTGGAGGTTTGCTAGCGCCTCCTACGAAATAGAGGGACTTTCACCGTAATATGTACTCGATTGCGTGTTAAAATTCACTTGAAATAAATTATTTGATCCATTTTTTACAAATTCTCAAATAATTAAGGATAGCTACGTCTCATATCAGTATTTTTGTAGCTTTTAGCGTGAAATTAAACTAGTATTCATTAAATAAATGATGAAAATATTCTATGGATAAGTATTTTATGAAATAATGAAAATGAATATACCTATTCTTTTTCTAAGAATATATATATTCTTAGAAATTTTCTAAGAATAAAATTAAATAAACAATTTAAAAAAAAAATTATAAAAATAATGCAATGTCTTTGTTGCGCTAGAAAATACGACTTAATAACCTGCATCTGCACTCTTTTCTGTTGTATACACTACCATTTTGAACCCTACTTTACCTCGCCGACACCAGGCACAAATAATAATGAAAAATAAGTTTGTCATACAAATACAAAACTACGCATTTTAAATTACGGCCACTTCCCGTGTCTCTATTGCTTAGTCCCGATAGCACCATGGAGAAAGCGGTTAGTGGGAACATGTATATAAAAGCTGTTTCTTTCTGGAACGTCAGTTTTTCTATTTATCTGCTTTTCTAGCATACATAAGTCCATTTAAGATTTGTAGTTGCCAGCTCTGTTTATAGTTATACTAACTGTTGATAAATTCCAATTCAGTATAGTAAAAGACGAGTTATTATTGTTATTAATAACATCAAATGTATAGAAAATGTGCTTTTTAATTTAACTATTTGAATCTATAATCACCGGTTATCTTATCTGTCAATTTATATCATTGCTGCCAAGTGTACGACTTGGAAATGTTAGTAGGCATCACAGAACATATAAGCAGCACTAAAAAAATTTTCAGTTTTTTCAAGTGGTACGTTCAATAGATCTGGATCTCTCTGTATTTCTTTCTGTCGTTTCTGTCTTACTCATTCTGATGAAATAATAGTATAGAATATTAAACAATAACGATGTTGTTATAATTGTAAGTTATTTACCAACTATTAGTTATTTTCAATGGGGCAAAATATCTAAAAGAAAATGAAAAAATATATGTTAAGTGTTAAATATGTGGCGTGTAAATACTACATTTTATGCGGGACATACTGTATATTGTCTATCTACATTTTTTCTTTAGTTTTTCCTAGAATTCAGTTAAGTAAATTTATTTTAAATGCCATTTCAATTTGCAATTTCTACAGTATTTACTATACCCCGAAAATATATGTTAGTTAAATGGGTGAAAATATTTTATTAATTAATTTTTTCGTTATAAACATATCAGATTATGGAGCTAATAATGTAGCTAAAGTGTATAGTTTCTGGGACGTTTGAAAACATATACTGTAAATAATAAACAGACGAACAATCGAAATAGTCCACCCTAAAATGTGTCTTCATTTAAAATTGACAACAGCAACTACATAAAACTGATCCACAATGCAACGTAGTATACTTGCTATAATTATACCAATTTGTAAACTGCTTTCTTTTAGACCCGTATCGACGTTTCTAATTTGCTGGCTCAAATTGTCACTTCATGATGGAAAATCTCACATCTTGGAACCTCTTTGATCCTGGACATAATTGAAGCTAAACCTTCTTCAATAATGTCGACGACCTTTTACTCAGAGCTATTTCCTAACACTCCCCTGATAGGATTATTATGTTCAGCCTTGGGTCAACGTGTTTTTCTTTCCGATTTTTCACACACAACTATTTATCTGGAGGTATGCTTTGAACCTTGCAGTGAGCTCGAGTAATAATGGGTTAATAAATAGGATATAGATAGGCGCGTTTATTCTCTGATTAGTGATACATTCGTACGTTCCCTTTCCTTTCTAATAGAACCAAATAGGGTACGGTGTAATTTATTTATTTTTACTTGTAATATGATGAA
This sequence comes from Rosalia funebris, assembly GCA_037954035.1. NCBI lineage: Eukaryota > Metazoa > Arthropoda > Insecta > Coleoptera > Cerambycidae > Rosalia > Rosalia funebris. The sequence continues at coordinate 21,569,510 of JAZFAV010000039.1, read as the reverse complement.
AAATAGTGCGTTTTTAGCCTCTATGCATGCGCCGGCACTAATAGATGAATTATCTGAATTAGTCTTAACTGCGACCTAAATACCTCGACTTATGAAAGGGCAATAACGCAGATTGGTGATTTATTTGCCGTCTCGGCTATTTCGCGAAAGAATCTCGACTTCGTGATTGCATTAAATGCGGAGTCACATTTGTTACTCCTTCGCGTGGGACGATTGCACTCAGGCGGAGGCATTTCAGTTACAACACCTGCTTTTAAGACAGCCACCGCCATTGGCGATACGGTCATGTGCGGCATTTCATTCGTAATGGCGTTTGTGTTTGACATATTTGTGTGTTGGCTTTAATTGTAAGTGGAAAATATCAGAATATTCCTAAGGAAAAAGACGATGTCGGACGTTCACACTTATCTTTTACAGACGTCATCTTACTCTTCTTTAAATCACAACTCCTTTTTTCAACAAAACTTCTTTATTTTCCTCATCAGATCCCTTAAATTATTTGGCCTATCCAAATAGCCCACACTGTTCATCTGCCACGGAAAATATCATCAATAAATGATCGGGTATCAATACTAAAATCAGGAGGCGTAAAAACCATTCATTCATTGTTTGATAAGGAACTGCTAATGCTGAAACTTAAGTCTGGAATTAGAACTGGAACAAGTAAGGGCTCAAACGACGACCTTCTTGCATTCCAGCCCATACATTTACTTTATTTGCTTCTGGCTATACAATTCTTGAATTCCTGAGATAGATGAGAATGAGGATTCTCTTGAGGGTAATATCAGTAGTTACGACGATCTACTGTTTCAATGGAGGAACAAGTTGCTGCGTCAGAGAACACATAAGATTTGGAAATAAAGTTATTAGTGCACCAAATTTAAAAGATCTTATATACATACTTAGCTGAAAAGACAATCAAAATCCCTTTTAAATGAAGCCCGCTCGATCCCTTCCGAAACAATAATAATATTGTTTAAAATCAATGTTTCCATGCACTAATATGGATTGTATAGCTTTTTTCGGCTCTTTCGTGAACTACAGTCGGTCGAGTAGAAGCGCGGCAGGCCTTACTCACAACCGGTAAAAGGTATCGTTCTAAATTTTTCATGAGTCGATAAAGGGAACTTTTGTCCTTGATGCACTGTCATAAAATATTCAGTTGTGGTTGATATTTTAGCAAGGGAAACGCGTTAAGCGCTATGAGTGCCAAATATGAGTCGTGCTACGAGGCCGTGTACCTGTGCATCCACCCGAAAGGCCCGAAAATGGCAACTAGGGATTGTTAAATATATCAAAAAATAATATAATGCGGCAAAAAAATGTCGATGATTTACTGGAACGTGGCTCGATAGGCAAACAGGGCCAATTTACGTGAAAAAAAACCGTGAATCTGTTTTCGCTCCAAGCAAGCAAACGAGCAAGCCTCTTTCAAGTGCAGTGTTTGGTTTCCCATTTCGCAAGTTTAATATTTTCGGCTCTGACGGTTGCAAACATGTATGTATGGAAGAAACCAAATGCTGAATTTGAGATGAGTCATGTCAGGCCAATAATGGAACAGGGTGGCGGAAGCGTTTTAGTCTGGGGCTGCATGTCGTAGAATGGTGTTGGAAACTTAAGTTTCATCGAAGGAATTATGAATGGAGACCAGTATGTTGACATTTTGTCTCATAACTTGAACAGCGGTGCTGAAAAGATGGCCATCAGAGACACATTTATTTTCTAGCAGGATAATGATCCGAAGAAGCACACCGCCAATAAGACAAAGGAACGGTTACTTTATAATGTTCGTAGACAAATCAAAACTCCACCTCAGTCTCTGGATATAAATCCTATAGAGCATTTCTGGTACTTGCTGGGCTTGAAGGTCCTAAAAAGTTACATTTCTTCGAAACAGCAGCTGTAAACAGTTTTACAATGAGTGAGGGATCAAATTGGACCTGAAATAATCCAGAACTTTGTATCCTTGATGCCACGAAGACTTCAGGCCGTAATATGATGCAAATAGTATGGTAACTAAATATTAAAGTGTAAATAAATGTTTTACGAACTTGTTTAAATACAAATCTTTACTGTGCCAATATTTTTTTGATCCTTGAAATTCATATGCTTATATTATTTTAATTTGCTCTATGTATTGCCACCAAAAATTGATAGCTGGATGCTAGTTTTTAAATAAATTTAGTATCAAACAATTCAACTTTATATTTTTGAGATTTCAGAAAAAAGTAGATTGTGTCTATACTTTCTTGGCCCACTGTATATATCGAAAATTTTGTTTAATATATTTTTTTATAAACTAACCTTACCACGCTTCCACTCGACCGACTGTACATTCTTTCAGACACCTATAATAAATAAAGAACCGTCGACATCCCGAACTCATCATGAAGGGGATGCACGACCCGAACCAATTAAATCGCAACTGATTTCGCGATACTCTGGAGATTACAGTTGTGATTAGTAATTCCACGTGGAGCGTAAATTCGTGACCATTAGAGAGGTTATAAATGTTTATTTAAATTTATATTAGGGATCACTTGGATGCGGCTCTGCGGTAGGTAGTGCATTGTTCTAGCTTAAACGACTTTATAAATAAAGTTTCCAGTACGTACTTGATTTTTGTTAATTATTCCACGGGGCTTGCTTAATTAATAATTTTTCCCTTGGACGCAACTTGTTCACCTGGGGGCGACTCCGTTTTTAGTTAAATATTAAGCAGGGAATTAACAATAAGCTAGGCTGATAGACGTCCAGAATACTTAATCAAGTTCAAGGGTGACTGACGCGCCAGATGGTCACAGAAAGAAAAATACAAGAAATGTGCCCTAATTTTACAGCTTGGCTAATATATAGATTACAGAAATATACACAGGGTTGAGAATATTAATTAGAATTGAATCTTGCGAGTATTAAGTTTATATTGTTTCAATTTTGAAAAATCGAAAATCTGTTCAATCTTTAGGAAATAAATTCAAATTATCTTAGGAAGAGGTTTCAGTATCGACAGAAAAATATAATTTATAAATTAGATGACTTGTTATAGGCAAAAAGGAATAGTTAATATTAAGTTAACTATTTCAGAGAAGATATAGTAAGTAAATTTTTTTTGTCTGAAATGAGGCGCTTCAGAGAAATATATAATTATGAAATTTTGGACAATTCATAAATTTGTTTCATTTAATACGCAATTTTAAACATTTCAAAATAATATTCGGAGAAAATGGGGGTGGTTGAGGACAAATTTAACCCAAACCTCTTTGCTTATATTTTTTTGTAATCTATGACACGAAAATAGTCGATAGTAGGGTTGTAAATTTTTGATTAAAACATAACTTAAAGGTCATCATGATGTTATGCTTTTCAATTTATTTTTTTGTTAAGAGGACATCTTATCATATTGCATAAGAAATTTTAATAAAACTTAGGACAAAAAGTTTATTGCTAAAAGGTAAATAAATAAACACCTTGAAAATACGTAAATCTTTAGATTCGTAGTAGACTGCAGATAGCCTACGTCACATTACGAGGGTAGTCCCAGGAATACCCGATCTAACAAAGAAAACACAATAAATTTGTGAAAAAACATGTTTATTTCTCTACATAGTCTCCTTTTAGATCGATATACTTTTCCCAGAGATATTCAATACTCAATTCAATAGCTTCGATACTCTGTTTATAGTGAGAAAGTTTGGAAATAGAAAATAATAATAAGGGGGCGGTATAATAAGTCTGGAGAATAGGGTAAGTGAGGAAACAATTCAAACTTTAACTTATTGATTTTGGCCATCGCGATAACGGATGCGTGAACTGGTGCATTGTCTTAATGAAACAAACCTTTCTTTTTCGCCAAATGCAGCTTTTTCTTGATTTCATCACTCAAACGATTTTTCTTTCTGAAGACAATCAATGAAAATTATCCCAAAAAACCGATGCCGTGACCTTGCCTGCAGATGGAACCGTCTTCGTGTTCTTTGGAGCCGATTCTCCCCTTTCAGTCCATTTTTTTCACTGTTCCCTAGTCTCAGGTGTGAAGTGAATGGACCCATGTTTCATTCATGGTTATGAATCGACGCAAAAACTCGGCTTTATTCCTGCGAAACTTTGCTAAACACTCGACTAAAACATTATCACGACCCTATTTTTGTTCCATTGTGAATAATCGCGGCAGCCATCTTGCACACAGCTTTTACATGTTCAATTTTCAGTCAATATGGGATGTACAGCATTTTTTGAAACGCCTACCATGTCTGCTAGCTCGCGCACTTTCAGTCAACGTCATCCAATACCATTTTGTGGATTGTCTTCGCCATTTCTGACATGGTCACTTCATTTGGTCACCTTGACCACCACGATGTTCATCTTGGCAGTTCGTATGGTCTCGTTTAAACTCTGCTACCCAATATTTTACTGTTGTAGACGAAGGAGCAGACTCCCCCAGAGTAGAATCTAGCTCCGCTTTGATATCGGTTGGACTGAGGTCTTTCGAGAGAGAGAATTTTTTCCATGTTTACAAATTCACTGGGAGCGTTCACTATTGATGGCTGCCAAACAAATACTAAACCACGTAGCGTAGTCAAACTTAAGCTTTATAAGGTTGGTACTTTCTATCATAGTCATTCTTTTCGAACAATAACTGCCATCTATACGTTAGGTCGGGCAGTTCTGGGACTACCCTCGTAGATGTTAACATAAGTTTGATTTACAATATCTCTATAAAAAGTATCAAGGGGAGTAACATCTGATGAGCTTTAAGGTTATTCTCTAGGTCTTTATCAACTCGCCCCCATAATAATATTATTTAAAAAAATCAAGGTGTTCGAGGGCTTTCTCCAAAAAATATTAATTTTAATTTGGGGCATTTTATTCCAAACGTAAAGTACATACTGTACGAGTATATTATTTTGGCATATTCCCCATAGGCCTGCGGCTATCTTACTGCGCTTTTGAAGCACAGGATTGCGGGGGATTCTAAACGCTTTTGCATGGAAAGTTTTCAGTAAAAGGACGCACAACACCGCCCCAACAATACTAACCCAGCCAAGTGGTTCTCAAAAGGCCACACTTCGAATAGAACACATGTCGAACGGCTACCCACCTTGTGGGTTCAACCTTGCAGGCGAATGATTGCCAACAAACTGGAGTGTGTGCCAACCCACACACTTTTGCGAATGACTGTTTATTACCCTGTTCAGTATTCATCAACTTGTAAATTCGGTACGTTTACCTTGTTTAAATTAGGCGTCCTGTATGAGAATTCGGCAGAAGGAACGATGGCTTACGGAAATTTAAATTCGTCGACTGCATACTCAAGGTGTTTTCCGAAAATAAGTAAATTTAGATGCAATTAATTAGAACGACGTGGAGGTTAATTGCGGGACCCTTTTTATGGCGCGGAAAGGTGAAGGAAACGCCTAGACTTGTCTCTTTAATTAAATAGATGTTTTGCTATGTTTAACTGTGCTCGGTGTAAAACGGAGGTAATTTATTGCGGAATTATTTATATATGTTTATTAATTTCGACGACTTTACAAACGCTTTTATTTATAAGAAATAAATGTAATAATTGTAGAGCTGCATTTATATATTTTTTAATGACAACTAAAGAAAGGATTTGAATTTCATCCAGTTATACAGGGTGTCTCAAAATGCGCCAGTCGAATGGAGAATGTACACTACGATAATTTTTCTCCAGATAAACTTACAGATTGTCAAGAATAGGAACAATTCTCAAAGCTGCGATATCGGACCGCCCACGGGGCACGCAGTAAACAGACTGGTTTTTACGTAGTCGCATTGAGACCATTACTTAGTGAATATCGAGTATGTATGAATGCACACAGAGTCGATCTCGCCGCGCATAAAATGCATCCTTTTGCCCCCGAATGCTGCCTCACTCTCTCTTCTACGCATTCATAGAGAATCTCACACATTTTACTATTCTTGACAAGCCGTAAATAATTTCATTAATAACTAAGGGAACTAATTTTAATTAATTAAACTGAGATAATTTAATTAATTAATAATGGATTTAACAAACATACCGAGACATAAAAAATATCGTGGTTAATTATAAAAAAAATTATCAAGGATATCAAAGTTAGTTTTCAAATCGTACTTTCGTCCCCAAATGAGAAGGTTATGATTAAAGCGTCTATTCTGGCGGGCTGCAACAGAGACGGACTAACAACCGATACGCTGCCGATGTCCTATTCTATAGCAACATTGCCACCACCTGTTACACAGATGCCTGTTACGGGTTTGTTTTCGTCTCATTGTTGTTTTCACTGTTCACACGGCTTTACGGATCACGTAGTGTGTTTGAATTTCTGTTTTTATTTGTGCGGTAAAATAAAAATGATCATGCCACGAGATAACAAATCCAAACCAGAATTACTGCAAACCTGTATTAGAAGAGGATCCTGTGTATTGGAGGACATGATCTATTTTGTCATGTGAAGGAATTATTAATTCGCCTAAAAAAATGTAACAACACATGTGGAAAGTCATGCTTCGTCAAGGGGTCGCGATAACTATGACACTATATTTTTCATGATAGCCTTTTTGGCAACTGATATTTAACTGTTGTTTACTGCCATTATACTCGTGAACTTGTTTTATTATTGTTGTGTGCGAGCTTAATTGAAAATGAGTGAAACCGAGCATTTTAACATTTTTATTTTAAAAAAGGCTTAAGAGCCGTTGAAATCTGCCGAAAATTGTGTTCTATGTACGACAAAAATGTTATTCAAGATCGAACGTATCAAAAGTGGTTCAAGAGATTTCGATATGGCGATTCTTCCCTCACGGACGCCCCAAAGCCAGGCCGACCTAAAAAAATTCATTCCCGAGCATTTACGAGCCTTAGTTGAGGCAAATCCTCGCCAAACCATACGTGAGCTTGCAGAAAAAATCGAGACGTCAAGATCTAGTGTACAGAATCACCTTAAACAACTTGGGTTTGTCAGTAGACTCGATGTTTGAGTTCCTTAATGGATTGCATCAACATCTGCGATATGTTAAGAATTCGTCAACGTAGTGATCCTTTTTTGAGAAATATGGTTACTGGAGATGAAAAGTGGATCATTTATGCCCACGTCAGTCGATAAAGATCGTGAACCTTCTCAATCCACGCCAAAGGCAAGGCCTCACCCCAGAAAAGTTTTGTTGTCCGTCTGGTGGGATTTCAAAGCAACCATTTATTTTGAGCTACCCCCGAGGAACGAAACAATAAATTCGGACGTTTACTGCGAACAACTACAAAAATTGGGCCAAGCCTTGCAGGAAAAGCGCCTAGGACTTGTAAATCGTAAGAAGGTCGTCTTCCATTACGACAACGCTCGACATCACACTCCTCTGCGGACCCGGAGGAAATTGTTGGAGTCAAGTCAAAGTCAGAAATCATTTAAAAACGTTTTTTGCCAACACAAAGTTTAAAAAAAATGGAATTATGGAGCTTACTGAGATGGGAGAAAGTTATTGAAAATGGAGTAACGTACATTATTGACTAAAATAAATTGTAACAACTAGAATGTTAATAATACATATAAAAAAACCGAACGAACTTTCTGGACAACCCGATATTATGATGTATTATCTGTGTAATAATAGTGACCTGAGTTCTGTTGCGACTCTGTTGCGGCTCGCAGAAATAGACCCTTTACTTATGATCCCAATGAAGAAAACCACCTATAGGAAATTATAAGATGTGCTTAGTAAAAAAAGTTTTCTATTTCAATAGTCGTTTTTCAAGGATTTAAAATTTTTCATAGAAAATGGCAATTTTGTGCAAACACACACACACACACACACACACACACACACACACACACACACACACACACACACACACACACACACACACACACACACACACACACACACACACACACACACACACACACACACACACACACACACACACACACACACACACACACACACACACACACACACACACACACACACACACACACACACACACACACACACACACACACACACACACACACACACACACACACACACACACACACACACACACACACACACACACACACACACACACACACACACACACACACACACACACACACACACACACACACACACACACACACACACACACACACACACACACACACACACACACACACACACACACACACACACACACACACACACACACACACACACACACACACACACACACACACACACACACACACACACACACACACACACACACACACACACACACACACACACACACACACACACACACACACACACACACACACACACACACACACACACACACACACACACACACACACACACACACACACACACACACACACACACACACACACACACACACACACACACACACACACACACACACACACACACACACACACACACACACACACACACACACACACACACACACACACACACACACACACACACACACACACACACACACACACACACACACACACACACACACACACACACACACACACACACACACACACACACACACACACACACACACACACACACACACACACACACACACACACACACACACACACACACACACACACACACACACACACACACACACACACACACACACACACACACACACACACACACACACACACACACACACACACACACACACACACACACACACACACACACACACACACACACACACACACACACACACACACACACACACACACACACACACACACACACACACACACACACACACACACACACACACACACACACACACACACACACACACACACACACACACACACACACACACACACACACACACACACACACACACACACACACACACACACACACACACACACACACACACACACACACACACACACACACACACACACACACACACACACACACACACACACACACACACACACACACACACACACACACACACACACACACACACACACACACACACACACACACACACACACACACACACACACACACACACACACACACACACACACACACACACACACACACACACACACACACACACACACACACACACACACACACACACACACACACACACACACACACACACACACACACACACACACACACACACACACACACACACACACACACACACACACACACACACACACACACACACACACACACACACACACACACACACACACACACACACACACACACACACACACACACACACACACACACACACACACACACACACACACACACACACACACACACACACACACACACACACACACACACACACACACACACACACACACACACACACACACACACACACACACACACACACACACACACACACACACACACACACACACACACACACACACACACACACACACACACACACACACACACACACACACACACACACACACACACACACACACACACACACACACACACACACACACACACACACACACACACACACACACACACACACACACACACACACACACACACACACACACACACACACACACACACACACACACACACACACACACACACACACACACACACACACACACACACACACACACACACACACACACACACACACACACACACACACACACACACACACACACACACACACACACACACACACACACACACACACACACACACACACACACACACACACACACACACACACACACACACACACACACACACACACACACACACACACACACACACACACACACACACACACACACACACACACACACACACACACACACACACACACACACACACACACACACACACACACACACACACACACACACACACACACACACACACACACACACACACACACACACACACACACACACACACACACACACACACACACACACACACACACACACACACACACACACACACACACACACACACACACACACACACACACACACACACACACACACACACACACACACACACACACACACACACACACACACACACACACACACACACACACACACACACACACACACACACACACACACACACACACACACACACACACACACACACACACACACACACACACACACACACACACACACACACACACACACACACACACACACACACACACACACACACACACACACACACACACACACACACACACACACAGTGGGTACGAGCGCGCAAAGAGAGAATTAAATTACGAATTACGTAACGCCATTACGTCTAACTGGACATTACGGTGCATAACAATAACAATAAAACGTTAATATCGGCGTATAAACAATGGATTCGCTGTGGATACGTGGTCGGTCGAAATCAGATAAAAACTCTGGTGTAGGTTTTCAGTTCGTCCATTCCCAATTCGCGAAGTTTATTTATGAAATGTCAAAAGTCACCGCTGTGTGGAGGGTATTTTCCATTTGTACATAATGGAATACATGTCAAGCACCCAACCAATCGATAAGTTAACCTCATTTTCAAGCGTATATAAAAATAATATAGCAGGTGGAATTGATTGTTAATATAAATCACAAATGTATTAGCAATTTAGCTATAATCGCCAAAGTTTTGGCTTAAAGTCGTATTTCCTGCTGAAAATTTTCTACTCCAGGTATATTCGATTTCTTCCAGTATATCAGCGGACAAGTACCCACATTTTCACGTTAATATCTATGCAATTAAATTTCTTAATAACCAAGGGTATGGATAAGTCATTTTTCCTGCTGTAAAAATGTTCGTATGTGGCATAGTATTGCTACAAATAAGCTACATTTACATTTCCAGAGAAAAAAAAATGCTTAGAAATATCAACAGTTTCAGTTTGGCCTAATGCCATTTTATTTCAGACTGACCTAGTCAAAAGTCCTAGTTGAATCCCTGTTGTAAAATTATTTCTAGAATATATCAAGGTAACTTCATGCCGGAATGACTAAAAATCATTTTCTTCCTGCAAAAATATATTCCTAAGTTACACTCATTCATTCCCAGGAAATATTTGAAATTTAGCACTAGAAAGTTTTAGTTTAGTTGAAGTACCAACCTCACTTAATTGCAAAACTATCAAAAATCTGACTAAAAGCTATATTTCCTGCTACAAAAATATTACCAATCGTTTATTTTCCAGTAAATATTTGGAATATCAGCACAGAAGCACATTTACAGCTTAGAAACAATTATCAATGTCATTATGTTTCATAACCACCAAAAATATTGCACCAAAAAGTATTTTCCTGCTGCAAAAAAAAATGTTGCTAGAAGAAAATGAGGTTCAGCTTAAATATATCAACAGTTGCAGCTTAGAATATACCAAGGAAACTTATGCCAGAAAGTCTAAAAATCATATTTTTTCATGCAAAAATATATGCCTAAGTTATAATCATTCATTCCCAGAAAATATTTGAAATTTAGCACCAAAAAGTTTTAGGTTGAGAAGTACCAACTTCACTTAATTCCAGAATCATAACAAATCTGACTGAAAGTTATATTTCCTGGTACAAAAATATTTCCAATCATTTATTTCCCAGGAAATATTTGGAATTTCAAATATTTTTTCCAGAAATATTATTACCAGAAAAAATATTACCAGAATACTAATATTTCAGTTAAGTAAATATGAGTATAATTTGGGTTTAAAAGTCAGTTTGAGGTTTCTAAAGTAATTTTTTGGAATATTTCTAAGATTTTAGTACATATTTTAACACAATTTGGAATTTAGAAATTTAAAATTTTAAGTTTAAGCTTAGGAGTACTAAAATATCCAAGTTTCAACTTAAATTTCTTGGTACATCTAAGTATACATTTTTAGTACTTCTAAGTATATAGAAAATAATTCCGCTCCGAGAGAAAGTTGTGCCAAACGTATTTCAAGGGCCCAGAACATGTTATATCTTTAAATATCTATACAAAATAACAATGTTTATATAAATGTTTATACTGAATACTGAAAAAAAATTGCAAGTCTAAAATATTTGCCCGTAGTCTTTCACATATACTAGAGGTCATTTTGATATGAATTTGAAACAAACTAACACCGTGAGACTAAAAAAAATGGATATATATATATATATATATATATATATATATATATATATATATATATATAATTTTAAAATAACAAGTGATGGGTTAGTATAAAGCGAGGACTTTTTCTCATCAGATATTTTAGTAACCTGCATGTTATGTTATGTTAATTAGATTAATCTCTGAAGAATAAAAAGAATGTGATGCTTAGCTGATACATTAATAAAATGTATTTTAGTCGTAAAGTCCATCTAAAGAATCCATTTCATGTTCCAGTACTTTTTAAGTAATATTTTTTCCATCCCCCTAGTATTTTACTCGTTCTAAATATTTGTTTACATCGAGGTGAACCAAATAAACCAAAGACCTGCGAAAGCGTTATCTTGAAGACAAACAGAATTTATATTTGGGTAGATTTACTCTACTTTGGTGGAAGTAATTTATATATGTATATACGACTGTAAACACCGCTCCAAAGCTCCACCGACGATTTTCCACGCGTAATTAAAGCCCCAAAGGTTAGAAAGCGCGTCCCTTTTTAAACTTGGCAAAATTACAGACGCACAACGCCGTGAAAAGTAAATCGAGACGGTGCTACTGCCACTCATAATCTCGATATGACATTCGTCTTATTTCCTTCGCGACTCGGGAGCTGTAATTAATTGCCCGTCGTCAAAGTCAAAGGCGGCCAAAATGTCGCCAGGTCGACTATACAGTGTATCCCGAAAGTATGGAATTAATTTCTTATTTCTAAAACGATTAGGTTTCATGAAATTTCGTCGGGAAGGTCGACATGGATCTTCAAAAATGTATTTTTCTTGTTCCCATTTCCAATTTTCATTTGTTCTCTCGTTTTTAATGAACGCCTATATATTCTTCCTGGTATAGCTAGCTTAATTTGTAGAATTCAAAATGTATAATTTAATATGTACTTCATTCATTCCATACTAAACCAGTAGTAAGGGCATTACTATACATGAGTACATTCTCGACATTCAAAGTTATGTATTGTGCCTTAGGATTATATTGGTCCATTAAAAATGAAAAAAGCAATTAAAATATTTCAACGCATTTTTTTTTGTCATAATTAAGCATTTTTAGAAACCGTTAGGTTTCGGGTTCGGGAAATTATAAAATGATAAGTTAATAATGGGAATTATTGGGAGTTGACAAATGGTATTTTCCGATTTCCCATACACTTACGAGTCTTCTTTAGGAAAGAAACAGAAAATAATGCCTCTACAAATCCATGAACTCACTATCACCCATCCACAATGACTGGATGCGTAATCCAATCATTCATACACATTCCAGACGTGAAAATCACAAAGACAAAAAAAGACGGAAAAACAAAAACTGTCAAAAAGTGGAATTTTCAGATTTTTGAAGAACGCTATTAACGATTTGCTAATATTGCAATAATAGTAGTTATAATAATCATCAGTAGCATAAATCATCATAAAGTAGTATTTTTACACAAAAATTAACACAATAAAATATGCACAGAGGTAGGTGGAACAAAATATAAACGTCCAGGATCAAACTATTTTAAATTATTTACTATAATAGATTGACTGGTGACTATTGATATTAAATTCAAAAATGTTTTTGATCTTTCAATATTTTTATATATGTATACATTTAAATATATCTACATATTTTTGTAGGAGTTCTAAACACGTTTAAGCATTTATTTGTAACACAACTCCGGTTATATTATTGCGCCCTTTTCAGGTAATTTGTTGCAGTTTCTCATCTCATAACAAGAAAAACAAATAAACTCAATTTCTGTTTATACTATCACACGCTTCCACGCCGTTTTGAAAAATTAAGTATTATCCTAATTATTAAGTAAATATTTACATTTCCTGAGACAAAGTGTGCTTTGATCGTACACATGATTAAATTCGCAGTAGATTCAATAATTTATGGGATTAAATAGCGTTAGGTCAGAAAATGGGGATTTAATACACCATAATAAAGAATGACTGTAGGTTTTTAAATATACATATTTATTAGGTGCGAAGTAATTTACCGACGAATTCGTATATTATTAGAAATAAAAATAATTACAAGATTAATTTTTATTACGAAATTAAATTACACAAAATAATAAATCATAGGGATATAAAATTTCGGTTTATTTATAAGAAAAGGAGCTATGTTATTCTGAGCTAAAATAAATAGTACTACTGTTATTACCTCATATTTTACTATTCGAAATACTCCAGAAATCCTCGGCATTCGTGAGGTTCAAACTTCAAGGTAGAAAATGCTGACTAGGCTAACATTTTTAAAAATCTTCTACATTCTAAAATAAGTTAGTTAAACAAATAAATCTCTACCTTGATTCTGTATTTATTTTTCCTGCAAAAAATACAGCGTTCCTTGTATCTTTTATTTGTTTACCACTGAATAAATTGCCTCACGGAGAGAATATATCGTCACAACATAATAAAAACCGAAAAAAAAAAATTTACCGAGGCGATATAGACACGTTACGTGAAATATTCATCGGGCTCCGGTCTCATTTCGATATACATATAAGTTGGGTTGAAACGGTTATTTCGATAGTCGATATTTTAAAATTTATGACGACGATGGCACTAATTGAGTGCTGTAATTAATTAAATTAATTATTTGTCAGCGAAGCGTTTCAGAGTTTTTCTCAGAAGTTTGTTGTAACAACGATTTTTTCAAAAACTCTGAAACATTTAATTAATGAAATCAAATTTAATTTTTACAAAGACCGTATTTTATGATATCAAGTTTAAAACACCCTCTGTCATAGAAACAGTAAATAGGAATGGGGTAGTATTGTATTCGGGAACCATGAAGGAATTAATTAATATCTTAAGAAAAGAAGGGGCTGCGTTTTTAAAAAATACTACGATGACAACACAACTCAGATACAAAATAAAATAAATAAAATTTATATGGGAGTCCGTGTTAGGAGGAGGGACTCCTATGGATGCCCTCTGACAGTATGGGTGTCATGTTTGACAAGAAATATAAGATCACCCTCACCAGTAAGACCGACTGGATGGAGGGTTGAGCTGGATACCGCCCAATGGAGACATCTGGTACACAGATGGAGCCAAGGGTGGGAACAGAGCGGGTACGGGGATGTATAGGTGATGCGATGGGATAGGTAAAACCTTCCCCCTGCCGAGCCAGTTGCAATTATATACGGTGCCCTGGGGACCGACTAAAATCGGACCCAGGAGAAGGTATGTATCTGCTCGGATAGCAAGGTGGCGTTGGTAGCCCTGTTTTATGATATCAAGTTCAAAACACCCTCTGTCATAGAAACAGTAAATAGGAATGGGGTAGTATTGTATTCGGGAACCATGAAGGAATTAATTAATATCTTAAGAAAAGAAGGGGCTGCGTTTTTAAAAAATACTACGATGACAACACAACTCAGATACAAAATAAAATAAATAAAATTTATATGGGAGTCCGTGTTAGGAGGAGGGACTCCTATGGATGCCCTCTGACAGTATGGGTGTCATGTTTGACAAGAAATATAAGATCACCCTCACCAGTAAGACCGACTGGATGGAGGGTTGAGCTGGATACCGTCCAATGGAGACATCTGGTACACAGATGGAGCCAAGGGTGGGAACAGAGCGGGTACGGGGATGTATAGGTGATGCGATGGGATAGGTAAAACCTTCCCCCTGCCGAGCTAGTTGCAATTATATACGGTGCCCTGGGGACCGACTAAAATCGGACCCAGGAGAAGGTATGTATCTGCAACGCCACTTTGCTGCTACTAGCAAAGTGGCGTTGGTAGCCCTGAATTCAGCAACGACAAAGTCGAAGCTGGTCTATAATTGCTATGAAGCACTCATTTGGCAGGGAAGGGACCGGTGGAACTCTAACCTAATTCTAAGAAAGTCTAATTGCAGATGATCTTGCCAGACTAGGGACCAGGGAAAACCTCTATACCTGCTGTAGGAATAAGTCGGAATCTGATCAGAGACAACATAAATGGCTGTCTTGACCAGCCCAATAAAAGATGAAGAGGGGTAACGGGTTATCGAATAACCAAACTCTTCATCGAATACTCAGAGATTGAGAAATGGGCCTAAGAATTCATTAAATTGAACAGGCACAAAGCCAGGATTCTGGTAGGAATCATTACGGGCCACCATAGTAGCCTGAATGCATATAAGCACAAGCTGAGGCTGACTGACAGCCCGGCCTGCAGATACTGTAAAGAAGACGAGGAAACCTCGATTCATCTTCTTTACACCTGCCCCGCACTGGAGGAGAAGAGGTACCTTATATTAGGGACCCCTGTTATTCAAGAGGAGGCGAGGCTTAAGGCAGGGGACGTGCCTAAATTGCTCCTCTTATGGGATAGCATTTTTGGGTAATGACCCGAATAAGAGGTGATCGCCAAGGGACTACCCATGCGATCAGTGGCTGATGGGGCCCAAACCCACATAATATAATAATAATAAATATTAATATTGCACCAAATTTTATTGCCACGCTGTATACTCAATAGTGAGAAATGTTAAACTCAAAAAAAGAAGTGGCGTATTTTATTTAAAAATAGATTAACCCACAATTACATACATATGAATTACTTTACTTTAAGCGTAATTTTATGCGTTAAGTTCCTTTGGGCATAAAATATTTAAATACAATAGTAACCAAGTATCTAGCATTAATTTAATCGAATTTTTTCTGATTTCACAATTATATAAGAAAACTGTTTTGAATTAATATTAATAAATAACTGGTCTCTTATTTATTAATCCACTTATCTTTCCACGAAGTCGCAGAATATTCGTAACGGTTTCCTGAGCCTGAACAAAATTTTGGTATAAATAGCCATTGTACGTAGTTTAAAACTAGTTTTAATGATCTCCAAATGTTGAAAATTTGGTTGGCGAAACGAGCGTCGAGAAACGTGTAATCTATCGTGGAAAATTGGTCTCCTGTTTTTGTTGGTGCATCGAAGGTTCTAGCCCTTTCCCAGGGACGAAGTAATCAGTCAACATTCTTTAATATATGGTAATATTATTGCTCAGCAAAATGAGCAGCGATTTCGACTAAAAAACACCCTCAATGATATGATAAAAAAGATAATAATAAGCGAAAAAAAAAAATTTAGGAAATCCCAAACGCGTTTTGTATAACAGTTTTTCCTGCATCCCTCTTCTGAGATCACCTGCGATTCTAGAAGGGTTGTTATGAAATCGATAGGGCTTGTTTAAATACGACATTCTTACTATATCCTAAAATTGAATAAAAACTGTGCAAACTTGCGAGAGCATTTTAAACTTAGGATATTGGTTGTTGTCAACTTATGCTATAATTTTAGTTATATAACATACTTATGAAAATCCATTTTGACTAATATTCATCATTAGGAACGTCTAATATGTGACCCATCGTGATATATAGGGTGTCTCAGTTCGAACTATAGGATTTTAATTGCGTGCAATTTGTGTTCTGTCGAAGATAGGTTGTCAATATTTAACGACTGTCAACTATAAACCATACAACGTCAACAAGTCGCGATTAACAGTTCAACAACGAATAGTTTGTGTACAACTGTCTTATGAAAGTGAGCGATCATTTACAGTTGCATTAAGAAAAATTACCACAAAATTATGACACAATGAAGCGCCTACAGAGTTAACAGTTCGTAACTTAATGAATAAATTTCAAGAGTCGGGTTATGTTATTGATAAGGCGACACCAATGCGTTGTTTTCATGGTAGGTCAGATAAAAATATTGTTGCAGTGAGAGAAAGTGTACGGGAGTATCCAAACACATCAATTCGACGTGCTGCACAACAACTGAATCTGTCAAGAGTCACCACGCATCGGATTTTAAAGAAAGATCTGCATTTGTCAGCATACAAAATTCAGTTGACACGACAATCAAAAGTTACGGCCCATTTACAACGTCGTGTGTCTGTTAATTGGATGTTATAAAAGAAAGAAGGTGATGCTGATTTTTGCAACAAAATCTTGTTCAGCGACGAAGCACATCTTGACGGATACATCAGCAAAAAATTGTCGAATTTGGAAAATCCACATGCTGTTCACGAAAATGAAATGCATTCATCCACAGAGATGTAGGGCTTTGTGCGCATTTTGGAATAGTGGAGTAATTGTACTAAGTATATTTCTTTGAAAGAAAGCTCGTAATGCTATTACAGGTATGTTGACGTCGTATGATTTGTAGATGACAGTTATTAAATATTGACATCCCATCTTTGACAGTACATATGGCGCGCAATTAAAATCCTATAGTTCCAACTGAGACACCCTATATCATCACAACATTATTAGAGCCGCTATAGTTGGATGAATCTTCTTCACTCTTGTCAAGTTCCGTCTCAAGAACTGTAGTTTCTTATAGCTATTTATACTTGATTTAACTTATCTGTTATATGTAATGAAAGACACCCAATACTTCGTATAGTTTTCATTATTCACTGCGATTCTGTGATTTTTCCTGTGTAGCTCTCCCCATTCTCTTTTCAAATCGCTGAATTGACAACTTTTGTCCACCTACAACCGTACTTCAATTCTCCCCCAGGGGATTATGCGTAAATATCGTCCGTTTATCGAATACCGTATCGCATGTCACGAATGGCCGGAACAAAGCTCACAGTGGGAAAGGTTCGAACCACAGACCGACAAAAACAAATGACGGGCAGAACAAAACGCAAAACAAGACGACAAAACGTCGGCGGCCCCTTTAATTTCCTTCCGCGCACACAGACATGGACGGGGTCGAATAATCGGCTCATTTTTTAATTACTAACATATGGAATTAAATCTAATGCTTGCTCTAGCATTAACGGCTCGATGTAGTTAGTGCGCCAGTGATCCATTTTTGGGATTCAACACGCCCTAGTCCTAGCCTGGCCAGCGTGACATCCAGACTTAACAGCGTCTGATATCGAGTATCTCCAAGGATATCTACAGTACGATCACGAACTTAAGCCGTAGTTTGTATGGCTGTAGTATAAGTATTCCCACGACGTCGTACCCGAATGAGAAACAAAAATGTTTTAGCATTTGCATTTGATTTATTACAAAGTAGCGTAATAATACCAGCATGCATTATTTTTCTTAATTGTAGGAGATTACAACACGAGAAATATGTGTTAAGGGGGCTACAGACCTTCCGTTTATCTGTGAAGTTATCTGTCATAAATGTGTGAATATCTGTAGGTACATTCATACTGAATTGAAGGTGTGTAGGCTACGTTCAGTTTTCGCCTCAGTTCACAGGTTTGGTTTAAAAAGACAGAAAAAGAAAAGCCGCAGTTTGTTGTATAATTACAGATGTGCTGCTAGAAGAAGAAGAAGGAAAAAACGCCGTGAACGTTATGCAAAGATTGGTATAAACGCCAAAATGCATCTGTTTTTGAAATCATGATTCATGATCGTCATGTACATATTAGGTATGTAAATATGAAATCGGAATTTGCCCATAGATGGCCTAGCTGCTAATGTAGTTACTGTCATTGGGGCCATTTTCTTGTTTTGACATCTGATAAAGGTTCTTATCTCACAATACAAGTTTCATACAACGACATCGTTTTTAATGGCGTTGAACATTTCGAATTTTGTGCCTGGAAATTATGATTTGCGGACAGCATTAATTTTCTGTTGCCATTTGAAGAAAACTGCTGCATGCTACGGTGAGCATGCTCTTGGTAAATCACAGTTCTTTGAGTGGTTTAAAAATTCAAAAGGGACAATTTTGACGTGAGAAACGAAGAACGTGGTAGATCACCGAAAAAGTTTGAAGATAGCGAATTGCAAGCATTGTTGGATGAGAATGATGTTGAAACGCAACAAGAACTCGCGGATCAATTAAATGTGACACGAGAAGCCATCTCCATACGTTTGAAAGCCATGGGAAAGATCCAGAAGATGGGAAAATGGGTTTCACATGAACTGAATGAAAGACAGCAGGAATACCGAAAAACCATTTATGAAATGCTGCTCGCCAGGTACAAAAGAAAGTCATTTCTCCATCGATTGTGACTGGTGATGAAAAGTGGATATATTTCGAGAATCCTAAGCATAAAAGATCACTAACTCCAGGAGAACTATCGACATCGACTGCAACGCCAAATCGCTATGGACGGATAATAATGCTCTTTGTTTGGTGGGATCAGAAGGGTGTGATCTATTATGAGCTGCTAAAACCTGGCCAAACCGTTAATACTGAACACAACCGACAACAAATGACCGATTTGAATCAAGCTTTGCGTGAAAAACAACCAGAATGTCAAAAAGGTAATACAGAGTGATTTTGCTTGATGATAATGTGCCATCACACTCAGCAAAACCGGTCAAAGAAACGATTGCGGCACTTAGTTGGGAAATACTTTCGCATGCGGCTTACTCACCAGACTTGGCTCCGCCCGATTATTACTTATTTGCATCGATGGGACACACACTTGCTGAGTATGGCGTCATTTCTTATAAAAATGTACGAAAATGGCTCAATGACTGGTTTTGGAAGAATTTTTTTGGCATGGAATCCACAAATTGTTAGAGAGACGAGGAAAATGTATATCTAGCAATGGGCAATACTTCGAATACAATATTTTTTATCATTTTCATACAATAAACGTGTATTTCCTATACAAAAAATTCCTGTTTCATATTTACATACCTGGTAAACAGGAAGTCAACTGAACAAACTGGATGATAAACTACATAAACTGCGCAGATTATCGTTGCAAAAGAGGGTCCAAATGCACAGATCTTTCATCTGCGTAAATACCGGTCTAAACTGCGCGGATAAACGGGAAGGTGTGTAGCCCCCTTTAGATTTGTTACGTTTAATTGGAAAGACCTTTTCCCAATCGCGATTCCCTAGTTTTTAAATGGCGCGTCGTGAATAATTTGTCAATCAATAATTACGATTCACCAGGGCGATAACACTTGTCAACTAATTAGAATGCATATCTAATTGCCAAATATTAATGCCCCGTGCTATAGCGGTGACATAAGCCACAATACACCTTGCCGTACCAGTTAGGTCGTTGTGGAAATGCTAATGGGCAATAAAAATTTAGAATAAAGAACTAGAATGACCAAACGCATGACGTCATAAAAAGTCCACTTACGAATTTGCATATGCAGGTGTGGGAGAGATGACGCGGCACCCAGGCAGGTGCTAATAGTTTTTCATTCAAAAGTGTTTAATTGAACTAACAATAAGTCTGAAAATATTTAATTTAATTCCGAAATTATCTCGGCGTAGCTAAATATTCAATGGATGATAAATCGAATACTTTTTAAGAATATCATAATTATCTGAGATTCTCTATATACAGGGTGTTTACCAATTTGGAGATTTAATTTTATCACATAATACATCTCGATATGTAAAATCGATTGTCGAAAAATATTTAAGCAAAGGTCGGCTAGAAAAGATAAAAATATATTTTAAATACTACACAAAATTGTTCGAGAACCCTTGATCCTTTGTTGAGTTGGTTTCTCCGCTTCCTTATTAGTCGAAGTTGAATTCCTTACAATAAAAACACTCATTGTATAGTATTTTCACCACAATTCACCCAAATAGAATTCAAGATGCTGATACGTTAAAAAACCAAATCCGTTTTTATTTTCCGCCTTTCCACGTTCTTTTTTTACAGGTATAATTCAATCAATTAAACTAAATGTCACATTAAAAAGATGTATTTGAATAATCTTTGAAACCATGAAAAATTCGAAACCATTGGAAATGTGATGTTAAGGCAGTTTGAATTGAAACACACTGTATATAAGTGTATCTATGTAGTATATGTACATGAAGTCATTTTATTATCCAAGTAGGGTATGAGAAACGCATATTTTCACAATGCCTAATATATTCATTGTTAAATCTATAATTTTATCAGGAAGTATTTTTTTTTTGTTTTGTAAAATGTTAGAAATTGATTAAAAAGACAGGAAAATATTATTTTCGTTTAAATCTACTGACAAGGAAAAGTATTAACATTGGAATATAAATTTTTTTTATTAAATATATTAGACTTTACTAATAGGCAACCAATATAGCAGCTGCGTCCTTCTGCCATCTAGGTGACAGTAGACAAACTAACGTTTTACTCCCTGCAAGGATAGGTAGAAATCTGGGTGCGTTAGAGAAGCACAGAGCTCTACTTGAGTTGCTAAATCGATACGAAATTTAAACGCGTTTTTTGAAGAGACAAAGCACCCTAGTATAATGAAAAAGACAATATTAGGGAGCTCTTACCTTTAAGCTACTTTCATGGTTTTTTTTAATATGTTGTGTATTTCCTCTGCTCATAAAATAGCATAGGTTTATATAAAGTTTTATAAAAATCAAAAGTTTGCTATTGTCTAGTTTTGTAGACATTTTTAGACAAAATCCCAATTAGTTTCAGCAAAAAATAAGGAGCAAAATTACAGGAGTTTGTTAATAAAAATTAAATAGGTTGGCTTTTATTTTGTTTTATCTATGCCAGCCAGGTAACATGTCATAAATATTTCTAATATAATCATGCAGTATCAATACAATTAATTTTCAAAAATTGGTTGCAATTAAAAAAAAGTACGTTAGTCAATGTATATTTAACAAAAAAGGTTGACGCGTTTAAAATAAATATTTAATTTAATAACAATATTACGAGCATTGTGTGATCCTTTTATCATCACGCTGTATTTCATTATAACTCTTCTCTTTTTTAGAGAATTATTTCGATTCTAATACGATACTAATGAATTCTTTATAGAGAATTATTACCAATTTAGTTAGGTCAATTATAATCTACGAGAAAATAAATATAGTAAAAAAAAAACAGTAAAATAAATGCGGGAGAAGAGAACAGCCAATAGTTAAAATAACCGAAAAACAATGACACGATGCAATTTCATATACAGAGCGAATTAAAGTATATGCCCCTTCATACCCACAAGGAAGGTTGCAGATTTCATATTAACAAATAAATAAGTAAATAGAATATATCTGTACATTAAAAAAGCGTAAGTAAGGGTCGTCTTAAGGGAGTAAAGGATTGGGTTGCCCAAAAAGTCGTTCGTTTTTCCGAGTTACGTCATGGCCTATGATGTTATGCTCACAGCTGCAGCCTTGAACGCTTCCTCCCTATTTAACCCTGATATTTAACTGTTGTTTACTGCCGTTATACTCGTGAATTTGTTTTACTACTGTTGGGTGTGAGCTTAATTGAAAATAAGTGAAACCGAGCATTTTAGGTACGTTATACTTTTTTATTTAAAAAAAGGCAAAAGAGCCGCTGAAACTTGTCGCAAATTGTGTTGTGTGCGGCAAAAATGTTATTCAAGATTGAACGTGTCAAAGATGGTTCAAGAGGTTTCGATCTGACGATTTCTCCCTCATGGAAAGTCAGGCTGACCTAAAGAAGTTGTTCCCGAACATTTACGAGCTTTAGTTGAGACAAATCCTCACGAAACCATACGTGAGCTTGCAGAAAAAAACGGGACGTCAAAATCTAGTGTACAGAATCACCTTAAACAAATTTGGTTTGCCAGTAGACTCGATGTCTGGGTTACTCAGAAACTCAGGGAATCCAATTTAATGGATGGCATCAACATCTGGGATATGTTAAGGATTCGTTAATGTAGCGATCTCTTTTGAGAAATATGGTTACTGGATATGAAAAGTGGATCACTTACGACAACTTCAGTCGAAAAAGATCGCGGAGAAAGTCCGGTGAGGTTTCTCAATCCACACCAAAGGCAGGGTTTTACCCCAGGAAAGTTTTGTTGTCCGTCTGGTGGGATTTCAAAGGAACCATTTATTTTGAGCTACTCTCGAGGAATGAAACAATAAATTCGGACGTTTACTGCGAACAACTACAAAAATTGGGCCAAGCCTTGCAGGAAAAGCGCCCAGGACTTGTCGATCGTAAAAAGGTCGTCTTCCATCACGGCAACGCTCCGCTCGTCTTCCACAATGACCTCACACTCCTCTGCAGACCCGGAGGAAATTGTTGGAGTCAAGTCAAAGTCAGAAATCATTTAAAAACGTTTTTTTGCGAGCAAACAGCAACGTTTTTATGAAAATAGTATTATCAAGTTTACTGAGAGATGAGAGGAAGTTATTGAAAATGGAGGAACGTACATTACTGATTGAAATAATTTGTAATGACTATAAAGTTAATAATAAATACCTATAAAAAAACCGAACGAACTTTTTGGACAACCCGATATATATTTTCTTCTTGATTATTACCTATCAATCGAAGTTTCGATTTTCTTTTTGAATATGACCCGTTTAATTTTTCCCCTGTCGGTGGTTACGAAAATAATTATTGTAATTGGTTTGGAATCTGTGGTTTAGATTGGTTAAAAACGAACGTACTTTTATCCAACATTCTACTAAAAATGGCGTTTCGACCAGTCCGATTGACTCGTATCCCTCCCCGGACAACTTTTACGCGAGCCGCCTATAAAAATGAGTATGCGCCCCTGGGGGGATAATCACCTGGTACTTACTACTTATGATAGTATTAGTCGACGTTATACCTTCCAGCGGGCCCCCACAATCACTAAAATTAAATTAAATTGCTTCGATTAGACGACCAATAGTTGGCGGCGGTAAAAAAAGAAATGAAAATATATTCAAAATGTGAAAAGGCATGTTGGGAGGTCGAATCGAACCACTGGAGTTATGTAAATACCGTCGTTTTATTTTTATTGCGATTTAATGGTTATAATACGTTACTTTTTTGGTGCTCTTATGAATATTAATTGGGCGGGACTGGTGGGCGTATGAAACGAAAACGATGTATTTTGTTCAAACTATAAAAAATCTAATAACTAAATAATTTATAGTTTTTGCATCACTGCATTTTATTTTTGCGCCTTATTTTGATTATTTGCTAGACTTCTGACGTTTTTAGTTTATTTTATACAGTGTCTCCCAAAAACAAGAATTAAAATACCTACATTTTTGTGAGTTTGAGATGAATTTTAACTCTAACTTTTAGGTCACACTGTATACATATTTCTGAAGTAATTGAACGAATAAATATTAATCAAACAACAAAAGCAGTAAAATTTGAGATAGAAAATTCACCGTACGTTTAAGTTTGAAGATTTTATATACAAAATGTATCAAAGATATTTCAATCCCTTTAAGTAGATTTTTTATTATAAATAGAAGACTCCAAACAAAAATAAATCAGTGGGAAATAAGAGGGAAAGTAACTTACGTTTATCTTTAGGCGCCCCATTGATTGATTTTGAAAATTACCTGAAAAAAAAAAAAAGAAAAAAACGAATTATTACAAATATCACAAGTAAAAAATTATTTAGTTATCCAACTTCCGATGTTTACAGCAATTTTGGAGGTAAGTAAAACGTTTCATAGCTAAAATATACCCTCTGATGGGCAGAAAATATAATACAGAAAAATTTCTCTTGATATAATATACACTAGGCACAAAAATTAAGGGGTGTAAACAAATCCTATATTTTTAAGTGATTTTCAAAGGGCTGTACTTAAAGGTCGCAGAACAATAAAAAAAAAAAGAAATTGATTTTAATTTTTTTTACCATCAATAGTTTTTGAGTAATCATAACAAAATCATCGGAAACCAAACTTTTCAAATTTTTACTTGCCTTTCAAAAGGTCCACGGACTTAATACAATAAATTTCTTAGGTCCACAGACAATAAATTTCTTTCAGTGATTTGATTATATAGCTTTTTGAGATAATTTTATCCTCTTTAATTTGAGAGGTCTAAAAGCTTTGTACGATTTTTCGCTGTGTTATCATCGTTTAAAGCAAAAAAGTCAGTCTTGACTTCTGTGCCTTTTTTCTTACAATAATTAACATTTTTTGATAAAAAGAATATGGATTAGCTAAAAAGAGAAAACGAAACGAACAAACACTTCACAAACTTTATTACAGTCTAAAGGAAGAGATGTTACCGTTTCTATAGTCAAAACCCGAATCAATGTATTACGATACCAATCACTATATAATAATTTGGAAGGGAGAATTTTGTAATTAACTTATCTAGACTGAATGATAAACAGTAAACAGTCATTAGTAGACAAATAATAAATAATCATGAGTAATTTGTACACACGTATCTTTAATACTAATAAAGGGCAGATTCCATAACTGATTATTGCTAAAAAAAAAAAGATATTCAACCTCAAAAAATTAATAAAAAATGAAAAATTAATCCTTCAATTGATTTAACGACAAATTCAATAATTTTAGAACACAATGAAAAAAAGAAAAATCGCAGAGCTTTGAAACTTTCAGGGTTTCCTTGGGATAGTTTGAGGTTGAAAAGAAACAGTCAACATCCTTAGTCTATCCATTATTTGCTATTGTTATTGCTCTTTTTCGATCAACATTCTGGCATCGAAATTTTTTTTTATCACAAACCAATAACTACCACTTATAAAGAATTCTTTGCAGTTTTTAAAACCCTACTTGAATTTTCTGTACGATCATTATTTCCCGAGTAATTAATTACCAAAGTCAAAAATGACTTTTTTGCTTTGAATGACAATAACTTAAGCGAAAAATCATACAAGGCTTTTAGACTGCTCGAATTAAGAGGATAAAATTATATAAAAAAAGATTTATGATGAAATCACTAAAAAAAAAAAAAATATATTAAGTCCGTGAATCTTTTGAAAAGCAAGTAAAAATTTGGAAAAAATTTTCCCGGTAGTTTTCTTACTATAATGATGACTCAAAAACTGTTGATGGTAGAAAATTCTGAACTAGATGAAAACTATAAATTTGAAGCTTCAACTTGCTCTGCGACTATTTTTTTCCAAGTTACAGCCCTTTGAAAATCACGTAAAAATTTAGGATTTCTTTCACATCTCTTCATTTTTGTTCCTAGTGTATATTTTTCTCTTGTAATTTTAAAACATATTATCTGAGTACTAGAATATTATAGTTTTAGAATAATTTCTAATAATCATTTTTATAGTCTAAATTGTCTTGGTATATAGGATGGGTAATGTTTCATGTTTTTCTAGGCGTTTTCGATAACTGTAAGACATAAGAAATATGTCACTGGTGGAAACCAAAATTTTATGTCTCTTGTTTTCGAGTTATAAACAAGTTTGATTTTGAAAAGATCGAAACAATCAAGAAGGTGAACGATTGTTTGGAAAGTTACAAAAAATAATTGGTGTGTTTTAGAGCCCAGTGACGTCCACAAATTTCGCATGTGTTCATGAAACTTCGTGTTATGAAGCATACATTATACTTAAATCCTACTTGACTATGGTAATTCTTAGATATCTATAGACATTTCAACATCATTTTATGCCTATTAAGAAAAAATTTGAAAACATTTTAGGTATATACTGGATTCTACCCTACTTCCTCCTGAAAGTATTTCAGGAAAATGTAAATTGTTTTTTCTAACTTCTCCAACAATCAAGATATCGAAATGTACCGAAAAGGTGAAAAATCTTCGTAATAACTCTAAAATACAAGGTGATAGCAAATGTTTATAGAAATATTTAAAAAAATTTAGGACGATTTTAATTAAAAACTCCCTCAACTAGCCTATATTTTCGTAGTAGCTTTAATATTAATCTTGTCATGGACTTCCTACTATTTTATATAAATAGGCACCGCCGGTAATACAAAGTGTTCTCCCGGAATCGAACCTCGAGATGAGCAGGAAACTTTATGATAGCACATCCTGGACGAGGGTCGAGGGATCTTGTATCTTATTTTACACAGCTCTGAATGTTTTATACCCCGGTTAGTTACGTTTCTAAATCCTATTCCGAACTTCGTAAACGGACATGCAATTTATATACAGGATAGGGCAATAAGGTCAAGTAATGGTTGGAAGTATGGCTGTCACAAAAGTATTGGATACGACGGTTCGTATAACTCTAATAGATGACGCTAACAGTTGATTCGAGAGGGAGTATTTGAAGGTCATTTTAAGGTCTAAAGCTATAGGTCAATACTGTCCTATAATGAACAGTTAAGATATTCAAGATTTTCTGAAGTTTGTGATATAGTGGATTCTCCATCCACTATATTTTTGGAAAGTTTTGGATCTCCAAAACTTTCATAATTCGAAGAATATTAGTCAGACCGTCATTAAGAGTGCACACATCAATATCAGTCGCTATATTGAAAACTTCTTTGCCACTTGAATAAAATTTTGGAGCCAATTTCCAAACAAGCATTGAAACCTTCATTGCGTGTAGCCTCCTAAGCAACGGTTTAACAACTTGTCTCGGCTCAGCTCCTCATAAATCAGTTTGATGGTTTTAAAAACTTCCTTAGGAAGCAGCGGCTTATGATGGAAGCTGTTCAAGGAATTCGCTACCCGCGTCTTCTTTCAGTCACATCAAGACTCTGAGCACTTTTCGTGTTGCGGATTTTCGTCGATTGATAACTTATGAAATAACGTCACTCAGATTTCATTTTTCATATTTTCCAAGGAGCGATAATTATTTTGAAGCCTAAGCTTCGAGGACTTCTTTCATGAAACGTCTAAACCGCACGTTTTACACTTCACGTGTTTCGAAATGACACAGAAATCGGCAAAGAAAATTATAATCCTATTGCCGATTTCATAATTAATATCTAAATCATCTTCATCAGAAACTTTTAATTTCTTGGCAATAGCTGACTTCTTTCGAATCGCCTTCAGCTTCAAGTCTATTCAACGGTTGTCTCGATGACGTATTGCTTCGGCGGCGGCGCCGTGTTGGATACGATTTTCTTGTGCCTTTTCTGTCCTGGTACACTTTTGCGTCACTCATAGAGTAGATTAAAGACATCTGTTGTGTAATAGAGAAGTTAGATATCATAAGATAAAACATTAGGCGGTACCTAAACTGTACCTTCCCAGCAGGTATTTATTTGACGCATGTATTTATTCTTCCTCCTAGAATAAACTATTGGCGTCATGAGACTTCTAAGAACCCGGAAACTTTTGTCTTTTTTTTTTTTCGCACTTACACTTTGTGACAGAGTCTGCGTTTCCAGACTTTTGCCCTACCCTGTATAGGACTGTCTCTATGGATCCGACGACAGGAATATATTACTAAAAACCGCGGTTATGTTATTTGGACGTGTAGATACGCCCCTGGATAATCCTTTGACAAGGACCATATGTATTATTTATCACATCACCATTTGCCTCATTATGTTTACTTCCATTGTCGTCTCATTCTCATTTTGCATTATTCAGTTTATTTACGTACCCAGAAGCTCGCCGAACCTCTTGTTACATTAATAATTCGATGCGATTGTGCATATATATATTAGAGCCCGGAGATAGCTCCTAGCTGCAGCTACGTTATAAATGCAGAGAACGTCTACCTAGCAACGCTTGAGTGGCGATTTTCACTATATCAGGACGAAATTGGGGCAATATTATCGACGGAGTTTCGCGAAAGTCGTTCTTCAAATAGTTTTCCCAAAAGTTTTTTTTAGACACTTATTCAAAGTTATCTCAAAGTGATCATTTATTATGTCAAACTAAAATGAAAGTTGCAGCCGTTCCAGTTCGATAAAGAACTTTCAAACATACTATATTTTCATTTAAAGGGGTGAAAATGGATAACTAATCAATAGGAAAACAGGCGTTCGTGTGTGAACAGAAATCGATAACAAAGTTCCAACATGATATTGTAGGGCTTATACATTTTTTAAACTCCCGAACATGGCAAACATATCGTCTACAAGTAACATAGCTTTAAAGCAACACTTTTTTTGGTGTGTAATCGAACGGCATAATTTGATAGCAGGATGGAACATTGCAATAGTTATTTGGATATTCACGAGTATTTGAATGGTCAATTTTGACATTGGTAATGGCAGACCCGTTTCATGACCACTAGACTGTCCCGATTTAAGACCTTGAATAATCCTTGCGAGGGCTCTTAAGGGACAAAGTTAATAACAATTTTAATGAGAGTGTTCAAGCGATTACAACCAAATTAGGGACACAATTTACGAAATAAACCAGAATGAGTGAAATTTTTAGTGTGATTTTCAGAAATATTATGGCAATATACGAGGGTGAATTAAATATAAACGACTTTTGTTTATGTATTTTGATCTATGTGAAAAACTAACACAGGCCTACAAATTTTGATTTGGGTTTGATAAGTGATTATAAGTGAGGTATTTACGCTGATTTTATATCTACTTTCTGTTTTTGCCCCTCACGTAAGGTTTTTGATCAACTGAATAATCCGAATAAATTAAAAACCGAAGAAAAAATTCATTTTAATAAACATTATATTTAATAAGCATTAAAAACATAGTAACAAACAACAATATAAATAGTTTTGAGTCTTTAATTTCTTTTTTTCTTTGAAAATATCTCCCTTTTTAATAAAAAATTTATCTTTGGAATATCCCCGACATTGTTGCCTTAGTGATTGCTTCGAGAAGTCTAACGCTTAAAAAAAACTAAAATCAGTTGCAATAGCTGCACAAACAGGCGATAATAACCTCTTATCACAAATAACTATTATTTTATAGTAGCCGTTTCTCTCGATAAAGAATAACAGTCGTAAACACGCAAAACAGTAAATCTGTCCTGTCTCTACTAGTACTACTACAATTTTTACGACTGCACAATTTGCGTTTCCTTCCCCACATCGCCCCCATCTTCTTTCGCAATGATTCCTGAGAAAATTAACAACCAGTTCTATTGTGGCCTTTTACATTTTTATTAGCAAATTAATCTTGACTGTAATGCACAGATAAATGTAATTACGCCAACTTCAACAATTATATAGCGGGCTGAATAATGTAAATAATGTTTGTTATAAAGCGGAAAAAGTATATATTATACAGGGTGTCTGGGAATTCGTTCGCAACCTTTTGGAGTCGTTTAAATCAGACCATAATAATACTGTAAATTGATATAAATTATTTCTAGGATGCACCCTGATTGATATAATCGCTTGATAGTTCAGAAAAAAGCAATTTTGTTTTCTTTTTATACTGGATTTTAATATACGAGGGTGATTTTCAAATGTAAACGAGACTTTTGGTCCTGGACATGCAATAGTAACGCGTGAGGGTTACCGCTTCGTGGGGTGTTGGGTAGGGATGTCAGGAGGGGGGAGAGCAGGTGGGCGACCTCGCTCATTCCTTTCAGTACCCGTCTGAGCAGGAGGTGCCTTAGTCAATTTCACAGCGTATTATCATCAAGTTTCTCGCCACGGAAGGTGTAAAACCAGCTAAAATCCTGACGAGATTGACTGCGCAGTTCAAAGAAGAGAGACTGTCCCGAGCTAGAGTGTTTGCATGGCATTAACAGTTTGTGGAGGGTCGCGAGAAAGTTGAAAATGAGAACCATGACCGCCGACCCCGCACCAGCATCACCAGCGACAACATCGTCCGCGTTCAACAACTTCTTGAGGGTGACAGGCGTCTGACCACCAATGAGATTGCATCTAAGGTTGGAATAAGTTATGGAAGCACTTTTTCGATCATCACAGGGGAGCTACGGTTTCGTAAGATGTGCGCAAGGTGGGTCCTTGGCCTTCTGACAACTGAGCAGAAATTGCATCGTTTTCAGGTGTGTGAGCGTCTCCTAGCGAAGTTTCGGGAAGAGAGACTCGTTTCTCACTCGCGCTATCACCTGCGTGAAACGTGGGTGCACTACTATACCCCTGAGTCAAAACAAGCGAGTGGAGACGTCAAGGGGAGGGTGGGCCAGTGAAAGTCAAGTCAAGGCTGTCAGCAGGCAAGGTTTTGACTACAGTTTTTTTTTACCAGCGTGGCTTGTTGCATCTCGATTTTTTGCATGATCGCAGGACCATTAATGCGGCGTACTACTGTGACATTTTAAGCGAGGTTAGACTTGCATATCGCCGCAAACGACGTGACCCACCGATGAGAGAAGTGAAACTTCTCCATGACAATGCCCGTCCCCATACAGCAGCTCTGACCAGAGAAAAATTGCAGGAATTGGGCTGGAAGACACTTGAACACCCTCCCTATAGTCCCGGCCTATCGCCCTGCGACTTTCACCTCTTTGGTCCTCTCAAGGAAGCCATGGGATGGCAAAGGTTCAACAACAATGGGGAGGTTGAGGTGCGCAATTGGCTGGAGACACAACCAACTTCATTCTACGAACAGGGCATTACAAAATTACCTACACGCTGGGAAAAATGTGTTTCTAGATCAGGAGATTATGTAGAAAAATGAACTGTTATTCTTCTCTTTCAAGTTCAAATAAAAAAAAATAAATAAAAAAAAAAGTCTCGTTTATATTTGATTCAGCCTCGTATATTATTTTCAGACGAAATATACAGCAAATGAAAGTTGGTATAATACATATTATTGATCAATCGTTAATGGCGTTAGGGTTGTACTACCCCTAGCACTTCAAGTAGTGGCGATATAATAATTTTGAGTCAGCTTTAAGTACAGTATATCGAAATGTTTTCTCAAAATAACAATTATAATTTATTTCTCAAATAATAACAATTTTAGAAGTAGAGAACACTCCAAGGAGGATAAGGATTTTTTTTAAGTAGACGTAGTTTATTTAGTTAATTAAAAACTATTACTTGACAAAATAAGTTACTATTTATTTGAATCAGAATAACTGAAAATCTCATTCATTTTAATAGATGAAAAGTAAATACACCACTTATTTTTCACTTATGGAACTCGCGACTTTTTAAGTATAATAAACTTAAATTACAAAAATAGGCAGTATAACCAATCTTTTTATGCAGAATTTATATTTAAGAGTTGATGTAAAAAATATCAAACTATTCTAAAGTACGCATACACGTAGTCTACACGTCGACACTGTTGAAACGCGAGGCAATACGGCTGTTCATGATTTCTGATGACTTATACCCAAATGATGTTGTGTCTCAAAAAACAAACATTAAATATGTTGGCCAAGTTTATTAAAAAAATTTCCAAAATGACCGAAGAATGTGTTGAATGAATTTTAGTCGCTGGATGATTTCATCGAATAGATATTATGTATACCTATGTACCCAACCCATTTGTTTCATGGTGATGAAGTAAACAAGGTAATATAAATGCATATGTTGTATCTGCTATTTCTCATGTATTGTCTGCTTATTGTTTAATAATAATAATATAAATTTTATCAAGAATATTACCAAATTTGTATTTTTAACGAGAACTAAATTCCAATAGGAATTACTAACAATTGTTAAATCCTAAAGCAATGTATTAATCTTATCGAGAATCTACCCGATTATTAAATAATGAATTTAATAGTTCTGTACGCGAGGCACTATTTATGTATATTTTGAGCCTAATAATAATAAAAAAAACCATTAATTTCCATTGAAAATTACTTTATCGATCTATACACTTTTGCATGCGTTCGAATCATTTGTCAAAGCATTTTTTCCATTCCGCTTGAGATATCTGTAAAACATGGTTTTTGGAACGCATCAACGGCTTCTTCTGCCGACGAAAGTAATTGTCCACGCAATTTATTTTTAACGTTCGGGAACAAAAATAAGTCATTGGGTGCCAAATCAAGACAGCACTGCGGATGACCCCTTAATTCGATTTTTTGAGTGTTCAAACATTCGGTTGTTAGACGAGATGTGAGAGCTCGCATTGTCATGGTGAAGAATGATCAGACGGCGCTTGTTTGTTTCCCTTATTTCACCGAAAACTTCCGGCAAACAAATAATGGTTGTGTACCAGAATTGGCCGTTTTACGTTCCTCGAAAGGCACTGTTGCCACATGACCAGTTTTTTCGAAAGAACAGGGGACTAGTAGTTTCGAAGTGCTTCGAGCGCGAACAACTTTTATTGGATTTGATTCATCTTGAAACACCCATACAGTCGACTGCTGTTTATTTTCCAGCTCATACGCATAGATCCATGATTTTTCACCTATTACAATGTTATATACGTCTTTTCATGTACCGCCATTGTATTTCCTCAGCATTTGTTTGCACCAATCGACACGAGCATCTTTTTGAGATTTTTTCAAATTATGTGGGATCCAACAAGAATAAACCTTTTTTACAGCTAAATGATCATGCACTATTTTATATGTGCTTTTATATATATTGCCTCAATCTCACAGTATGTCACATCACGATCTAGCATTGTCAGTTTTTGCACAGCATCAATGTCTTCTGGCACAACAACTGATTTTGGACAATCTTCACGACTTTAGTCGGTGAGCGAATAGCGGCCACGATTAAACTCGTTATACCAGCAATTCACCCTCATTACAAGAAGAATTATTAGTAAATATCCAAAGGTATCTAGATATCAACAAAGTACATTTATTATTTATTAACCTGGAGAACATTCTCATTAGGATAGAGTCATAATATTTAATTGAAAAGCTTGATAATACAAGTATTATCTCAAATATGATAGTTGGGAATTTGGTTGCATTGTTCGAGAATAAATATTTTCTAGGCTTCCAGTAGCACCTATATATAATATACATAATATTTAATTAGTGCAATAAAGAATTTAGTTTTGTATATCAAAAAGAAAGATAAAATCATATTCTATTTCAAAGGCGTTTTATTTTCCTTCATTGTAATATGAACAGTAAGAGGTATAAAACTGAAATACAGCTTACACCAAAGGTGACGAAGACGTCGTGTAGATTTTACTCCATTACAGGTAGGAAAATTGACACAATGGTAAAATTCTACGGTCTTGCGTCTTGCAGTGTTCATTTCACATTAAACTGGTGTGTCCGATGTACCACATTTGGTGTAAAATTGGTGTCAAATTTTACACCATATTTCAGACAGGGTAAAAACGATTATGTGGTATTTACCTATATAGAATCTCCTGCTATGCCCGAGTAATTTTTAGGAAGTAAAATTGACAATTTTATCGACCTTATACAGTGCCTTAATTTTCAGTTATACTATACCTATAATTTTCAATAAGCAAATTCTTTACACATTAAAAAAAGTGCACAAATCTTAGACAAAGTCCCAATTCTACAGTTTCCGATCAGAATACTATTAAAAAAACCTGTCTGCAAGTTGTTTAAATTATAATATTTTATGGTAACATTTTAATTAATCTTGGTAGCTACATGGTGTCTTGTTACACCCATTGTTCACTAAATCATTTGGTTTATAAAAACGTTTCGCCTAACAAAACGAACAGAAATCCTAGTGTCATTATTTCAGGACCTCATATAAATATTCAACGTGCAAAGAGAAAAGAAAATAGGGAAGGCGGTGCGGCACTAGAAACCGTATTATATTTCCCCAGTGACGTCGGGAGGAAGATAAAATAGATTCGGGGGCGTTTAAAATTTCATATGGTCTTTCAAACAAAAAAGTAAATAATTACGAGACTATGTATTCTTAAATAAATGAAAAAGCCTTGGCGCTTTGTGTTTTATGTATATAGAGCGATTCATGCAGAAGTCAGATGATGAGTGAATGATGATTCACGCAGGGGGGCAAATTAAGGAGAATATCAGACGAACCGAGTTTTGCAAACGTGTAATGGACAAAGCGAATAACGATAACGATAAGCGAATGGTTATATGGTAGGAATATGTTGGTTACCAGGTATATAAATATGAAACCGGAATTTGCTCATAGATGGCCTAGCTGCTAATCTAGTTACCGTCATACCGCGTCATTGGCGCCATTTTCTTGTTTTGACATCTGATAAAGGTTTTTATCTCACAACAATACAAGTTTCATATAACAACATCATTTTTAATAGCGTTGAATATGTCGAATTTTGTGCCTGGAAACTACGATTTGCGGACAGCACTGCTTCTCTGTTACCATTTGAAGAAAACTGCTGCAGAATCGCATCGAAGCTTATCGAATCTTACGGTGATCATGCTCTTGGTAAATTACAGTACTTTGAGTGGTTTAAAAAATTCAAAAGTGGCATTTTTGACGTGAGAAACGAAGAACGTGGAAGACCACCGAAAAGGTTTGAAGATAGCGAATTGCAAGCATTGTTGGATGAGGATGACACTCAAACACAACAAGAACCCGCGGATCAATTAAATGTGACACGAGAAGCCGCCATACGTTTGAAAGTCATGGGAAAGATCCAGAAAATGGGTTCCACATGAATTGAAAGAAAGACAGCAGGAAAACGGAAAAACCATTTGCGAAATGCTGCTCGCCAGGTACAAAAGAAAGTCATTTCCCCATCGAATTGTCACTGGCGATGAAAAGTGGATATATCTCGAGAATCCTAAACGTAAAAGATTATGGGTAACTTTTGGTGAACCATCGACATCGACTGCAAGGCCAAATCGCAAAGACAATGCTCTGTGCTTGGTGGCATCAGAAGGGTGTGATCTATTATGATCCAACCTGGCCAACCCGTTAATACTGAACGCTACCGACAACAAATGATCGATTTGAATCAAGCTGGCACACAAGGCACCACGAACTGATTTTGCTTCATGATAATGCGCAAACCCATACAGCAAAACCGGTCAAGGAAACGATTGAGATGCTTAGTTGAGAAATACTTTCGCACTTTTACCCACCAGATTTGGCTCCGTCCGATTACTACTTATTTGCATCGATGGGACACGTATTTACATACCTGGCATAACCCTCCATGCGTTTGATATTGGTTTCGGGAAAATTGCCATAGATTTTTTTCATCAAGAATTCAAATTTCCAGAATGTAAATGTATAGGATATTGGGAATATATTACATTTTTTATTGAGTTTATCTTGTTTGCGAATTTTTTACAGCAAAAAACTGCTCCAGAAATTAGGTGAGATTTAGTCAGGCATGGGTCCAGCAAGATGGCCATGCGCCCATATTTTAGCGCAAGAATACCTGAACAAAACCTTTCCAAAGCGTTTATTAAGTGGTACGGGTACCATCTTGTGGCCGACGAAATCTCCCGATTTGGCTCCAATTGACTTCTTTAAGGATACAGTAAAACAAAAATTTACGGTTGCCATTTCAATAGAGCTAATATATCAGCAGAAATGAGATAGGAAATTACGCTAAATACTAAAATAAAGCTAAATAGATATATTCATTTATATTTAGCACACCGATGAATACACTGCAACACTGATGCATATACAATGTCAATTTTGGAGATCGGAATGGGCAACTAGTGGGCAATAAGTAAATTTCCGTTTCGATATAAAAGGGAAACAAATATCCCTAAGTATTCGCCAAGTGACCCATGCATTACTGTATATTAAAATGAAATGAAAAATATAAATATTGAATAAAATACACAGGGTGTTTTACATTAAGAAGCACTTCTTTTAACAGTTTGAATTTTTTCAAATCCTATTTTAACAGATAGAACTTTTTTGACAAATTTCTATATAATTTTTCTAGGTTACGATTGTTATAAACAGGTACAAATCGCTAAAATCGTGCTTTGAGGAAACTGCCCTAGCGTTTTAATTTTTGGTCATTTCGAATATCCACAGAAGACGGCAGCTCTAAAATGTTTTTTGTACCTGGCTTTAAATAATATGTCGTGCTCTCATAAAACTAAGACTATTCTATAATGTATAATTGGTCAGATACCCCTATACCCGCCGCTGTGCACCTCGAACAAGGCATCTGTCGGATCACTTTAAGGTGCAGCCGGGGCATTCTCGGCTCCCCACGGCGGCCGAAACTTCGTAACTAAGGCCGAAAAACTCTAACAAGCCCTCCTGGAGAGTAATTTTCACTTGTCACAACAATAGAACTTGTACCTGTTCGTATAAATCAACTGGGCGTTCGCCTGGAAGACGGCGGCGCAGATGGATAATTTTTCCAGACGGTGGAGGGCGCCAATACCAAGACGGCTTTCAACGCTCGGTTTTGTTTGGAAATGCGCGTAACCTCCGAGCAGACGCGAGAAAAAGAAAAACGCGGCCACGGCTTGTTATAATTTTAGAAGCGAAACTTAAATAAAACTACATTTATTAGCGAATAAAATTGTTCATTTATTACCCTTTATTTCTCAAGCGGGTAGGCAAACAGTAATGCGGTTTCTGGGTTGGGATCTGTGCAAATATTTATTTTTTTAAACATATTAATTTTTTATTATTATAATAGTGATTCACTGATTACTAAGGCTAACAAAGGATGACTAAAAAGTTTATATGCTCATTAAGTGAAAAAGTTTGGCAAATTGATGATTTATTTTACGATAGAGAGAAAGCAATGAATGAAAGGAATGAAACTTTTTCGATGGTCTTCCGTGTTCTTCGTTTTTCACGTTAAAATTGCCACTTTGGATTTTTTTTAAACACTCAAAGCACTGTGATCTACCAAGATCATGTTCACCTAGTGGGCTTTGACAAGCATTCGATGCGATTCTGCAGTAGTTTTCTTCAAATGGTAACAGAAAATTAATGCTATCCGCAAATCATAGTATCAGGCACAAAATTCGACATGTTCAACGCCATTCAAAACGATGTTGTATTAAACTTGTATTGTTGTGAGATAAAAACCTTTATTAGATGTCAAAACAAGAAAATGGCGCTAATGATGGTAACTACATTAGCAGCTAGGCCATCTATGGGCAAATTCCGGTTTCATATTTCCATACCTGGTACTTACAGACCGTCTCCAGTTCGTGATGATGATGATGCTAGTTCATCACGCTAGTTAAGGGGTTAAGTGCAGATAGTGTTATATTTACTTGTAACAGTTTAGTGCGTTGGTTACTAATTGCTTTGTATTATTATTTCATTTCCCTTATTATGATGCGTACCTCTATGTCGCGCAGCATTTCCCACCTCATGAGTGAGTTTTCCGTACCCTGTAGAAATTGTTTTCCAATCTTAAATCTTCGGACAACAACGGTCTATTAACGATCTAATTTGTCGCACATTTTCGGTCTGCCGCAACGGCGATATTAATCAAAAATACCTCACCGGCGGCCACTTTTTCGCACGGCTTTCGCCGTCGCGTCGGTCCGTAGGTGGACACATTTTTATTGTTCCTTTTATCCGCTTAACAACACAATGCGCTTTTTTCCGTCTACGCTCGTCTGGGTCCACTGTAGGTGTTGAAGTGTCCCTTGGGCGCGTTATGTTTGTTTTTAATTACTTTCTAGTCTGGCCTGCTCCGCTCCTCGGTAAATCGTAGAAAACTCAATTAGGATTATGTTACAAAACAATAACAAACGCTAATGGCCACTCGGGTTAAGTGTATTAAAAATTACGAGCCTAACAAGGACATTCTTGCGCTGAGAACACGAAATCGGAAGCCTTCAACGATACCAACGTTTCAAATAACTGTGTCGCAAGAAACGACCTGACTCAGCATTATAAACAAATTATTTTTACGAGTGAGTAACTATACGGATTTCGAGCATTTTAAATAAAACCTCAAGTGTTAGGGGGCCACCCAAGGCGACGATATAAACATTTATCGAGAATATTTAGCCCGATATCTCTTTGGCGAGTACTTAATTTGTCTCAGTTCCAACTCTCGCGTCTGAAATTAACGGCTCTAATGAATGACCGATAAATCAGTCCACGTGGGCGTTACTTTTAGTTTATGATGTCTTTTGAAATATTGTGATTACCGCCGGTGATAAATATCATAAATTTTATGCGCAAGTGCATACCGGCTGTACGAGATAATGCACTTCCCCACACGGTGTTATTAGAAGGCCTTTGAATCAGCTTACAATGTAATACGCCAC
The DNA here is from genome assembly GCA_037954035.1 of Rosalia funebris. Classification (NCBI taxonomy): domain Eukaryota; kingdom Metazoa; phylum Arthropoda; class Insecta; order Coleoptera; family Cerambycidae; genus Rosalia; species Rosalia funebris. Next base: position 21,529,740 of record JAZFAV010000039.1, on the reverse strand, counting down.
ACGGGTACGTATAATCACACAGTCATTAGATAATCTCCTGATGTGATCTGCAACGATGGTTCCCAAAGCGGAGGGCGGAGATTTCCAAAACGAACAGCATAAAAGAAATTGGTAGATTCGATGGTTTATCAAAAGCCTGAGTTCTCATACAATCCCAAACTGATAGCAGACTTGACCATATTTCAGGGTTTCAGAACAGTTTATGCCATAAACTTTAGTAGTATAGTTACCCCACTATCAGAGACTTACTATAAATTGTAATACATGTAATACGTGCATTTACCGGCAGTCCGATACAAATAATAAAAAAATAAATTTAATAAAAAATAAATCTATAAAAATAAATCCGATAAATAAATCTAATGTCTCTTACGACAGAACGCCATTGGGTCGGGTCAATAAATTGTTATGTTCAAGGCCCATATAGCTAGCGCAGTTGACGTTGATATTGCGTATCTTGTCAACTACTGCTCTATACTAATTTCTTTCTTACACTAATCGCAATAGCATTTTTTTGCATTTGGAAAGTGACATTTTAAGCTAGTGTCTTATTTTGATGGTATTTACCCAGCTTGTGTAGCCACATTAGAACGAAGTACACAATTCAATTATCTTGGCAATGTTATTTTTCGAAAATAAAAAAACACATTTTAAAACATAAGCCGAAGATTATGAAATTCAATTGGTGGTATGTTTAAGATTGGTTAAGGACTTGTATGTTTGACCTCACTAGGCCGTTTTAATCTGAGTTTAAATTGATCGATGTTAACAATGTATTTATATTTTGACGAGATAAACGAATAACATGATAAGCTTAGCTTAAAACTAGCCCTGGAAAAGGCTATTGCATATTCTTGTCGGGCAGCTACATTATTTTCACTACGTACGTTTTCAACTACACTATAAATTTGCGTTTTAGTGAGAAACTATCGGGTTTCTCGTGAAATAGAAAAAGATCTTTTGAATTGCAGATTGAAAGTAGCAACTTCGAAACTTATACCTGCTTAGATTACCTTTGGATTTAAGGAAAATCCGAAACCACCGTTGGGCTTGTCAGTCATTCTTACGTCTATACGATTCTTTCAGGTTTCTTTTTCTCGAGAAAACGTTTTTTTGAATAAACGAACAAGTTTCAAAAGCGACACAAGTTATACCGAATTAAATGTAAGTCGATCTTCTGAATACAATAACAATGTCCATTTGAATGACAAACAGTCGGTTTTGTTGTAAAACTGAAGGCATTTTTTCGGATTCAAACTTCCCAAAAAATCTTTAAACTTCCTCAAAAAACCCGAACTTCTGATTTAAAATAGCAACGACGAAATTTATACCTAACAGCATGTCTGCGTATTCCTGGTGAGTAAAGTCTGCCATTTTTACTAACCAATTTGAATCGTTATAACAAGCAATTACTATTTTTATTTCACGGCAATAAGTTTTTTCTTTTTCTTGTAAAAACGAGGCGAGAAACGACTAGAGAAACTACGTAACGTAAACTACAGAAAATATTTTGATTTTACAATATCGACTTTACCTACTTTTGCGATTTCATATAAATGTAACGCCTTATTTGTTCATTTAAGGCAAGTGTTACAGGTAATTGGTTGGTTGAAGTTGGTTGAATTGTCCATCAAATAGATTTCAATAAGATAAAAATCTATAGGGTGTTCAATAAGAAACCCAAAGACTAAAAAAGTATTAGACTAAAACATGTTCACACATAAAGAATAAGCTTCCCGAAGGAAATTGCTTACATTAAAAATGTTTGCCCGTACAATAAAGGAAATATTCACTATCAAAGTTATTTTCCGCCTTGCAATTTTTCTTTTATTGTCCCGCAATTGATACAACAGAATACGACACAACGCAACGTTGCCATGTCTTTAGTTTCAACTAATAAACGCGTAATTGTGTGTATATATATATACGTATACATGCAGTGTCTGAATATATAGTACAGTCCCTGAACAAAAATAATGAACACTCGACTAGTTATTCTAAATATTTTACATTTACCCACGCATTTATTTTTGGACCGAACAGTACCGGAAACTACCTTAAATCTTCCGGAAGTCCAACACTTCCGTGAATATGATTAGACTAACTAGTTTCTCTGATCTCTGTATGATCGTCTGTTCGTTTATTGTTATTACCGACTCAGTGAATTAACTGTGGAAGTTTAGATTTATAATCCACCTCTATTGTCTGCAGTTTATATCTTCGGCTGCCTTTGGCCCCCTGCAGATTTGGACCCGTTTCAATAAAACAACGCCGTTGTGGCCTCGCTCGATTCTCGTCCACTCGATTCCAACTATACACGAAACTATCCAAACACCGAGAAGGTAATACCTGCTGCAAAGCACTTCGCAAATTGATTTCCGAAGTGATTTCAACGAACAGGTTTCGCATCGGGTCTTGGGCCGGCCGGGATTAAAAGCCGAACGGGTTAAAAGTCAACGCGGAATTTATGGGGAAGAGATTTAAATCCGTTCTTAGATTAACGGCACCGGGAAAAATTGTATAATGGCGATAATATTAAAGGAAAGCAATAAATCTTCCGCTTACTGTCCCGGCCTGCTACGGTGGTACGTCCCCCCGAATCGCCGTGCCCCCGCTGAAGCGGATTAAGGTGTGGTTTCGGTGTTTATTTTTGGTTTTATACGCGTCGTGATAAAAAAAAAACAGACGAGAAAAAGGGCAATTTATGCCTCCCTACTCTACCGCAAAACGTCAAGTCGTTAAGAACTTTTTACGATAATTCCTTTGTTGTTTTATTAATTAACTAACTAGGACTTAATAACTAAAGGGGGCCTCATTTGGATCTATAAGATATAATTTGTGAATGCAATTTAAATTTATTTCTCATGAAAATAATATTGGTCTTTATAATCACTCCAAATCAGATCTGTATAGTAAAAAGAAGAGTTACTAATAGCAACAAATCAATATAAAAAGTGTTTTTGACTGTCTTTATTTGAAAATTTTGAGTTTATTTATCTTATCTGTCAATCTATCATTCTTGCCAAATATATGACTTGAAAATACTAGTAGGTATCACAAAACATGTGAGCGGCACATAAAAAATCTTTAGGAAGCGGCACATTCACTCAATCCGGATCTCTCTGTATAAATAAGCGATGCAGGACTCTCATCGTCAATTACTGAGTGTAGAATCCTCTTTGTGTAATGTCATTTATAATAAATCTACCATTATACATCAAATGGAAACGCTGCCATGAAGCAATTATAGGAATCGAGTACGAATCGATAAAAGCGAGCGACGAACAATACACGGCATTGTTGCAGAAAAATGCAACGCCAGATGGAACCGACTTACATTACATTAATTTAATCATCTGCGCCGTGCATTTACGAACGATACCCAGCCACGAGATAATGACGCCTATAGACTATAGGAGTATTAAATGATACGAATTCATCCTTAATATTTCCTATCAGCGTTTCTCGTGACGATGATGGGAGATGCATCAGGCTGCGAGTAAATAAAATAAAAGGAACCCTGTGTTTGGTGGCCGAGAATTGTTTGATAAAGAAACCAGAGGCGTAGGAGATTGGTGTTATAGAAAGTGATGTCGTTTAGACAGGCTATGTCTCGAAAATGCTTAGCACGATGAAAATTACTTTTAGGGGGAGTATCAGTGATGTTTGTTTGTTGGAGTTTTATTGTAAAACAGCAAAAATATTGACAGTTGAATAAATAGGAAGGAAGTATTCAGAATTTTTCGCGTTTTCGAGATAGCCTGTCTAAAACGTCGGAGGTCACCCTGTATATAGCCTTACTTGCAAAAATAATTCAGGCAAATTAATTCAGTACCTCTCTAGCAACGTAGGACCGAGCATTATCCTGCATGAAAATGGAATTGTGCCCGACAAACGGGATAAATGACATCACATGTTCTTCTACGATGTTTTCTACGTAGAAATGTGCATTCATGGATTTTCCCTGTATAGGAACTAAATCCGTGTGACCAACCAAACAAATTCCTTCCCAAAACACTATTGATCCTCCAAAAAAGATCCTTGCAGAAACATTGCAGGCATAAACGTCCAGACTCGCTGACGTTAACTTACTCTTGTTTCGTCTGAAAACAAAACTCGCTTCCAGTCGTCAATGGTCCAATTTTTGTGTTCTCTTACAAAACTCAATCTAGTAACTATGTTCTCTAGTGAACAGTCGTGCAATAGCTGATATACCACTGTCCAATCCTCCTTCATTAAGTCTTCTTCTGACCGTTCATCCAAAAATTCCTACATTTCGAGCTGTTGCTGGGGCTCTGCTTAGCTCTAAGCTGGTAGAATGCCTGTCTCTTAAGGGGACTTGCATCGATAGCCACATATCGATGTTACTGCGTCATCTTCTCTTAAGTTGCGTGGACGATTCATTTCTTCTACTCTAAGTGTATTGGAGGTCCTAAAAATTTTCAAAGTGATCTCTCTCCTTCACTTTGGCTGCCAGCGGATGCCAATGGAGCGCCACCCATTTACCAGCCTTTGTAAGGAGAGAAACTTCAAATTCGCAGCGATTCAAATTGCTTTTTAATTCAAATCAAATTTTAAGCTTAACATTTATATAACAGTGATATGGAATGTTTAAATATTGTATATCACACATGGAGCCAACTGGCTTTTCGTAAAAAATAAATAAAATGGTGCAGTAACTACATAAACAGTTGGGATGAGTTATTTAAAGTAGAGTTTGTCTCTTTTTTAGTTGTTTTTTTTTTTCATTTTTCCGCACTCTGGAAAAGTAATGTAATCGTGTAAAGAAAAATTGAAAAAAAAATTTGTAGCGTTTATTTTTCGTTTTCGGCCTAAAACCAAAAAAAATTGTTTTTACAAAATTTTTCTATGTGTGTGTGTCGTTGTTGTCGTCTGCACTTAAAAATCTTGTTATCACGATAACTCAACTAAATCGTGTCGGATCGATCGGGTTTTGACTGATTCTGATCGGGGACATCTCCCAGACGACACCTATTGACTTTGAGGTGGATAGGACTCACTCTACCATGTTCATGGGTCATGAGAAAGCACAATGGTGGACTATTTCAGAATTTTCTTTTAGCACGAACACTCAATTAAATCGTGTCTCAACTGATTCTGATTAGGGACGTCATCCAAACGACATCTATTGATTTTGAGGTGGATAGGACACATCACACCCTGTCCATGGGTTATGAGAAAACACGATGGTGGACTATTTGAGAAAAATTGAAAAAAGTAAAATTGTCGCATAAAATACATATTCTGAATTTGTGTTGATTCATTTTTTCTCGGCCACTCAACTTCGATATAGAGATGTTCAATGCGCGAAAAAGTCCGTTTTAAGGTTTTAAAACTGTTTATTTTGAACTGATTTGCGAGAGAGCAAAGCTCTACGAAGCCAAATTCCGTAACACAAATGATGCAAAATACACCGTTCATACAGGGCGACCATTGACATCTGTTCAAAACCGTAACAATCGGCACCTCTACAAAATTCGTCTTTTTACCAGCAAACTATTCTATTGCGAATCATCAACACTCTCGTCCGTGCACGCCACTGGTAAAACCACTTAAGAAGTATCAATCGTAGCCGGCTTACCAGGCAGAAAGAAACACGAAAGAGAACCAAGAAAATAGATTTCAACAAGCATCGGAGTGTTTGAAAACTGAGGCTCGTTAGCGAGTTTGCTTTTAATTCTTCCATACCGTGATCTCGTTCATTCGATGAACACTATTAAATTAATAATCACGAGATGAAGTTGAATTGCTTAGAATATAGAGGCCGCGCCGGGGGAATTGAATGGCGAATGTTTGGTTTGGCCAAAGAAGTAATTGAAGTTCTATAGAACGAAGTTATTTTTACATAACGAGGATTTATTTTAAACGTTAAAATAATACTCGTTTCTCTTCGAGCATTAAGTCTTTGTAAGTTTGTCGATATTGGTCGAAAATTATTTGTTAGTAAAAGAAAGATATGGTAATAATAGTCTATAATTCCAAAATTAATATAACATTGTAAAATCCACGTCTTCTTTTCAATATCATGTTCCTGCATACGACATTTGTAATTTAAGACAGGGCAAGAATAGTTTAAGTCTTTATTAAAGCATTAGTTGACAATAAATGTATGTGCCAGAAAAATTAAGAAAAAAAAAATGTTATTAAAAGATTTTACTTATATTGAAAAAAGTTTATTTACGTGAATGTCATAATTTTCTACTATTTCACTGGCTTTTTATAGATTAGGTGATATTTTTTAGAAGTTGGAAGTGTTTTTCTGTCGTTCTTGATTTATAATAATTAACATCCGCGAGTAAGTCGTACATTCCAGGGTCGGACCTAGTGTATATGTGTATAAGTATATACATGAAATAAAATTGCACATTTCGAATAAAAACACGAATTTCATCGATAATTATCAAAACTATCTTCCACGTGTGACACCGAAAAAGGTCTGTAACCTAGCGATTACCTGCGGGGAGAGGCAAGGCTGTGTGTCAGGAATTGCAGACTTTCACTGTGCGATGTAATGAGTGCTCCCTGATGTATACTTTATTGTAGGTTGGATTAATATTATTAGTAGACTTCTTTCACATGCTACAGAGGAAAAGTGGGCAATTGATGTTCCTGAACTATGTCCATTTATTGCATGTAATATGTTTAGCACCAGGACTCCATCATCTTGCGGCAACTATTAGATACTACTACCCCAGAATCGACAAAGTAATAGCCAACGTGAAGACGCATTTTTTTTCACCTCGAAAATTACCTCAAAGATGGATTGCCAAATACGCTATTACCATCACCATGGTAATAGCGTCTCCATCATACTCTTATGTCGTGTTAAGGCACATAATTTAAGGTGGAATGCTACTATTTTGTTCACTTTGATGATGTAAAAAGGGTTATCGACAAACTAAATGCAAATGAAGCACTCTATCTCACACGCCCAGCAGGCGTTCATTGACTTAGCTGTTCGGGATGATTTAATGTACACCCACAGTCATTTTCAATAATTTATTTATCAATAAGGTACCTTGAGTGTACGTTTACTTCACCTGAATACACAATAATTATCGCAATAAATATTATATTTGACCTCCGCCCCTGACTTTTACAATTCATGTACGATTCACTTTTGACATTAAATAAACTACGTATCTTACTATTATTTTGTGGAATAATTTCAAACGTAAATGGCTTTTATTTGTTCGTAGTATACCAATTTGGTCTATAGGGACGCCCTGTCATAGGAAAATAATTATAGGTAATAAAATTAGCATATAATTTCAGATAATGCCCGTACACCACGTGAATTTCACATAGTTTTGTCGCTTAAATAACACGGTAATTGTTTTCGTGTTCAACCAAGGCAAACTCGGCTAAAAACTCTTATTTATACGTGCCTGACAAAAGAAATCACTATACAGGGTGTACGAACTTGGCTTCATTTTTATTGGAAGACGCCGGCATAAAATAAGTCGGTTACGATTTCACTATAGCAATAGTCGATTAGATCTGGCAGAAAACGTATTTTTTATATGTATGTTATGAAACATTAAGTGAAAAAGTTAAAAGCTATAGGCCAAAGTCTAGCAGGTCAGGTAATTTCTGTCGTGTTCTATTCCCTTTTGGGTCTTTCTACAATTTGGAGCAATTTTTCTATTATTTCGCTGACTTACAAGATATTTGGAGAAGATTAAAAATATGTCATACTATATAATCCGCAGACATTAGTTGTAGACAACATAAAATTGATGTTTGGATAATAGTTTATCGCAAGAGAATATTTGGGGTTAATTTTCTTGTAGTAATAGTTTAATAGTAGTAGTAGTTTAATAACTGATCTCGGCAGGATTGAACTGTAGTTTTACTGGATTTATTTGCCGGAAATTTTGAGTATAATAAAAAGTTGCGCTCAACTATGCTCCCCAACGTGTAAGGATCGGCTCGGGTGGTTAGGGAATTCCAGGACACTGTGTAAAACTCACGAAGACGCTTAGACTTCAGAAACACTTTTTTGTACTTGCTATTAATGCATCTACATTGAGAAAATATTGTCGAATAGATTCTGCCACAAGATTGTAAAGCATGCATTGTATACGTAACATGTAACAATCTACAACCGTGTTGTGAAAGATAACTGCCTACTGAAAGCACGCAGTGCTCGGCACCATCGGCATCGGTCACAACCATCAATAGGTTAATCTTTAAAGGTCTATTCATAATAGAATAAATCATCAAATTCATACCAATAAATGTTTTCTGGGCTTTCAAACCTGCGACATATTTTATTATTAAATTAAAACGTTTCAACTAACACAGCGGAGACCGTACGTACATCTCAATCGATAAATTAAGATCAACTACGGCCCTACTGCGGAGAAAAGGAGGCGATGTTGATCCGCCTCCACTACGGTTCGTCGATCACTTACCTCATTTCAGTTATCATCGTGCCGCTACGTAAAACTGTTTAGAAACTAAAAGACAATTATTTCGGTGAATTACCACACATGGTTTACAATATAATAGAAATATTATTACGAAATTTTATGAGTATTATTTTACGATAGCTAAGATTTGTGGATTTGATAAGCGAAACGTTGGTTGCGGTAAAAAATATTCATGCCCCCACATGAAGCGCCAATGGTATGCAGCGCTCGCGCACAGCCTTAATAATAATGCTTAGAAAAGATAAAGACCATCGGAACATACGCTGGTTAAATATTAGCGTTGAGATTCTAATACGTATCATCATAGATGTATCAAGTATGATTTATAGTACAGGCTGACTCGACCGGTAGTACTTCTACGCCTTTCGCTATTCAAAGAATCCATACGTTCCACCAGCGTAACAAATTATTGATTCACCGACAATCCAGCTGGACGAGCGTACTTAATGTCCATTGTTTATGGGTTCGTCTTGTTCATATGTTACGGGAGGCGAAGAGACAGGACAATTTAGCTCTCTCGTCGGCAATCAATTTGGTACTTGTATGGGTGCACTTCTGAATGCCCGAGAGTATAATGAAGGAAATCAATTGTTTCGGAATTCCAATTGGAAGAGTATTCTCAAACTACTTATGGCACGGTGTTTGACGGAAGTAGTCGTGTAATCTTAAATTAAGATAGCGTTGCTTAATTTGTGGTATTGTTAAAAAGGTAGAAGGTAAATTAACTGTTGCCGAATCATCTGCTGTATTTCATTAGTGCAATACAGAAATTAACTGTGTATATTAACAAGGAAAAATATAATAAAATGTATTCTATTTGTAGGCGTTTTCTTTCCTTCATTTTACAATATGCACAGCAAAAGGTGTTCTATAGGGATGAGTTATTAATTCAAATAATTAAACCCGTGGAATTATAATTAAACGAGGGCAAATTGGGAGAACTCCAATTAATCGAAAGAAAAACTTGATTGAGATTCGTTCCCATTTCCACCGTAAAATATACATGATGTAGCTCATTCCTGCTGCTACCAACTGTTTATATCAATTTAATTAGAGCTGCTACCATTGACGGAAAAGGCCTCTGGAACTAAACCTACAAGAAGACCTGCAACTACACTAGAAAAAAATCGTCCATTCACGGTTTCGCTAAAAACCCCAGTACAATTTTTAAGGCCCGCATAAATATCCCTTAATATTCCTGCTACTCTGGAGTCATGACAATTCATCCAAATAAAGGGTCCTTCAATATGGGCGTTCGATTTTTAAACGCAAATAAAATAAGTTGTGTGTGAGATATCCACTCAATTTTTTTTTATTCGAAAGAATATTTTATGGCATTAAGTATGAAATATAACGTCATTCAAATGTTCGCCGCGGCTTTGCTTGGTGGCACGTATTCGGGAGGTCTAATTTTCGATGACTTTGTCGCATAAATCTGGCTGAATTTGTTGGATAGCGTTCGTTATGTTGACTTTGAGGGCATCAACTGTTTGCGGTTTATTCGCATAGACCTGCGATTTAAGATAGCCCCAAAGGAAGAAGTCTAACGATTTCGATGGCCAGTTCACGTCGTCGCTGCGTGAGATAACCATACCCTCAAATCGCTCGTGCAGAATGTCTATTGTGGCATGCGCAGTGTGGCACGTAGCACCGTCCTGTTGGAACCACATGTCGTCGGTATTCATATCATCCAGTTTAGGCCACAAGAAGTTACTTATCATTGACATGTAGCGTTCGCCGTTGACGGTTATGGCAATGCCAGTTTCGTTTTGGAAGAAGTATAGACGGATGATTCCGTCAGACCAAAATCCGCACCAAAGAGTGACTTTTTCGGGATGCATTTGCTGCTAGTGTATCTCGTGTGGATTGATATCGTCTCAAAACCGACAATTTAGCTTGTTCACATATCCACTCATCCAAAATTGGACCTCGTTACTAAAGATGATTTTTTTGGCGAAATTTGGGTCAACTTCCAACTGCCCTAGAGCCCCATCAGAGAATACACGGCGTTGTCTATGGTCGTTTACGTTAAGTTCCTGAGTGAGTTGGATTTTATACGGGTGCAGATCCAAGTCCCGACACAAAATTCGCCAAGTTGAAGTCGCAGAAAGGCCAAGTTCTTGTGAACGACGAGAAATTGACTGCCTCGGGTTTTCCCGTACACCCTCACGCACAGTAGCGATGTTTTCAGCAGACTTCGAATTTCGGTGACGTACCGGTGTTGGCTCATTGTTTATCAAACCGCTTGGTCACCAAACGTCGAATAGTCGACTCGGGACGGTTATGGCGAGGATAAAAATCACGTAATGCACGAAGCGCAGCGTCTCTATTGAAATACCCTTTATAAACGCTGCCTGTATTTCCAAATTTCCACTAGAACACTGGTATGAAAATAGGCATCAGTCATGTAAATTTGGAATCCTGTCTATTGACAAGCAACAAATTATTGACGGTAATGCACGATATTAGCTTAGATAATTATTTTAAAACCTACATCAGGTAGCCAAGAGAATTATCGATATGTCGGTATATCATTCGTCAACATGTGATTTGACCCCTTATCTCTTGAAGGACTGATTTTTTGGAAGACACAGAATGCCTGTAAAAGTAGTACTTATATATATATATATATATATATATATATATATATATATATATATATATATATATATATATATATATATAAGTACTACTATATAGTACTTATATATATATATAAGTACTATATATATATACTTATATATATATATATATATATATATATATATATATATATATATATATATATATATATATATATATATATATATATATATATATATATATATATTAACAACGATACTAATATTTCTATTATAATCCGTACGTATGTCTGTCTTGTTCGAATATTTATCGCTATAAATAAAACTTCTACCGTAAATGAGATGAGATGCAGACGGTAGTAAAATAAAACTCAACCCTTCGCCATTTCTCAGGCTAATTTCACAATGACTGCTTTTTAAATAGGATGTAATTTAACTCAATAAAAGAGAAGGGTGAGGAAGCCCAGTAATATATTCAGCTTACAAAAAGAAAAGAAACATCTTTCACTGACAAGTTATGGTGTGCGCTTTAATTCTTGAAGCGTAACAGTTTTATTATATTTTCATGAATTTTTATTTATTATATACGATGATTTTTTAAATAAATCGTTTTAAGTTCTAAACAAATAGAATTCAGTTTTTTTTTCATGCAAGCTTGTGTATTTTAAAAAAAACCAACATTTGTATCTATTAAAAAATACGGAGAGCATTGGTATGGTTAAAAACTTGGCTTGTTTTTCTTAATGTAAAATGGAGACGACGACTTAAAAAAAACTTTGCAATTACTGACGTACGTACCATTTACAATTAACTATCTCTGTCGAAACCCGATGGGTCCAGGTAGGAGTTTTTATAGCAATAAATTAAAATCAGGCACGTCAGTCAAAGAATCGGACGTTAATGAAAACTAAGCATATCAATTATAGTTCTTAATAGCTCTTATTATTCATAGTTATATAGGTGTGCTAATATGGACGACTAACGTTAACAAATTGTTCTTTGTTTAAAAAATTGACGTGAGATAGATGTATAAAAACTGGTTAAGTGCGAGTCATACTTGCCGTTACTATTCAACTCGCCTTGTTTTTCTTTTTGATATCATATCCCGAAGTTGGAATTCAGCCTGAAAGAAATCCAAAAATTGTTCTTATGATCTTTTTTTTATTACAAACAGATTCCTTTTTATTTTGAGTCACAGGCAATTTGTTATTACCCTGTAATTTGTATGAAAGTAATTATATGGTTCGAGGTACTTTCTACGTAATAATTTTGACAGAATAACAGAATTAAAACGTGTTATTTTAATGGAGCTGAGACGTCTTGCACGAATTATCTACGACGTAAAATAAAGGTAATTATGACGATTTATTCTTGTATAAGCGTTTCTCACAGGCCTACCCACAAGGAAGGCGATTTATCACAATTTCATTTCGGTACAATTAAGTAGCAATTATCAAAAATGCTTCCATTGTATTTCTTCCGTTCTTACGCCTGATGTGCCTCTTGTTATGTGTCGTAGACTTTTTGAAAGGTAAGAAAAAACTTGGAAACTTTTCGGATGGCTTTATTATGATTACTCAAAAATTGCTGATGGTAAAAAATTTTGAAGTCAAGATCTGAAAACTAGAAACTTGGAGATTCGATTTGCTTTTTTCAAAATTGCTCTGCGACTATTTTTCTCCAAGTTACAGCCCTTTGAAAATCACCTAAAAATTTAGGACTTTCTTACATCCCTTAATTTTTCTGTCTAGTGTATTTCAAAAGCGTTTTATTTTAATTGTAGAATATGGACAGTAAAGGGTGTAACATTGAAATAAAGCTTACACTAACAGGTAATAAAGTTTATATTAGATATCGTGTTGAATTTGTGAATATGGTACTTCACAAACGTTTATTAAGTGCGATATAAGGAACTAGAGTTTGCAAAAAAGATAATCCGCAATTTTCATTTAAACGAGTATCTCCTCGAAGATAAATGACCATCCATGCGTGTGAAATGGAATTTAAAAAAACACCTCGTGTGCAGACTCGGTTCAGGTAGTTAAAAACTTGTCTGTGTACATTTAAGCTGTAAAAAAAACAGTTAGATAAGTATAGAGCTCTCAACCCTTGAGGTGTCTTAGACGAAAATTGTTTTTGTCATCTCGGAATGAACTCGGCGGCTGACGAATCTAGTTATTAAGTATAAATAGCATGGTAAATTGGTTCAGAATAGGAATAATTGCCGCATCGGCGACGTTTATTAAAAATTGAGAGTGATGCGTGTTTGTGTTGTATGTAATTTATCTGTGGCCGCTCTATTGTTGCTCTAATTGCACATTTCTCTGGGAAATAACAAAACATTCTCATAACTTTCAACAAATATCAAACCTTTCGGTTAATCAGCGCCGCAGTCGTAATGCGCGTCACCAACTGACCCAACGACCCTTACTTAAAACCTTTTCATATAAATAAAAATACCTTCCATAAATTTATTCAGCATTAAAAATCTGGATTGGCGGAAGTTATTTCCGTGAGTGGGAAAAATATTCTTATGTTAAAGGACCATTCGACAACTAATGATGCAAGATTTGTGCAGTTAAAATGGCCTCCGAAACTATTTCATGGATCCATGCCAGCACTGTTACGATAAATACATATATCTTAATATGACGAAACCTACACCCATTCAAATAGCTCAACAAAGTTTACAAGGCAACATCTCGGCTGCCACGGAGTTACCTGAATATAACTCCATTCATGCAGTACTCGTGGTGGACAACTTTACTCATAATTGAGAATTGCATAGTTATAAGTAAAGTTGCACGCCGTAAGTGCTACATCAGTGGAGTTACATACGCGGATAACTTCGTGGCAGCTGATAATCCGTCGTGTAATTTTGAGATATTTGAATCGATGTAGGTTTCTCGAGATTAAAATATATCTATCGAAGTGCTTTTGATATTCATGTCTTTCTGTTTTCGGTAGTTATATAAGTAATTATAACGGCTTTAGAAAAACTGAATTCAGTCTTCTAAATAAGGATTATTATTATCCATTGATTTGTTTTGTAATTTTATAGCCGTGTTTTTAAGCAATTAATTCTTAATATCTGCTCCCAAATCCTTTTAATTTCATGTATTTATATTCTTACTTATTGGAAGAATTGTATAATGCAAATTATATTACAATATATGTAATAAAAATATAAAAATTTACCCTTAGGAGATTTTTTTTTGAAACACAAGCATCACTTGTGTTTTACACAACACCTAGATATGAATAATTTTGCAACGTTCAATATTATGTTAAAGATTTTCCTTTATATAAAAGTAGACAAAAATATTCACCAGGGTAAACCGAATAATTACCAGAGATTTATTTAAAAGCAGCTGGTTAATTAACCAGCCAAACCCCTGGACGTACATGGTGGTGTCTGCGTCTGTGAAAGAACCGAATTGGCAAGGCAGTTAACAAACTTTGCAAAGCAGTTCGGCATTTTCAATCTATCGGCGGCAACAAATTTCGCTTCCCATATACATTTTAATGAAAATCTGTAATTAATTAAACCCCGACATGTGCATGCGTCATAAATATTCATTAACTAATATAGCAGTTTGTAGTCGATATCTGTAATACGATAGATGGGACATTTAACAGCTAAAAGCTGTTGCGGACTATGGAGATGAGAGGAATCAATGTAAACTGGGATATCAGGTGGAGATTGTACAAATTTTCAGTTCTTCTGCTCTCGCCTACCGATAGATAGAGGTATGTGTACCAAATTTGATTTACATATTTTAATTTAATAAGGGGGGAAGATACATAAAAAATATCGATTTCTTTTCAAATAGGTATGTAATACTCAGAATCTCAGAAAAAATGATTTGGACCAAATGTTTACAAGAACTTTTTTAATTTTTGTATGTCCCACCTATTATGAAACATCCTGTATAAGAGAGGGAGACAGGTGAATAATAAAGACAAATTGGTATCAAATACGATTTGTTAAATTTCATAATAATTTATGATACAGATATGCAATAAAGGGATGATTATTGACGGAAATAGGGATTCTTTAAGGGTGTCAGGTATGCTTTAAGAAAAGTTACAAACAGTCGATAATGACGAATACGATAAGCGTGTCCAGTGGTGTTCTGACAATAACGTTAATAATACTACTCCATGTAAAAGGTGATTTTTGCAGTCAGTGAAAATGTTATCTCAAGGATTCTCAAGCTCAAAAGGTTTGATCCTCTTGAGCTGTCGTACTAAGTCTTGGTTATCTAAAAGTTAAGTTTCCATAGTGCAACCAAGTCTATTTCTTGGATTTCTTGTATTGCTTCTGGTTGATCAATTACTTCTAGTTCAATTAATTCTAATCCTCGTTGGGATGGAAGATAATTTCTAGGCGTATGGCAAACAGCTCAGTCTTTTGTTTGTTGTCTCTAGCCTCGGTGGCATTTTCTTGGGGTAGTTATTGATTGATTTTTAATTTGCTGGATTTCTCTTTTTAACTGTGGAGTCAGGTTATTTAATATATTTTTATTTTTGCCGGATCTTTGCCACTATTTCTGGCTTTCACCAGATCTTATATTTCCTTTGGATAGTTTTCTCCGGTCATTCTTTTATTTCTGAGGTATTATTCCCTGCTGCTTGCTGAATATTTATCATGAATTTTTCTGATTTGTGTTCTAGTCGTTCTGTTGTCTTGATAGGCACATTCAACTTGATTTTATCACTGAGTTCCGGTTTAAAAGCAGAAAAAAGTCAGCAGAATTGTTGACTGACTTGATAATGGTCTCTCTCCTTCATCAACTTACATATAATTAACGGCTATTTTCCTTGAAATAAAGAAGTCCAATTTTATTGACATCAATTAGCAATAAGTAGGTTTTCCAATTGAGTGTTTCTTTTCCATTTAATTCGGTTATCGATTGGTAGAGTTCCTTACCCTTTTTTATTATTAAGCGTGAGGTCAAAAGTGTAGGCTTGGCATTGAAGTCTCCTCCTACTATGCATTTTAGATATAGTGGATGGAGACTTCAATGCCAATGAAGGTTAAATATTAATTTTTTTGTATTGTATATGATGATTTCATATTTCTTTGCTTTGATTTATTTCTAACAAGTTCTGCCAACAAACCATACACAGCGAAGAGAGTTCACCAATTGGATCATCGACAACGAGCTATCAACGATCAACAAGAAGTGAATACCGATTTTGTGGACAAAATCATCTTCAGCGACGAAGCCCACTTTCACCTTGATGACATCGTTAATACGAAAAATTTATGCATTTGAGATTCAGAAAATCCACGAATTAATTGGAAACAAATGTATTCCTAACGTGTCACTGTTTGGTGTGCATTGTGGTGTGATGAGATTGTTAGACCATTATTCTTTGAACACGAGGTAGGTGATGTATTATTGTATTAACAGTAAATGGCGAAGGTTATCGTGACATGATAACCCAGTTCCTTGTGCCTAAATTCGAAGATATTGCTCTTGAAGACATGTGGTTTCAGCAGGACGGTGCCACTTGCCACACCATCCATGACACATTGACGGTCTTGCACGAGCCTTTTCCTGGTCGTGTCATCTCCCGCATTGGTGACAGGAATTGGCCGTCACGAATTTATGGGCATTTTTTGTGGGGTTTTCTGAAGTCTTGGGTTACGCCAACAAGGTCACGACCACCCAAGCCGAAATCGAACGCTGTATCAACGAAATTCCGCCGCATTTATGCAAAACCATTATTGAAAATTTCGCCAGAAGAGTACTCGTGTGCTACCAAAGCCGTGGCGACCATCTACCGGATGTTGTTGCATACATAATTTCCAAATTTCTACATTATAAATCAATAAATATTTCAATACTTTGCTACTGAAAACCTTTGTTTTATTTGAAATTCACATCTTGGGCTTTTATTGTACTTAACACCTTATATATATATATATATATATATATATATATATATATATATATATATATATATATATATATATATGTGTATTTATCCTAAATAACCTGTTCTCTTGGTGTAGATATTTATAAACGACCTAAAATACAAGGATTTTTTAAAGCAACAGAGTGCTGAAAATTAAAAGGCCCATCAATAAAAGCCTTGGCGTAATAAGACGTCATTTGAAAAATGACACTCGGCCCCGGCGTTGTTCCCGTAATAAATTGCGACCGGAGGATTTCTCGGAGGCAGACCTGCTACAATCTGTTGTTTTCTTTATGAGAGTTTATGGCTTATTATCTTAATCTTAGACTTGCGCTGCGAGGCAAACGGTCGTGGGAATTGGGGCCGTATCGCGAGCGAATTCTACCGGGATATATTTTTTTTGTCTTCGGCGGGGAGTTCACCCTTGTTAGCGCCCGAGTGTGGAAATATGCTCAAAGTATGCGAAATTGGCAGCGTTTCGCCCTCGTCAGACGTCCGATTATGTAGCCGACGAAAGAAAATATTCCCCGCTGTTTTGTGCGAGTTTTTCGCTAAGCTGATTTGCGCCCCTTCTTATAGCTCCGTGATGACAATTTGAAATAAGAAATAGAGGCCCTAAAGTTATAATTTGTGATTGGATTAGTAAGGATTACGTTTTAAAACAGGACCCGTTCATAATTCGTCGTGAATTGAATTTTTAAAAGCATATACAGAGAATTTTTTTTGAGAAAGCCTATGAGGAAGATTTAACGTACTTACATACCTTTAACAGTATTCCACTCACAAGCTTCTCGAGCAAGGTAACGTTTATGTAAATCATATTGTTAACAAGCGGCGTTTTTTTTTTCATTATTGCATTTTTTAATTCTATACATTATTCTAGAGGAATTTTCGGCAGCATTCTTTATGCCTAAGTACCGCCGTATTAGTGCTTTTGATTTTTGAAAATGTTTAGGATTGGGCTATGTTTAAAATATTTTACATCTGTCATTTTCAACTAAATACGAAGGGGTACCCAAAAGAAACCGAAGTGATGTTGTGGTGGGCGGAGTTTTTATAGTACCGTGTTCTGCCGCTACGAGCGTATAGAGTCAGTAAGCCAAGTCACTAAAGAAGGTTCCGTTCAACTTGTGTGAATTTTTTAGTGAGAATTGTTTCGTGTGGTCGTCGTTTTTGCAATGGCTATTCTCGTGAACAGCGCACTGCCATAAAGTTTTGCTTCTTGCTCGGAAAAACTGGCACAAAATCTGTTGAAATGTAAAAAACGGCGTACAAGGATCATGTTATTGAGAAAACCCAAGTTTTTGAGTGGTTTTCCCATTTTAGAAGAGGTGAAATGTCAATTGATGACAAACCCCACTCTGATCGCCCTTCCACGGCTCGAGCTGAAAAAATGTTCCTAGAACATTGACGACGGACCTGGATCCTAGAAAATAGGTTAACGAAGTTGCGGAAATGTTTTGTCAACAATTGGCACATAAACAGGGCTGTGTGAGCAGGGGCGTTATCGTCGTGGAAAAACCAGTCGACCGACTGCCACAAATCAGGCCTCTTCCGACGCAAACTGTTGCGCAACCTTTTTAAAACTTTCAGGTAGAAAGCTAAGTAACTGTTTGACCCTGTGGAACAAAGTGAATAGACAACTCTTCACATTGAAAATGCAAAAAAAGTGACTTTTGTGAAAACACAAAACAACTCTCACTAAAAAATTCACACAAGCCGAACGGAACCTTCCCTAGCGACAACGCTTGGCTTACTGACTCGAGAATGGTAGCTCTATACGCTCCTAGTGGAAAAACGCCGTACTACAAAAACTTCGTCCACCACATCAGTTCCGTTTCTTTTGGGTACCCCCTCGTATACTCAAATTGAGGTTGTAAATACAAAAGATCTTGCTGTTTGTACTAGAAATTTAAATCTAAAAGTTCCAGTGTGCACTGTGTAGAGGATGTTCAAAATTTGCAATTTCAAGCTACAATAATTAGATTTTTTCAAAAACAGAGCTTAATTTTTTACCACGCGTGTTCGATTCACGAAAAAAGTTTAAAGTTTTTGATTCGTGTCAATAACTCAGTTGTTGGGGAATCGGAGAAAAATGTTTGCGCTTTCTTAAGATACTTTTGTAATAGAATTAGATCGTACTAAACCTTCTAAAGATTTTAAATATCTTTATTACTGGTTGATTTATAAAGCAAACCTTTTTTTTTATTAAATATAGGTCATAGCAGGCTAGGGTTTACATAAAAAGATAATTATTTTCTACCATATCCGTGACCGGTCCGCGTCCGGCACGTGACCGGCCTGTGTCCGACACGTGCTGGTTCATGTCCGATCTGTATCCGGCAAATGTCCGTTCGACAGGGTTTGGTCTGGATTGTCTATGGTCTGGTCCATCAGGTATAAAATTTGGTGTATAGATTATAACTACTACACAGATTGTTTGTAACTAACAGGTCATAGTTAAATAACAGTAGTTTGGCTATAATTAGACAAAGACACTTCAATTATCGTAACCAATGACGCCCCGCCTTCCCCTATTTAATTAAAGTTTTGATGTTACTATTATTAAGGTTTCTTTAATGGTAATATTTTCTGTTTGAAATGGATTCCCCGTCGCGTGAAAATATATGGATGTGAGTCGTAGTTTTGATTGGCCTATATGTCCTCCTTAAAAACCGCTATGGCTGTCAATATGTTGGAACTGTGTGGATTTCAGTTTAACGAGAATTTGTTTTTTTGGCAACAAAACCTATAAAGTTCTTTGGCGACCGCTCTAACCAGCACCTCAAATGAAAATATTAATTACGGAATGGCAATCTGCACTTTATAGTTTCACTTTATGCGCTTTGGCCGCGCCTCAATTAATAACGAAATTACGACGCAACAAAATCCCTACTTCCACGGAACACTAGACCGCGGTATAACGTAACATAATTATGGGGTAATTCAATTAAAAATTCTACAAAGCCAACGTTTGCACAGTCGCAAACCGGAAGACGAAATTCAAACTGAAAAATCAGCAACGCGGTTGTGGTTGAAATAACGGGGAACAATGCTTTGAGATTTGAAGTCGGTGGACTTTGTGAAAAAGAAAAAAACTTTCGAAACGGGGTTGATTTGCAGCAATAAGGCTTTGCCTCAGCCGGTTCCGCGATGTAAAGGCATTGTTTGCGTAATCTAAAACATACAGGCTGTCCTAAAAATAAATATTTGTTTTTGAAAAACCAAAATTATTGATTAAAATTTGTTAACTTTTTAGTATACGAGTGGCAATATTTATATTTTGAGCCCAATAATAAAAAGACATTAATATGTCATTGAAAATTACTTTTGCATGCGCTCGAATCATTTGTCGAAGCTTCGATTTTTTTCCATTCCGCTTGAGATATCTCCAAAACATGGTTTTTTAACGCATCAACAGCTTCTTCTGCCGACGGAAATCGTTGTCCACGCAATTTATCTTTGACGTTTGGGAACACAAAGAAGTCATTGGGTGGCAAATCAGGACTGTACGGCGGATGACCTATTAATTCGATTTTTTGAATATTCAAACATTCGGCTGTTATACGAGATGTGTGAGAACTCGCATTGTCATGAAGAAGGATGATGCGCCGACGGCGCTTGTTTGTTGTCCTTATTTCACCGAAGACTTCCGGCAAACAAATGGTTGTGTACCATTCAAAATTGACTATTTTACGTTCCGCTAAAGGCACTGTTGGCACATGACCAGTTTTTCCGAAAAAGACAGGCGATCATTTGTATCGAAGTTCTTCGAGCGCGAACAACTTTTGTTGGATTTGGTTCATCTTGAAACACCCATACAGTCGACAGCTATTTACTTTCCGGCTCATACGCATAGACCCATGATTCGTCCCTTGTTACATAACATTGGAACATACTTCTTTTGAAGCACCGCCATTGTATTTCTTGAGCAATTGTTTGCATCAATAGACACAAGCACCTTTTTGAGATTTTTTCTAATTATGTGGGATCCAACGAGAACAAACCTTTTTTATAGCTAAATGATCATGCAATATTTTATATATACTAGTCGAACTAATGCCTAAGGTTGCCGCAATCTCACAGTAAGTCACATGACGATCTTGCAATATCAGTTTTTGCACAGCATCAGTGTTTTCTGGTACAACTGATTTTGGACGGTCTTCACGACACTCCTCGGTGAGCGAATGGCGGCCACGATTAAACTAGTTATATCAGCGTTTCATAGTGGCAAAAGATGGGGCTTTATCGCCAAAGGTGCAAATAAGTTGATCGATGCACTCTTGTCTTGATAATCCACGTCGAATGTCGTAATAAATTATTGCACGAAAATTTTTACGAGTTAATTCCATTTTATCACTGAGACACAATTTTCAAATCACTGTAAACAACACAAATCGCGTTTAAATGATAAAATGTTCTGAAGAAGGTTATGGTCAGAAATGTCAAACTATCCAATGGAAACGTTAGATGGCGTGTGATAACACATAGTGTTGTTAAGGCTCAAAATATAAATAGTGCCCCTCGTCGTAACGTTTCGGTTTGTGTTATACTTGATAGAACGGTGACGTGAGTCCTATTGCTTATACAGTCTGTCCCTGAATTTCCTTCCCTTAAGTAGTATCTACGTTATTTGAAAATAGTATAAACAGAAGCCAGATCGGAGTAGTAGCCTTAGAGACCAATAATGTTTTTAAATGGATTGGGCTATTGAGTGGTTACCTAGATCACCAGACCTTACGCCGTTAGATTTTTTGAGATTATTCTAGGAGAAAATTCCTCGATGGTGATTATCAAAACGAAATCCATGTTTTAATTACAGAGACTATTTTTTTTGCTGAAATAACAACCCCTTTCATATCTAATTAAATATTTTATATTTTATATTTCAAAGAGCTTTGTGCATAATCGAATTGAGAGTAACATACAATAAGATCTCTGTAGAAATCGAGAATCTAGGAGACGAGTTGTTAGAGCGCCACTGGCTGTCATGATCTTGATACGATTCCAAGCACCAACACTGGCAATGCCAGCCGAACGGACGTTATCAACATTTTTTAATGTGTATGCCTCACCCAGAAACATCCTCGGCTAGGGAATGGTCTAATTTATGTAGTGTTCTATGTTATCTTGTCTTCTAAGGAAAACTCTTAGAAACCCTGTATATTCATTAATCTTCTTTTAGTTAAAAAAAAAATCTGTACCAAATGTAAAGTAACCTATTTAAACCCCACTATGAACAACAGCAAAAAATGTTGCCTATCTGACTAGTTTTCACAATATTAATCTCGATGTTCCAGTCGACATTATTATCGTTTATTATTACCGCCACGTACTATGAGAGTACTGCTTTTATCGGTCGCAACGGATCGCCCATATGTACATTACGGCCTGTATCGGGAGCCTGGACAGTTTCCAAATTAGCTTATAAAGTCGTTTAATGTTCGTTTTGTCTGAAACGGCATTCCACCTGAACAATAAACACGTTTTTAGTCCATTAACCATATCGAAAGATGTATCGCGCCGTTCGACACAGGAGAAGATATGCTAATCTCGACCTTACGTGGCTTTTCTAAAATCGACATTGGCGTGGAAGACGCGTGAAAAATGACGAAAACATGTAGTGATGAAAAATGATCTGCAGAAAATGATTTTCGTCCGGGGATGTTAAAATAATTTTCGAACTTCTATCGTCAATCGAGCATTTATAAATATTTCTTTTTTACTGTAAACATTTCTGACGTACATTTTCTTGCTACTGCAAGAAGTCTTCAGCAGTTTTGGGAATAGAGACATTGTTTATGTTTGGAAAATTTCGAGAGCATTTAGTAGTAATACCAAAGGATTAAAAACTGACCCTTTACTTCAGAAAAAAGGCGTTGGTAGCCCAAACATTCATACAGAAGAAGTTATAAATGACGTTCCTCAACGTTTGAACGAAAAGTCTAAAACATCTTTGAAACGGCTGTCTTAGAAGAATAGATAGCAGAACTTGGACTTGAGCAGGATTTTCAAAACTCTTGGAGCTATTTTGCTTGAACTGGTTGAAGAATATACGACCATACTGTGTTGAACAAGGTGGAGATATTTTTAACAGTTCTTTAAATTGGTTCTGTGTTAACCCTCAAGCACTTGCATTGTCCAGAGTCACTTCAATACTTGCGTGACGGAAAAAGAGCCGCATTACAAGGTTTTATTCGTTATTATTTTTTAAGGTCTATCTATTTTTTCCAGGTATATTCTATGAACTATTAAAGAAGAAACTTCTCCACACATAATATTTTTATATTTTCAAGGGAACATAAGTGTTTCATTCAACATAACATTTGGGCTAATGTTTCAGTCATCAGCATTACTTTTACAAAGTATCAGTCGTTCAAAGTATCAAAGTATCGTCATCATGAAAACACAAACGTAAGCCAAAATAAAGATGAATACACAATTAAGCCTTCATAATTTATAAAAGCTTCAAAAGAAGCAACACATAATTGTTATACTCAAAAGAGGAGACCTTTCAGATTGTTCTATGAACTGGAATAAAGTAAAACAAATAGAAGGTAAAACTAGTATTCTTCTTCCTCGTTTTCGTTGATGAGGCAACTTTCGTTTTACTGTTTTTGTGCGAACCAGGGAAGTAGCAGGTGGTTCACCCTGTGCGAGCTGAAGTGTTGGGCTGCTTGTTGGGGATTACTCTTTATTTGGAAAGAAAAATAGACACCAGAGTATAGCCTTTTGTATCAAATGTTGTTCCATTAAGTCATAGGCCAAGGCATTAAGACATTTTCTTCCGGTGCAGGGCTTGTCAATTTGGCTATTCAGATATATTTTATAGGAGTTTATCCCAGCTATATCTAGCTCCCTAAAGAAAACGACTATAGACCAACGTCTTGTTTTACGCGAAGTAGATGTTGAGCTCATTTGATCGACCGTATCCACGCCTCCTTTAGTGGAGTTATAGTCAATAATCATAGAAGGCTTTCCAGTTTCAGGATCAAACGCTTCCTTGCTGTGTTTAGTTGATAATAATAGCACAGCTTTGTTCTTTTTGGCGACATGGCTCACTAATGAAAAGTTGTATCGAAACCCGAAAAAGCTTGACCCAACAGGCCGTGATTTGTCTGCGAGAAATTCTGTGGGAATTTCAATTTTGTTTTTTTTTTCAAGATTCCCAAACACGTCAGTTTAATCTGAAGCAAATATTCAGCAAGATCATAGCTGGTGTAATAGTTATCGGTAATTACGCTCCTATTGGAATTCTTTATTGGTTCCACCAATCGTTTGACAATGTCCGTCGGTTTGTTGGACATGCTGAATGGGCCATCAGCCTAATTCCCAAAATAAATTTCTAAGTTGAATGTTTAAAACGTTTTACTGTCATACACTGCGTAAAACTTCAACCCATATTTTGCAGGTTTTTGGGGCATACACTGGATGAACCCACAACGACCACGGAATGCTACAAGCATTTCGTCAACTTTGGAACTGAACTGTGATCCACCTACTGGCTAAATGAATGCGACACTGGCGCGATCTCATGCCGAAATTCGTAACAAAAACATACACATTCACATCTGGCGGCTTCATTCGATTTCAAGGCGGGCTCTTCACAGAATTAGGGAAGTGCGGCAGTTTTCCACATGCGAATGCTTGGGGGTTAATAAAAATGTTATTAGTCTTTTATTTTAATAGCCAAACTTGTAGTTCATCACCATTTCACTTGAAAATTTTGACAGAATCATTTCCAAAAAAGGATGATATAAACTAAGACCGACGTTTTCCATTTCACCTTTGACCAAGATGATTTTTGATATCTCAGTATTAGTTCTCGAAACAATTTAAATGTGGATTGCAGGAATATCAAGACTTTGATATTACGTAGTTAGATAAATAAAGGAAAATGTTGCCTTTTGTGGATAATTCGTAGTCCCCGTAGTATTGGCAGATACTTATGTAAATTGTAAAGGTTGGCGTTTATTAATTTTTTTTTATTTTGGATGATGATGTTGTGTACCAAACAATTTAGTTTCAAAAAGACGAAATTTCTCTTTCGTCTTTCGTTTTGGTGTCGTTGGTCGGCCATTATTTGAGAAGATACTTTAGCTTGACGGATAGGTAGGGCGACTTGGACCAACGAATGGCCACCACGTTCACCTGATTTGAGTCCATTGATATGTTGAACAACCTTAAAATTTGTGTTAAAGATATGTATATTGTGCGAAATCTAATCTGCATCTATAAAGATTCTAACTATTATGAGAAAAAGTATCTCTTTAACGTTATGCAACTATAAAGTCTAAAATAAAATAGAAATGACGGTATTGACAGCTTCCTGAAATGTTTGTAACCCAAATGAAAATTGCGTGACTAAGACCCCAACACTTAGGGGATATTTTTTTGGTAACTATGAGAATTTCCAGCAAATTTGATGACTTCTAATAAATAACATGGGATTTTTCCTTCTTTTTGGGTGAAGAAATCTCGGTTTTTAAAAAGGATATTTAAATTAAAAATAGTGAATGTAAATATCCTTTTTAAAAACCGAGATTTCTTCACCCAATAAGAAGGAAAAATCCCAGGACACATGTTAATTTGCAATATAGGCAAGCTATATATTTAAAATAACACCGTCAAGGTGCTTTTTTGAAGTCGCTGTAACTTCTTAAGGCATGACCTATTTGTGATAACTCATCCACATAATGCTGATTCAATTCCCTGAATTTCCTCGCGTATTTTGGCTTTTATCTGAAGCAAAGTCGCAGAAGCATCAGTGTACACCTTAGATTTCAAACAACCCCATAAGAAGAAAAATCCATCGGCGTTAAATCGGGACTTCTAGGCGGCCATATCGCTCTAAAGGCTTCCTTTCATAAATCCGAACTATGGGCTGTAGCCCCATTTTGCTGAAAGCTCCATGTGTGCTCATTAAACCTCATGTTCTCCATGTTCGACTCACAAATGAGGAAAACACTTCAGGAAACCTTGTATAAGAGACTTTTTAGTAACCATTTAGTAACCCGATAATTTTTAGTAACCATGCAATGTTCTTAAATGTAACCATTTATGTAAGTTTTCAATGACATCTAGTGTTATGGGAGTGTCTCATTTTGTCGCGACGTCTCCGTATCCAGTACCGACTGTAATCGGTACGATACCAGTTCACCTGCCCCACAAAAACGGTTTTCTCGTTAATCTCTCCTTTGTCGGAAGGCAGACGTGAGACAAATTCAACTTCGGTCCCGGAAAAAAAAAAGTCACTCGTAGCAAATCATCCGACATTAGATGCATATTAATGCGGTCGCTAGGTACGACAAAAACAATGCCACGCATCCGAAGAACATCCATAAAGGCTCGGTTTACAGATGTAGGACATAAAAAACGCACCTAACATTTTAGATTATGACGTGTCGTGGCGGATGGTAATCTCAATTGCGGCCCACGCGGACGGAGGAAAAGTTATTTCATTGTTTTTTCGTTAAGTGGAGGCATTGGCGTGCTTCCAAGTCCAAATGTTCGGCTGGTACAAATTTAATTATGCTGTGTAGGCTGTTTATTGAGTGGCTTAACTATGAGCCCCGGCCTGTCTGCAGACGGCGTTCTGGAGACTTTAATCGATTTTCATGTTGGAGGAGAACTGATTGAGAATTGTGTAAACAATCCGCGCTGGCCAAAGCCATGCCTGTATAGATATATTAAAAAGATTTGTTTGCTATGCTGTAACATCGTAATATCCTCAAGATTGGCTGGTGCCAGCTACGTTAGACGGATGGATACTACATTATAATATCGCGAATAACAATATCTAATATACAGAGCGATTCAGACTGATGAAAGCGTCGCTTCCCAAGATTTTGTATGTGCTATTCTGGTGTTTTGTGATATCTACTATCATTAATATTTATAGTTTAAATTGACAGATGAGATAAACTACTGACACAGACAAAGGGTGTATCTGTGCTGTATCAATAGTTGCGTACTTTCACTGTGAGATGTAACGAATGCTCGACGACGTATACTTTATTGTCAATTGAATGAATACTATTATTTAACCCTCAAGAGGCGAACTGGGTATGGGATTCCCGGAGGTGAATTATATTTGTTTGTCTCTTATAAACGGTAAAGACGAGGGTAGATGCTACCCACTGCACTTGTATCGTCATTATTTTGTTACTAAGTTTATCCAAACAAATTATGTGTGCAAATTAGGTGCTTATATTATCAGAACGTTGCAATAAGTCTTCTAAAATACACCGGTCATATTTTCAACATCATTATTCAGTTTTATCTCACTGCTTCGTTCGAGTGTACTACTTTTAAAAACTGCTAACTGTTATAATTTTGTACATCGCTGAGCACTTTTTATAGAAGGTAAATTATTGCATATTATCATACTTTCCAGCATTACTACTTTTCCGCACTCCACTATACGCGAAAAAGTAATGTAATCGTGTGAAAAAAGTGAAGAAACAAAATTTTTTTTTGGGTTTATTTTTCGTTTTTCGGCCTAAAAACAAAAAAAAATGGTTTTTAAAAACATTTTGCTGTGTATGTCGTTGTCGTCGGCATTTATTCTTGTTAGCACGATAACTCAACTAAATCGTGTCGGATCGATCGGGTTTTGACTGATTATGATTGGGAACGTCTGCCAGACGACACCTATTGATTTTGAGGTGGATAGAACACACCCCACCCTGTCCATGGGTCATGAAAAAGCACGATGGTGGACTATTTGAGAATTTTTTTTGTTAGCACGATAACTCAACTAAATCGTGTCGGATCGAGCGGGTTTTGACTGATTCTAATCGAGAACGTCTCCCAGACGACACCCATTGATTTTGAGGTAGATAGAACACACTCTACCATGTACATGGGTCATGAGAAAGTACAATGGTGGACTATTTGAGAATTCTTTTTTGTTAGCACAATCACTCAATTAAATCGTGTCAGATGGATCGGGTTTCGACTGATTCTGATTAGGGACGTCTACTAGACGACATCTATTGATTTTGAGGTGGATAGGATACACCCCACCCTGTCCATGAGTCATGAGAGAGCACGATGGTGGACTATTTGAAAAAAGTAAAACTGTCGCATAAAACACATATTCTGCATTTATTTTTTCTCGGTCACTCAATGTCGAGATAAAAGATGTTCTACGCGCGGAAAAGTCCGTTTTAAGGTTTTAAAACTGTTTATTTATTGAAATATTTGATCTTAAACTTTCTTAATATTTATTTATAGGTTTCTTTTATTTCTAATTCACTTCAAAATGGAGACACGTTCTCGTACTCGTCGAGCGTCTGAAATGCAATCGTTGTATAGGGCACATGATGAAATAGAAGCTTTTTTTGGATTATAAAGATTTGCTCGAAACTCAAGACCCTAGAGATTTAATGGCTGAGAGTAAAATGGAAAAATATAAACGTAGCGGTTACTGTCAGACTTATATGAACCGAAAGACATGTTACTCGTATAAGCGTGTAAGGAGTGATTTTCCTATGTGCAAGGATCATACTGCTAGAATGTGTGGAATGTAGTATTCAATTACCATCTTAATATTGTATACTATTTATATTTTTAAGAGATTTTTTTTACTGAAAAATAAATTACTTCTTATACTTAATCAAGAATTATTATTTCGAAATCACACAACTTTTCCTCGGCAAATAAACATATGTTTTCAACCGAAGCCAAATAAGCTAATAAATCTCTAAAAGTTTGTTTAATCCCTTTCCAAATACCTTTGAGAAAATTTTGTATCTATTAATTTCGCTTTAATAATAATTTAAGATATCATTCTTGAAGGAAACTATATTATAAAATAATGAATTTTATAAGGCCAGAACGGTCTGGATTCTTTTGCTTCAAGATGCGTAATGAACTGTCTTCGATCGTCATAAAGTAAGGACCCTGTGACTGGCAAAAAAAATAATTAATAATTAATAATTACTTCCATTAAAGTAGGAACATGTCCACTAAATTTTTCAGGGTTTAATGGCTCGGGATGAGTTATTACAGTACGCCAGCAGGTCGGTATTAAGAGAGGTAAGCAGAGGCGACTCGCGAGGGTAAAATTTGGAGAGAAAAGTATTCAATCATTCGAACGACGTTTATAAAAATTTGTGTTTATCCTTTCGCGTTTCGGGAATTGTAATTATTAGTAAATAATCAAATTAAAGTATTAAAGTCTATTACTAAACGTACTTTCACAATTTTATATGAATTGTGACATAAAAGATATTTGCGTGTGAATTTTGTTTGTGTTTAGTGTGCACAACGTTTTTTAAGGTTTAAGATGCGGTAAAATGTGTTAAAATGAATGTCATTTAATACAGTTTAAATTGATTCCAAAACTTTAAACGCATTTTTCTCGAAATCATGTTTTTCAAGGCGATTCCTAAGATATCTCAATACAGAATAATTCGATTTCTTCTCTTTTTTTATTTTAAAACTTATCAAACTCCGCGTCGTTTGACGTGGGCTTTTTTCGATATCTCCATTTTTTCCACGTCTGAAAGTGAAATTTTTTTAAATAATGTCAACTTTGAGTATCCGCCATTTTGTTACAAATTCGAAATTAAAAAAATGCCCATGTCAAACGATGTGCATCCTCATACACTTTAAAACCCCGTATCAATCTTTGCATTCAGATGAACCGTACGTTGCCAATCCTAGGAACCATGAGCATGGTCCGATCGGGAACGGCAGAATTCATGGAGCTGATTCATGATTCTAGCTAGATACAACTTTTTCTTTAAAGATCAATGTGTATATTCTTATGCACAATAACCGTATGTTTTTATCTTTATTAGTTGCGGAGATATAAATTCTTAAAATTGACTGAAAAAACGGCACTGAAAACTGACGTGCCCCCTTAAATTTCCTATTAAAGGACCAGCATATTAAATATTTTAATTGAGCGTCTAAAATATTATTGATAAGAGATGACAAATATGTTGTATTTAAGTAAATACTGAAGTTGAAGACAGGCAATTATTTTGAGACTGTAACTGGCCTTTATAACTTCGTTTGCCAACTGATTAAATAGAAACAAAACAAACACAAGATTTTTCAAAGCTTTCTATTCCTATAGAAGATAGAAACACGATTGGAGACAACCTGAAACGTATGAGAATGAAAGAGCATTTTTTAATCACGTTGCGCGATTCAACGTCTCGATTTTACCCTATGCGAGCCGCCCGTCTGCGACATAACAAATTAATTGTAACTAAACCCTCGGGTATTTTGACTTGGTTCGAGAAAAAGTGGTTCAAAGGCTTCGCAAACATATGTATCCCAATGGACCACCTATGTAGTTGAGCGAAAGTATTTTAGGTAGTTAATTTTGAAATGCCTCAAGTGTGTTGGCGAATACAATACATATTTGTCATTTTTATGGGCTGGGATGTAAAGATACGTGTACAGGGCGACGAAAATTTGATGAGACTACGGGGTATCCCAAGTAACTTTTAGAAATTGGAGAAAACTGCTTTTATTTTATGTAAATGTTTATTTAATAACTATTTTCGTAGTTAATTACACAGGCCTACAAATATTGACAATTTGAAAGTTGATTAACTGAATGGCTTAATTAACTGATGAAGATTTTTGATTAACTGAATAATCAGAACAAATCAAAAACTAAAGGAAAAATTACGTTTTTAATAAAACTTATATTTAATAAACATTAAAAACATAGTAAAAAGCAACAACGCAAATAGTTTTGAGTCTCCGATTTCTTTTTTCTTTGAAAATCTCGCCCTTTTTAACAAAAAACTTCGTTCTGTAGTTTTTCTTGTGTAATCATTGTATGTTCTCTTTTCAGCATCCAGCAGTAATCTGCCATCATCGCCACATCCCATCGACCCTGGTACCTCCTTTCCATCTCCTTTATGTTTTGATGGAACCTCTCACCTTGCTCCTCACTAACATCACTAAGATTTTCTGGAAAGCAGTTCAGATGAGCATGCAGAAAATGAATTTTTATGCTCATATTACAACCAAGTTGCTTAAATTTATCCAGCATTTTGTTGACAATTTCCTCATACTGCTGAAGTTTATAATTTCCTAAAAAAAAATTCTGTACATTTTTAAAGCATATCCAAGATTCATTTTTAATTTCTGTCATTATTTCTTCAAACTATTGGTCCTGCATTAATTTTCTTATTTGTGATTCTATGAAAATGCCTTCCTTTAATTTAGCTTCAGAAAGAGCTGGAAATTTGCCACATAAGTACTTAAAACAATTCCCATTTTTATCTATAGCTTTTATATATTGCTTCATTAATCCTAATTTAATATGAAGTGGCGGCAAAAGAATTTCTAGCGCATCAACCAAATTTGCATAAATAACGTTTCTTGAACCAGGTGTCAACTTTATAACAAAATATATTTGGTGTATTTTTACAACTTCTAGGCATCTTTAAAACAAAATAAAAACACACGACGTAATGTCACGAGTAAACGTACACACATTAAAAACGTACTACAGCGACTATGTAAATACCCGAATAGTATAAAACTGGAATATCTCCACCGGCCAACTGTTTCGGTAAATCCCCCACACTTGTGTGTACGTCTCAAACCGACTAAACACAGGGGCGCCGCAAAGATTGAGGCAAAATTTAATTTTATAGAACTTCGATTTTAAAAACTACAAATTAGTGTACAATGTACATTTACAAATACTGGTGCGTGATGGAAACAAAACAGTGTTTTTATAGTTCATGGTATGTCAGTCAAAAAAAACCCGATCACGAAATCCTTGTTGGTCTGTGGTATTTGTGTTAAAATATCAACTTACACTGTACTTGAAAATATCCTTTTTCTAGTACCGCGGTGTCATTTTTCCCATCTATCGAAAACGAAATCGTATCGACAGCCAGTGGATTCACGAAAATTCTCACATTTCAATTAATTACGAAATTAACTTTGTTCCGTTGTTCGGGATGAAACACCGCGCCGCAGAGGGCTTTTTAATCTATAATTAAAACCCAACCTTAGGCCCCAGTTATTAAAAACGCGAATAAATACGCTACGCGGCACCCTTTCCAGTCTAATATGTGTCACAAAACCCCTAGCGGATCTTTCGCGGGATTACATTTTTAACCCCCGGGGGCAATAAATGACAAGTTTCACGCCACATTTAAATAATCCTCGGATAGGAGAGAGCAGCCCGGAAAATTCTACTCCTGAAGGTTGACCACACAGGCTGGCTCTAGTTAAATAATAATTTATCGTCAGTAGTTCGCATTAGTTGATGCATGCAAATTAAATTTATTCTTACAATTATTTTTATTCATCATCATTAGGTCATCAGTCCTAAGACTGGTTGGACGCTAACCTCCATCTTCTCCTATCTTGTGCTAACCTACGCATTTCGCTAATTGTGCTACAACCTACATCCCTTACTATTTGCGAGCAGTAGTCTAATCTAGGCCTACCTCTGCCTTTCTTCACTCCTATTTCTGCCTCCAAAATATCGCGGACTATTCCCCCATGTCTCAGCAAGTGGCCTACCATTCTATCTCTTCTCTTCTTTAAGTTTTTCCACATACTTCTTTTCTCGCCGACTTTCTCCAATACTTCTTCGTTTCTAACCCTATCAGTCCATGGTATTTTCATCATTCTTCGGTAACACCACATCTCAAAAGCTTCCAATTTCTTCCTACTTGCTTCTCCTAGCGTCCAGGTTTCGCAGCCATATAGTGCCGTGCTCCATACATATGTTTTCAAAAATCTCTTCCTTGTTTCTAAGTTTATTACCCCCGAGCATAAAAGTGCTTTCTTTTTGTTAAAAGCTACTCGACCCTGAGCTATTCTTTGTTTTATGTCTTTATCGCTTCTTCCATCCCAATTTATTTTACTTCCTAAATAAGTGAAGTCTTTAACTTCCTCCAATCTTTCATTATTAATTTGTACTTTCGTTTTTGCTCTGCTCTCGCGCCCTCTGCACACTAACACTTTAGTTTTGTTTTTATTCAACCTCATTCCGTATTCCTCTGTCAACACTGCCTCCATTTCGTTCAATGCTGATTCTAGTTCCTCCTTACTAGATGCTAATACTGCTATATCATCCGCGAATCTCAGCATTTTTAGTTTCTGTCCCTGTACTTTAATCCCGAAATCCAATCTTTTACCACATTAATCGCCTCTTCGATGTACAGATTAAAAATTAGTGGTGATAGCGTACATCCTTGTCTTACTCCTTTCCTAATACCTACTTCCCCTTTTTCCCCTTCTACTTCTATAACAGCAGTTTGCTCTTTGTATAAATTGTGTACTACTCTCCTATCTCTATACTTCATTCCCGCGCTCTTTAGTATCTCGAACATTTTTTCCCATCTTACGTTATCAAAAGCTTTTTCTAAATCTACAAATCCTATATAAGCGTTCTTTCCTTTTTCTATTGTTTTCTCTAACATTACTCTTAGCGCCAGAATAGCTTCGCGAGTTCCCCTATTTCGCCTAAACCCGAATTGATCTTCTCCTAGTATTTCCTCCGCTCTATTTTCCATCCTCTTCTGCAGTATTCTAGTTAAGATTTTTGACGCATGGGAAGTTAGGCTAATCGTTCTAAAGTTCTCGCATTTGTCGGCTCCTCTCTTTTTCGGTATAGTAACGATAATGTTCCTCTTATAATCCTCCGGCATCTCGCCCGTTTCGTATATGTATTTTACCAGTTCAAACATCCTATTTACTACTTTCTGTCCCGCACATTTCAAAATTTCCGCCTGTATTTTATCTACACCCGGCGCTCTATTATTCTTTAGCCCCCTTAGTGCTATTTCAAATTCCTCTCTCAATATAGGTTTTCCTACATCTTCCCTATCGATGCTAGATTCTTCCTCTAATATCTCTCCTAATTGCTGACCCTCGTATAAATTTCCTAAGTACTGCTTCCATCTATCCGCTTTCTCCTCTCTTCCTATCAGTATGTCCCCCGATTGACTCCTAACGTTTCTACTTATTGTTCCTATATCCCTGAAGTTCCTCTTAATTATTTTGTAAGCCTCATCGGTCTTACCTACTTGCAACTTATCTTCTACTTCTTTGCATTTATCCTCTATCCATTGTTCTTTCGCTTTTCTACATTTTCTAATGATTTCCCACTTTATTGATTTATACGTTTTCAGTCCTTCTTCGTCTCGTCTGTTTTTGTAGCCTCGTCTCTTTTGCATTAAGTTTAAGATTTCGTCCGTTATCCAGGGCTTCCTAGCTTCCCTTTTATCGTGTCCTAAAACGTCCGTAGCCGCGGAAGCTAGACTATTCTTGATACCGTCCCACTCAGTTTCTGCGTTCTTGATTTCGTCCTTACTCGTTTTATTTATTAATTGATCTGTTTTCTCCTGGAACTTATCTTTCATATTCTGATCCCTCAATATGTCTACATTTATACGTTTCTTATCCTTCCGGGTTTTTAGATTTTTGAACTTTAATCTAGCTTTCATGACTACCAAGTTGTGATCGCTGTCTACATCTGCTCCTGGATAACTCTTACAGTCTTTTACTTGATTTCTGAATCTCTTCCTAACCAGAATGTAGTCTATCTGATACCTGTCTATCCCTCCTGGCATTTTCCATGTGTACCGCCTCCTAACGTGATTCTTGAACAATGTGTTCGCGACTGCCATCTTGTGCTTCTCACAGAATTCTATCAGTCTGCTACCTCTCTCGTTTCTGTTTCCTAATCCATAAGGGCCTACAAATTCTCCTTCTTTCCCCTCACCTACGACTGAGTTAAAATCTCCTACTATTATTAAATTTTCATGACCCTTCACAAATCCTATTACCTGCTCTATGTCCGAATAAACGGCTTCTAACTCTTCCTCACTGTGGCTAGAAGTAGGCATGTATACTTGCACTATTACTGTTTCCACTGGCTTCGAATCTAACCTAACCATCATTACTCTCTCGCTGTATTGTAGGTAGCTATCTACACACTGTCCTGCGTTCTTCCGCATAACGATCCCTACTCCCGCGTTTCCATTTACCGATCCTGTGTGTATTACCCTATAGTCACCGCTCCAAAAATCTCCTACTTCCGGCCAGCGCATCTCACTTATACCTACTATATCTAATCCTAACCTATCCATGTCTATCTTCAGATTTTCTAGCTTCCCTGCATGTCTCATGCTTCTGACATTCCACGCTCCGACTCGTGAAATGCTACACTTATTATTATTGCACTCGATCACGTCTCCCGGAACAGTCCTCACCCGGAGATCCGAACGGAGGACTATTTTACCTCCGGAGTTTTTTGTCCCAGGAGACTCCATCATTAATTTGGGATAAGCTTTCTGCTAGCTGTCAACTATTTTTATTATCCAAATTTATTATCCAAAGCTAGCTGGCAACTATTTTTATTATCCAAATAAAATAGCGTTCCGCACTTGTAGCTGCAGGAACGCCAGGATCTTATTAGCGTTCTTTACAATCCTAATTAAAATGTGATTTGCGTATCAATTTGTAATTAAACTACACGCCGGGGTTGCGGTTGGGTGAATCATCGTCGTTAGACACAATGCAAATATTCACAACTTGCAAATGCCTTGCCTCGTCCGCAAAAAATGCCATTATCCTTAGTGTGATGTTAATTTGTTTATGCGCTTTGTTAAACTGTAATGTTAGTAAAGTAAAGTAAACAAAATGAAACACGTTTCTGCACTGTTGACAATTCAGTGGTGAAACTTTACCGTCTTTAATGGTATGAAAATTGTGTAAAATTTCACTATTTCTGGTGCATATAGAACTTAATATCAGTGTAATTGGTATTGGTAAATTATACACTTCTATAATTGTAAACTTTTATACATTTTAGGTACAAAATAAATATAAATAAACAGTTTTAAAACCTTAAAACAGATTTCTCCGCACATAGAACATCTCTATCTCGAAATTGACTGGCCGAGAAAAAATAAACCAACACATAAATGCAGAATATGTTTTTTATGCGACAGTTTTACTTTTTTCAAATAGTCCACCATCGTGCTTTCTCATGACCCATGGACAGGGTGGGGTGTGTCCTATCCGCCTCAAAATCAATTGGTGTCGTGTGGAAGAAGTTCCCGATCAGAATCAGTCAAAACCCGATCGATCCGACATGATTTAGTTGAGTTATCGTATTAACAAAAAAAAATTCTCAAATAATCCACCATCGTGCTTTCTCATGACCCATGGACAGGGTGGGGTGTGTTCTATCCATCTCAAAATCAATAGGTGTCATCTGGGAGACGTCCCCGATCAGAATCAGTCAAAACCCGATCGATCCGACACGATTTAGTTGCGTTATCGTGCTAACAAAAAAAATTTCTCAGCAGTCCACCATCGTGCTTTTTCATGACCCATGGACAGGGTGGGGTGTGCCCTATCCACCTCCAAATCAATAGGTGTCATCTCGGAGACGTCCCCGATCAGAATCAGTCAAAACCCGATCGATCCGACACGGTTTAGTTGAGTTATCGTGCTAATAAGACATTTTAATTCCGACGACGACATACACACATACAACATTTTTTAAAAACCATTCTTTTGTGGTTTTTAGGTCAAAAAACGAAAAATAAACACTACAATATAGTCGACTTTACCTCTTTCTGATTAACCAACTTATGTCTAAACGGTACTATGTGTCTCAAGAAGCAAAAGTTAATCGTGTTAGTCCAGTTTATAAACAAATTTTTGCAAGATGACCGAATGATGAGTGCAGAAACCCTGGTATCAAAATTGTAGGCAGTACTTAATTCGCTCTTTTATTTGCCTACTATAATAGGCAAACAAGAGAGACAAAGCGCGTGGCAACTGTCTGCGCGCAACTAACGATAGCAGAGATCACAGTGCAGGGAGCGGTATTTACAATTTACAAGTAAAACAAACACGAGAATTGTTGAATCGTATTACCAGCTCATAAAAATAGTGTTCTATACCTTACTGCCCACTATTTTGAAACCGGAGTATAACCTATTTATATTTCGAGACGATGAAGTAAACAAGGTAATGAATGCATATTTTCTATCTGTTATTTCCTATTAACCATGTGTTTATTATTTAATAGTGATTATATATAAATTTCACCCAGAATACTACCAAATTTGTACAGGGTTCGCCAGGGAGGTATGGTGCTTTTCGAAACGACTATTATGTGCGCCTGCGTTGAGCGAATGTTTTCAGGATGGTTGATATCTACTCGTTGCAGGATGCCATTCTAGTAGCCATGGAGCCGTGGTCTGATACACATCGTTTGTTTATTTACAATACTTCCATTGAAACTGGTCGTTCTATAGTGCTCTCTGGAACGTTTTCCTGAGCGTCTGATTTCGTTACGTGGGGATATGAAATGGCCTCCTCGGTCACCAGACCTGTCACCTTGTGACTAATTTTGATGGGGCTACTTAAAAACTAAACTTTACATAGACACACCGCGAACTCTTGAAGCTCTCTCCGAAACCATAACCCGTGAAATTGAAAGGATTGCTCGTGCCATGCTCGAAAGGAGTATGAAGCTGACTTATGTTATGTATTTTTCAATGGCAATACACGACTAGTGTATAAAAACAATAAATTTTAAAATTCGTTTAAAAATAAGCTTGTGTCATTCATACCTCTCTGACGCACCCTGGATTTTCAGCGAGAACTAAATCCCAATAAGAATTAACAAATGCTAATTTTTATTGGGAATAAGAACTGTGAATTGTTAATTCTATGGTTCTTTGTCCTAAGAAATATACATAGTCATTGTCATGGCCAAGTTTATGTCAATTAGTATATATTAAATATCTGAAAAATGTGAAAATATTGACAAAGTCAAGTCATTGAAGGATTTCGTTGGGTAGGTAAGTAGTTAAGTGATATTTTATATTTGCTATCCTTATTGTACACTTACAAATAATACCATATTAATCTTGTAAGCAAAAATGTACACAATTATTAAATAATGAATTGAATAATTGGGTATATTCTTGATTACGTTACTATTACATTAGTACTGTTTAAGTTCTTAAATTCATTATAAGAAGAATTATTAGTAAATATTCAAAGACACCTGGATATCAACAATGCACATTTATTACTTATTAGCCCGGAATAACATCCAAGTTAGGATAGGATCATAATATTTAATTGGAAAGCTCGATAATACTCGAAGTATTTATTACGAATATATAAATATTTCCTTGAATTGCACTAGGACACATATATAATATACACCAATATTTCATTAGGGCAATAAAGAATACTTCGTATATAAAAATAAAAATATAATAGTGTATTCTATTTCAAAGGCGTTTTATTTACCTTTATCGTACAATACGGACAGTAAAGTGTTAGTTAAAACTGAATCAAGTTTTTATTCGTCTCTCGATAATGCTAACTTGGTTAGAGAAATGGACGCCGAGAAACGTGTAATCTTTGGGTGTACGTGGAAAACTAGTCCCTGTTTTTTTCTTTTATTTATTGAAAATCTATTATATCTACGAGTATACTTTCTGCTACAAATAATGATAATGAACTATTCAAATATCACACTATCTTTGAGGAATCTATTTTTTCATATATTGTGTAAATAGGACCGCGAAAATGAAGGATATATTTTACGCTCTACTTATTCTCCAAATAATAGTAAATTTAGTTAAACATTTTTGGGAAATACGCTCATATAATTCGAGGGGTGAACATCAATACCCTTCATTTCCCTTTAAATAGCTTTAAGACCCACTTTAAGAAATACTTATCTTGTACTTCCGGTTCGTCTGTCACCATACGAAACTTCACCGAAATCGCAGATGGCCACCTAGAGGGGGTTTTAAAGGCCCATTCATATCTTATCCCTCAAATACGACACGGCATTAATGACAAAAGATGTATCTATAACGATGTTATCTCTGTATTATATATACAGGTTGTATTAAGTTTTTTACAGTCAATACCTCCATTTTTTGAAATGATAAAAGGATGGACTAAAAACTATTTCAAATTGTTGCAAATTTTAAACCGTCCTGCTTTTGTGAACCCTTGTGTTTACTAAAAATCCTGTACTTTTGTTAATAAAAAAAATCGTGGCGTCTGTAAACAAATTGTTTGAGGCGTTTCACTTTTAGAGTGGTGAAGTATAGGCTCTAAGGAATGTCTGTGGTAAATATTAAAGTTGTGTAAGGCCTACTGACACAGCAGTGAAGTTTTTAAAATTTTGTTTATTAAAAATATTTTACTTTTACTATAAAAAAATAATAGCGTCTGTAAAAAATTATTTGAGACGTTTCACTTTTAGAGTAGTGTAGTAGGGGCTCTAAGGAATGTCTGTGGTAAATATCGACGTTGTGCAAGGCCTTCTGACAGAGCAGTGAATTTTTTCATGTTTTGCTTAATACACATTTTGTACTTTTGTTATAAGAAAATCATAGCGCCTGTAAACAAATTGTTTAAGGCCTCTCACTTTTATATTGGTGTAGTAGAGGTTCCAAGGAATGTCTGTGGTAAATATCGAGCTTGTGTAAGGCCCACTGACAGAGCAGTGAATTTTTTTTTAGTTTTTGCTTAATACAAATTTTGTACTTTTTTATAAAAAAAATCGTAGCCCTGTAAACAAACTATCTGAGGAATTTCACTTTTAGACTGGTGTAGTAGAGGCTTTAAGGAATGTAGGTAAATATCGAGGTTGTGTAAGGCCTACTGACAGAGCAGTTATTTTTTAAAAGTTTTGTTTACTAATAATCTTGTACTTTCGTTAAAAAAAAAAAATCGTAGCGTCTGTAACCAAATTGTCTGATGTGTTTCACTTTTAGAGTGGTATAGTAGAGACTCTACGGAATGCGTGTGATAAATATTGAAGTTGTGTAAGGCCTACTGACAGAGCAGTAGGTTTTTTAAATTTTTGCTTAATAAAAATGTACTTTTTTCCTAAAAACAATCGTAATCCTGTAAACAAATTATTTGAGGCATTTCACTTTTAGACTGGTATAGTAGAAGCTCTAAGGAAAGTATATAGTAAATATCGAGGTTGTGCAAGGTGTTTAAATATTTTGTTCACGTCTTCAAAATATTCAACATCAATTAGTCACTGTTGGACATGTTGAAAATGATAAACGTGGTCGTCACTCTAATCGGCGTCACAAACTGCAAGATGATAAAGCAAAGGCAGTTTATGAACATATCGCATCATTTAAAGGCAGAAAATCCCATTACAGCCTTCGTGATTCGACACGGACCTATTTGCCAGAAGATTTGAATGTGAAGAAGATGTATAGAATGTTTTTGGAGGACCATTCTGATAAAAAAATTTCTTATGAAACCTATAGATGTATGTTTGTAACAAAATTCAATATAAGTTTCGGTTATCCTCGTACAGACACATGCAGCTATTGCGATGAATATAAGGCAAAAAGGTCTTGGAAAACGATCGTTCACAAAAAGATAATCTTTTGCGTTTGGAAACAGAGTATAAAGTGCATCTTTTAAAAGCTGATACATTTTACAAAAGAAAGCGCACAGCTCTCCTGACATCACAGAAGCATACTAACATCGAAGCTATAGCTATGGACTTTCAGAAAAACCTGCCGATGCCCAATATAAGCACTAACGATGTTTATTACAAAAGACAATTGTCATTTTATTCTTTTAATATCCACGTGCTATCTACTGGGGAGTCTTTTTTTTTACACATATACAGAAACGGCTGCCAAGAAAGGATCCGACGAAGTGACATCTATGTTATTTGACTTTATCTTTAATCACTTGGACGACACCGTGGAAAAACTTGAAATCTTTTGCGATTCGTGTTGCGGCCAGAACAAGAATTACACGTTATTTCGTCTATTGCATTTTATTGTCCACAGAACAGACCGATTACACAGCATTCAAATGACGTTTCCAATTCGTGGCCACATGGGACTAATCAATCAAAAAGCCATAGTAGAGCTTCCACACTGTTGGAATGAACAGATTATGAATGCAAGAGTAAAGCCTAGTCCATTTAAATTACTAAGTTGCGAAGACCAGCAAATATTTCGATCCTGGACTAGCCACCTAGCCAAGTACTTCCTGAAAAAATGTCCATTTGAAAGCAGACCAGTTAAAAACCTTCTAATAGTTAAGGAGTTGTCAAGAATGATGCAGTTTCGCGATACCTATAATGGATCCTACATTACATCAGTAGTAGTACCACCCAAACGAAAACGGGAGAAGTCTGCAGAGCTACCTACTGGAGAATTTATATTATCTAGTCTAAAATACCATGAACGAATCCCTATATATGAAAAGAAGTATGGAGATCTTCAACAACTTAAACGGTTTTGTCAAGACCCTACTGCAAAACTGTTTTTTGAGAATCTACCTTGCAGACAAACTACAAGAGAAGATGGTGACTAAGCTTACGAAAAAAATGCTTTGTATTTCGTTAATTTTTTATTTTATCTCAGTGTTGCAGTTTCTAATATAACCATTATTATTATTGTTAATAAAAGTTTTGGTTTTTCTGAGCTCTATATTAAATTATTGTTTCAGCCTTAATTTACATATGCAAAACAACTAAGTTCTAAATAAGTTTGATGTTGATTCTCTTTCGCTTATTTACTTTTTCCCAGTGCACCTTCCGTGACATTCATCTTCTTTCACCTGAATGTTCTGTTTCAACCCCATTTTTTATTTTTTTTTTCTACATCTATTTTGGAAACAAGATGGCGGTAGTAGTATAAAATTAAATTCTATATTCATAGGTAACTTTCAAACAATACTTCAAAGAAATATGTTTCTAAGCCGCAAACATACAGCGTTCTAAATTTTAAAATCCGTTTATCTCACAAACTGTATTTTGTGACATTCATCTTTTTTCCCCTGCACCCTTCAATTGTTTGAGGCGTTTCAACTTTAGAGTGGTGCAGTGGACGCTCTAAGGAATATCTGACGTAAATATCGAGGTTGTGTAAGGCTACTGGCAAAACAATGGATTTTTTAAAATTGTGATTACAAAAAATTTTCTTTTTGACTTCTACCAAAATCAAAGGCCAGTTGTCTACTAAAAAAGCTAGAAGTTGGTTTGTTGTTTTTTTTTTGTTTGTCTTTTTAGCTTTTGAAACGACGGAGATAATTATTCTGAAAGATGTTCTGGGACACCCTATTACATTACACCACTTGGCTGAACTACGATATACACTTTAGGAATCAATGATATAAAGAGGTGATATTGGGAGTTGCAACTTTTTCTAAATAACTGGCATAATTATCAGTTTCAACCCTATTTCCACTATAATTTTCTGGTTACACGATTTTTTTAATTAATCGCATTCCACCCGATTTTCGATGCAAAAGCGTGCGCGGATACCGTGCGTATTCGCGTAATTTTCCGCTCGAGTGGTTTTATTTTATTATCGTCCTTGTTCTAAATTTTGCTTTCCCATATTACGGGCACTTTAGACGGGCATAAAAATTCCAGCTGCGTTGTTTGATGGTGTCATTTCGTCGATGCAATAAAGTTATATTGGCGCTCAGGCTTTAAGTGAGTCGTCTCGCGATCTGGTACAGGTTCCATTCGTGTAACGAAATCAGGCAGACAGACAACGGCGATAAATCCGGGAAAATAAATGTTTTAGTGTAGTGCGGGGGGGGGGGGGATATATTATTATACACCTACAACTAATTGAGAACATCAATTACAATTAAATAAAAAAACTCTATAAGCCTATGGAAATTCAATATTTCCATAAGGTAATTAATGTAATTATTTACCATTATTATTCCGTATAAAAATATTAATAATGTACAGTCCAAAAAATGAAATAATCCCATAAGACAGTAGTTACGGAGTAAAACGAATTTCTGCGTATGAGGGCACTACTACCCACACCAGAGACAATAGTTACGCGATGCGTTATCACTCGATTATATTTTTCGAAATTTGTCACCAAAATTCGAAATACCTTTCAGTTGTATAGGGTGGTCCAATCATAATGCACGATGTTAATTGTGAGTTACACCTTAACGTCAAGTTTTTTGCCCAACTTAATTTGACATTTCTTTGTTTCAGTGTTTGACAAATTCAACCAT
This sequence comes from Rosalia funebris, assembly GCA_037954035.1. NCBI lineage: Eukaryota > Metazoa > Arthropoda > Insecta > Coleoptera > Cerambycidae > Rosalia > Rosalia funebris. Next base: position 21,486,746 of record JAZFAV010000039.1, on the reverse strand, counting down.
GGAGAGGTACACAATTGAGCAGCGCGTTAAGATTGTTGAAGCCTTTTACGAAAATGGGCGTTCAAATCAAAATGTATTTCGTGCACTTCGTGACTTTTTTGGTCAACATAATCGACCAAATGTGTCCACAATCGGGAGAATTGTGCGCAAATTTCAGCAAACTGGGTCTGTAGGAAATGTGAAAACACCTGTGCATGCTCGCTTAGTTCGTTCTGCAGAAAACATTTCTGTTGTTCGCGATAGTGTAGCGAACCTCGACTCGTCGTCGTGCCCAACAATTGAACATCTCACGAACATCACTGATGAGAATTTTGAATAACGATTTGAATTTACACGCTTACAAGGTTCAATTGACTCAAGAGCTAAAGCCTACTGACCATTTCAAGCGTCGTCAATACTCCGAATGGTTGGTTGAACAGACAGAAGTGAATGGTGACTTTACAAAGAAAATCATCTTCAGCGACTAGGCACACTTTCGCCTCAGTGGATTCGTTAACAAGCAAAATTGCCGCATTTGGGCAAATGAGAATCCACGAGCGATTGTCGAAAAGCCGATGCATCCACAAAGAGTGACTGTTTGGTGCGGTTTATGGGCTGGCGGCGTCATCGGGCCGTACTTCTGCGAAAATGAGGTCGGCCAAGCAGTTACCGTGAATGGTGTTCGCTATCGCGAGATGATAACGGACTTCTTGTGGCCAGAAATTGAGGATATGGACCTGGACGATATGTGGTTCCAACAGGATGGTGCCACTTGCCACACATCCAACGAAACAATGGCACATTTGCGCGATAAATTCAATGGCCGTGTTATCTCACGTCGTGGCGATGTTAATTGGCCGCCACGATCATGTGATTTGACACCGTTGGACTTCTTTCTTTGGGGATATTTAAAAGAAAAAGTGTACATCAATAAGCCAAGAACAATTCAAGAGCTAAAGGATGAGATAATTCGGCACATTAACGACATTGAACCTCAATTATGTCTCAGAGTCATTGAAAAATATGGACCATCGCCGATCGAGTTATGCCACCGAAGACGTGGCGAGCATCTGGCCCATATTTTGTTTCACACATAATTGTCATAGATCCTTCTATCATAATAAAAAATATTAAGATAATTCTCTGAAAACTTTTTGTTTTATTTACAATTAACATCGTGCGTTTTGGTTGGACCACCTTTTATAAGGAACAACTTTCAATTAGAAACTCTTCAGTTTCAGACACAGAATATTCATGTCAATATAAATGGCATTAATATTTGTTATTTATATGGATGCCATATTGACTTTTCTACGACTCTATATAATTTATTATTCCCTTTTCAATTATGTATCACACGATCAGAAAATTATAGTATTCAAGGCTGTATATTTTATTTTATTTTTGAAAATGTATCATCCTGTTTTTTTGAAATTATTTAAAAAACCAAAATAGTTTGTAAAATTTGATATTGCAATAAAGAGACAAATAAAATTCTTTAAAACTTTCCCCATTTAACCGCCTCTCTATCTCTGATAATACCCGAGATAGCAATACATGTAGCACCAAAATGGGCCGCCTCGTATAGTATTTAGGTATATCTGCAATTATAAGACATTCATTTTTCTTATTTAATAAATAACATTTATTAACTATCATAAAACAATCAGCCCTGCATGTAACGAGTTTAGAATAAAATTCTGAAAATATACGAGAGTAGTCTGAAGAGTTTCCGATCTAATAAAAATACAAGACACTTTTCTTCAAATTAATTTTTATTTTTCTACATAGTTTCCTTGTAAGTCTGCACACTTCTCCCAGCGATGCTCCCATCTCTTTAACCCATCCAAATAGTACTCGGCGTCTATCTCTGCAAAATAATTGTCTACGAAGGTGATGGCCTCCTTATTTGACGAAAATCTCTGTTCTCCGAGCGTAACTTTTAGCTTAGAGAGCAAAAAAGCCGCTTGAGGCTGGATCTGGTGAGTACGGAGAGTGGTCAAGCAATTCAAACCATAATTCGTGGATTTTCGCCATGGCTACCGCTGAAGTATAAGACGGCGCATTGTTTTGGTGAAACGAATTTTTTTTCTGCAAATGTGGCCATTTATCAGCAATTTCTGCCTTCAGCTTGTCAAATGATGATGAGTAGTATGCTCCTGTAATGGTTTTGCCTTTTTGAAGATAATCGATCAAGATATCTCCATGACTATCCCAAAAAAACAGCCCCTATCACTTACCCAGCCGAAAAAATAATTTTTGCTTTTTTTTAGGAGCCGATTTGACTGTATTTTTCTTTCTGATGTATAATGGTGTATCTAAGTTTCATCTACAGGAATTAATCGGAGCCAAAACTGTGATTTATTACACCTAAACTGCGTCAGCATAGCGTTGAAAATGTTCATTCGAACACGTTCTTGGTCTAACGTGAGCAAACGCGGCACCTAACGCGCGGACAGCTTTCTCATGTCTAAATATTGATTCAATATGTGACATATACGTTCTTTGGACATATTCATAGCCTCTGATATCTGTCTCATTTTAATTCGACGCATGTCTAGTACCATTTGGTGAACTTGAGCGATGTTATCGTCAGTGGTTGCAGTTTTTGGACGTCCCGAACGTTCATTGTCTCCCAAGCTGGTATGGTCACGATTAAATTCAGCTGCCCAAAATTTCACGGTGGTAAATGATGGTGCAGGGTCCCGTTATACAGCGTCCAACTCCTCTTTGATTTATGTAGGGGTATTATCTTTCAAAAACAAATATTTAATGACAGCTCGATACTCGATTTTTTCATTTCACAAAAACACTCACATCGACTCACTTAAACGATTGTCAAACAACCACTGGGCATCCAAAATGGTTGAAATTTTGGTGAGTACCTTTCAAAAGAAGCGCAACACATTCCCTAGCTTTTGTTGACGAATGCTGCCGTCTTGATGTTGAGGTCGGAAACTTTTCAGACCACCCTCGTATTAGTATTTTGATGTAGAAACTGTTTTGTTTTCTTAAAGTGTACTAGAAGGTAATACGTGCCTGGTGAAACATAACGTATATTTTACGATTTTATCAGTACAGTTGCTATCATAGTTTAAAAATTTTAAAATCTGTTGTGTGCTGTTTGATATTAAGTTGAAAATAACTTTTGTAGATTTCAGACGTTGTATTTCAAATGAAAACACATTCTTAAAAGGCAGATCAATTTATACATACGCACGTTGAATTTATAAAGTGGAATATTAAAAAAACGTTATGTAAAATGTTAACAAATATAACTGTTTTAGAAGACTATTTGGACTGTAGATTAAATATGAATAAAACACGAGCTATTCAACAAAACCTACTTAACTCTAAATTATAGCGAAATGCTAGATAACTTCAATAAAGTAAAAAACGCAGCACATTCTTTAAATAACTCGATTTGAATGTCTTCTTTATTAAATTCGGCTCCACTCGCCAATACCATCTGAAGGTGTACGCACACTCTTTTTGTGAAAGCCTTATTAAAAATATAAACTGAATTTGATATGCTCGCGTAATTGAATTACACGCTGGGGTTTGTGGTTTCCTGAATCGGCGTTAAGTACTTGACAAAATCCACTGCCAGCTGCAGTATTGATTTGTAAAAAATTCCATTGTCTACGATTCACGATTGTTCCGCTGTTGCAAAGTGCATTTAAGGCCGTATCGTTGCAGTAATTCGATTCATTCGTGATTCTAGTGATAAAGCTGCAGTTATATTTTATTAATAAGAATTCTCTTGGTATAACTATTTAAATAATTTTTTCTATATAATATAAAAATAGACAATGGAACCGTTAAATTGAGACGCCCTATACATACGGAGTTATTCCATATTTTGATCCCAAGTCCTTTATTTTTGCATTCTAAAAAAGGTTAAATATAAGGCCATTACAGAGTCCATCCAAAAATTTAAAAACCAGGACTAGATCAAGTATTTATTTTTTTATATGTGTCAAAAAATCCATCACGTAAACACATTTTTATACGAATTCAGTAGAATGATAAGCAGTTAAAACTTAGTGGGTAAGATTTTTACTTTGCACTTTTGTGTAAATGCAGGAAAAACAAAAAAAAATTTCAAAACCGAATTTCACATAATGCTCTAAATCTTATTTTAAATTGTTTTCGTTTAACTAAGTCCACAAAGTCCTGAGAGCGCGTCAAAACAAATGCATGCACTGTTCACGTGAACTAACAGATGCTTAATTCACAAGAGCCATCCATGCGTAAAATTATTAGAAATATACTAATAATAATAATTAATGATTTACCATGATAATAACTATAATTTTGTCTTCTTTTTAAAAAATTTAAAAATTAATTTCAAATACAACCATTGCAACCACATTTTAAATTAATCATTCTTTAGTAAAGTAGTAAAAGTAATAATTATTTTTCTAACAACTAATATTCTGGTTTTTGGTAATGCTAAAGATAATGTATAAAAGATTTTCAAATAGTTTTCTATAAAAAAATATTTAGTGAAAACACTTTGATTTTGTAAAAACTTTTGTGGGAATACAAATATACTTTTACGCGAATTGTGCACTACTGAAGGAACGATAGTCTGTAACTGGATGTTAAAAATGCAACCAATGAGGATTGGGCTACGTCACGCCCACGTGACAATCACGTACATATGTTTGTTTTGACGTGGTCTCAGAACTCGGCGAATGCACTTTAGCTTAAAATTCCGTTCTACATAAAGAAAATTGTCGCGATTTGTGAAAGAGAGAGATTAATGTAAAGTAATAGTCGACAGTACACAGAATATCAAGTTCAACTGCGCTAGCTGTATGCTAAGAGTTCACCCTGAACTTAACAATTTATTGAACGGTGGTATTCTGTCATAGTGAACATTAGTTTCCTATTTTTTTTATTTAAGCTTATAATTTAAGTTTTAGGTTTCTAATAGTGGGGTCATTAACCTACTAAAGTTATGCGAGAAACTAACCTAAACCCCTGTAAATTTTTTTAAATGTATTTATGAAACAGTAAGCTGTTTAGGAATGCTGTAATATAACCTGAATGTGATTTGTTTTAAAAGAAACATACTGCATATCTTTACGTATTATTTTTCCCCTAATTTGAAATATTATGATAAATGCCTGGCTGGCTTTTATGATCACTGATGAAAACGCAGTAACTGTATGATACTTTTATTCTTTTATGACATTTTGTGTTATTATTTCATAGAAGTGAGTTGTAGCGTAGCAGAAAATTTGGAGTATAGGATTAAAAATAATGTGTAGGTGAAAAATAACAATATGTAATATTAAAAATCAAATGCATTATAAAAATAAATGATTTATAAACTAGAAAAATCCATCAAACTATACTTTTAATTATTTAAAATACAAGATAATATTTTTCTTAAATTAATTAAACAGTTCATAAAAATGTATCGAAATATGTTAATTCAGGGCTGTTTGGTGGTCAATCATGAGCACAAATTCACAAGTCGTGTGATTTATTACTGAGTATAATTTATAAAATATAGCGACAAAAGCATGTAAAATAAATATAAATGATACAATCAAATATTTACGCAAATTATTCTTAATGTAAGAATTCATAAAATATTTCAGTTATTAGTTATTACTGTTCAACATTGAACAAAAACATAAGCACAATCGGTTGATAAAGTCGAACCATGATGATAAACATGTGGTCTATGTAGCGATAAATTATAGCACTACCATATCGATAAAATCGATGGTGAAAATTGCAGTAAATGCAATGCAAAACTGACGACGAAGTTTTTTAAATGTATTGATGTGCACTAACAGATACTTAACCTTCTTTCGCGCGCAGTCTGAATCCATATTCGGGCGCAATGCATCTGAGAGATCCAATATCAAATCTTACACAATTTAGATTTTTATGAGGTGGAGACTCAATTAAACGTTTATTTTAATGAATACAATGCAATAACAAATATTTCACACTAATTTCTAATCGCAATAATTAAACTTACATAAAGGAACTCATTTCATGTTTTAAAACAATAAATTTGGAATATTTTTATAGGAGAGCCAGCTATTGATAAGTTTTTTCTGTTTTAAGGACAAAACACACACATAAATTAATATTGAACAATATTTGGAATACAGAAAACAAACCACTTATTTTTTCATGTAAAAGTCATAGTTATATATAAAAAAATTTTTGGACATGAATTGCAAAGAAAATTTATAAGTTATTGCCTATTTTAAGTGTAAAGGATTATAAATCCTCTTCATTTTAGCATGTTCCAAATAAAAATAAACGTCATATTGTTGGTAACGATATTTAACCACTAATTTAACATCCAGATGTGTTAATTTTGAATAATAATACCAAAGGGTGGTCCAACCATAATGCACAATGTTAATTGTGAGTCACACCTTAACGTCAAGTTTTTTGCCCAACTTAATTTGACATTTCTTTGTTTCAGTGTTTGACAAATTCAACCATGGAGAGGTACACAATTGAGCAGCGCGTTAAGATTGTTGAAGCCTTTTACGAAAATGGGCGTTCAAATCAAAATGCATTTCGTGCATTTCGTGACTTTTTTGGTCAGCATAATCGACCAAATGTGTCCACAATCGGGAGAATTGTGCGCAAATTTCAGCAAACCGGGTCTGTAGGAAATGTGAAAACACCTGTGCATGCTCGCCCAGTTCCTTCTACGGAAAACATTGATGTTGTTCGCGATAGTGTAGCAGAAGAGCCGTCAGAAGACCTCGACTCGTCGTCGTGCCCAACAATTGAACATCTCACGAACATCACTGATGCTGACATTGACTGTCACATTAACGACATTGAACCTCAATTATGTCTCAGAGTCATTGAAAATATGGACCATCGGATAGAGGTATGCCACCGAAGCCGTGGCGAGCATTTGGCCGATATTTTGTTTCACACATAATTGTCATAGATCCTTCTATCATAATAAAAAATATTAAGATAATTCTCTGAAAACTTTTTGTTTTATTTACAATTAACATCGTGCGTTTTGGTTGGACCACCTTTTATAAAAAGCCAGAATAAGTAAGTGTAGAGATCCCAAAAATATTATTAATTCAAATAATAAAAGAAATCTAACAAAATATAAAAGTGAAAATAATGACGTAGTCAGGCGCAATGAATCTGACAGATCTGGACGGCTCATACAACGCCAGGGAATGCACTAAAAAAAAAAAATCGACACCATATCGAGAAGGGTGGTGTGGAGCTAGGAAGCTATGAGGGAGTTCGAGTTAATATTCGTAATACACTCGAAAGGATGAAGAAAAAAGTGACTACCGAATCTCACAGATCCGCTGCGCCCGATGGAAGGTTAAAAATTGAAATCTAAAAATGATGGTCCCGTGGAAGCAATCTAACATTAAATCTCCTGTTTGAGGTAATTTAATTCGATGAATTTTAATCTAATTTAATTAAACAAAATAGAGGCTCGGTGTAAATCGAAATAATAGAGATTAAAAATCAAATAAATTATGCAAAGCGTAGAAGAAGAAGCGATTTTAAAAGGACGAGATCAGAACCTGAATATAATATAAACACAAAAGACTATTAACAAAAATGTAAACCCAACTGATACGGAGGCTGTAAAAATATAACGAATAGCCCTGTTTACTACACACGTCGCCAACTAACACATTAAACTCATGCCACCTTAAGCTCCTTCACATTCCCATTTCCACCGGTAAGGCCATTAGAATTACGTCGCACAGCGATACTTTTCCATTTATTTCAAACGTATGTAGGTTAAAGTTCACGTACGAGGAGTTTTACACTCGAGGGTTATGCAGAGAACAAGACGAGGTTTATATATCCGTGTCGCAAGCCTTACTTATTTCGTGTACGTCCTCGCCTGAAAATATAGTAGCCGTGCCATGAGACACCGCCTGTTACGGAAATGTTTTTACTCATGAAAGTCATGAATTAGAAAGTGCGCGGACGGACGGTGCTTATGTGCTTTGCGTAATAAGATTGTCATTGGCAGCTATGCCATCAAAATGTTGACACACAAACCGAAAAATAAAAAAAAAACTGCTGTATGTACTGCTGTATGAATATGGCTTCTTCCTATGTTCAAATGTTGTATTCAGATATAACTGTCAATTCCTGCTTTCGCTCATTCCTCTTGGATCTACAGTCTAGTCCATAGAGATCTCCTGTCCCATTCGTCACATCTAAATTTGGATCCACTGGTAAGGAACGTGGTAAATGAAGTTGTTAGAAGTCGAGACAATTTTAGTCTTAGCTTGCTCAGGATGTTCCTTAGAATGTTATTGGTGCTTTCAAAGTTTATAAACTTATACTCAGATATGACGAAGCATCTAAGTGAATAGCTCGCTCTAACCACAAGAGACGTTCCACCAGGGAAAAGTATGAAGAAAGTTCTACATTCTTTCGACATAACGACATATTCTCGGAAAAGTAACAATTCAGTTTATTGCCATTATTCCGTCAATTACTTAACACTGGAGTGGGTTGGAACCTTTGGTGTGAAGATAACACTGATGCAGTTTTCCATAACACCAAAACACTACACTCGCCAAACGTTTCGCCAACAAAGTTGGCATCATCTGGAGATGATTAAAAACTGTCATCATGGAGTTTTTATTCACCTACAGATGATGTCAATTTTGTTGGCGAAATGCATATCGATTGTACCAGGTATGTATATGAAACGGGATTTTTTTGTATAGAAAATACATGTTTATTGTATGAAAATGATAAAAAATATTTTATTTGAAGTATTGTCCATTGCTAGCTATACATTTTCTCCATCTCTCTGACAATTTGTGAATTCCATGCCAAAAAAGTTCTTGCTCTTTTGAGACAAACCAGCCATCGAACCATTTTCGTAAGAAATGAAGCCCTGCTCAGCAAATGCGTTTCCCATCGATGCAAATAAGTAGTAATAAGACGGAGCCAAGTCTGGTAAGTAAGCCGCATGCGAAAGTATTTCCCAACTAAACGCCTCGATCGTTTCCTTAACCGGCTTTGCTGTGTGTGATGGCGCATTATCATGAAGCAAAATCACTTTATGTTGCCTTTTTTGATATTCTGATTCTATTAGGTTTGGTTTGGCTAGGTTTTAGTAGCTCGCAATAGATCACACCCTTCTGATCCCACCAAACACAGAGCACTGTTTTCCGTCCATAAAGATTTGGCCTTGCAGTCGATGTCGATGGTTCGCCTGGAATTACCCATGATCTTTTACGCTTAAGATTCTCGAAATATATCTACTTCATCGTCAGTCACAATTCAATGGAGAAATGACTTTCTTTTGTACCTAGCGAGCAACATTTCGTAAATGGTTTGTCGGTTTTTCACATCTTCTGGATATTTCCCCTTTCCCCTGGCTTTCAAACGTATGGAGACGGCTTCTCGTATCACATTTAATTGATCCGCGAGTTCTTGTCGTGTTTGGGCGTCACTCTTATCCAACAATGACTGCAATTCGCTATCTTCAAACTTTTTCGGTGGTCTTCCACGTTCTTCGTTTCTCCGTCAAAATTGCCACTTTTAAAATGTTTTAAACCACTTAAAGCACTGTGATTTACCAAGAGCATGTTCACCGTAGGCTTCGACAACCTTCGATGCGATTCTGCAGCAGTTTTCTTCAAATGGTAACAGAAAATCAATGCTGTCCGTAAATCGTAGTTTCCAGGCGCAAAATTCGATGTTCAACGAGCTATTAAAAAACGATGTTGTATGAAACTTGTATTTTTGTGAGATAAGAACCTTTATCAGATGTCAAAACAAGAAAATGGCGCCAATGACACTGTATGACGGTAACTAATTAGCAGCTAGGCCATCTATGGGCAAATTTCGGTTTCATATTTACATATCTGGTAAACTATGTCAGTGTTAATTATTTAATAATTTCTGAGCGGACACCACTATTGATTAAGTGAACTTTTACCTTTGCTTATAATTTTCTTCTGGCAAACAGTCGTGTGTACGGCCTTTTGGTTGTTGTAGAAATAGCATTTCAAAGTTGAATCTTACTCGACTGTAAACCCCTCGAAGGCAATTCCGAGCTCATTCTCGTTACAAATCTCCACGTCCCGGTTACGATCTTTCTCTTATTAAATACGCCGCATTCCGTATCCCATACACAATATTCCACAATAATGGCGATACAACAAATCGAGACGTTTTATCGACATTTACTTCATATTACCCAATCTACTTTTCCGATAGAGGTAAGCCGGGTGCAATTTAAAAACGCAATACAATGCACTTTACCCGGGCACTTGCTGCATGATCCGAAGGCAATTTATTGAATTTATTTGGACCGAGGAAACTCGTAAACTGTAGCTATAAATTATTTAGTTCGCGTGTCTGCTTTATTTTCTAAATACTAGAAATCGCCTATTGTGGAGTTTTGTTCAGAGCTCGTTCTCTGCGGCACAAAGGAGTCGAGTCAGGTTAGAAAGAAATCGGAAATCGTCCAGCAGAAGAGCGCACCTGACGTCAGGGATAAAGGCCTGTTAGGAGGTAAACGGAAAATTCAATTAACCCATTTATGTGTAGGAGTCGATGCTCACTTTTTAATTGTAAAACTCGAGAGGAATTTCGTTCCCACTTTTTAATTCCCAAACTCGAGAAAGGAATAGTCACGCGCTCAGCCGTCTATGGTCAACGGAGAATTGTGTACAAAGTTTTTTAATTCAACAATATACAGGGTGTTAAAGTAAAAAAACTTACTACTTTGAAAACTGACATTATTGGCTGTTAAATTATGAAGATCTGTATGAATTTCATCAACTAGCGGCTGACACCAAATATCTCTAGTTAGGATATTGTCATCATTCGGTAACAAAACAACCAAAGCAGGCATGTGAAGATTCTGGATCTTTATCGTTAGTTTTAAAAGACGACCATATTCATACCTCTATACGATCCACATCACGATCTCTCATACAAAAACGCATCGCAAACACTTCGTCATGCCCTCTTGTACCCACCACTTTTATGAAATCTTATCTATTATCAACCACGAAAGGATTCGCAAGCCTCGTTCGCGAAATTATTACACAAACTACAGCTATTTTTACCTGACCAAAGAACAGATATACTTAATGGGTTTTGACGATTTATGAATTTTGTAAATTTTATGGATTGTGCAGATTTTATGGATGCTGTAAACTTTATGGATTTTGCAGATTTTATAGATTTTGTAAATTTTATGGGTTTGATTATGAATTTTTAGAATTTTATATAATTGAAGGATTTTATAGATTTTACAAAATTATGGAGATTTATGGATTAAAAATTCTAAGAATTTTTTGTATTTTAGAAGCTTTAGGTCACTTAGAAATCTTACGAATTCTACGACTTTTACGAACTTTGCTGATTTTATGAATTTCTAATTTTTATGGATTTTATGGGCTTTGTAGATTTTGTAGATTATATGAATTTTGTAGTTTTTATGGATTTCGTAAATTTTATGGATTTTGTAGATTTTGTAAATTTTATGGGTTTGATATGGGTTTTTAGAATTTTATGCAATTGAAGGATTTTATAGATTTTAGGAAATTATGGAGATTTAGGGATTAGAAATTCTAAGAATTTTTTGGATTTTAGAAGATTTAGGTAATTTAGAAACCTTACAAATTCTACGAGTTTTGCGGATTTTATCAATTTTGCCGATTTTATGAATTTTGTAAATTTTATGGATTTTGTAGATTTTAAGATTTTATGGATTTTGTAGATTTTGTAAATTTTATGGGTTTGATTTTATGAATTTTTAGGATTTTATAGATTTTACAAAATTATGGAGATTTAGGGATTAGAAATTCTAAGAATTTTTTGGATTTTATAAGCTTTAGGTAATTTAGAAATGTTACGAATTCTAAGAGTTTTACGGATTTTATATACTTGGGAATTTCCGGAATTTTATTATAGGTTGGTGTAAAGCATTTTGTTATAGTGCCTACGAGGCACACTATAACAACCAACGCTAAAATGTGTTTTGACAAAAACAGAAAAATATATGTTAGTCTGTTGCAAGTATTTACAAAAAATATATTTTAAAGATGGTTATGCAAATGCAAATTTTTTTAGAAAAAGTTATAAAATCCTTAGGATTTGATGATGATTGATTAGTGTTAATAAACACTAAATGGACAAAATAGTAGAGAAATAATAAGAGTCGATAATTCCATAGAACAAATTAGTGGCGATAAGAAACCATTTTCCGTCGATTTAATGGAACTAAGATAATAGAATATAATAAATTCGATAATGTGACTGGAACATTACACAATAAACTGTTCGGGGCGTAGGGATTAAACTCTCCAAAGAATGTTTTACTGACACTGGAAGAGAATTTTTACAGACCAACTTGTGAACTGCAGCAAACCAATTTCAATTCTAACCAAACCATACCACAGACGTCAATTGGTAAGCAATTGTCAAAATAGTTAAAAAATAACAAATATACACATTGATTGATATTTCATGAAACTTCAATGAAATACGTCCAAACAGAAGGATTGATAGACTGAATCTATTAGAATGACCAGTTAGATTTCTGGACCTAACACTACTGGATTATTTTTATAACGTTACATCCAATTTATTTTAATAGAGTGAACTATGTTGAAGAACGATGCCATATTGTCGTAATAATTTTGACGTCACTAAAAAATAAAAAAAAAACATATAAACTTTTTTTTTCACGACCTGTAAATATTTACTTTTCCTTTTTATTTCGATCAAAAATATTTACTTTTGACCATTTCGTGCTCACTATGATAAGGACGTGGTCCATATACATATCTCAATTAATGTCTTCGATTCCCTTTGTTTATTTTTTAGAATCTCTTTAATATTGATCTGGTATATCTTACTTCTTTTTACTATTGTTAATATTTCGGAAAGTTTTCGAAACTACTCAAACGGCCATGTGAAGATCCTGAGAGCAGGAATAATCTACTTTCTTGTAAATGACATATCTATCTGGTGTGTCAACATTTTTACCATTTTCACGACGTCGTTAGCTAAAATGTTTTGATAATCTACCTGTACATTTTGAAGAATCAAAGAGGATCATTCACTGTCAGACGAATGTCAAAAGAGCATCATGATTCTATTTGAACAGTACTTGCATTATACGATATTATAATTATATAGCATATAGGTAATTTATTTAATACATTATATTGGGACATCAAACAACTGTTAGGTACGTTTTTTATAACACAATAACAAATACTTAGTGCATGTACATATCTGTACGCTATATTATTATACAACATATTAAAACGTTGTATAGCTAGAAGATCCTACAAAAATCCGTTTCCTGTTAAAACTATACTTATTTACTCGGTTTCTGCGTAATAGATATAATTATAATTATGCGTTATTAGTAAAAGGACCGCTTTTATGTACTTTGCTACAGTGCATATTCCCAGTTGAGTCAAAAAGGGGGCTGGGGCTAATCACATACTCAAAAACTACTCGTGCATTTTCCACTTTATGAGTGCCATCGACTAGAGCACTTCGAACGAAAGGCAGGGTTGTATCTGCAATAATTTGCCCTTAAAGCTGTATAGAACGAAATAATAAAAAATTATTACAAAGGACGAAGAAAATGAGGTCCTTGCTCGTGTATACAGTATGTATCGATAGTGGTGAGTAACGTGACGCCACTCTTATCCCTAGTGAAGCGAGAAACGAATCATGTAAATGTAAAATAATTAGAGATTGATGAAAAAAGTTTAGATTTCCTGAATAATGTATGCTTCCATGGAAAATATGGAGTAAAAATGAAGAATTAAATTAATCGAATTATTAATTCAGAGAAATGAAGACATAAAATGAACAATTACATTTCGTTGCTGAACTATTTTCTATTCTAAAGTCACTAAACTAGAATAGACGACCCGAAGAGACAGCTAGATATCCAGATTTGGCTTTATTGAAGTATTTTGAATGCGAACACTAGGGGAATAAAGTCTACTTGAACAAACCACAAAATGACCTATGTTAAATAGAAAAAACAACACCACGAATGGTATTTATCTCAAATGAAATCATTCGAGAAATTTGGAGTGGAGGAAAAGTCTCGGCCACGTCACCACTAACATTTGGCAACCAAATTCCTTTACTCCAGCCACCAGGTTTTCAAGGACCGAAATTTAAAAAATTCCCTGATTTCTTGTTGTTGATCGGGGTGGATATTTTTTATATTGACTTTATTTGAATCCCGAATCACTTTTCGTAATTTTACCTGACTTGATTTGTTTCCATCCATGACATTGGCCTTTTTCGTTTTCCAGGTTGCCACACTAAATCCGAAAAAAATATTGTGTTCATTGTCACTTTTCAGAGGGTAATGTGCGAAAACCAAAAAGTACCCCTTATATCGGGTTGTCCAAAAAGTTCGTTCGGTTTTTTCATTATTAACATCACATTTATTACAAATTATTTTAATCAATAATGTACGTTCCTCCATTTTCGATGACCTTCTCTCATCTCTCACTAAGCTTCATAATATCATTTTCATAAAAACTTTGCAGTTTGCTCGCAAAAACGTTATTATGATTTTTGACTTCCTTGTTATTGGCAAATGTTCTTTCGTGGACTGTTATCCATGGAAAATCCAAAGGCGCGGGGTCTGAAGAATACGGTGGATGGGGTAAACATCCCCCTCTAACTCAAACAATTTCCTCCGGGTCCGCAGAGAAGTGTCGACCGTTGTAGTGATGGAAGAAACCTTCTTACATTTACAAGTCCTGGGCGCTCTTCCTGTATGGCTTGGATTAATTTTTGTAGTTGTTCGCAAGTAAACGTCCGTATTTATTGTTTCATTCCTCGGGAGTAGCTCAAAATAAATGATTCCTTTGAAATCCTGTCAGACCGACAACAAAACTTTCTTGGTGTGAAGCCCTGATTTTGGTATGGATTGAGAAGGTTTACCGGATTTTCCCCACGATGTTCTTCGACTGACGTCGTAAATGGTCCACTTTTCATCTCCAGTAACAATATTTCTCAAAAAGGGATCGCTACGTTGACGAATCCTTAACATATCGCAGATGTTGATCCGATCCATTAAATTGGATTCGCTGAGCTCGTTGAGCTAAGTTGTTTAAGGTGATTCTGTACACTAGATTGTGACGATTTTTTCTGCAAGCTCACGTATGGTTTGGCGAGGATTAGGCCCGTAAATGCTCGGGAACGACTTCTTTAGGTCGGCTTGACCTTGGGGCGTCTGTGAAGGAAAAATCGCCAGATCGAAATCTCTTGAACCACTTTTGACACGTTCTTTCTTGAATAACATTTTTGCCGTACGCAGAACACAATCTGCGGCAAGTTTCAGCAGCCCTTTTGCCTTTTTTAATATAAAAAAGCACTACAGTTTCACTCATTTTGAATTAAGCTCACACACAACAATAATAAAACAAGTTCACGAGTATAACGGCAGTAAACAACAGGTAAATATCAGGGTTAAATAGGGAGGAAGGCTTCAAGGCTGTAACTGTGCGCATGACATCACAGGCCGTGACGTGAATGGTTAACACGGAAAAACGAAACGACTTTTTGGACAACCCAATATTTTCCTTAATTGTTTATTAATGTTTATTATAAACATTAAAGATCAACCAGTATCAACGAAATCGTGTTTTTGTAGTATTACATTCGTCTGAGATTGTAGAGTTTTTATTTAACAACAAATTGTAAAAATAGTGTCAGGAATTTCTCCTACTAATGAATAATGAATAATGCATATAATTCAGCGCCCACTTACCTTTATTCTTGTTGAGGCTGATGTTGCTGGGAAAGGCGGCAATCTTCTTCCAGGCCTTCTTCCCCCAGAACCCCTTGTTGGGCTGGATCTCAGCCGGCGTGGAAGTCCTTGGCCCGCCGTGCGAACCGGAGGACTTGGGCCGTTCGGGGCCCCTCCTCAAACTACCTGCCGCACTTCTGTAACTAGCACCACTAGAACTACCACTGAAACCACTGTCAAGATCAGCCAAGGGCACGGGGCTGAGCAGCTCGTCCGTAGGGCCGACGGTCAGCAAGTCCGCGAGCTGATCGTCCATCTCGTTCTCGCGGTCGGTGTCGTCGCTGCCCTCGCGCGAATTCGAGGGCATCAGCATCGCCTCCACGGAGAGGTTGAGCTCGCCGAGGACGCGACGGTGGCCGCTCTGCACGCGGCGGACCTCTTCCTCGACGAGGCTCTGGTTCAGCGACATTATGGACTCCTGGTGGGCCTGGTTGCGCTGGTGACGCCGCGCCCTAGCTATGTCACTGATCTCCTCGTAGATGTTCTCCTCCGTCCCGTACCTTAAAATGATTTTTTTACATATGTACATATTTGCGGGGTAAACATTTCATGAGATGATTTTTTTTTAAAGAAAGCTATATAATGGTTTTTAAAATCTCACCTGGTGAGATACGTGTGCCTAGTCCTGTACGTCCCCTCCCTGTAGGCGCCAGGGTATTTACTAGGTACATTTGTGTGTTTCGTGGGGGGCCCCGGCTCGTAGTAGGCGTAGGAGTAGTCGGTGCTGGGCCACGGAGGATCGGCCTGGCTGGAGGGCCCCGGCACGCTCAGGAAGTGATCCTCAGCCATCTTAGAAGTGGAAGGGAAGGGCGGCGGATAATTGGGAGGGGGCGGAAAGTGCAAGTGGGCCCTCTGTAAGTGCGGCGGCGACTGAGGGCCGCATCGTCCCAAGTGCCACCCTACAGCGGCTTCGTGAAGGGCTCCTCGATGATTGCAGGGCTGGCTGTGCTCCATACTGCCGCATTGTTGCTGGTGGTGGTGTGGTAGATGCCACATTTACCTGCAAGGATGTGTTTCTTTACAAATGAAAAAATCTGAAATTGCGTCCATTAACGAACAAAAACGATCTACTATGTCATAATATACAAGTCTGAATATAATATGGAAATATACGATGTTCTGTCTGTTCAAAAAGTAACGAGATATACGAGTATTTTGTAATTTCGCGATTTCTATTAGTCCGATTCGCGCGATATTTTCGTTGTTGCGTTGGTAAACATGTCTGAACAGTATCTGTACATTGTTAACCATGTGGAATGTTTAGTCTGTTGTCAGTTGTCAAAAGGGTTACATGTGTTTCGGTATGGTCGGCGATTATTTATTTATTTAAAACTAAATAAGTGCAGCAATGTTTTAGAAATGTTAAATATTGCTTTTGATAAGTCTGCTATGAGTAAAACAAGCGTTTAGGAGTGGTATAAGCGTTTCCAAGAAGACCGTGAAGACGATGAGCGCTTTGGACGCCCCAGCACATCAACAACCGATAAAACGTGGAAAAAGTGAAAAAAATGATTATGAATGATCGCCGAATCACAATCAGAGAAGTCCCTGATGATGTTGGTATATCAATTGGCTCATGACAGGAAACTTTTTTAGGTGTTTTGGGAATGAAACGTGTGGCAGCAAAATTTGTTCCAAAATTGTTGAATTTCGAACAAAAACAGCGATGAATGGATGTTGCTCAGGAGACGCTAAATCAAGTCAACAAAGATGCAGAACTACTGAAACGTGTCATAACAGGTGATGAAACATGAATTTACGGATGACGTCGAAGCTAAGGCTCAATCGCCCCAGTGGAGACATTCTGGATCGCCAAGACCGAAAAAAGCTCGACAAGTGCGGTCGAATGTGAAGGTTGTGCTCACTGTGTTCTTCGATTTTACCGGCATAGTGCACCATGAGTTCTTGCCACAAGGTTAACCGATCATTAAGGAGTACTACCTACAAGTTCAACGCCATTTGCATGAAGCAATTCGAAAATACGCTCGGATTTGTGGCGAAATAGTTCATGGCCTTTGCACCACAACGCTTGTTTGTTCGTAAATCTTTGGCCAAAAACAGCACTGTAATGATGCCTCAGCCTCCATATTTGCCAGATATGGATCCGTGTGACTTTTTCTTGTTCCCAAAAATAAATAGAACCCTAAAGGGCTAAAGATCAAGTTCTAGAAGTGTTTCGGGGATTGCAAGAAACGCTGACATAAGGGTATAATACCTAATTGATACCATCTTGAAGGGGATAGTATTGATGTAGGCAAATAAATAAAATTCTTTCCAAAAAACAAAAATTCCCGCTATTTTTTGAACACACCTCGTAAAGTGGGCACGAATTTGATGATCGTTACAGCGATGAAAGAACGGTTAAATGGGGAAAATTTTAAATAATTATACTAGTAATTCAACGACGTTTTTACAGTGCTTCTACCTGTTTTGGTTTTCGAGATATTTCGAAGATAGTGAAATGCTGCCTTTTTCAAAATCCGCCATAATTTTGTTTAGTTTTAAAAATATTAGACATTTATGGACACTTTACGGTAAGTTTTTACGTAAAACAGCAATATTTAATTTAATTCAGGTTTCCATGTTTCGGTTTTCTAGGAATATCATCAATTTAATTTTGTTTCGCGACCGCCATATCGGATTTCTTATCAGTTAAAAAGCATACAATTTCCTCTTTTCAGCGATGTATCATATCCCTGTAATATAACAAGAAAATAACTTTTTTATAACCTTTTAAAAAATACATAAGAAGTAATTTTTCAGGAAAATTCATCAACTTGCCTGCACTGCAGTACTTCTGCCAATAGTTGCAGTAGCAGCAGTGTGCCGAATAACAGCTCATTGAAAGTTGCTTCAAATATCTATTCAAATGTTTTCATTTTGATGTCTCTTGATTTTTGAAAAAATAGATTAAATTAAATTGGCATACCAGCACCCTTTTTAGGTAGTGCCTCCCCGTAAAAACTAAGTGTCAGGTATTTTCTCTTACAGTAATCACGCAAGAAGTCACTTAGACGTTTTTACATATAAATTTACAATTTGGAAGTCATTTTGAAAATAGAATCGTAACGTGATGTAAATCGTGTATAGCACTCAGTTGTAACACGATTCTTGATTTTTCCTGCATGTAAAATTGGGGCAAAGCTCCTACCGTTTCGTGGGTAGGTAGATACATTTTGTGTATACCTAGTATGCATACGTGGGAAGATAGAGAGCGGCAGCTATGCAGTAACACATAAAAGTATATTTAAAATTAACCAGATGTGTCCAAACTTTGTCATCTCGCCACCCATCCATCTGTCAGCGTATCAACGCAACATAACGAGCTGGATGTTTATAATAAAAATGCCTTAATAAACACCGGGCGACCGTTTCCGAAGTTTTTGTATGGGGCCCGAGACGCGCAAGGCAAACAAACAATTAATTAACGCATTAGGCGAATGTGTCAAAAGTTACTCGATGTATCTGTATACACAAAGATGCTATTAAGTAGACAAGATATTAGTGTGCATTATCTCCGAAATGATTTTATATTAAAGAGATGGTTGTTACTTTATTCATAGTGAATGTTTTAAAATAAACAGTTTTAAAAACGTTAAAACGGACTTTTCCGCACGTAGAACATCTCTATCTCGAAATTGAGTGGCCGAGAAAAAATAAACCAACACATGAATGCAGGATACTTATGTATTTTAGGCGACAAATTTAATTTTTTCAATTTTTCTCAAGTAGTCCACCTTCGTTCTTTCTCATGACCCATGGACAGGGTGGGGTGTGTCCTATCTACCTAAAAATCAATGTGGTCTGGTAGATGTGTCTAATCAGAATCAGTCGAAACCCGATCGATCCGACACGATTTAATTGAGTGATCGTGCTAACAAAAACAGTTTCTCAAATAGTCCACCATTGTGTTTTCTCATGACCCATGAACATGGTAGAGTGTTCTATCCACCTCAAAACAATAGGTGTCGTCTGGAAGACGCCCCCGATCAGAATCAGTCAAAACCCGATCGATCCGATACGATTTAGTTGAGTTATCGTGTTAACAAAAAAAATTTCTCAAATAGTCCACCATCGTGCTTTCTCATGACCCATGGACAGGGTGGGATGTGTCCTATCCACCTCAAAATCAATAGGTGTCATCTGGGAGACGTCCCTGATAAGAATCAGTCAAAACTCGATCGATCCGACATGATTTGTTGAGTTATCGTGCTAACAAAAAAATATTGCGCAAATGGTCCACCATCGTGCTTTCTCATGACCCATGGACAGGGTGTGGTGTGTCCTATCTACCTCAAAATCAATAGGTGTCATCTGGGAGATGTCCCCGATAAGAATCAGTCAAAACCCGATCGGTCCGACACGATTTAGTTGAGTTAGCGTGCTAACAAGAATAAATTCCGACGACGACGAGGCAGGCAGGCAGACAGACAGACAGACATTCATATCCACTTTTCATCGGCAGTCATAATTCGATGGAGAAATTACTTTCTTTTGTACTTAGCGAGCAGCATTTCTCAAATGGTTTTTCGGTTTTCCTGCTGTCTTTCTCGATCATCTTCTGGATCGTTCCCATGGCTTTCAAACGTATGGAGACGGCTTCTCGTGTCGCATTTAATTGACCCGTGAGATCTTGTTCCGTTTGAGCGTCATTTTCATCCAACAATGCTTGCAATTTGCTATCTTCAACTTCGAACTTCACACACACACACACACACAGCAAAACAATTCAGTTACAAATTTAGCAGAATTTCCCCAGATAAATGACCGTTATTCTTGATTTTTCGAAGGCCTTTGACAAGGTGAATCATAATATACCAATTTCAAAATTAGAATTACATGGATTCTACAGTAATCTTCTTCACTTATGTCCTATAATCATATTTGTCCAGACGTACATTATTAGTTTCATATAATGGTTTTAAATCCGATACCTTCTTAGCGTCGTCTGAAGTTCCTCAAGGCTCCAATTTGGGGCCATTAATCTCTATCCTATTTATTAATAATTGTCTCTAATGCTTATGTGGCATCATCTTTTTACCAATGACATAAGGTTATTTTTAAATATAACCTGCTTAGACGATCAGTCGACGATGCAATAAACTCATCGACATTCTTGTGTCGTGTTGTTCGGAAAATAAACTATCAACAAATATAAATGTAAAGTTTCCTCGTATACCTTATAGAATCAACCACTAATATATGACTATTCTCTTGGCGGTAGATTTAACTCTTTCTGAAAATCTTATGGATCTTGGTGTGTACATTGATGATAAACTATCGTTCTCTGGTCATATCAACCATGTGGCTCTTAATATGTATAAAATCCTTGGATACGTGGTTAGAAATACATCGTTTGATAATACTGCTACCTTAAAATGTTTATATTTTACGTTAGTTCGTTCGAAATTAGGATATTGTAGCCTTCTTCGGTATCTTTAGCGTTTCTTTAAAATATCTGTCATAGACAATTATTATCCAGTAAGTGGTTATTTTATTATAATTATACTACAGGGAGTTACAACTCCCATTTTGAGAACCACTGCTTTGTGATATTCCAAAAGCAGGCGTACCTTAATATAATCCCATAAATCCGCATTCAGTTAATTTCTGATTAATTATATGCAAGAGTTCTTTTTTTACCCTTTTTTATATTTTAATTAAGCGTATAGTTGTTGTGCAAGGTTAACGTTAATTAATCCGCTTAATTTACAGCCTCTTTTACTATCCCGCTGGCGCTTGCGACAGACCTTTGACAAAAAAGTTGTATTTTCGAATACACTTTACCGTTTCACATTTACCGGAATTAATGGGATAGTCAACAAACGGAATAATTAATAGACGGGGTAAGATCGTTTCCAGTTAATGGGAATCTTCCTAAGGCACGAGTTTGGGCGAAAAAGTTTGTAACTGTAAACTCTCCAAGGAAAGCCTCTGTAAATGTAATAGGAAAATTAAATGAACTTTTCGATTATTTAAAGTGGAATTTATTGGAAATTAAAGATAACACTCAGAAGAACGTTATATTCTGTTCGATCTTCGATTAAAAGCAAGTATAATGAAACACTGAAGGGATTGAACGAGAGGTATAAGATGAATCAGCTGCGTACAAACACCTATCTACATAGGCGCTTACATAAAAATTGTGATAGATCTAGATTAGACACATTTCAAGTGTATTAATTAATACATCCAATACGTTCTGTTTGTCCATTCATCGTGACTCTTTCGCTTTAAACTAGTACGATCATGATAGACAAATTGTGATATATCGATCAAGTCATTATAGACTAGAAGATCTGCTGTGGTAAAGCTTTACTACCAATTTTAATGGTATAAAAAGGGTGTCAAATTTTACTATTTCTGGTATAAAATTTAACGCCTGTATAATGTAAGGTAAAATAAATATATATGTTGTATCTGTCATTTTTAATTTATCGTCTTGGCATTTTATTTTCCCTCATTGTACACTATGGCCAGTAAATTGTGTAACATTGAAATAAAGCTTAGTGTTACACAATCATGATAATTACCACAGAGTCTTCTATTTTCAGTTTTGTAGTCTACCAGGTATGTAAATATGAAACACGAATTTCTTGTATATAAAATACACGTTTAATGTATAAAAATGATAAAAAATATATTATTCAAAGTATTACCCATTGCTAGCTATACATTTTCCCCATCTCTCTGACAATTTGTGGATTCCATGCCAAAACAATTCTTGCTCTTTTGAGGCAAACCAGTCATCGAGCCATTTTCGTAAGAAGTGAAGCCCTGCCCAGCAAGTACGTGTCCCATCGATTCAAATAAATAGTAATCGGACGGCGCCAAGTCTGGTGAGTAAGCCGCAGCGAAAGTATTTCCCAACTAAACGCCTCAATCATTTCCTTGACTAGTTTTGCTGTGTGTGATGGTACATTATCATGAAGCAAAGTGATTTTGCGTTACCTTTTTTGATATTCTGGTCGTTTTTCATGCAAAGCTTGATACAAGTCGATCATTTGTTGTCGGTATCGTTCAGTATTAACGATCTGATCAGGTTTTAGCAGCTCATAATAGATCACGCCCTTCTGATCCCACCAAATACAGAGCATTGTCTTCCGTCCATAGCGATTTGACCTTGCAGTCGATGTCGATGGTTCGCCTGGAGTTACTTACTTATGACTTTTACGCTTAGAATTCTCGAAATATATCCACTTTTCATCGGCAGGCATAATTCGATGGAGACACTACTTTCTTTTGTACTTAGCGAGCAGCATTTCTCAAATGGTTTTTCGGTTTTCCTGCTGTCTTTCTCGATCATCTTCTGGATCGTTCCCACGGCTTTCAAACGTATGAGGACGGCTTCTTGTGTCGCATTTAATTGACCCGTGAGTTCTTGTTGCGTTTTGCTATCTTAAAACTTTTTCGGTGGTCTTCCACGTTCTTGATTTGTTACGTTAAAATTGCCACTTTTGAATTTCAAACTACTCAAAGCACTGTGATTTACCAAGAGCATGCTCACCGTAGGCTTCGACAAGCATTGGATGCGATTCTGTAGCAGGCTTCTTCAAATGGTAACAGAAAATAAATGCTGTCCGCAAGTCGTAGTTCCCAGGCACAAAATCCGACATGTTCAACGCTATTAAAAACGATATTGCTGTATGAAACTTGTACTGTTGTAAGACAAAAACCTCTATCAGATGTCAAAACAAGAAAATAGCGCCAAGCCATCTATGGGCAAATTCCCGTTTCATATTTACATAACTGGTATAAATATTTTCTGGACTTGCACTAGCACATGCATATAATATACACACAGTATATTAAAAACATAAAAATTATAAAGTGTATTCTACTTTAAAGGCGTTTTCTTTTCCTTCATTGCACACTATGGTCAGTAGGTGTAAAATTGAAATAAAGCTTAGTGTTACACAATCATGATAATTACCACAAAGTCCTTTATTTTCAGTTTTGTAGTCTATCCAATCACAACGTGATTAACATATATTTTCCCTAGTAACCCTGGGGTTCCGATAGACTGAGTGAAACCAGGTAAATACATTCCATCTCTATCTCGAATTATAAAACAAACTGTTGTTTTTTGAGGCAGTGCCATTCTATATAATATATAACCGAAAGGACCAAAAATAGCGACCAATGGCGACTAAAGTAATAAAGTCGTCTCGCTCACAATCAAACATGAGCGTGTACAAAGTTGACCTGCCTTTTAAGCACGTGCGGTGTACTATCGATGCTGGTGTCGGTAGTAGTGCCAATATTTGACTACTACTATTACTACAAGACCAGAATCCGATTTTGGTCAAAGGATATTATAAAATTTCTTATGGAAAATTCCCAACATGTTAGTAGTATTTTGAAAAATCTAGGAGATATTTAATCATAACTCTTCTAAAATATTAGGTCTATTTCCGCGTCTATGAATCAACGCTTTGCAGTACCCCTGTAAAATAAATAGCCGGGTAAAACATCTGGTTATCTTGTTAGCCACAAAACGGTTTTCTATGTGTAATTATACTCGTATAATATTATTAACTATTCGGGATCCAGTCTTAATTATGGATACGAAGTGTAACGTTGGTATTACTCCAAAATCTGGGCAGTGTTCTCGAACACAAACGATGACTATGTTCCCAAATTCGAAAATATGATCTAATAATGTGCTTCAGAACTGCTTAAATCATTTCGATATACCTAATGAATATTTTAATTATATAGACATATTTAGTATGACCTTTAACCAGGTAATACGTCAGATTATTTTATTTTAGTTTAGTCCCTATAACTTCCTCCGCTGTTTTCTGATTTTGTAATAAGTAGTTTTTAACAGAGATACACCAAAATTCAATTGTAGAATTGAATTTTCTTTCTTTGTTTTATATTTCCTGTAACGATCTTCACGCTACCATTGTTTTTATTGTGTGAAACCTCATTGTTGGAATTTTCTAAATTCTATCGATATTACCTTATAATAAAATAAATAAAAACAAAACACTGTGTATTAAAAATACCATTGACTTCTTCCGTATAGCTTTTATCGTGAGAAAACTATTTTCCAGCTAAACAAACTTATTAGCTACGTTCTAATGTTAAGAAACACCAATTATCCGACTAGCAACTCTTAAATTATCCTTAATATTTGTAATAGTGGCACTTATTGTTGCTAGTAGTTGTTATGTAAACTCAAGGTATTCCACACAAAGACACCTACTGAAAATGTGAAGAGTGCTGCGATACATCACGTCGTTGATACTTCCATTCTATTTAAAGCGTTTTACTTAAATAAAGAAATAAAAGTCATCCACGCATTGTTTATTGTTAAGGTGACCCATTTTTCGAGTATTACATAAATAATACATGTCGGCTATGAATTTCAACGTCGCACCCAAAGCTGCTCTACGGGACGAAAATTAAAAATATGTAGGTGATAAGTCATACTAGCGAAGGTGACAAAACCCATAACGAATAACGCTTCGACCTAATCAGTCGTACCATCAACAATGTGCATTATATTCAAATTTTATACAATCGTGGCTATTGTCGTTGCTACATCGAGATTTGAGTCAGCTCGGGTGATCGTTAGAAATCTGATTCAACGCAGTTGTAGTTGCAGTTTCACTGAAAGAAATTTCACTGAATAAGTAAACACGAGGTGAGATCGACGACACTTCGATATTCCACGATTTTCGTTGAAAAATAATTACATATACATGGCGAGAATGAATGGCATGTAATAGGGCGTCTCAGTTGGAACTATATGATTTCAATTGCGCGCCATTTCTGTTCTGCCAAAGATAGGGCGTCAATATTTAACGACTGCCATCTACAAACCATACGACGTCAATCATACAAAGTAAATTTCATATGGCAAACATAAGCAAGCATGTAATAAATTAGTAGATAATTTACACTGTTACATTTTCTTGGACAGGTTTTGATCATCGATTTAAGTTTCTTCGAGTCCCTTTTATATAATTATATAAACTGTTCATTTTCAACATCCTTTTTTTTAAGTAAAACCGGCCACGGGTAGGATTCGATATCTGTCCTGGATGGGAACCGAATGACATACAGCTGTTTCGAACTTATTAACTGTCATCAGTGCCGTACACGGTACGCCGATCCAGGACAAATGCCGAATGAAATCCGTGGGGTATATATATATATATATATATATATACATCGATACGATCTATGTCAGTAACATATAAGTCGGGAATCGAGAAAGAAACTACCAAACCGCCAAGTGGTTATTAAGTAGTTCCCGAATAGCAAGGCTATTATACAATCGCTATAAGAAACAACTACTCCTCGGGCTTCATTCGGTATTTGTCCTGGATCGGCGTACCGTGTACGGCACTGATGAGAACTAATAAGTTCGAAACAGCTATCTGTCGTTCGGTTCCCGTCCGGGACAGATGTCGAATCCTATCCGTAGCGGGTTTTATTTTTTGAAACCTTGTCTGATCGTGCAGAAACACGAGAAAGGAGTCGAGGATCGCTTTTAGGTAGAACTCAATGCCTGGCGGGACTTTAGCCCGAGGAGTAGTTGTTTCCTATAGCGATTATATAATAGCCTTGCTATTCGGGAACTACTTAATAACCGCTTGGCGGTTTGGTAGTTTCTTTCTCGATTCCCGACTTGTACTTTTCAACATCCTTTCTGAACTCTTCAAGTTCTTGTAATGTTTTAAAGGTCCTGCCTTTTTCCAAAACGGGCATTTCTGCTATTGCACTAACTTTAAACTTAAAATCACAATCTTATGATAACCCAGTATTTCTAACAACCTAACATAACTTTCATAGATTTAAACGTAAAAGTTTTCGTAGATTTAAGCATATATTCACATGATTTATTTCATGTTAAATTTGAGGAAGAATCTAACAGTCCAATTAATAACATAACCGAAAAATAATGTTACGTATTATTTACCGACTAAAATTTGCATGACCAGCCAATCCTTGCCCATCAACTGCGATATGATTCCATCGCATTTATTTTAATAAAAAACGCATACAAGTTAAAGAACTACGCGCCGAGAAAAAAAGGTAATGAAAAAGTTAATACAGGTTCCAATTAACATTTAATAAATAAAAATACCATAACCGATTTGCTAATTCCAGCGGCGCTTTTCAACCGAGGATTATATTTCAGCTGGATTGTTATTAATTTTTTGCTTTCGCCGCGTTTTAACTACAGGTACATTGTTGCACTTCGTTTTAGTTTTAGGTGGCTTCGATGTGTTGACAGTAGGTGCATTTTAAATAAAATTTTATCATTGAATCATTTAAAACAGGAGTTATCCAATTAAAAACAAACAGTCATATATCATTTAAATTCATTCATTTATAAAAATTCCAATAATCGGGCTTTAGATATTTTTTGTCTCGTTACGAAATGCCTTAAGATTTTCGTTAATATGATCCCCATCTTTTAAATATGTCACCTATGATAACACTTATACAGTGAGCTGGTAAACGGTGGAATATATGTAAAAAACAAAACAGGCCTACCCGAATATTATTTTCTTACTTATCTGGTAATGATTTGATCGAATTTGCTCCAACTTTTATGTGTGTACTGTATAACTTCTTATGTCTTCTGATAATCGTTTGTAAATGTGTTCCCCTTGTTTGTCCCTTATATACTTCAGTATATTTAGCTAAAATGTAGTATACTACAAGCCAGTGCCATGCACCCCTGATTTATTTTATTTGGAAAACTCAAATCACGTTCTTCGATTTTCAACAGGTATGAATTTTCAAATAAGCAATAATGATAATTATATCGTATTTAAAAATCGCAAGCTATAAATTTCGATATAATGGGATAGTCGATGTTAGTGACACACGTGGTTGCACTATACCTTTCGCGTGGCAAATTATGAAACGAAAACCCTATTTATCAATACATATTTATCATTATTGATTGAAAGATGCCTGCCGTTTGGGCCAGTCAGTCCCTGGGACTGTATCGGGTCGAACTGACCCCGCAATTGTCTCAAACAAAGCGGTATTAATTCATGTAAATAAGACATTAATTCAGATTGTTTACGCACACTGACTTCGCCTGTCGCATAATAGGCATAATATAGTGTCAATTGTTTTCAAGCCGGCTAGATTGGTGGCTGTATCTTATAGTCCAGATGGTCGGCATGGGCAGAGCGTTCCCAAGAGCTTATTTCATTTTTTCTTTTTCGCGTGTGGTCCGGATAGAATCATGCCTCGAATGGCGAGTTGTTTTGATACGTTTACAACAGCGAGCATCCATTCATTCCATGCCATTTTCATATGGTGGATTGAACATGCCCTCGGAATGTTTTATTTCCCGATGCCGTCACCGGCGCCCGATTCCCACAATGCTGTTCGGGATGATGAATTAATGGGCAGGTATGTCAGGGAATCGTTTTGTAAACACGGCGTTTTGTACGTACATATGCATTAAAATATAATGCAAAATAAACATCAGGAAACCCTGCAGTCCAATAATAATAATCATTAATGCATCTATTCCGACGAGTCGCAACACAGACGGACTACCAATCGATACGAGGAGGCATTATTTATATTTTGAGCCTTGGCAACACTAAGTGTTGTCAGACGCTATCTGACGTTTCCAACGGGAAGTTCGACATTTTTGACCATAATCTTCTTCAGAACAATTTATCTTTTAAACGCAATTCGTGTTGTTTACAGTGATTTGAAAATTGTATCAGCGAAAAAATGGAATTAACTCGTGAACAAATTCGTGCGATGATTTATTACGACTTTCGACGTGGATTATCAAGACAAGAGTGCATCGATCAACTTAATTCCACTTTTGGCGATAAAGCCCCATCCGTTACCACTTGGTATAACGAGTTTAATCGTAGTCGCCATTCGTTCACTAACGAAAGTCGTGAAGGTCATCCAAAATCAGTTGTTGTGCTAGAAAACATTGACGCTGTCCAGTAACTGATAACTCAAGATCGTCATGTGACATACTGTGAAATTGAGGCAACCTTAGGCATTAGTTCGACTCATCATGCGGTCATCAGTTCTAAGACTGGTTGGACGCTAACCTCCAGCTTCTGCTATCTTGTGCTAACCTACGCATTTCGCTAATTGTGCTACAACCTACATCCCTTACTATTTCCGAGCAGTAGTCTAATCTAGGCCTACCTCTGCCTTTCTTCACTCCTATTTCTGCCTCCAAAATATCGCAGACTATTCCCCCATGTCTCAGCAAGTGGCCTACCATTCTATCTCTTCTTTTATTTATGTTTTTCCATATACTTCTTTTCTCGCCGCCGACTTTCTCTAATACTTTTTCGTTTCTAACCCTATTAGTCCACGGTATTTTCATCATTCTTCGGTAACACCGCATCTCAAAAGCTTCTAATTTCTTTCTACTTGCTTCCCCTACCGTCCAGGTTTCGCAACCGTATAGTGCCGTGCTCCATACATACATTTTAAAAAATCTCTTCCTTGTTTCTAAGTTTATTACCCCCGAGCATAAAAGTGCTTTCTTTTTGTTAAGAGCTACTCGACCCTGCGCTATTCTTTGTTTTATATCTTTATCGCTTCTTCCATCCCAATTTATCTTACTTCCTAAATAAGTGAAGTCTTTAACTCCCTCCAATCTTTCATTATTAATTTGTACTTTCGTTTTTGCTCTGCTCTCGCGCCCTCTGCACACTAACACTTTAGTTTTGTTTTTATTCACCCTCATTCCGTATTCCTCTGTCAACACTGCCTCCATTTCGTTCAACGCTGATTCTAATTCCTCCTTACTAGATACTAATAGTGCTATATCATCCGCGAATCTCAGCATTTTTAGTTTCTGTCCCTATACTTTAATCCCGAAATCCACTCTATCTTTTACCACATTAATCGCCTCTTCGATGTAGTTCGACTAGCATATATAAAATATTGCACGATAATTTAGCTGTAAAAAAGGTTTGCTCGCGTTGGATCCCACATAATTTGAAAACATGTTTGGACATGTGCTCATTTTTAAAGGGTACACATCAAGAGTTATCTCCTACTTTGCTAAAACATACTCATATAGTTATAGTTCTTTCGTACTCTCCTTTGATGGCAGCAGAAGTTGAAAGGACTTCTTCATTGCGTAAACTACAGCTAAGTGATAGGCGTCGAGGTTTTACTACAGGAAACTTGAAAAAGTACCTAGTGATATACTTTCGTTATCGGTACCGGTTTCCATGTGAGTTAGAAACCAACTGAGATATGGTAAGTTTTTTATTTATACATTTATTTTCCTGTTTTTCCATTTCAGTATTCATTAATGTTAATTATTTCATTATTATGTATTTTCTGTAAACTATCGCCATTTATTGACCTGTGTCCGACTCTGTCGCGGCTCGGCGGAATACACACTTTAAATAATAATGCGGCCGAGGATTATATTTGGTCGCGCCTGATTTCATGTCCGGCAATGGAATTGGAAAATCCAATAATGGTTATTGGGAATGTGAAATAGAATAGGAGCTGCAACCTCGGAAATAACATATTTTCCAGATTCTATACTTTAGTCAGCACCAGATATCCAGAAACTAAGTATTTATTGATTGAAAACATAACATTACATTTTATTTCTGCGCTTAGTTTTGACGGTCAAAGTTGTTAAGTATTATTAAAGTTACATTGGGGTAAGCCCACGGCAGTCGAAATGTCGTCGCGTAGACTTGAGAAATTTGAGTCGATGTAGGTACAATCAATTAGGTCTAGGTTAGCCATCGTGTTAGATTACCTGATGTTTTGCAGAAATGAACAATTGTAGAAACACGCGATACCTGGTATGTGCAAGATTGCAACATGGTTTATATGGGAATTTTCTGATTTAAAATATGACCGGTCTCAAATCAACAGGGAAGAAAAAGCGTAATAAAGTATTTCAAATACATCTTTTGACATGTCCGAGTGATTAAAAAAAAAAAGTTAAGAAAAATTTGATCGAATTTAGATTTTACATTTATGTTTTGTTAGATTTCTTTCATTATTTAATTTAATAATATTTTTTGGGATCTCTACACTTGTTTATTCTGGCTTTTCATGGTGTTATTATTCAAAATTAACACATTTCGGTGCTAAATTATTAGTTTATGCTAAATATCATTACCAAAAATGTGACGTTTATTTTTTATTGGAACATGTTAAAATGATGAAGAGGATTTATAATTTTTTGTACTTACTTTTCTATTCACGTTCAATATTTTTTTTATATATAATTTTATGATTTTTATATGAAAAAATAGGTGGTTTGTTTCCTGTATTCAAAATATTGTTCAATACTAATTTATGTTTGTGTATTGTCTTTAAAACAGAAAAAACTGGTCAATAGCTGGTTGTCCTGTAAAAATCTTCCAAATTTATCGTTTTACAACATTAAATGAGTTCCTTTATGTAGATTTAATTATTGCGATTAAAAACTAATATGAAATATTTATTAATGTATTGTGTTAATTAAAATAAGCGTTTAATTAAATATCTATCCCATTAAAATATAAATTGTGTAAGACTTGATTATGGGATCTCTCAGATGCATTGGAAGTTTAATCATTATTTTTTCAACATCGTTTTTTTTTGCGTAGAACTAACTCCGTTATTATAATTGATTGATTTTTGAAAATTTTGCTGTAAAATTGTACTTAGATAGGAGATAAAAAAATTTCGCTAAGAAAATGTTTTACTTTTCTTTACAAACGAAAATAAAATAAAACAGGATTTCTTTTACCCAATTATATTCGACATTTTCGTTGCCGTCTGAATATTTTATTCAACCCCAATTATTTCGTATTAAAGAAAATAACTGTTGCATTAATTTTCGTTCGGTACAGAACAGCTTGAAGCTTCGTTGTTTTCATATAATTAGCCTTTATATTTACATGTTGAAATAATTTGAACCTTGCCTTCGTTAGCCCGTAGATACTTTAGTGTATTACCCTCTTTCTATACATAATGCGTTTTTAATTGCCCCGGCCAGGCTCACGGCCCGTAAAAACATGCTTGGCACTTTTTTTATTTAAACGTGTCTCGTACATTGAATTTAATTCTAGTTATTTGTAATTCGGTTTTTTGGCCGCCCCACATCCTCTACGGAGTAATTTGGGCAATAATCGGTCTCTGGCGGTGGATACAGTATATACGTCTTCCGGTGGTGTGAACTTGGCTGAGATCCATTAAATTTATACGAATATGGTATAGTTTTTATTATATATTTAATTCGTACAGTGGTACGTAAATGTTGGAGCAATTCTGTTATCAGTTTAATGCTAGTTGACTTGGGTTTCTTTGAAAATCCTTCTACTCGTGCCATATTAAATATAATTGAAGAGTGTAGTTAAATAACGATCTAAGTACCAAAATTTATAAATTTGATTTTATCATTACAAAGTGGTCTATGAGGTTTTGCCAATAATATAAACCTGTCTGTGCCCATAGAGCTTTCTGTTATTAATGGTTTATATGTCATAACCTTCTCTGTGCTTATAGGTATTCTCACTGCGAACTTTGTTTACTAACGTGCTTAACGAGTTGTGGTTTTATATCAAAATGAAGCGAAAGAGAGGGGAAGGCAGTGAAATTCAAGAAAGGAAGCAAAAGAGAAACAATGGTAAATCATACGTAACTCAAAGAGGCATTGTAAAAGATGCGAAGAGTCCTCCAAAAACAGTTGTATAAACGGGTGATTCAGGCTTTAGTCACATCATATAGGTATTATTGTTTTTTTTTCGTTGTAGGTGTCCTGCAAATGCAAATTAGATTGTAAAGCCCTTTCGTTTGAGCACAAATGGAAGTTGTTCGACGCATTCTATGAAATGGGAGACAATGAAAAGTAGTCCACGTACTTAATGGGACTCATGCATATTGGCAAAATGAAAAGAAGAAGACATGAAACGTATGAACAGTAGGAACAAATACGGTTTATTATACATACTATACCAAAAGGAGATGGAGGAGTAACTCAGGTGTGTCGAAAAACGTTTCAAGAAATTTTTGCCTTAACCCATAGAAAAGTTCAAACACTGGCAGAGAAGAAATAGAAATATACAGAAGAAGATGAACAGAATGCTGTTGACCATGTAAATCAACTTTGTACGTGAAATAAGCCATTACACAGGGAGCCGTATTTCAAAGGAATACCTCAGCCCCAATTTAAACGTGCATCGTTTGTATCGAGCTTATAAAGAGATGTTCCCTGAGAGTAACTTGACTTATTGATTCTACTACCAAGTTTTTCGAAGAAAATTTCCCAGTCTGAGTTTCAAATCACCGAAGAAAGATACGTGATTGTGATGATGATTTTGTGATGATTGACTACTTACCTGATCCTGACCATAAGCGTTTTTTTTTGAACAACTTATTAATGTACTTAGACCATAATTTGTGTTACTACTTATTGACTTAGAATGTTCTTAAAGATGTTACCTTTACATTTAAGTTATATTGACATAACGTTTCGGTTTTTTTTTTTTGTAAAAACTATTGCTGTATACTTAAATGGTATTAGAATAACTGACTCAATTAAATTTTGTTTTATTTATGCGAAGGAAACATTAATGGAACAATACTGTGCATTTTCTCGGATTGGTGGGTGTGGCACTGAGACCATTATTTAATTACACCCTTAAATTATTGGGTAGGCAAATGCAGCACCAAAATAGAAAGTCTACAACCTTATTAAAACCTAAGAGATAAAAAATGTTTTCTAATTAATCAGTTACCACCTTTAATTATTTAGTATTTTTACTTATTAAGAACCTGTAAGTGAACCTGTATTAGTATAAAAATTGCTTTCTTTTCTTTTACCTGTTTTAATAAATAAATATATAAACTTCAGAAATAAGATACTAACTGCCATAGCTATTTGACTACAAGTACTGGGTAATTAAAAAATAATTGCAAGCAATTATCAACTCTTAACTATTTTACTGTGAAAAACGTTATAGTCGAGTACTAATTTTATTGCGATGTTAACTAGGAATAGTAATAAATTTTAAGTTCTTACGAACACTTTTGGAATTATTTTCCACATAAAAATAATACTGGATGGAAATATGTCATATTTATTGTAAATATGGCAATTTGAAAAGTTATTTTTTTTAGAGACCATATTTGGAAAAAGACAATAAAGTAATATGTCAATTCTGCATATACCTGATTCTTTGAAAACCAACAATCTTAAAGCGTTATAGTTATTATTATACTGTTGGAAATGGTGTCAAATTTCACTGTTTCTGGTGTAAAACTTAGGCTCAAATGCTGTCTCAGGCAAAAATTCATTGTGTTGGAGAGGTTTATTAAATTTTTTGATAATATGACTGAATGATGTATTAAATTTTATGAATGGCTGGATGATTTCACCATACAAATATTTATGTACACATATGTACATAAACTATTTGTGAGTCTTAAGTCGATGAAGTAAACAAGATAATATAAAGGCATATTCTGTATGTGTCATTTCTCATTTATTGTCTGCTAATTATTTAATAATACATAAATTCTACCAATCATTATTATTACCCAATATACCCAGAGGTATATCCTAATAAGAAGAATTATTAACTTTAAGAATTAAGAATTAAATTGTTAACACCTGAAGCAATGCAGCTATCTATGATTGTAGTGTAGCTATACCATTTGGGGCAACGTATCCCCAAATGGTATAGATTATTGAGAATAATCAACGTATGCTCATATGGTTTGTCTGTTCTAAAAGGCAAACAGTCATTGTCATGGCCAAGTTTATTAAAACTAATAGATATTATGTTTGAAATATGTTAAATTTTGGAAAATTCACTTCGTTGAGGATTTCCTTGAATAATTAATGAAATGATGTCTTCTATAATACACAAATCTTATCAAGAAGAAAATTACCGTCCGTAAAAAATTAAGTCCGTGGACCTTTTGAAAGCAAGCAAAAATTTGGAATTTTTTCTTTCCGATAGTTTTCTTATGATTTCTCAAAAACTGCTGATTGTATTGTAAAATATTTTGAACTTTTGAATCAAGATCTGAAAACTAGAAACTTGGAGCTTCAGTTTGCTTTTCTTAAAATTACTCTGCGACTATTTTGCTCCAAGTTCCTTTGAAAATCACCTAAAAATTTAATCACCTGATATTTTTTCCATCCCTTAATTTTTGTGCCTAGTGTATTTATAACTCAGATTATAGTTGACAACACAAATTTTCCTTAATTGGTTTATACTGTAATATTTTCAATAATATTAAAAGTTTCAGTTTCAGTAACGAAAGTAAATTAGTTTCAAAATTCATACACATTCCAGATTGAAACGTAAAATAAAATATTTATTTAATTTGACATATTTTGCTTACATATTTCAATTATGTAAAATAAAATAAGAATAAGAATTATTTTAAATTTAAGTATGAATCCCTTGTATAATTCTCATTTGCATCTTATTAGCATCTCCGGAAGGTCATAGAAAGAGAAAGATTGTGACTTTCTTTCTATTTATAATATACATACATAAAGTGGACGCATTTCCAATAGATACGTAGAACAATCTATTTACTAACCTTCATCGGTTGCACTATTATTCGACATGGATCACTTTAGTTTCGAAACTTGTTATACAAATAACTATTCCAGCTAGTTGCTTTAGCTACGCGCAATATCGCGATAAAAAAAACAGCCCCAACAACGTCCTCGTTTCTCGGACCACCCTGTAGAGGCAGGTTGGAAATCAACAAGGATTATTCATTACGTTCAGTGAACTTCTCGTATTCGCTCAGCGTTGATGGTAGTGATATGTCGTCACAGCGTTAATTGGATGTCTTATTTTTCCCCTCCGCTTATTCCGTACCACCGATGATCTTTTCGATTAATTTAAGCCTATTCATCGTAGGAAGTGGTAAAAGAATTTTCAAATTAAATTCCATTATATTCGTCGACAACGCACTTTTGTGTACATTGTGCTACAAACGTCAGTTAACTTTTTTATTAATTAACCTGTTTAAGTGTTTTTTCCGTGGCTCGCGCGAGACCCGAACTAATTAAAGATGGCGGGGTTTTTTCGTTCGACGTTATACAATACGTTGCATAGCGTCCAGCAAATAGAGCGTCTCTTGTGGTAGCAAAGGAAAGTATAATGATTAGGTATTTCAATTTGTGGTAACTCCCCAGACATATGTAAGTCATAAGACAGTCCACGTCTTTGGCTACCATGAAATTAGACGATTTTTTAAACCTAGTTATGTGAAACAAAATATTTACCTCACCCAAAAGTTTTCAATACGAAAAACCTTTAAAATATGTCATGTTATTCGCCAACTATATAATATACGGTCTTCCAATAAGGACGCTCGAAATATGTTAGGTTATAGCGGCCATGTTGTTAAAGCAACGTGGTTAAAACGTGATTTTTATCCTCGCCACAACCGTTCTGCCGAGTCGATTATTCGACGTTTGGTCATAAATTTGAGTCAACCGGTTTGATCAATAATCAGCCAACACTCGTACGTCACCGAAACGCAAGATCTGCTGAAAACATCGCTGCTGTGCGTGAGAGTGTATGAGAAAACCCGAGGCAATCAATTTCTCGTCGTTCACAAGAACTTGGTCTTTCTAGGACTTCAACTTGGCGAATTTTGCGTCGGGACTTGGGTCCGCACCCCTATAAAATCCAACTGACTCAGGAACTTCAGATAAACGACCATATACAACGCAGTGCATTTGCTGATTGGAAGCAGTTGGAAGTTGACCCAAGTTTCGCCAAAAAAATCAACTTTAGCGACGAGGCCCATCTTGGATGAATGGATATGTGAACAAGCAAAATTTTAGGATTTGGGACGATACCAACCCACACTAAATACACCAGCACCAAGTGCATCCCGAGAAAGTCACTGTTTGGTGCGGATTTTGGTCTGGCGGAATCATCGATCCGTACTTATTCCAAAACGAAACTGGCATTGGTCATTGACTGTCAACGGCGAGCGTTACAGATCGATGATAAGCAACTTTTTATGGCCTAAACTGGATGATATGAATACCGACGACATGTAGTTCCAACAGGACGGCGCTACGTGCTACACACCGCATGCCATGATGGGAATTCTGCACGGGCGATTTGAGGGCCTTTAGACTACCCAGGCCTTTAGACTTTTTCCTTTGGGGCTATCTTAAATCGCAGGTCTATGCGAATAAACCACAAACAATTGATACTCTCAATGTAAAGACCTTATGTAAACTCTTTACAATATTCAGTATGGTTAGACCACGAATTTATGGTGGCAGAATGAGGTTTTGGAAAAATAATTAAACCACATAGGATGTACTGGTTATACAGAGAGCTACAGACTGATTGAATGTAGCGTCATACAATACGTGACGTAAAAATCGGTTGTAAAGTTTTTGCATAACATATATAACGTATTTAGAAATACTAGTGTTTTGTATCTAGACGAGGAACAGTTTTGTCAGAAGAAACTCTGGAAACGACTAGACTACACAAATAAAATTGTATGTACGTAAATATGCGGAAAAAAAAACGAAATAATTTTTTCATTTGATATATATTTATTAGGTTTTCAGCTTATCGTCAGTATAGAAAATATTGACTAATGGGTAACTTTGAACGGTTCCGACTTCTGTTCGTTTGACGTACACCTGACACCCCTAAGTTTTGCCAGGGGTAGTATCCACACCACCATGCAGGAGCATACTATTTTAAACCGGTATAATTTCGGTTTTTTTCTATCTGGCTCGCCCGACGGCTGTAGACACCTCCGCGTGATGAATCGTCTGACATCTTCGAAATAAATAATGTCTCCTCAAAATAATGAATATTTCATAAAAGCCGACGGCAGAGAAATACGTTCGGGCGCATGTCGGGCATTCGAGTTATTTAAGAGCCACCCATGCTCGGCTCTGCATAATTTTCGAGGTTATTTTTGTCCCTCAATTAATTAGTTCGGTATCTCGTGTATCTGCTACACTTAACAGGATTCCGCTCGGCCTTTTGTAGCTTCCATATAGGATGTAAATCGGTAAGTCGTGATGTGCCGTTATGGCATCGGCGTACTGGAACTTTCTATATTGAGGTACGTACTTTGTTTAATATTTACGAGGGTGGATCAAATATAAACGGGACTTTATTAAAAAAAAAAAAAAATTATTGATTGAAATACAAAAGGCAAAGATATTTTATTTTTCTACGTAGTTTGCTGCTTAACAAATACGTACATTTTTCCCAGCGACAAGGAAGGTTTTTTTATCCCAGTATCGTAGAATTAAGTTAATTGCGTCAGAAGGCAATTGCTCAAGAATCTCTTTACGCCCTAGTCTTCTTCAAATCGTTGCCCGCCTTCTTTAAGAGGCCTAAACAAATGAAAGTTACAGGGCAATAAGTGCAGGATGTAGGGAGGATATTCAAGTGAAGTCCAGCGCATTTCTTTCAGTTTTTCGACCGTTAGAACTGCAGTATGAGACCTGGCGTTGTCGTGAAAGAGAATTCCTTTTCGAATCGGTCTTTTGCGGCGATATGCAGCACTCACCTAATTTAATAGCTCGCAGTGGTAAGCATCATTGATTGTGCGTCGCTCATGCAAAAAATCAATGAGTAAAATGCCTTACCGGTTGAAAAAAAAATTGTTGAAAGAACCTTGCCAACTGATAGTCGAGTCTTGGCTTTCACTGGCGCTACCTCCGCCTTCTTCCACCACTCCATACTGGATTTTTTGGACTCGAGCGTGTAATGGTGGACCCACGTTTCATCGCAGGTGATAATCAGACTCAAAACTGCATCAGCTTGTCCCGCAAACTTTGCGGGGCAACACCTCTAAAGATCTCAACTTCTGATCTGCGGTCAAAAGGCAAGGGACCCACCTGGCACACACTTTACGGAACTCCAGGTTGTTCTTGATGATCGCTTGACAACTCCCATAACTTATTCCGACCTTTTCTGCAATTTCGGATACGGTCACTTAGATCTTCTTCAAGAATGTATCGAACTGCGCGAATGTGTTCGTCCGTAGTGCTCGTTCTAGGACGGCGATCGTGTTCCTGATTTTTCACTCGTTCTGCCCTTCCTTGAACTATTAATATTTCCTTGAACTAGTTAGCTTATGCTCGCTGGACGACGTGACGGAGTAAGGAGGAAAACTTAGCGGGCGGAGCTAAGAGTAAACCTTGTAGTTGTAATTTCTGGTCGGTGCCCTCATATTTGCCGCATACAAATTTCAAACGTACCGACAGATAGAACAAAAACAACTACTACTTACTAAAAATAGGCCAGAACTAAATTCCAATAAAAGTTATTATAATTGTTAAAATCTGAAGAAATGCCCCTATTTGATCGAATGAATAATCAACTTATGCTCAAATAGTTTGTCTGTTCTAAGAAACATAGTCATTGTCATGGTCAAGTTTGTTATATTTTTTAAATCTTTGTGATAGAATTATCGGCAATAGAGTAAAGGGACGTAAACGATCAAGTTTAAATGCCAATAAATAATACAAGCAACAATAATAAAAACAAAAAGGGCAGTAAGTCCTTATTATCGAAACTATATGGTATTAGCATCTGCATTACAGTAGGCGCTAATTTTGATGTTAGTTAAAGCAGGAATAATTGTCATTTGTGATAAATAAGCCAAGCACGATATTAATACGCGATGCAATACGGCGATTATAATTTATGGTGCGAACCGCGACTTATCGTAGTTATAATGTAATTTATTCATATTAGCATGGAGGATTTACTTGAACGAACAATATGCGATATTGATTTCGCATATCTCGTGATAACAGGCATGCACTGGAAAGGCAGTGTAAACTATCCAGGAATATACAATAATTTTATACAGTCACAAGTATACAGTGAGCACCAAAAGTGTAAAAAGCGGGATTTAAGTCTAAATAAGAAAAATTATTGACAATTGTTAAACCCTGAAGCAATGCGCTATGATTTATGAATAATCAACTTATGCTCAACTGTCTGTTGTAAGAGATAAACATAGTCATGGCCCAGTTTATTAAAACTAATAGATATTAGATGCCTGAAAGATATGTTAAATTTTGACAAATTTACTAGATGATATTTTATTTTGCCATTCTTATTATGCACATTAAACTTACCAAAAATGTAGCCAGATATTAAATAATACATCAGGCACAAAAATGAAGGTATGTTAAAAAATCCAAAATTTTTAGGTCATTTTCAAAGGGCTGTAACTTGGAGAAAAATAGTCGCACAGCAGTTTAAAAAAAAATCAAGTTGAGGCTCCAAGAGTCTAGTTTTCAGATCTTAACTTCAGAATTTTTTACCATCAGTAGTTTTTGAGGAATCATAAGAAAACCATGGCAAACAATTTTCCAAAATTTTAGCTTGCCTTTCAAAAGGTCCACGGACCTCAATAATTATTTTTCAGTGATTTCATCATAAACTTTCTCAGAGACTTTTATCCTCTTTAATTTGAATGGTCTAAAAGCCTTATACGATGAGTTATCATCGTTCAAAGCAGAACAGTCAGTTCTGACTTTGGTAATCATTACTCGGGAAATAATGAATTTTACACCCGTTTCGTGTAAAATTGGTGTGAAAACTTTACACGTGTTTATTTCACAGTGTATATGGAAAATAGAAAAAATAATAATTATATATACTGAACGATTTTTGGTTTAGCAAGGGATCCCGTTTCTTAAAACCGATAATGACAAAAAAAAAATTACGTGATTTCCATCGAAGTTCGACATTTGTAGCTCACAGTGGAATTAATTTAATGCTTTGCTGAATTTTTTACGATTTACATCATCGCCTGGGATTTATAAGTCACCGATAAATAACAACAGGCTATAATAAAAGTTGTATAACTGCCAAGCGTGAAGCCCGACGTCAAATTTGTCATAAAGAACATCGCCTCGGCGTTTCTGATCTTATCTTTCGACTCGGACAAGTTCCTCACGGAATTCCTCGAGACATTGTTTCGTCGCAGAATTTAAGTCACAACCCCATATTATGGTTTTCAATTAAATTAAATGAACAGCGGATAGTGTAACGACGAGTAGCAGTCTCGGGGTTGAACATTACGAGGGGCACTATTCATCACTCATTTGAGCCTTGGCAACCTTGAGTGTCGTCAGACGCCATTTGACATTTGCAATGGAAAATTTGACATTTTTTATCATAACCTTCTTCAGAGCATTTTTATCATTTAAGCGCGATTTGTGTTGTTTACAGTGATTTGAAAATTGCACAAGAGTGCATCGATCAACTTACTCTTACTTTTGGTGATAAGCCCCATCCTTTGCCAGTGTGAAACGCTGGTATAACGAGTTTAATTGTGGCCGCCATTCGCCCACCGACGAAAGTCGTGAAGGTCGTCCAAAATCGGTTGTTGTGCCAGAAAACATTGATGCTGTGCAAAAACTGATAATGCAAGATTGTAATGTGACATACTGTGAGATTGATGCAACCTTAGGCATTAGTTCGACTAGCATATATAAGTGTAGCGACGCGTTAAAATTGGCGCATTAGCAAGGATAATAAGTGTGCCTCGATAGCTCAGCGGTCAGAGCAACTAACCGGAAATTGGGAGAGCCGGATTCGATTCCCGGTCGAGGCAAAATGCACTTTTATCCGTGTTAACGCCAAAGTGGTGACCCCGACGTGATGTGATTCGTCATTCCAGTATATGCAACCTCCCTTACATCTCAAATTCGCGGATTCGATTCCCGTCCTATCCATCGCCCTATAGTCCCGGGGGTTACCGAACAATGGTTCGTAAGAATGGCGAATGCGGACACATTCCGTTAATTGTATCGAGACAAATCATGTCTCTAGGGAGGGAGTACTGTAGCGACGCGTTAAAATTGGCGCATTAGCAAGGATAATGAGTGTGCCTCGATAGCTCAGCGGTCAGAGCAACTAACCGGAAATTGGGAGAGTCGGGTTCGATTCCCGGTCGAGGCAAAATGCACTTTTATCCGTGTTAACGCCAAAGTGGTGACCCCGACGTGATGTGATTCGTCATTCCAGTATATGCAACCTCCCTTACATCTCAAATTCGCGGATTCGATTCCTGTCCTATCCATCGCCCTATAGTCCCGGGGGTTACTGAACAACGGTTCGTAAGAATGGCCAACGTGGTCACATTCCGTTAATTGTATCGAGACAAATCATGTCTCTAGGGAGGGAGTACTGTAGCGACGCGTTAAAATTGGCGCATTAGCAAGGATAATGAGTGTGCCTCGATAGCTCAGCGGTCAGAGTAACTAACCGGAAATTGGGAGAGCCGGGTTCAATTTCCGGTCGAGGTAAAATGCACTTTTATCCGTGTTAACGCCAAAGTGGTGACCCCGACGTGATGTGATTCGTCATTCCAGTATATGCAACCTCCCTTACATCTCAAATTCGCGGATTCGATTCCCGTCCTATCCATCGCCCTACAGTCCGGGGGTAACCGAACAACGGTTCGTAAGAATGGCCAACGCGGTCACATTCCGTTAAATTGTATCGAGACAAAACCATGTCTCTAGGGAGGGAGTACTGTAGCGACGCGTTAAAATTGGCGCATTAGCAAGGATAATGAGTGTGCCTCGATAGCTCAGCGGTCAGAGCAACTAACCGGAAATTGGGAGAGTCGGGTTCGATTCCCGGTCGAGGCAAAATGCACTTTTATCCGTGTTAACGCCAAAGTGGTGACCCCGACGTGATGTGATTCGTCATTCCAGTATATGCAACCTCCCTTACATCTCAAATTCGCGGATTCGATTCCTGTCCTATCCATCGCCCTATAGTCCCGGGGGTTACTGAACAACGGTTCGTAAGAATGGCCAACGTGGTCACATTCCGTTAATTGTATCGAGACAAATCATGTCTCTAGGGAGGGAGTACTGTAGCGACGCGTTAAAATTGGCGCATTAGCAAGGATAATGAGTGTGCCTCGATAGCTCAGCGGTCAGAGTAACTAACCGGAAATTGGGAGAGCCGGGTTCAATTTCCGGTCGAGGTAAAATGCACTTTTATCCGTGTTAACGCCAAAGTGGTGACCCCGACGTGATGTGATTCGTCATTCCAGTATATGCAACCTCCCTTACATCTCAAATTCGCGGATTCGATTCCCGTCCTATCCATCGCCCTACAGTCCGGGGGTAACCGAACAACGGTTCGTAAGAATGGCCAACGCGGTCACATTCCGTTAAATTGTATCGAGACAAAACCATGTCTCTAGGGAGGGAGTACTGTAGTGACGCCTTAAACTGACGCATTAGCAGGGATAATGAGTGTGCCTCTATAGCTCAGCGATCAGAGCACTCAACCGGAAATTGGGAGAGCCGGGTTCGATTCCCGGTCGAAGCAAAATGCACTTTTATCCTTGCTATCGCCAAATAAAATATTGCATGATAATTTAGCTGTAAAAAAGGTTTGTTCTCGTTGGATCCCACATAAATTGACAAAATTTTAAAAAGATGCTCGTGTCGATTGGTGCAAACAAATGTTCAAGAAATATAACAGGTGACGAATCATGGATCTATGCATATGAGCCGGAAAGTAAACAATCGACTGTATGGGTGTTTCAAGATGAACCAAATCCAACAAAAGTTGTTCGCGCTCGAAGCACTTCGAAACAAATGATCGCCTGTGTTTTTGGAAAAATTGGTCATGTGGCAACAGTGCCTTTAAACGGGTACGAGGAACGTAAAACGGCCAATTCTAAATGGTACACAACCATTTGTTTGTCGGAGGTCTTTGGTGAAATAAGAAAAACAAACAAGCGCCGTCGGATCATTCTTCATCATGACAATCTGAGCTCTCACACATCTCGTCTAACAACCGAATGTTTGAACACTCAAAAAATCGAATTAATGGGTCATCCGCCGTACAGTTCTGATTTTCCATCCACTGACTTCTTTTTGTTCTCGAACGTCGAAAATAAATTGCGTGGACAACGATTTTCGTTGGCAGAAGCCGTTGATGCGTTCAAAAACCATGTTTTGGAGATATCTCAAGCGGAATGGAAAAAGCGCTTTGAAAAGTGTATACATCATGAAGGAGGATATTTTGAAAAACGATAAAGTAATTTTCAATGACAAATTAATGTTTTTTATTGTTAGGCTCAAAATACAAATAGTGCCCCTCGTAGTTAAAAATCTCTTGGAAGTCGTTTACACAAACGGCAATTACCATTCCATGCGGGGACCACGTACCGAACACGTTGTGAGGCACGTCACAGAGCCAATCATTACAGTAATTATCTTATAAATGGCCGGCCGATGCGTAAATTTATTAATGGCTGAAAGTCGTCATTTCCAAATTTGGATCGGCGTCCGCACGGATTTGCTTTCAGCGTAATGAATATTCAACAAAATACTAAACGCGGCTCTGTTTATGGCAACAGAGGAAAAACGAAGCGTAATTGATGGCCGGCTTTCTTTTCTGTCTTAATGCTGTTAAGAAGACGGCAGAGCTTGTGACAGTTTAACGGATTTACCGACATTCCTCGTGCGCTTAATCCTGCCTACGTACTGAGACGGTTTAATCGTGCTTCAGAGCTTTTTGTTTTTAAATTTGTTTTTCATCTAGGATGCCATAACTTATATAAACAAGCCTTTGAAAACTATGCCACAAA
The DNA here is from genome assembly GCA_037954035.1 of Rosalia funebris. Lineage (NCBI taxonomy): Eukaryota > Metazoa > Arthropoda > Insecta > Coleoptera > Cerambycidae > Rosalia > Rosalia funebris. The sequence continues at coordinate 21,442,345 of JAZFAV010000039.1, read as the reverse complement.
ATGGCATTCAAATTGCCTTTTCTCACTTATTCAACAAAATTTTCGCCTTGAAAATGCTCCTTCAATCTAGTATTTATTGGTCTTTTTGTTTGTCCTATATTGATTAATTCCGTTTTCTAGCTCAAGTTTAAATAAAACATTTTTGATTTTGTTTACGATTTAATTCAAAAATACTCAAAATTAATTTTGAAAATTGTGAGTTTTACAGCACTGAAATCGGGAAAATGAAATTTTACTTTTTTTATGTAATTGATTATATTTTTGTTCTATTTTTAATTTTCACAATGTCTTACTGTTTAGATTTAGAACACTGTCGCAATATTTACAGAAAAGAAACTTGAGAATTGACTACGATATAATTCCTTTTCAAAAGTACTTTTCGGATAGATGTAAATTTACTAGGATCAATACGAACTCTTCAATACTTGCATCACATATGAAATCAATTGAGACTACTAGGTTGTCCACAAGGTTTACTAGGGCCACTTCTGTTTAATGTACTTTCTGTAAATATTTTAAAATTTCTTCACCTCAACTAGTTTTGTAAAAAGATTCGGGGTTTCGTTTGACATTACATTGAAATCTTCTAGTCATATCAGACATATATAACAAAGCATGAAACAGCTGTATTTTCTTAAAAACTATTTAGACACAAATATTAAAACTTTGCTTAGTGAAACCATAGTTTTATCTTACTTGTATTACGCTGATACTGTGATCGAACTTGCCTAATACAGGAGGACAAAAAATTTAGAATATCTGTGTGAGATATTTAGCAACTCTACCACCATTTGATCATATTTCTCTTTAAATGAATGTTCATTTAATTTATTGAATACATCTCAGCAGAAATTTATACATATTGTCGGACTTGTCTTAAACATTATAAAGACACCTGGCTATTTATGTAATAAGTTAATGTGGGACATTAACATTCTCAGCAGAAAAAGACAAATCAAAACAGACATTAAGACAGAAGCAATTAGAAGTAAATTAAAAAAAGGGATATACTTTTGTCTTTGAAACATTTTAATATGCTCATTTTAAATTTTATTATTATTTTTCAGTTTGTTTATTTTAGATTGTCATGTACATAATTTAGAATCAATTAAATACATTAATTATGTATTATATATGCTTAGGAACTGTTGTAAATCAACTTGTTGATTAGTGTTAATCCACTGTTCCTGGAAAACATTGTAGTTGTACTTTTGTTTTGAATAATTATATAATATCAAATTAATGTCGATCATATAATATAATCGAAAATATTTTCGATTTTATTTTATCATGTCACCTTTGGGAATCGAATCCTTTGGGAATGACCAATTATTAATTCGATCAAACATTTCACACGCAATAATCAGCTATGGGATCTTTTACAACTATCATCATTATTACTATTTGAATATTTACATTACGAGGATCTATGGAATACAATCTGAAAACTGTCCTGAAAGTCATTTAAACTCTGCCGCGTGCTTCCACATAAAAATTCCAGCAGCTAATTCTATACGACAGCTGGCATTTTTGCAGGGAGCTCGAGTCGAAAAGAAAAAATAAATTCTTTATGCTCCTGCAACACATGGTGCCTGTCCGGAGGTGAGAAAGCGCTAGAAATACACGAAAAAAACAAATTTTCAACGAGCATCATTAATTTCAACAAATGAAATGTTTTCCGGAATAATAAATAATGAAGTTACACCCAAACATCATCGCTTCTGACTAATGAGCTGGGTGCCAAGTCGATGTATTGTATCTATCTATAAATATTCTCTTTGTAAAGAGGCCTGGGAATATTGAAAATAGAGGACAAAATAATTAAATGGCCTTTCAATTGTCCGTTACGTAATTGTGGATAAATATTTGGATTGTTTGGACAAATCCTATATTAAACAATTTTTATTTTCAAGAAAAATGGTAGACATGCAAAGAAATATATCGCAAATAAGTGAATTCAACAAAAAATAAATAAATAAATAAAAAATGACTAAACTATTTTGTTCATTTTGGTTCCAAAATTTTCGACCTGTGATGTCATAGTTCTCAAAGTTATGCGTTTTGAGAAAAAAAAAAGAGAACATTTGTTGACTTATAATAATAAACTATACACAGATGTATAAATTGAAGTATGTTTTTTGTTTTTTTTAATGGCGTTTAAAATTGAGTAACCAAGAACAGCAACGTTTTTCGTGAACTTTTACTTAGTGAATAATAGCTGCCTTTCCTGAGATCCTAGAGCTTTCGTTTTTAGACTATTAGAAAGTCATTTTAGTGCCCACGCAAAAGAGTTCGATTACTCTAAATTTGTTGGTAAGGCTGTAGATTGACACCCTATTTAACGGACCTTAATCCAGTTGACTTTTTCCTCTGAGGTCAGAGATGGCGCCTGTAAAAATTCACCGACCTCCAGTTCTGAGCTGAAATTTGCTCAATTTGCTACAAAAATGTAGCTGAATTATGAAATTCTATAAATTAGTATCAAAAACAAATTTCGCGAACGAAAAAAAAACACTATAGCAGCATCATCTATAGATTATTTTTTTCTTGGCATATGCGTTTAATTCACTTTGAACATAGTTGCGTTAGAGATATACACTAGGCACAAAAATGAAGGTATGTAAAAAATTAGGTGATTTTAAAAGGGTTGTAACTTGAAGAAAAATAGAGGAGACTATTTTTCTCCAAATTACAGCCCTTTGAAAGACACCTAAAAATTTAGATTTTTTACATCCCTTAATTTTTTTGCCAAGTATATTTAGTTGGATGTTTTTTGAGAAAAATAAATTGTGAAAGTTTGAAATGTTTTTTGAACATGCTGTATTAATTAGGCTATTTGATTTACTCTAAATTGACAGATTTTTAACTTCAATGTATGTACTAGTAATGGTGAAACCAACAATAATAAATAGTCTCCGAGTTTCCATGATCTAACACAACTTAAATTTTTCTAGAGTGATGTTAAAAATCAAGGAGACAACGAAGACTATTATAGACAAATAGTATATAGTTTGTAAAGTTTGCACACATAGAAATGGATTTCTTTCCCCTAAACTTTTCCTAATAAATGAATAGAATGAAGAGATGTTATTGAGTGGCCACCTAAAGCACCAGACCTTACGCCGATGATTTTTGTCTTACATGAATCACCTTGTTACGAAGTTTATACAAGTTTTATGTGAACGAAGCATAAATCATAATCATTTTATTAAGAATTCAATAATATAAAGATATACAGGACGTTGAAAAAAATGTGTCCTACACTCCACTTACATCACTCTGTATATTTAAATTTTCGCTTCGGTTTATTAAAGCTATACAAAAAAAATTGAACGAATTCTTTCCTTTATGTCACAATCTCACGAATTATTCACATTTATTTGCCACCAAAATAGAACACTTCCTTACGCCGCTTATCAATGGATTAATCAAAGCCCAACACATTTTATTAACTTAATCCGTTGGTTTAAAATGAGTTTTCCGTGTACGTCTCTGATAAGGGTTAAGATACCCAAATGCGACGAATTTATACCTATCGTTAAATCAATTATATTTTTACTGCCCTCGCGTTGTTCTAATCTAAAATAAACAAAGTACTTGTCCCAACTCGAGACTAATATTACTGGCATTTTATGTTATTCCAATCGTTGGAAATGGTTGTAACTGTATTATGAGTTTGGGGAAAGCCAACCAAGTGACGTACAGAAAACAATTCGGACATAATATAAACAACCCCCGACAGAAATTTCATTAATAACGTAATGTCGTAGGCATTAGGTATATTTATAGCTATCGATTTGTGATTAAAATAAACATCCGAGATGATATATTTCGTCTCTATCCATCTTGTTTATTCATGAGGAAAATGCCAGCGACAATTTTCATGAAAAACACCATTTATCAAATGATACTTGAATAGTGAGAGAGGGTGAACCTACGCGCGTACGTGTCGTCGGATTTATTATTTTTAATTTTATTTCGGACATAAATAGAAGTCCCTAGAGGATATTTTTGAAGTTTTCACTTTGTCTTCTCGCATAACAGTATTACAAACCTCACAAGACATGATGTGATAATTTACAAGACTTACTTGCATTGTAAGAGCATAATTACACCTATGTTAAATATTACAATTACAATTATGTATTCACAACCCCCACATTGTTCTAAAATAAACAGAGTACTTGTCCCAAATTCATTTGTCACAAAATGTCACATTTGTTCATAGTATTGAGTATTGGGTTGTCCAAAAAGTTCGTTCGGTTTTCCCAGTTAACCACTTACGTCACGGCCTATGAGGTCATGCGCACAGCTGTAGCCTTGAAGCCTTCCTCCCTATTTAACCCTGATATTTAACTGTTGTTTGCTGCCGTTATGCTCGTGAACTTATTTTATTATTGTTGTGTGTGAGCCTAACTGAGAATGAGTGAAACCGAGCATATCAGGCACATGATGCTTTTTTATTTTAAACAAGGGAAAACAACCGCTGAAACTTTCCGCAAATTATGTTCTGTGTACGCCAAAAATGTTATTCAAGATCGAACATGTCAAAAATGAGATTTTGATCTGGCGATTTTTCTCCTACGGATGCCCCAAAGTCAGGCCAACCTTAGTCGTTCTCGAGCACTTCCGAGCCTCCCCGCGTTTGGAAATCCTCGCCAAACCATACGTAAGCTTGCAGAACAAATCGGAACGTCAAATTCTAGTGTACAGAATCACCTTAAACAACTTGAGTTTGTCAGTAGACCCGATGTTTGGGTTTCCCACGAACTCAACGAATCCAATTAAATGGATCGCATCAACAACTGCGATATGTTAAAGATTCATCAATGTAGCGATCCATTTTTGAGAAATATGGTTACTGGAGATGAAAAGTAGATCATTTGCGACAAGGTCAGTCGAAAAAGATCGTGGGGAATGTCCGGTGAACCCTCTCAATCGACACCAAAAGCAGGGATTCACCGCAGGAGAGTTTTGTTGTCCGTCTGGTGGGATTTCAAGGGAATCACTTATTTTGGAGCTACTCCCCAGGAACAAAACAATAAATTCGGACGTTCACTGCCCACAACTCCAAAAATTGAGCCAAGCGATGCAGGAAAATCACCCAGGACTTGTAAATCGTAAGGTTTCCATCACGTTCCATCACGACAGCGCTCCTCACACTTATCTGCAGACCCGGAGGAAATTATTGAAGTTAGAGTGGGATGTTTTACCCCATCCACCAGACCTCACGTCCTCGGATATTCATTCATCTATTCCTCTCCATGGATAGCAGTTTACGAAACTTAACATTTACCAATGACGAAGAAGTCAGAAATCATTTAAAAACGTTTTTTGCGAGCAAACAGCAAAGTTTTTATGAAAATGGTATTATGAAGCTTACTGAGAGATGGGAGAAAATTATTGAAAATGGACGAACGTACATTATTGATTAAAATAATTTGTAATAACTACCTATAATAATAACAAATATTTATAAAAAAACCCAACGAACTTTTTGGACGATCCAATATTAGTAAAGCTATCCACTGGGATCCCTTATTTCATTAGTGAAGGCGCAGTATATGAAAAACTACCGTTGGCATTATTTTTTCAGAAAATGGGGGAAATGACAACCCCACACATCATCCTGATATAATCAGTTTATATCGGTCAATCAGGTCGTTTTATAAAAAAGCATTATGATGAACACAACAAATCTATTTTAAATAATAAAAAATGCACTGATATTACAGAGCATTGTATAATAATCATTTTCCGGATTACCAAAAAAATAAAACTTTTACACAATGAACGCAAAGGTAGAAGATTAGATTTATTAGAAGTAATAGAAATAAAAAAGCAATGTTTAAGAAAAAAGTTATAACTAATGATCTAATAGATTTTGGAATTGCCCCAACAGTAAAAGCAGCCATAGCATAAAATCACTAGATGTTGTACCTGCCTATATAGACTGAATTTCATACTTATTAGGTTTGGTAAAAATTTGCTACTCTTTGAGAATAATGAGAATGGCATAAAAACCGAAACAATTGTTAGAAATATAGTTTGCAATTTCTATGAACCTGCCAAGTGTTTTCTTTCATTTATTAGTCAAAAATGTTTCACCAGTGCCCAGCGACCTCTCCATTTTTTACAAAAAAATATTCTTTTATACTTCGCTTTTATGATTCACTCTCTATATTTAACTGAATATTATAATTTCGTTTAGATTAAAAATAGTTTTATAAGGACGTTTCCTATAAATCTTCAAAATTATCAACGTCAAAAATAATTTTATTCCACACATGTATATATAATACTTCCTATATAAGTATTTTTTAAATAATTAATTGTACTGAAGCACCCAACCGATTAAACGTATTGTACTAAAAATCAGTGGACCGTATAAGTCCTCTTTTACTATCTCCTTAAAAATTCCGAAGTAACAATAGGTACGATATAAATCCTAGTTTCACTTATACTTTCTATAGTAGTTCACGTTCTAGCGAAATGTCAAAAAAATATTACTGCTCTAAGGAATTTTAATTTTTTTTATATGTTAATGCCAAATGTAAATATTATACAACTTACGCGTTCTACTTGTGAGATAATTGTATTATATCATGTAGGTATATGATTTTTTAACAAATAGTATTTATTTTTACTTGGTATTAAAATATGTTTGTTCCTCCAAAAAAGTAAGGTACCATTCAGCGGTGTTCTTAAAACCAGGAAGATGATGATTTTAAGTGAAATTTTCAAGGCGACGACGACGAAAAAAAACCTGTCAGTAATATTATAATGACTATTAGATTGTTGCTAGACAGTTGTGTTCAATCAAGAATATTCAGCATCTATCAAATTTTCTAAATATATTCATTGGTTACATATTGTTTGTATTCCAGTTCTGACAAATGTGTTAGCTACGATTTATGTACATGAGGTATTTTTAGATAATTTTCACCACGAACAGTCGGCAGAAACTGAAAAACAGACGCTGCGCAGGCCAAACTATTAGGGGTACAATACAAATTACTTCCGCTAAATAGGGTTAGAAATAATGATACAATAAAAACAGTAAACAAGGAGGCTGTCCTAACATTTTACACCAGTTCTGATTAATTGGCTTTACTTTCACTTGATAAGAAAACAATACAATTATTACAAGTTTTAAAAAATATCGAATTTTAATTCCTAGCGACTTCAAAAATATAATTTTAAACGATTACTTGGGACTTTGGTTAATTAAAATATCGTCTTTACATATTTTAAAATATAAGACAGTCGTCAGCAGAGTTTGAAGATTTGCCACATTTAAATGAAACGTCGTAAAACAATATAAATTCTATTATGTACTATGTTTTAATACTTTATCTCTGTACTCTTAATTATTAATTAATTAGTACCGTAGTAGTTTTATATTATTTGTAAAGCATATAGTATATTTCTTCAAAAATGGGGCGAGGCAGTATTTCAAAATAAAGTTCGAGGAATATCCTTGTAAACTTGATAGAAATAGGTTCTTATATTTTGAGAACCTGTCAATTTTATATATTTTAATATAAAATTCTCGTAAAATAAATTTAATTTGGAAGCACAAACGATAGAGAAATATTTAAACATGAGTCGCATCTATTATACCTAACAATTGTAATTCATTATTATTGTTATTGCTTTCTTTCATTATTATTTTACATTCAATGGATTAGAAATCTGACGTTCTGAATATGCAATTCAGTATTTGCAAGGTAATACAGGGCGCGGCATAACTGTCTCCCTATTTTTAAAGTGTAATAAAACAACTATTATTTGAAATGCAATAAATTTATTTTTACATCTTAAGAGTATAACTAAAACCGTTTTATTTTATGTGATTTTAAAAAGAATATCGGCCAAGTGATGTCCACCATTATTGCAACACTGCTGCAAGCGATTTCTGAAATTTATCATAACTCTTGCTAGCGTTTCTTGTGGTATTCTTCGAATTTCCATAGGGATTGCCTCCTTCAGTTGTATTAGGGTCCATGGACGATGTTTGAAGACTTCAGATTTAAGGTAAACTCACAGAAAGAAGACACAAGGCGTCAAATCCGGCGAGCGCGCAGGCCATGGAATATCGCCTGTTTGGGAGATCAAGCGCCCGGGGAAAATTTCTCTCAAATGTTGCAGCGATGCTCGGGATGTGTGGGCTGTCGCCTTATCCTGTTGAAACCAGACATTGTGCACATTAAGATTTGCAAAGGCTGGGGCGAAAAAATTCTTGAATCGTCGCTATGTAGCGTTCTGAATTGACGGTAATAGACCGATTCCTTCAAAAAAGTAAGGCCCGACTATTCCCATTTGTGACATAGCGCACCAAACTGTAACTTTCTCACTTTGCAGAGACCTTTCGTGTATCTTTCTTGAGTTGTCGTGGCACCAGTACCGGAAGTTTTGCTGGCGTACGCAGCTCAAATAAGTGGAAATGTGCCTCATCGCTGAAAAAACCACTTCCTGAGGTAAATTTTCAAGCATGTTTTCACACGCAGCCAGCCATTCGACCATTCGAATCACGTTCTGACAATTCCTGTGTAAGAATCAACTTGTATGAATGAAAGTGAAGATCCTGATGAAGAATTCTTCGCACATTGCGATCAGAGAGACTAAGGGCGGTCGCATGTCTGCGTGCAGATCGTGTAGGCGACCGTAACACTGAGCGTCTGACTATCTCGACGTTTTCGGGTGTCCGAGCTGTCCGTGGACGTCCAATTCCTCTCTTGATGACAGATCCAGTTTCTCTGAAGTTTTTTACCCTCAGAACAATTGATTTTCGATCTGGGACTGCTCGATTATGTAGATGTAGACTTCTGCGGCGAAAGCGCGCTGCGCATTGGCCCACATGATGTTTAAGACTAAAACGGGTTTCAAATAAAAACTCGCGTATACTAATACTACCCCCACTTTTCTACAACGCCGCCCGGCTCCACGAGACTGCATTGAAAATAGAGACAGTTATGCTTCACCCTGTATTATAATTACAAATAAACGTATCAACTTTTAACTAAATAAAGCAATTTAATAATGTAAATGAGTATTATTTTAAGCTATATATTTATTCGGAATAGTCAACAAAATCGAATTGATATTTTACACATAAATTGCAGTTATGCTATAATTGCAATTTATGCACATAACGGGGGAAAATTTAATATAAATTTTACCGCGTATCCGGTACGAAAAATTTTAATAGTGATGTGTACGATATTTACTTTGCAATTGTTACGAATGATAGATTTATTGAAATTTATACCAAATAAACCCAGTAGCAGAAAATATTATTGTGTACCGTTGCGCTTTGTTACTGTTTAAATTAATAGGAGAATATTTAATACTAATTTATAGAATATATAATAAAAGTGGGTAATTCGAAGCGGGTAATCTAGATTTGCACATTTGTTTTCATAAAGAATTTTAATAATTATAAATCATAATACATACAACTATTGAAAGACCCGTGAATACATAATGAATATTATTTCATGGCTTTTCAACCAAGGCATAACCGAATACGATAAACATTCCTACAATAGCGATGCAATAATATTCTGTGGGCGTAAAGTTGCCGTAAAAACTGCCCACTATCAGGCCTGCCTCAGTGATTACTGAGGTAACTCCGTGGCAGCCGAGATGCCGTCGCATAGACTTGAGATATTTGAATCGATGCAGGTACAAACGATTCAATTTAACTTTGTAGTTGCGTTTGACCACGTGTTGTTTTATTCGTTGTGGCAATGTAAATATGGATATTTCTATCTCGCCTTTCTCTGACTTTCGTTTAGCGTAAATATGCCGAAAGTTTGCAACAATGCACGGCTATTTGCACGCTCAGTGGGAAGATTTATATGTACATACGTGTCTCAGATAATATATTTGGTTTGTAATCGAACCTTGTCGGCCTTTGAGAAGCCCGTATGTATAAAGCATGTATCCAGTGCCATACATAGATAAAAAAGTGATTTTATAATAAACTTATCTTTGACTTAATTCTTATGCTTTATGCCTATAATTTACGACGTATTTATATGTCTACGACAACTATAATTTGTCATTATTTATATTGAATAACGACTTTTATCAACTGTGCGTAAGAGATTTAAAAATAATATTAAATCGAAAATACATAATAAAAAACTGTGGTTAGCCATGGGCGAGGCAATAGATTTGAAAAAACCCTTCTGTGACCAATGACATAGTACGTATGTACACAAAAATATAATGAAGTGTATTCTATTTCAAAGGCGTTTTATTTTTCCTCATTGTGTAATATTAATGGTAAAAATTGAAATCAAGTTTACACCAAAAGGTGGTGAAGTTTACACCAGATGTTGTGTTCATCTTACTCCATTACTGGTATGAAAATTCCCACCAGCGAATGGTAAAGTTCTACTACGACCTTGCGGTGTCTATTTGGAATCCATGTGGATAGCTCTAGTAGAATTTACATGGAAATTTAACGTAGCCCCAGATCAGACAAGCTCAATTGTATACAGGCGACAACTTAATCGATTATGGTCGTTTTCACTGATGTGGCTAAGTTCAGACCACTGTAAACGGGCATCTTTGTCGAGTTCATCTGAACGTGTGTCCTGATGATGATTACAAAGCTCATTTCAGTGGCTCGGGATATTACGCGATTATTTCCAGGCGAAACAAAACGACATGGAGTTACATTTTTGTTTCACCCGCAATGCCTCCGACTAAGTGCACAAACTGCAACATTGGGTGTATTCTAATTCAAGTAAAAGCAGCTCGGAATCTAATTATCTAAAAGCTTGCAACCATTAGCCACCCGACATAAATATACTCTGTAGAAACGGCGCGGATGTTTGTATGTTGTTCTGGTGCCTTTGATTATCCCGTCAGCATTTCGACGATGTTTTATTGTGTGTGTGTGTGTTATTATGTTGGCGGTACTGCGGTCTTATTTGCTGTAATTGTATTTTATAATACAATACGCGGGTCTTTCGCTCAAAAACGAGATTGGGCTGATATTGGATCGTTGGGAAGCCTCTTCAGATGAAATTAAACGTGCTTTGTAAAATCCGCGAGCGTGAAAATTTATTGCCCGTGTTTTGCGAATATGTCGGCTCGATTTAGGCGGCAGGGTGAACTCTTCGTTATATACAGAGTGCGAATAAATTCCAGGTCCGCAGTAAGCCTGGTCTAAGTGGTTGGAGACTTCATAGTGGTTTGCAAGACAGACACTTTAGAAAGGTGATCAGGAGTTGCAGTCAACGTAGCCGAATGCTGCCCTCACTCTTTCTTCTACGCATTCATCGAGAATCCCACACTTTTTCATATTATGGATGAGCAGTACGTATACAGTATTTACCTACAGTTTGGAATAACATTCAACGAAATAAAATGGAAGTTCTTTTAAACCCTTTAGATAAACTCCGCACGGGGTATTTTCATATTTCAAGTCGAGACTGTTAGAATTTAGGGAGTTGATGGTGAGGAATCCATTTTTGTTTACAAAATAACACGTACCAGTTTTGTTTTGTAAATAAACGTTGTAAATAAACCGACGTATAACAGAAAAACGTCATTTTTAATTTGAAGGATTTGATTCCTAACTTTAGGGACATACTGTATAATTTGCTCGTAGATATAGACATACAGTGATCTTCAAAAAGTTTGCACTGAAGCAAAAAAAATGATTTCAAATTTTGTTGATATTCGTTCAATTTGTACATTGTGAAGACTATATAGGCATATATTAAATATACGATCTATTAGAATAAAATTTAAATGTAAAACAATTCGATGAAAAAAATATTAGGATTAGATTTAGTCCGACGATTTAGATGGACCAATCTACGGACTCGCGTCTATCGAATATTATTTCTAGTACATAAGGGCTTCTACTATCGGGTTGTCTAAAAAATTCGTTCGGTTTTCCGAGTTAAACGCTTACGTCACGATCTATGATGCTATGCGCGCGGCTGCAGTCTTGTAGCCTTCCTCCCTATTTAACCCTGATATTTAACTGTTGTTTACTGCCGTTATACTCGTGAACTTATTTTATTATTGTTGTGTGTGAGCTTAATTCAAAATGAGTGAAACCGAACATTTTAGGCACGTGATGCTTATGCAGGCCGACCTAAAGAAGTCGTTCCCGAGCATTTACGAGCCTTAATTGAGGCAAATCCTCGCCAAACCATACGCGAACTTGCAAAAAAAAATCGGAACGTCAAAATCTAGTGTACAGAATCACTTTAAAACCCTTGTCAGTAGATTCGATGTTTGGGTTCCTCACGAAGTCAGCGGATCCAATTTAATGGATTGCATCAACATCTGCGATATGTTAATGATTCGTCAACATACCGATCCCTCTTTGAGGTATAATGATCATTTACGACAAAGTCAGTCGAAAAAGATCGTGGGGAAAGTTCGGTGAACCTTCTCAATCCATACCAAAGGATTAGATTTCAGGGCTTCATCCCAGAAAAGTTTTGTTGTCCGTCTGGTGAACAACTACAAAAATTGAGCCAAGCCATGCGCCCAAGACTTGTAAATGGTAAGAAGGGCGTCTTCCATCACGACAACGCTCGACCTCACACTTCTTTGCAGACCCGCAGGAAATTGTTGAGGTTAGAGTGGGATGTTAGTTAGGTAGATGATTAGTCCATCCACCGTATTCTCCAGACCTCGCGTTCTCGGATTTTGACCTATTCCATTCCATGGATAACAGTTTACGAAACTTAACATTTGCCAATGACGAGGTCAGTCAGAAGTCAGAAATTATTTAAAATTTGTAATTTTACGAGAACACTGTCGTGAAAGACGAGAACGATTGAAGCAGACGACTCTGAAGATTTCATTTAATTGGATAACGCATAATATCATTTTCTATTTTATTATTTTTATATCGAGTCATTTTCTAACCATCTGATTTTTGTTGTATTTTACCTAGGTACTCATGTAATAAAAATAATCCCTCCACTCAGTGGATTTTTTTAATAATACAATAATAATAACATAATGACCATGTGATAAAAATGATATTGTATGGTAAAGGTTATGGTAAAATATTGCTCTGACTGGCACTTAACTTCCATATAGTTTCGAAACATGACATGCCCATGTTTATTTTTTATGGTTTTGTGAATCAATAGGTAGGGTAGAAAAACTCAAAAAATAATAAGCTAGTAATTATGGCAATGCTTGTAATTTAACGTGGACTTTGCAAATTTTGGCACTTAAATTCCATATTTAATTGATTTTATGTTTTTCCTGAAAAATTTCAATTTGTGGACATGTCATCTTTTGAAAATAAACGCTTCAATTGTACTGTGTATAATTCTAACCGATTAGATTATTCATAAATTCTCTACACTTCTTCAATACATCAGAAACTCTATATAACCACTGTGTTTTCGCCGATTTGAAAATCTTTGGAAACAGGACGACATCCTTCCTACGATAAACATTAACCCGAATAACGCAAATAGAGGAAGGACATAGAGGGTAGGCATTAGCGGAATGTCTGCAGGATATTTACATAACGTATTTGCAAAACGATATATATTTCACCTTGAAGGGTAGGATATCTAATCTAAATGCATTATTAAATATTTATTCTAGATATGTACTACGGTGGGTACACTTGCAGGTGTTGGGAATTCTGTCCAGAAATCGTATCTCACGTAAATACGTGGTAGTAATGTGTTTTAGCGAAATATTATCATACGTCACCATATCTGATAGTTGCACAATGATAGGGTGGGCGAATTTTGTTGCATCCCCGGGCAAATTCAACTAACAAGGAACGTTACTTTGGTGTCCTTTTGGGTATATTAAAAGTCAATTTGCTTAAAAAAGCGGGTACTGGAAATCTGAATATATCATAGCGTATAATTTTTAAAGAGGTAAAACTACCCCATTGACCTACCTATCTTTTCACATCTCTACGACAACATAATTAATATATTTACCCAAATTAACAATAATTTTATACAGAGTTACAAACTAGAGATCACGAACTTTCTATTTTTGAAAAAAAAAGTTTAGGGTAGTAGCAACTGATTTAAATAGCGTCATGGACACGGAAATTATTAATGAAATATTTTTAAATGGGTGACATCTTAGAAAATAATGATAATTTTATTATTATTATTATATTTAACAAATTTAATTTTATAATTAAGGAAAAAGTAGCCTCGTACATTGTTAACAGTTTATTAACGCAAAAAATATAAAGAAAAATTTTGTTTTGTGATTATGTACAGGATGTTGATACCATTACCACAGTTTCTGCAACAATAAATATAGATTTTTTTTAATGGAAGTATCTTTTTTACTTCCACCTTATTCAACATAATTATCATTTAAAGATACATTTTCTTATACCTATATCCAATAGTATATATACATTTAATTCATCCTATTTGTAAATTAGTCCAATTCTACACTGAGAGAAAGATTTCCTTATTGGTAACGGATTAGGTTCGTGATAAATAAATGCTGATTTTTGATACGGCGAAACAAATATAAGTTTCTCTTAAACAAATAATCCATTTCGAATACATTAGAACATCCTGATCAATGGAAATACAAATATTAATAAACACATTATGTTATGTGAAGAAAGGTAACAAAGACATTTTTTATGTAAAACAAATACATCTCTGGAATAAACTATCTAGAATAATGTTAAATAAATCAATAGTTTTCATGCACCAAATCAATATTTCTCATCAATATGTCTATAACATCTATAACATCTATTCATAAGAGTTTAACTATTCTTTTCTACAGAAATAAGGAGTTTATACTCCAACCCATCTGCAAATGCCTTATATAATAAGGACTAAACAAATTAGGTCAAAACAGCTATTCTTCTGGCTATATTCCAAATACCGAGCACTGAATTACATGAGAAAATTTGTCGTATTTTTGTCTAACAGAGTTAGCACTAATGTAATTCAGTGCTCGGCGTTTGGCACATAGCCAGGAGAATAGCTGTTTTGACCTAATTTGTTTAGTTATTATTATATAAGGCATTTGCAGATGGGTTGGAGTATAAACTCCTTTTTCTGTAGTTTGAATGTTACCCTCTGATGGTAAAACTTTGCATTATATTGATAATTTCAAGTTTTTACTTCGATTTAGATTGTTCGAAACTACTAAGAGATGGTACGTTCTACTGCGGTGGAACATAACAACGTCTACTAGATGTAAGCTTTATCTGTCGAAGGTATACTCGTTTACACTGCACTGACGAGACCCAAGGTAGAAAGGTCGAAACCGGTCTGCAGTTAACGATATCCTGATATAGGTGACACTTTGCATCTTTCTTGGTGGTTTTAAAACAATCACTGTATTTTTAGTGCTAACTCTGTTAGACAAAAATACGACAAATTTTGTCATGTAATTCAGTGCTCGGCGCTTGGCATATAGCCAGGAGAATAGCTGTTTTGACCTAATTTGTTTAGTCCTTATTATATAAGACATTTGCGGATGGCTTGGAGTATAAACTCCTTATTTCTATAGTTTAAATGTTACCCTCTGATAGTAAAACTTTGCATTATATTGATATTATTTTCTATTGAAAGGCACAAATAAAAAAAAACGTTTAAAGGAAAACATATTTTACTATAATTTATTTTGTTAAATTATCTTCCACCGTTGTTAATACCAAAATAGAAAAGAAATATGTGGAACAGGCGATAATACTTACCTGCTACACAAGCAAGTAAACTACTAAGTCATTATTTCAAAATATACAACTGACTTTGAATTAATTTAAAAACATCATGACAGAATTCCTGACGCTTATTTTAATTGAATTTTATAGATCCCCCACTCTCGTGGCTATACCTATGCATTACTCATGAAGAGTAGGAAAAAGTGTGAGATTCTCTAGGTATCCGTAGAAGAAAGACTGAGGCAGCATTTGGAGGGAAAGGGATGCACTTTACGCACAGCCAGATCGAACTCTGTTTACATATATATTCATCGATATTCACTCCGCAATAAATAAGGTCTCAATGCGACTGGGTAAAGACCGGGCTATTTTCTGCGCACCTCGTGTTCGGTCCGATATTGCAATTTTGAGATTTGTTCCTATGCTTGACGAGCTATACGTGCTTTTGTCTCAAGCTAGCGCAATATAACGCCGCCTGTCATAACGCATTTAGTAGAAATTCGCTCAGGGGTACTTAGATACAGGTACCTACCCCTCATAAATGAATAATTATTTTAATACAGAAGAGGGGGTGATAATTTCGGGGTAAAGTAACAATTTATAATGTTTATGTTAAACAAATGACTGTCAAATAATAAACGCATAAACAAATGGTCGGTGTAGGTCTGACCTGAAATCTAAATTTAGTTAAAAAACAAAGATAATATTTGACTTCAATAATAACATTTTTCTGCGTTAAAATTAACGATATACTTATCGTTTTACAAGGCATTTTAATCACGTGGAGAGTGAACTGATAACACTAATTGCTTTGCAGGAAATCTCATCTCGGAAACGCCATAAAAGTATATATAAATCAGGATTCTTTCCAGTTTAATGGCGTGGAAGACGACAATCCCTGCTTTTATTATTTAACGACTAAATTACTGATTTATCTGATTTATGAATAATATTTTTGGTATGTACTAACAACGACATGACAATTTTAATACGTTTTCCAGAGATATTTTTCATCTGTAGCTGTAGATAAAGAGCCAAGGTTTCCCTGTTAGTCAGGTAGTATAAAAAGCGTTACACAAATCAGAACTTAAGAAATTAGGACAAGAAGGTATTTAATTAGGAAAAATATGAGTAATATGCCGAGAGAGTTACGTCGTTAATTTCCTTTGTATGGCTACATATTTAGAAAGTAGATCAAGTTTTACACTAACTATTGCTAATTTAATAAATATCAAGTGAAGTAAAAAATATACAAAACAATTACACAACATACCTCTTACCAGCGCGATTTCAACATAATCTGGTCAATTATATCTTACTATGTATAACACAATTCAACCCTTTGTTTGCTAGCAAGCTCCCCGCAAATTTAAACAATGTTCTAGTGCCCTAGGTCAAGGGACTCTACCCTTTGTCGTATTGCGTAGGGCATTAGAGCATCGCCTCGGGTAATAGGGGATTTATTGCCCCTATAGGTTCCCACAAATTACCCTCGATTATTTCAATTCAGTGTATATAATTTGCATTATTTCTCCCCTTGGTGTTCGGCGCAGCCACCATAACTAATTCGGCAGTCAACTGCTATGTTATTAGATTCGTTTTCTTTAGTTTCGACGTAATTGATCGTGAATCGAGTGAATTTATAAAGAATTAAGCGACTCAAGTCGGTAGGGTTAATTACGAGGTTAATTAGGCTTTGATTTTTTTCCCCGAACGTCTTGATATATTAGTAGAAAGCAATGGAATGTTGCCAATATAGTGTTCAGCTTAAACGTCGAAGAAGTTTGTAATTTCGACATTAAATGGCCGATTTGATTTTTTCTGGAAATGTAGAATAGGAAAACTTAATCTATGTGTTATCACTTTTGTATACTGTCAAATATGGTCTCCTAGAAGCTGGTTTGGAAGATAAAAATGAATTGTTGATATTATCCAAGGTGTCCAAATTGAAACGAAACACTCAGAACAAGTGTGGATGTAATATATATATATATATATATATATATATATATATATATATATATATATATATATGTATATATATATATATATATATATATATATATATATATATATGTATATATATATATATATATATATATATATATATATATATATATATATATATAGCTCGAGTAATGCTTCATTTGAAAGGTCTTTCAACCAACTTTCTTTCTTTAACGGTGTTTTAGTTTTGATTCAAATTGAAATAAAAATTCGCGTATTTGCTTACATCTAGTGCTTTGTTACAAATTTGATGTACTTTAATGAGATATTGTAAAAATAACATATATCCTGAAAATGTATCTAATAAAGTAAATGCCCTTTGGTCCCATGCCTATGATCTACAAAAAATGTTATTTTTTGTAGATCATAGATACACTGTTTAAAATTTTACAGCTTTTAATGGTGTGAGAATATATAAAATTTCGCTATTTCTGGTATAAAACTAAACACCAGTGTAATTGGTAACATTTTATGCCATTATAATTGTAACCTCTTATACATTTTAGGTATAAAACTAATATAAATACACGAGAATATTTTGAATTGATTGGGCCGTTACTTCATGAAAATCCATATTTATACAAAATTAAAATATTCGCTGGTTAGATTTTTCTTTTTTACTTATTAAACATAACAATTGTTTCGCCAACACAGTGGCTATGTACTCAACATCTGAAGAAGCCACTGTGTTGGCGAAACAATTGTTATGGTCAACAAATAAAAAGTGCAAATTTAAGCAGCGAATATTTTAATTTTGTACACCAGAATATATTGGGTTGTCCAAAAAGTTCGTTCGGTTTTCTCAGTTAACCACTCACGTCACGGCCTATGATGTCATGAGCACAGCTTCAGCCTTGAATCCTTCCTCCCTATTTGACCCTGATATTTAACTGTTGCTTACTGCCGTTATACTCGTGAACTTGTTTTATTAGTGTTGTGTATGAGCTTAATTGAGAATGAGTGAAACTGAACATTTTAGGCACGGAATACTTTGTTATTTTAAAAATGGCAAAAGAGCCGCTGAAACTTGCCGCAAATTGTATTATGTGTACGGCAAAAATGTTATTCAAGATCGAACTTATGAAAAGTGGTTTAAGAGATTTCGATCTGGCGATTTTCCCCTCACGGACGCCCCAAAGTCAGGCCGACCTAAAGAAGTCGTTCCCAAGCATTTACGAGCCTTAGTCAATGCAAATACTCGCTAAACCATATGTGAGCTTGCAAAAAAAATCGGGACGTCAAAATCTAGTGTACAGAATCACCTTAAACAACTTGGGTTTGTCAGTAGACTCGATGTTTGGGTCCCAATCCAAAATCCAATTTAATGGATCACATTAACATCTGCGATGTGTTAAAGATTCCTCAACGTGGAGATCCTTTTTTGAGACATATGGTTACTGGAGATGAAAAGTGGATTATCTATGACAATGTAAGTTGAAAAGCCTCTTCTCAATCGACACCAAAGGCACGGCTTCACCCCAGGAAAGTTTTGTTGTCCGTCTGGTGGGATTTCAAAGGAATCATTTATTTTGAGCTACTCCCGAGGAACGAAACAATAAATTCGGACGTTTATTGTGAACAACTACAATAAATGTGCCAAGTCATGCAGGAAAAGCGCCCAGGACTTGTAAATGGTAAGAAGGTCGTCTTCCATCACGACAAATTTCGACCTCACACTTCTCTGCAGACCCGGAGGAAATTGTTGGAGTTATAGTGGGATGGTTTACCCCATCCACCATATTCTCCAGACCTCGCGCCCTCGAATTGTCACCTATTCCGCTCCATGAATAACAGTTTACGAAACTTAACATTTACCAATGACGAGGAAGTCAGAAATCATTTAAAAACGTTTTTTGCGAGCAAACCGTAAAGATTCCATGAAAATAGTATTACGAAGCTTACTGAGAGATGGAAGAAAGTTCTTGAAAGTGGAGGAACGTACATTATTGATTAAAATGATTTGTAATAACTATAAATAAATATTTATGACAAAACCGAACCAACTTTTTGAACAACCCGATAGTACACTTTACTCCGCATGAGGTAGACTATAATCCTTGCTTGCCAACTATTCTAGAGTACACATCCATGTAGTCTTCACGTTGGTATTGTTGAAATGTGAGGCAATATGGCTATTCCTGATAACCGATTAACCAGTTTATGCCCAAATGCTGCTATGTGCTTCAAGAAGCAAGAATTAATTGGGTTGGACACCACTCAACCACTTTATTAAGTTTTTCGCCAAGATGACTGAATAATAAGAATAATTTTTTATTTAAGGATTTGTTTTAAAAGGGGTATATAACCATCAACTAAAGCACGAGAAAAATTGTAGGTGTTACATTTCCTAGAAAACAGTAAGAAAGACGTGACGATATGCCATACATCGGCCTCCTTAGCATAAAAAATATTCCGGCAATACTGACTCAATTAACCGACATTATCGAAACGAGATATAAAAATTCCTTCAGGATTACAAGCCTCTAACTCTTCCACGAAGAGTCGAGAGATAACAGCACGCCCTAAAAGCTTTATTTAACGTGTATCCCGGTCGGATAATCAATTACTCATTTTTATAAAGAACCAACTAGAAAGCTTTTAAGCCGGTCGACTTTATTATAGTGATTAACCCTGCC
The DNA here is from genome assembly GCA_037954035.1 of Rosalia funebris. Taxonomy (NCBI): domain Eukaryota; kingdom Metazoa; phylum Arthropoda; class Insecta; order Coleoptera; family Cerambycidae; genus Rosalia; species Rosalia funebris. The sequence goes on along the minus strand of JAZFAV010000039.1, from coordinate 21,422,032 downwards.
GAGTGCATCTCGGGAAGTATTTCGAATTAACTATCAGCTGCATAAAGGACGTAGGAGGCAATTTTATCAAAAGAAGTATGTCGAGTTGTAATAAAAGCTGGAAAGTCGAAGGAAAACACGCACACCGTTCCCCGGCCCGCTGGCCTGGCATTGTTTCGGAAAATGACGGCAGTCTCGGCGAGGAAATTGGTATAGTCTCGTCAAAAGTTCCACAAAAACGAAAAAGTAGGTGCGTATAAACATCATATAGTAAAATATCCATCCTGTTGTATTAAAACAAAATATTTGTAACTAGAAATAATAAGTGTCGTTACTCATTACATCAGCGTATATACAAGGTGAATTTTTTATTGAGTTGTCCAAAAAGTCGTTTCGTTTTTCCGAGTTAACCATTTACGTCACGGCCTATAATGTCATGCGCACAGCTGCAGCCTTGAAGCTTTCCTCCCTATTTAACCCTGATATTTAACTGTTGTTTCCTATCGTTATACTCGTGAACTTGTTCTATTATTGTTGTGTGTGAGTTTAATTGAAAATGAGTTTTACAGCATTTTAGGCACGTGATGTTTTTTTATTTTAAAAAAGGCAAAAGAGCCGCTGAAATTTACCGCAAATTGTGTTCTGGTTACGGCAAAGATGTTATCCAAGATCGAACGCGTCAAAAGTGGTTCAAGAGATTTCGACCTGGCGAAGATATATAACATAGAGAGAAAGAGAGCTATACATCATATATATCAGTTTAGGCTATCGGCGTCCCCCTATTGTCGCGCATGCGCGCATTATAGATGTACGCGTCCAGACGCTATATATTAACAGCTGAAGCAGCACGCGTGTGTACCGAATATTTATCATTGTGTTTTGTAATTATTTACGTTATTTACATCTGTGTTCTGTGATTATTTGATAATATCCTTGAACCGTTTTAACTTGTTAAAATCTAGAAGATATAATATATTTCATTCACCGCTCCCTACTGGTTTACAGCCACACAGGTGCAAATGCACTAGGAAGAGGCGAAGACAAAATCCCTTTGATTCTCGGGGGAGATTTCAATGTAAGTTTCGGATCCAATGATTCGTTGACGTTGATTAACTTTCTTCAAGAAACATTTGGTCTGCTTATAAATAACAATCCCAAAGAATCAACAACAACATCCGGAACAACAATAGATGCAATTTTTACACGTTATCTAGAAAATATCGAATTACGAACATATATTTCATATTTTAGTTATCATAAACCAATCATATCAGTATTACCAATTGAACCACCAGCCGATGATAGTGTGGATAATGAATAAACCGAATATTTTTTACACACATTTTATATTGTTATATTTCTTTTGAAATTATCCCTCTCTCTCTCTGTCTCTCTTTCAATCTCTCTCATTCTCTATTCTAAAGAAGTATTCACTTCTATCACGTGTACTGTGCTGCACATGATATTTTTTTTTTGTTTTTACTCGCCCATCGCCCTCCCAAATCACCCACAGGGCAGCGACTCGGAAGTCAATTCGCAAGATTTTGCGAAAATGTCAGTAGCTTGTATGCTCGGTACATTTGCACAAAACGAAATTCACACTTGACTGTAGTCTTTCGGGCAATACCTGTTACCTGTTTCATAGCAGCTACTCTCATCGTATGACCGGTTGAGACCACTCGAGCTACTGCCATGCGAGTATACAATGGCTGTAGCTGTCTACTGTCACATCAGCAGCTCGTATTGTGTAACCAGGCCTTTAGTTGAGGCAAATCCTCGCCAAACCATACGTGAGCTTGCAAAAAAAAATCGGGACGTCAAAATCTAGTGTACATAATCACCTTAAACAACTTGGGCTGTCAGTAGACTCGATGTTTGGATTGCTCACGAATTTAGAGAATACAATTTAATGGATCGCATTCGGATTCTCAATCCACACCAAAGGCACGGCTTCACTCCAGGACAGTTTTGTTGTCTGTCTGGTGGGATTTCAAAGGAATCATTTATCTTGAGGAACTAAACAATAAATTCGGACGTTTACTGCGAACAACTACAAAAATCGAGCCAAGCCATGCAGGACAACGGTCAACCTCCTCACACTTCTCTGCAAACCCGGAGGAAATTGTTGGAGTTAGAGTGGAATGTTTTACCCCATCCACCGTATTCTCTAGACCTCGCGCCCTCGAACAGTTTACGAAATTTAACATTTGCCAATGACGAGGAAGTCAGAAATCATTTAAAAACGTTTTTTTGTGAGCAAACTGCAAAGTTTTTATGAAAATGGTATTATGAAGCTTGCTGAGAGATGGGAAAAAGTTATTGAAAATGGAGGAACGTACATTATTGATAAAAATAATTTGTAATAGCTATAATGTTAATAATAAATACTTATGAAAAAACAAAACAAACTTTTTGGACAACCCGATAGTTGTACCACAAGAAAACATGCAAACAATTAACACATAATTCTTGTTGCCAGATCAATCCACCGAAGTACCGACTATACCAAAAATTTTCAATTTTCAATACGCCTGTATCAAATCTGAAAGTGGTAAAATTTTATCACTTTTAATAGTGTGACAATTTTATACATTTCGGATATAAAACTACTAATATAAATACACCACAATGTAGTACACTTTTTCTTGCTTGCGCCTTCTTCCAGTCATACCAAGACTCTGAGCTGCGAAGACTCCTCGAGCTGCGGATTTTCATCGGTCGGTAATTCCTGTAGGTAATTTGCAAGAAATGTAACTGTTGAAGAAACTGTAACGCTAGAAATGCTTCTTTTTTTTTGTTAATAAAAACGTTATGCCTTTCATTTTAGTGTTTAGATTTACAATTAGTTTATTGTTGTTTTATTTCGATTGTAGACAAGACTACATAATAAAACAACGTGCTTGATCTATGAAGTAAAGTGTAAAGTGCTTCAATTTTTCCTGATAAGGCGAGTTATTGTTAAGTTAAGTCTGATTAACCACTGTACAATTTGTATAATGGATCTTTTCGCGTGTATCAATTTAGTGACCACGCACGATCACATGCTACACCACTCGCAATTATTACTAATATGCCACAATTACCAGTACGTATGTCTAGCGATATATATTTCAATCAACTACGTACGGCATAGACAATTAATAATTTGCCGAACAAAATGCAATTATGAAGTCACGTCTTAGCTTTATTGTATAATTTGATTCATTGGCGTCTCAATATTCCTGTTAAGTTTATTTAATTTTTGTTGAATTTATTTTGATTTTTGTTGAATTTATTTCATTTATTTTGATGGAAATATCACTTCCATTGAATGTTTTTGTGGAGAACCTTTTCATTACTCTGTCATAGGTTGACGGATTTATATTGTACTAACTGTTATCCTAAAATGTGTTTTCGGCATGACACTGTTCAAAAGTGTCAGTTGATTGATTCCTACGATTGTTACCTGTGACGCATATGCAAAGAATAATTATGCAAACCATAGTTACTGTTGCCTTGTTTATGTTATTTTTATTAATAGAAAATAATTTTACTTTTAATACTGAATATCAATATATTTTCATTTCATTGCTCAAAGACTATCGGACAAAAAATATCGGTTCTTTTTCCTGGACGACAATTTGTTGATTTTACAGTTGAAATTGAATTTCAACTACTCGTAAATTCAATTCAGTTCAAATTCAATTAAACTCAGTCGAATTCTACAGACAAAGAGCTACAAACTCTCAACTCGCTTATGAACAAGGTAACGCTTTGAATTAAAAAATGACTTATTTCAGAGATTTTACGAAACACTATGAACATTTTCTATATTTTGAGGACAAACATCGGTGCTCACTCTGTATTCATTACTATATCGTGTCTCCGTTCTGCTACGAAAAACTATCCAGATTATTAATAAGATCTCCGACTTCCGTGTAAACACCCCGACAATGGACGATGCTGAATAATATATGGGGTGGGTCCATTGTGTGCCTAAATGCATGGGGCGAAGTATAACCACCTTCTTTTGGCGAAACGGAACAAGCTGTGCACGAGATATTTACACAAAAGTAAGAGCCCTGACGAACTTTCAGTATGGCCCTGAAGGACATGTAAATAGAAAAAGGCAGATTTTAAAACTAAATTTTTCATCAGTGCCACGATCCATTTTTAACTGCTTAATACACAGGGTGTGGCGTAGAAAGATTCAACGATTATTTTAGTATTTCAATACCTAGGTGATATAAAACATATACGAAAAAGTATATCGGGGGCGTGAGAAAATAGGGTGTATATAGCGTCAGACCATCTGCAGTTTTTTGAGTAATCAAAAGAAAACTATCGGAAAAGTTTCCAAATTTTTTCTTTTCTTTGAAAAAAGGTTCAGAGCTTTTCCCAAAAATTATTCCTTGAATTTTTAATGAATTTATTCATTACTTTAACTACAAAATTATAAACACAATGAAAACAAATTAATCGAATCGAATACATGTTTTTCTCAGTACTTACAACTATGCGGCTAAATTGTAGCCTTCAATTCGTTATTTTTAAAAAATAGCGATTTTTGTTAACCTTAATTAAAAATCACTCAATATGTCTAATACAGGTTTATTTGGCATGAAGATATCCGCCTCCAAAAAATTAAAATCTGAAATAAAAAATGCTTCCATAAATTTTCTCTCTGGGCGAATTCATTTGGATTTGATAGCAGTTGAGTCGACACTCATTCGAAATTATTTTTATCTTGATCTGCGTTATAATTTGTACGTTGAAAAATTCATGTGCCTACTATGGTAATTTCCCTGTTGCTTCAGAATATTATATTACCGGAAGCAGCAACAGCTTTTTGAACTTGACGCTCTTATCTAGAGTAAGTACTCTCGACGTTATATAAAACAGCATGCCATCGGAGGAATATTTATGTACAAAAATTTACACAAAGTTAGGAATATATATGCGCTAGATGGACCATGAAAAATTCATGAGGAAAATAATAAATTTGTTTATACCGGGTGTTTGAAATATATATTACACTATTTGGGCTAAAAAACTTACTTGATCTATTCGATTGTCTTGAATAACTGCCTCCTAGCACGACTACATGTGTTAAGGATACCGTTAGGCTTCTTGGCGGATTCCCAAGTTAACTTTTTTCCATGGTCACCACGATGCCCCGACTTCTCTCCACTTGAATTTAAGTGAATTGTGGAGAGAAAACTGTTAAATGTACTTCAGCTTTAACCGTGTCTTATAAACGCTACTAAAGACTATTCGGTATGAGAATTAGATCATTTATGTTGAAAAATTATTGACAAAGAACGCGTAAAACATCCCAGATTATATAATGTGTTAAATATAACATCAGCGACACTTATTTTATATGTTAATGATAAATGTTTCTGATTAATCTTGTAAATATGACTATCCGATCGTGTCTCGTTCCCTTATTCATTTGGATTGGTTTCCAAATACCATCCTGTCTTACGGTTATTAAAATTATTTAAGAATATCAATAGGTGAATAATTATTTGATAAACAGAAGCTTGGGCTAGTTTGGTTTCACCGAAGAGATTTTGGACGGTAGATAAGTTATGTCCAGTTAGCGAAGAGTTGTCAAAATTATAAGTCGACGCTCTTTGAGCCTGGATCTAAAGGAATGACTAGTCTAACCAATAATGAGCAAGGGATGCTATAAATAGCTTTTGCACTTAAGAGAATGGGATATTTTAGAGGTTCTGTGGGCAAATAGGGTAGAGAAACACACAGTGTGTTTTGATCTGTGTGGAAAGTACGAGGTGAACTATTTATATGTTGAGCCTAATAATAAAAAAACATTGATGTCATTGAAAATTACTTTATCGTTTTTCAAAATATTCTCCTTCGTGATCTGTACACTTCTGCATGCGTTCGAACCATTTGTCAAAGCATTTTTTCATTCCGCTTGAGATATCTCCACAACATGGTTTTTGAACGCATCAACGGCTTCTTCTGAAGACGAAAATCGTTGTCCACGCAATTTATTTGTGACATTCGGGAACAAATAGAAGTTATCGGGTGCCAAATCAGGATTTTTGGGTGTTCAAACATTCGGTTGTTAGACGAGATGTAGCTTGCATTGTCATGATAAAAGATGATCCGACGGTGTTTGTTTATTTTCGTCATTTTACCAAAGACTTCCGGCAAACAAATGGTTGTCTGCCATTCAGAATTGACCATTTTACGTTCCTCTAATGGCACTGTTGTCCCATGACCAGTTTTTTCGCAAAAACAGGCGACCATTTGTTTCGAAGTGCTACGAACACGAACAACTTTTGTTGGATTTGGTTCATCTTGAAACACCCATACAGTCGACTGCTGTTTACTTTCCGGCTCATACGCGTAGATTCATGATTCGTCACTGTTACAATGTTATATATACGTCTTTTGAAGCACCAACATTGTATTGACTGAGCATTTGTTTGCACCAATCGACACGAGCATCTTCTTGAGACTTTTTCAAATTATGTGGGATGCAACGAGAACAAACCTATTCTACAGCTAAATGATCATGCAATATTTTATATATGCTAGTCGAACTAATGCCTAAATCTCACAGTATGTCACATGACGATCTTGCATTATCAGTTTTTGCACAGCATCAATGTCTTCTGACACAAAAACTGATTTTGGACGACCTTCACAAATTTCTTCGATGAACGAATGGCGGCCACGATTAAACACGTTATATGTACCTGCATTTCACAGTGGCAAAGGATGGGGCTTTATCGCCAAAAGTGGAAGTAAGTTGATCGATGCACTCTTGTCTTGATAATCCATGTCAAAGTCGTAAAAAATCATCTCACGAAAATTATGACAAGTTAATTCCATTTTTTCGCTGAGATACAATTTTCAAATCACGCTGGAAACAACACAAATCGCGCTTAAATAATAAAATGTTCTGAAGAAGGTTATGGTCAATAATGCCAAACTTTCCATTGGAAACGTCAGATGGCGGCTGACAACACTTAGTGTTGCCAAGGCTCAAAATATAAATAGTGCTCCTCGTAGGGATGGAGGAGGTTTCTATTGCGTAGAACCCCATAGGAATAGACTGTTAGTAGTATGGTAGTAGATATAGACTACTATCTATACTATCAGATAGAAGCAGACATTTCAATGGCCGTTTGATATTTTTTCTCAGAAGAATTATTTGATGAGGACATATATCTCTTACAAAGATCTTTTGATATTTTCAGTTGGCTATAAAGAAAGAAGATATGAATTTTATACGGGCCCTTTAGTTCACCATGTATAACAAAATACAATTGACTGTATTGGTAACTCCATTAAAACAATCTTCTTCTCTTTTTCCATTAGAAACGACATTCAAGTTAAAATCCACATAGTCCGCTATAGCTGACACTTTGCTTAATGTTATTCCGGATCGTATGCCGTCTTCGAACGATAACGGCTTCCCAGTTAGGCCTAGAAGTGAACAACCGACGGTCGCATTAAAATCGCACGTAATAACAAGGTAATTTATACGGCCGTTAGAGCCCCGTCGAATTTTCTCTATTCCACAACACGAGAAATGCATAGTAATAAAATTTAGGAGGAATACCAGCTGGCCGTTTCCTGGAATTTTAACCCAGGTCAAGTTGCTCGGCTTAGGGGGAGATACGTGCCCTTGGGAGGTAGCGACACGCGAGATTGATGCGGCATCGCGGCGCAAACTAAGCGTCGAAGTTTCAGTTGTTAATCATTCTCCTTCCTCTTGTGAACCTTTAAGTAATCGAAATGTAAAATTGAAAAGCTCTTTGGTCCTGTCGCTTTGCAATTTGCTGATTAAACTAAGTTGTAGGTCGTTGTAATGGGCTTTGTTCCAAATAAAACAGTCAAGACGGAAGACGAAGATCGATTCACTAGATTGTACCTTACAAAATCGTGAAGACAAAAATATATCTACCCTAGATATTATACCATTAAGTACGAAAGTAATGAGACACACTCGATAGGATTTAAAGAAATATTGGGTTGTCCAAAAAGTCGTTTAGTTTTTCCGAGTTACCATTTACGTCACTGTTTATGATGTCATGTGCACAGCTGCAGCCTTGAAGCCTTCCTCCCTATTTAAACCTGATATTTAACTGTTGTTTACTGCCGTTATACTCGTGAACTTGTTTTATTTTTGTTGTGTGTGAACTTAATTGAAAATGGGTGAAACAAAGCATTTTAGGCAGGTGGTGCTTTTTTATTTAAAAAAAAGGTAAAACAGCCGTTGAAACTTACCGCAAATTGTATTCTGTGTACGACAAAAATATTATACAAGATCGGGAGGATGAGGCAGCGTACTCCGTTCATCAGACCTGCGCTGTTCGAAGTCAAGCAACGGATTGCAACGTTGTGACTTGGAATGGTCTTATTCTCATGGTGCCGCGGTGGTGCTGACTTGGTATTTGGTAACAGGGTGGCAACTGGGCCAAATACTGGGCACATTGTCTGCGTGAGTTCGATTCTCACCAGAGGGAACTTGGCACTTTCCTCAGGGCTGGGTGTTTGTCCGCGTTTATATGTAACCTTCCCCTACACAAAACCTGCCTGTAGGCTTTCTGGGAAAGAATGTCTAATTTCTGTGTGTCCAAGCTATATGAAACTATATGAACGTGCCAAAAGTGGTTCAAGAGATTTAGATCTGGCGATTTCTTCCTCACGAATGGCCCAAGGTCAAGCCGACCTAAAGGAGTCGTTCCCGAGCAGTTAAGAGCCTTAGTTGAGGCAAATCCTCGCCAAACCATATACGAGCTTGCAGAAAAAATCAGGACGTCAAAATCTAGTGTACAGAACCACCTTAAATAACTTGGGTTTATAAATAGGCTCGATGATTGAGTTACTCACGAACTCAGCGAATCCAATTTAATGGATCGCTTCAACATCTGCGATATGTTAAGGATTTGTCAACGTAGCGTTCCCTTTTTGAAAAATATGGTTACTGGATATAAAATTGGATCACTTACGACAACGTCAGTTGAAAAATATCGTGGGGAAAGTCCGGTGAACCTTCTCAAACCACACCAAAGTTGGTTGGGCTTCACCCTAGGAAAGTTTTGTTGTCCTTCTGGTGGAATTTCAAAGGAATCATTTATTTTGAGCTACTCCCGTGGAACGAAATAATAAATTCGGATGTTTACTACGAACAACTATTAAAATTGAGCCAAGCCACGTAGGAAAAGCGCCCAGGACTTGTAAATCGTAAGAAGGTCGTCTTCCATCACAACAAGGCTCGACCTCACACTTCTCTGCAGACCGGGAGGAAATTGTTGGAGTTCGAGTGGGATTTTTACCCCATCCACCGTATTCTCCAAACCACAAGGCCTCGGATTTTCACCTATTCTGCTCCATGAATAACAGTTTACGAAACTCAACATTTGCCAATGACGAGAAAGTCAGAAATCATTCAAAAACGTTTTTTTAATGATTTAAAAAACCATCGACATACAAAAAAGGTCAGCATTAAAACTAATAATAACAATAACCTAAGTTGCATTTTCTATTTAATTTTGAACCATTTTTTCATATATTTGATGTCCCGACCAGCGTATGTCGCTACCTCCTACTGCTGGAACCTTACCTTCTTGATTCTTTTTAGCAACCTTTCGTAGCCGCGTCTTTGTCTCGAACGTCTGTTTCTAAAACCGTCTTTAGTGCTCTTAAGTGCTTGTTTGACAACGACGCGGAAATTGAAATCCATTACAAAACTTTTTAATTACGGCAATAAAAATTAGGATGGGATGCCGGTGGAGGCTTGCTTTATTGCTATTAGCTTCTGCGGCAGATGCTCAGGTACCACGCGGCAGAGGGTTATGCGAAATGTTGGCAGTGAAATAGATCCCAGTTAAAACTTGGACGTATAGTTTATTTCATCGCTATTTGCCAAATAAAAAATCTCAAAACAAACCGTGGCTTGATTTATGGCTAGGCTCAGGTAGACTGTTCCGTTTATCGGCAAGATAAGAGAGTTCTTTATTTGGCAAATAGCGATGAAATGAATAGTACCGTTAATTTTTTTATCCAATAAATAGTCAATAATGATTACCGTATTTACAACATACTGTAGAATAATATCTAAAAGAAAAGTATAATCAAACTATTCGTTATTATAATATTAAGGAAATATGAGGAAATTATGAAGAACTGGCACATTATTGGGAAAATATCAGCAAATACGAAAACAAGAGAAATTTAATGAAATACGGGGAAATATCGTAATATTTATTCGGCAATAAATTCCATTACAAATTAAATTACAAATTTATTTTAAAAATATTCACAATATCCACACAGAAAGTCCCTGGACTTACATGTTTTGTTCTACCGTGTTGTAAGTTTTTTTTTTTGTATATATTAATTATATTATAAGTATTTGGAACGTTCTATATTAGATGGTATAAGGTAAATATGGTAGAACATGATGAAAATAACAGGCAATATTGATAACACACCTAAATTTTTGACAGTTAGTACAGATAATTATAAGGAATTATATAGAGTTAATATAAGAAATTATGAGGTATTAACCAATATTATACAATGCAATTACAGGAACTATTAGCAGGCAATTAGGGGAATTAATATGTCAATAATTCCCCTGGGGGGGCGTCATTAAATGATAAAATTATTTTTTGAAAACCTTTACAACTGGTCTTTTCTTTAATAACATTGGCAGACCCTCTTAATTATTTGCTCTATTAAAATACGCCCACGATTTTAAGTACCCCCACATAAAGAATTCAAGGGCACCAGATCAGGTGAACCTGGTGGCCATTCAGTTGGAGTCTCGTCTCCCTATCCGTCTGCCTGGAAAAGTATCGTCAAGAAATGACCAGATATCAATATCAAAGAGGAGGAGAGCTCTGCCTTGTTCAAATCAAATCCTGAATCATCCAATTAGCTAAATATATTGGGGATATTAGTCCTCATTTCAAATGCCCAATTTTCCCAATGAATATTTTAATGCGAATATGAATTCTGTCAAACTGAAAATTGCGCACACAAAATATTTATTTTAAAATATCAAAAAAGATGTTTTTAGAAAATTTGCAGCTCGGCATTGGAGGTTTTATTAAATATTTCGGTAGAACTTTCAATTCCAAAGGGCAAATTTTGGTACTTCTTCGGCATGGATGTGTCCTCGTCGCTATGTATAACATTCCGCCCTGCAGTCTGAGGAGGTTTTAGGGAATTTAGGGGATGAAAGTCGATTTATTTGTTTAAACTAAAATGATTAGTATAAAATGTTTTTGAAGATGGACGTACTTAGCTGTAGCTCTGTCCACACTACGTATATTTTCTTCAGAACGTCATTTGCATTTGCAACTACCACTGTAAATCTAACTATATTCCAACATCATTTCCTGACATTATATCGTATAATTTACTAAATCATTATATTAAATTAATATATTTTAAAAGCCCTTTGTTATTTTCACGACTTTCGGACCTTTCCGCTAAAAGCCAGTCTTAATTTCAACCAGGAAGGGGAGTTATTTTTATGGCAAACAACTCTGAAATGACCATCGCTCTGTAACTTTTCAGAAAGGCACCGTCATAAAACCCGGAGCAAAACAAAAAATTACCATTTAAAGACGGTTTTATAGCCGACTTTAATGAAGCCTGCACGATTAATTTTTTCAAGTTGTAAATGCAGAAAAGGAAATTATGATCCATGACTTTTTATCGCTCTATTCCACAAAAAAAGAAGCCTCCCAGTCTAGTTCAATTCAGTAGTCGCCTAGTTTATGTAAAAACATAATTGAGGCTGGTTCATACGAATCGGCATTCGATAAAATGGAAGTAATAGCAAAGTTAATATTTCATGAAGATTGAGAGAAGATCCCCTAGCAAAGCCAATTGAACTCCATTGGAATGCTACTGCGGACGAACAACAAGAAACTTTTAATCTACGGTCCAGACTTACATCTCAGAATAGCTGAGTTGCCTACAAATTAATTTTTAAATTCTTTTAGTTGCAAGAAGAACTCTTCTTGCAACTTGAGTAACTACGCAAGTAAACCCTTTTACTAGGATATGTATAATGATTTTAATTTTTCTTATTCTAAACAGATTTATACAGTGATCGATACATATTATGTGAAATAAAATAAACTACTGAAAAACAAATATGGAGTGTAAGTCGAGGAAAAAACAACCTAGGAATTTTGTTGCCCAAGCAAGGGAATTAAAAGCGTAGTCGCTATAGTCCCGTCCAAACATGCAAGGGGGATGCGTAACGCCACTGCGGTACAAGCCTTTGATGTGACGCTGAAAAACCGACAAGCCACGGAATGCTCTGATGTTGCGCGACGACGTTACGATGTTACGTTGTGAGCCCTTTAAATTGTCACGGGGCGGCGTTGTTGTATGTTTGGACCGTTTGGACGCACCTTTAGGATTTGGTTTAAATGGTATCCCATATTCTTATAGCATATCATGAAATAGAGGTAAAAGCGGGGGTAAAAGGTACTATCTTGGTACTATGCACCTGTTTTAGATAGTGATGCCGATTTGGAAGGGTCTTAAACAGGGCATTTACGATATTTTTGTAGATTTCTACGGGAGGTTTGAAGTCTTTTGTTGACGTTGAAGTTTGGAGTCAGGTTTGAACACACGTTGCGATCATTAACTTTAATAACGAGTTCGACAGGTTCTATCCTGATAAAACCCAAATTCTATTCAGTTATCAATTTTTTGTAGTTTAGTTTATGAAAATCTATTATCACCTTCACTTAACGAACACGTTGTTCCTAAAACATTTTTGGTCTTTTATCTTAAATAACAGAGAGTGTTTCGTGAAGGAAATTGAAGATTTGTGAAATTCAACACTGTTTTCGTGAAGTGAAAATGATTGAAATATGAATTGAATTAAAATGTTTTTAAACCCTTAGATGGAACCTCACAATCACTGAGGTTCACACATAAATAAAGTTAGCAACTATCAATATTCACAACAGTAACCTCACACCTAACCGGTACAAATTGTTGAAAAAATACTCACTAATCATGTATGCTCGTTCGAAAGAAACCCAATCGAAAAACAGCACTAAAAACTGAAATCCCGTCCACAAACACCACAAAAATGATCGCCGCGAAGCAACAAAAACCGGGCACAAAGTTAACAGTCCGTAAAAATAAAATCGAAGTCTTTTATCTACAATTCAAAGCTCCACCACGACCGCTTCACCGTCCTACACGAAAGCGCGGACGAAACTGTAGAAGCATGGTGTGTGGATGCCGAAGCGCATGCGTCCTTCTCTCGCATCCACATGTTGTTGCAGCTGTTCCGTATCTCGCCAAAACGATAACAATAACCGAAGGAATAAACAATCTAGAAGAAAATTGTTTCGGTCGCGAACAGGTTGTGGTAACTCATTACAGGTTGCTAATTGATATTCGTTATTAAGGCGGTATTAAAAGTGACGTGTCTTCGCTGGACCAGCGACGATTCGTCCGCATGAGCTCTGGCTCTTTCCGGTGCGGTGGCCCAGAGCGGGCCCGACGAGTTTTGTGAAACTTTCGTTTATTATACATACCACTTGCTTTATTATTTATGATTTTCGATTTACCTGTTCGTACAGTAAAGCTCGTGCAACAATAGATGGGTAGCTAAAAGTGAAAAAATTGTATTACTCAAAATATGGATGGGATCAAACGGGACTAAATGTACAGTCAGAATAAATGAACGAGCAACTTCATCGACCTTTTCTACAATTAAAATTTCCAAAACCACCTACAGAAAATTTGGATGGTGATTTTTACCGTCAAAATTATTAACGAAAACCTAAATTTACTGTCTCACTTTTTAATTAAAAATTAAATTTAAAATAGAATGTCGATATACATATATAATGTTGGTTTCTAGTTCTCTGAGAGGGTAGAAAGAAATAATGTACATGTTCTCTAGGCCCTCTGCGTAAAATCCAGTGACAGAATCCACAAATTTTGAAAAGTTGATAAAAGATCGAGTTACGATGTCCATTTTCGTGCGCCATTGTGCACCATTAATTGCCTGACAGTAACCAAGCCGATTCATAAATTCTTTTAAAACATTAACAATACCTTTAGGAGGTATACGTAGTATTTTGTGACAAATTCTTGCTTTTAAATCTTCTAAATTCTCCGATCTAGTAACGTATACTTTGCTTTGTAAGTGTACCCACAAAAACTAATCTAGAGGTATGAAGTCTGGCTATCTAACTGGCCAATCCGCCCTCTTCTTATCCAACCAATCGGGAAAATCTCGTCTGAATAAGCGCGGACAGGTGTTGCATACCAGGGATTTATATTGAATCGAATTTTATACTGTAGATGCTGCCATATTGACATCAGAAGCCAATTGGTTAAGTATTGAATGATGGTTTTCTTCCTTTGCCAACAAACTATTAAGGTGATCGTCTTCTGTTGGCGAGGGTCGATCAGATTTAGGAAGATCACGAACATGCCCAAATCCGGGGTTTTTCGACTCAACATAGCTTACCACGCTTTAGCTAATGGGTTGCCGATCAGCATGAGTTGCATTGAAAAATTCAACTATTTAACGACTACTAAAAAATTAAAGTATTGGAAATACAAAAATTTATCCTTCTGAATTCATTTTTGTACAAGATTATGTACTTCTGGTATACAGCGTGCTTTGTGCACAATGTTCTATTGACTGTTTTTTTGAACACCCAACCTAATTTTTTAAAAGGACGTTCGTACGAATTTTATCTTTTCTGATTTGGTTTTTGAGTTGTGGCATCATGACGATCGTTTTAAATTGCAACCCTCTCTTTAAAACTCTGCCTGACAGAGACAACTGGACAGTAACAGTAACAAAATAATTAATTAGTATAATAGTCTGATATTTATTTAACAGTTTTGATTTTAATTAGCTGTTGCTACTTTTTTATATATGAACAAAAAGTATTTTATTTTCAGAATATCTCTAATACAAGATACTCTGTGTTTAGGCGATATACACTGCGCGAAATTCTGTCACCATCCTGTAGAGTGTTTTACACGATGCACATAAAAGTTGAGACTTGCTGAGTCTATAAGAGAACCCTTAATAATTTAAAAAAACTTTTATATAATGTTGACTATCAACGTTGACAATAAACCGATCCCAATTAATTCCTTTCGTCGCCTCCTCCGCCTCTCCCCAGGTGCTGATTTCTCGAATCGTAATCCGCCTTGACCGGAAAAATAAAAACTCATTCGTTTCGGCCCTAACGGCGCTCTATTGGATTACGCCCGTTGTTTAGCGACTTAATAGAATTATGTCCGGTGGATGGGATGTGATGACACGAAGCGAAAAGTCCCTCGACGACTTTGATCTTTTTTTTTTGGGCTGAGCAAAAAGTCGGCACAGGAATGCAAGTATTTGGAGGTTGCCAAGGATCCTCCGTGACGTGGCACTGACGAGGAAGGGACAGGTGAGACTAGCGCCGGATTGCACTCTTGGGCCCTGAGGTGCACTTAAATGGAGTAACGGGATGAGGAAAGAGAAACTTGCAACAGTTGCAACGAAGTTTGGATGATGGAGCGGGCAAGTAATTCTAACACTTTTACAACGGATGAAACCACTTTGCATATCTGGAGACTCGATGCTTCCTTAAGCGACTAACTTGAGAAATAAAACAGGAATATTTCTTACTTTTACTAACAAGTTGCTTATACAGTTTTTTTATTGCGTTTATATTTCGAAGCGAAGTCAATTATTGGAAGATTCCCACAATAAGTACACTACGATTTGTCGAGCAAGCCCTTCTGATATCGTTATGAAAAAGATTCTTTCAATTTTTTGGATGGCATTATGATTATAAACGAAACATCTGGTTAGACATTTTCTAATCCAGATGAAATGGCAATTATAAGAATGGACACAAGTTGGTATTCCATAAAAATATAGTCCATAATTATGTAGAAAAGTTATGGATATTAGTTATTTTATAAATTATGTTAATATTGGAAATTAGAAAACGGTTTTTATTAAATAACAAAAATGAGCATATTTAGAAATTTCACAGCAATTGAAATAAGTGAAATGTTTCAAGAACTATCAATAATACAGAAACTGTTAGAATTAGATAATTTTTCAATATTAAATGGCATTCCAGGGTAAGTTTTTTTTCATAATTAATCTCTGTAAATAAAAAAAATAAAAAAAAACAAGAGAGCAGTTTTCTACGAACACCGAAAAATGTTTCTTGACGCACGTTTCGCCAACCTAGTTAGCATCATCAAGAGATGATCGAAATTGAATTTTAATTTTAGTTCATTTCATTTTTTAATTTTAGTAGCTCAGTTTCAATCATGCTGGAAACTGAACTAGTCTCCTGTTTTGTTACTGCATTGGAGGTTCAAATCCCTTCCCAGGATTAACCTCGATTTGTATGTAAATGAAAAGCACATTAAACATGTTATTTATTTATTTTGTCAACTCTACGAGTACGTAAATATGAATTTAAATACTAAAGAAGGCTCTATTGGTACTACTTTTATGCATATAGTGCTATTCAAAAGTCCCCTCCCCCCCTCTTATCTTTGGAACGATTATACATAAACTAGTGAAATTCGGTAACTGAATATTAAGGGTTGTAAACTTCCCTACTAGTGATTATAGATGACGTATGCGTCAAAGATGACGTCACAAGGTCATTGTGACCAATAATTTTAAATAGAACCCTATGGCAAGCGACACCTCTTTTAAAAGGTATCGAAAGAACCTATTCAATGATACTAATATTGTGTCTGTTTACGGCAGTTTTGACAACTGGCTTTCAAAAACCGCAAAGCTGTGATGAATTAAATCAGTTAATAATAAAATTTAAAATTCAAGCTCCGCCACTGGATAGTTGGATAGTAAATAATCTGACGTTTTTGCAGGTCTCCCCAATTTCATGTTTTTTTAGCTGTCAAAGTTTTTATACATTTAATAATTTGTGTATTGTTGATCGAACGTTTAACTGTTTTAGTACCTTGTGGTAATTTTAAAATATTTGTACATTCAATAATTTGTTAAACTGTTGTGAGCTGAACGTTTAAGTGCTTCAAGAAGAGAAATGGTACGTGTTTTAGGTGATAAAGTAGCAGCGATCCTAATACTTGGTGAAACTGGAGAAAATATTCATGCAGCAGAACGCATTTTTAATGAAAGGTTTCCCGATCGCCCAGTTTCGAGGACTTATTTGAGAGAGCTTCTTCGTAAGTTTAAAACAACGGGTAGTATTAATGATGCAAAACGATCTGGCAGACCACAAATTTCTGATGAGAAAAAAATTGATATATTGGCAGAAGTAATAGTAAATCCTACTTCTTCAACAACTCAAGTTGCATCAACCTGTGAAGTCAGTCAAAGTACAGTGCACAGGGTGTTGAAAAAAAAACAAATTTCACCCATACAAATTAAAAATGGTTCATCAACTCTCAGACGACGATCCAGACCGAAGACTGCAATTTTGTGAAAATATGGTGACTAAAATTAACCAACAGCCAGACTATGTCAAAACAATTTGTTTTAGTGACGAAAGTACTTTCTATCTAAATGGAAATGTAAATACACAAAATGTGAGATATTGGAGTGACGCAAATCCTCACATGTTTCGTGAAACACATACTCAGTATCCCGAGAAGGTCAATGTTTGGGCAGGTATACTGGGAAACCACATCGTTGGATCTTTTTTTTAAATTACCAACTTAACCGGTGAGGTGTATCTGCAGATGTTGCAAAATGCAATAGAACCGTTAATCCTTGAAATTTTGGAAGATAATCAAGATGAATTCGACATTTTGGAAATAACATTCCAACAGGATGGTGCTCCTCCACACTATTACGGTGCAGTAAGACGGCATTTGGATGAGGAATATCCTGGTAGATGGATTGGACGACGAGGTTCAATGGAATGGCCGCCTCGATCACCGGACCTCACACCTTTAAATTTTTTTCTTTGGGGGTATCTTAAATCGAAGGTTTACGCCACTCAGCCTGACAATATTGATGTTTTAAAACAACGTATTGTTACAGAATGTAGGGCTATTTCCGCAGACACATTTGAAAAAGTACGAGAAGAGTTTCGCAATAGGATGTTTTACTGTCAGGAAGTAGATGGAGTTCACTTCGAACAATTACTATAAGTAGGTACTGATTCTTGAATCTGTAATTAAAATTATTATCCAAGTTTACTGATTACTGATTTAATCCATCAAAACTACCATAAATACAAACAATATTAGTATCATTGAATACGTTTTTTCGATACCTTCTAAAAGAGGTGTCGCTTGCCATAGGGTTCCATTTAAAATTATTGGTCACAATGACCTTGTAACGTCATCTTTGATGCATACGTCATCTATCATCACTAGTAGGGAAGTTTACAACCCTTAATATTCAGTTACCAAATTTCACTAGTTTATGTATAATCGTTAAAAAGATAAGAGGGGGGGAGGGGACTTTTGAATAACACTGTATAATGTAACTGAATAGTCAATAAAAGTCTCCAATAGAAAATTTGAGCATAGAAAGGTATGCATAGTGTTTTATTTGAAATTAAAAAGTTTATCGTTATATTTCAGAACATACTCCGTACTTGGTATCATTGCCAATAGGGCTTTGATTCTTAAAGGTTTTATCATGTTTATTATTAATACTATTGTCTGATTTTTGAGCAACCATTTTTGCTTTGCTTCATATCCATTTTTTTTTAACAACAGCCAACTGTAAAAATAAAACTGTAGTAATAACTGACACGGGGGAACAGTCAATTTGTTGCGAGGAATTTAAGAGTCGATTCCGAGTACATATATTACTGCTCCTGATGCTAGAAATTACGTTACTTTTTCTTGATGGGCTCTAGTTTCTGAAATAAACATACACGATAAATACTAACGCAAAATAAGAAGATCAAAATGAAATAAACAATTTCTCTTTTTTTGAATTTTTTTGTGTATGAAACCTAACAAGAAAATAATGAAAATAAAATTAAAAATTATAAAAAAGTTTTTTTTTGTACTATTTTCTTTTATATTTTTACTGTGAACAGTTCCTTTACAGACTCCAACAGTAGTCGGCCATCATATGAGGATCCCACCTTCGTTGTTATCTTTCTTCCTTGATCCTCATCTACCTTTCATCTTGATCCTCACTATAATTAGCGAGAAGGAAATTTGTCTAAGGAACTATGCAAAAAATGTAATTTAATGCTGGTATTGGCTCCAAATTTTTCAAAACATTTTAGCTTCTTATGTACTAGTTCTTGGTAGTTATTTGCCTTGAGATTGCTCAAAAAATTTCGAATTACACGCATCAGATTCGACAATAGTTATATGTCTGTTAAAATTTGGATCTTTTACCAGTTTTCGAATTTGTGGACCGTCAAAAATCCCTGCATTTAATCTTTCCATGTTAAGTGCTGGAAATGCCTTGAAAATGTATGGTATTTAAAACAATCACCTGACTTGTCTAGTGCTTTTACAAACTGTTTCATTAAACCCAGTTTGATGTGAAGAGATTTTATTATTTTTTCTCTTTTTATGAATGGCTCGTAAACAATGCTGGCTTTTCTAACGGTCATAGCGTCTTTCAAAGGCCATACAGTTTGCTGGCAATGCTTTTCTTTTACACGACTATCCCATGAACAGAGGTGACAAGGATATTTGCTGGATTCACTTTACTGTCCAAGAAATATGGTGACCATTTTTAAATCCACACAAACAAACTAATGGCTGATGCTGAGGTTCATACTTCAGGCATCTCCATATATCAGCAATATAAAATATCAGCCATTCACATGATATTCTAAAACGCCTTATATTTTTAAGTGAACAGTTTTCGTCACCTGAAAACGGGCTATATTAAAAACACGATTTATACATAACAGACGGTCTAATTTGAATATAATGTAGATTTGGCAACGCAGACAACGGCCCGTCGCGTCGTGCCCGTCGTTTCCTGTAGGTGGCTCATTTCCGATCCTAATTTAAAATTTCGTTGGGACCTTATTTGTCCCTTAATTTCCTTTACTTTGAGAAGCGCCAATTTAATGGGGACCTTTTCGCTTCTTTCGCAAGCTCCGCTGGCTTTAAATTCCCATCTTCCGATTTTAAGGGGAGACTGGAAGCAGTTATTTCTGGATTGCGGTCTTATTTTGAGTTTAAATCGGTCACATATAGCGTGCGTGGAACTTCTGCGGACGCAAAAACTGTACAGGATTGATAAATATGGTGTAAAATTTTTATATCATAAAATAATGTTATAAGATGATTTTGATACGTGTAGAAACTTAATTATTCTTCTAGTCTCAAAATTATCACGACTCCTTATTGACCAATAGTGGAATTAACTTCAAAATTAATTAATTATCTCCTATATTTCACGGAAATGTAACGAAAGTGTCTCATTACTTTGTTTTGCGATGGTGCGTGTTTGGTGGTAACGAATTCGTGTTACAAGGCTTTTCAATAATCTTTTACATTATAAATTTAAAATTTGAGTTTCAGTATAGTTTATTGTGGACATATTTTCTATAAAAAAGCAATTGAACATAGTTTTCGGGTGTTTCGGAAGAAGGCCTAAGTAAAGAATTTTAAATAGAACCCTATATGTTTCTTGCACAGACGTATCAATATTAAAATTTACTTTCTAACAACGTATCAAAAGTTATTACTTTTCAAAACAGCGATATAGGAGTAATTTTTTTAAAAAATTATTCTAATCTGCCGTTACCGATGAAACTGACGTGAAACAACTTCGTAAAATAACAAGCAAAATGGGCAAAATTTCTATCGGATTATTAATAAAATTTGCAAAACTTAATTTGCCACAAAATTCGACCTCAAATCGTTGATTCCAACATACCATATTTTTCAAGAAATCGTAAAAATTTGCATTCAGTAGCTTGTAGACTCTCCTCTGGTTCTTATCACTGCTCCCATTCGTCGGGACATGTTATTGATCAAGTGGTGAATGGTTTCCTCAGGAATACTCTCCCATTCTACAAGAGCGACTTGTTCGAGTTCCCTAAGAATTATAGTAGGAGCAAGTATGTGGCGCCTGACTGATCCCATAGCATCCCTGAGAATCCCATAGATGCTCGATGGAATTCATATCTGGGCTTCTTGGTGGCCTGTCCATAGTTGCAATATTCATAAATCTAAGGTAGATAGTCCAGTACCTCTCTAGCAACGTGGGACTAAAGGTTATCCTGCATAAAAATGAAATTGTTCCCGACAAACGAGGCAAATCGCATCATATGTTCTACGATGTTTTCTACGTAGGAATATGCCATGTGAATTCCCTCGTATGGGAACCAAAATCGTGCGACCATTGAAAGAAATTCCTTTCCAGAATATTATTGATCCAGCAACAATGGGATCCTCGGAGAAATATTGCAGTTAACGAACCTCTCCCTGACCTTCACCACACTCGTTGACGTCCTGGTGAATTAAGACTTACTCTTGTTTCGTCTGAAAACAAAACTCGCTTTCAGTCGTCAATGGTCCGATTTACATGTTCTCTTGCAAAACGCAGTCTAATAACTCTGTGCTCTCTGGTGAAGAGCGGTGCAATTGGTCTTATATCATCGAATCTTCTTTCCAAGTTCATTGAAACATTTAACTGCTCGACTAATTGTTGATTGTCTAACCCCTAATAAGTTAGGTCATATCGCTGGTTACGACCCTCGTTCACCAAAGTTGCCACTTTCATTGCTTCATCTTCTCTTAAGTTGCGTGGACGATTTATTTCTTCTATTCTAAGTGTATTGGACAGATTATTTCATTCACTTAATGGCATTAAATTAAAAAGAAATCACTAGCGTAACTGAATTTATTGCCTTTTACAAATCATTTTAAGCAGCGTTAAATGTATTATTAACAAACAATTACAAAATGTTACTTTACATCTGTCTAACAATTGCAATTGTTTATCAGTAGTGACAGAGGATATCCTAGGCCACCTACCTAAAATCTTTAAAGATTTAGAACTTCGAAAAATTTAAATAAATAATGAAAAGTTTTGCTGATGCATTAATTTTGTTCAGGAGTGTAATTTAATTAAAAAATGTGACGTAAACGAGCTAGTGAAACCATAAATAAGTAGGAAAAAGGGATATTTGATATCTTTGCTGTACGGTCTTTGGGAGTGAAATCATTATTAAAATTTCTAGAATAAGGGTCTTGAATAATGTGGCTTGCATATAAGAAAAATACACTGATATACATATAAGACCCCCCAGTTGTTTTCTTGCTGTGGTCTGGAAATGATTTTTTCGGTTTACCAATTGTAAATATTTTAAAAGTTGTAGCCGTGTCGTCGCTCTCCACCAGTCGAATGCGGCACTATGAAAATCAGGTCTCCGCGAAAAAGATTAAACTTTTCTAATGATCTCAACATGTATGGCTGAATGTACGTCGGATCTGACAAAATGAACTTAGCGGTACCGAAACTTTTCCGCACACATCTCGACAGGGTCGTTTCCAGAAGAGATATAAAGTGCTCGGTGGCTAGGTGGAAAGTATTAAAACAAAATTGCGATGGCCTCTGTCGTAGGATGAAGCTATCGATTTGGCCCGGATTTATTTTGTGACTTCGATAGCGAAGCTAGGAAACTTTTTCAATACAAGAGCGATACAAGTATTTGGTCGAGCAATAAAACATATATTTATACAGTATTTCTTAATAATAACTGTGCAACATAAATAGTTCAAGTTTATGAAAATAAAGATTGTGAAATTAGATCATCAGATATATCTGTAATATCTCATAAACAACATATTTTCGGGTAATATTTTTAATAATAACAGTGCGTGATAGCTTGACACCATTTTTAAGTAATATCAATATCGAACTATTAGTGGCTATTTCTTTATTAATTTTTGTTTCTACTTATAGATTTATCAATGAAAATTTTATATCACATACCGTCTTTCATTATGGTTCATAAAAAAATCAAACAAATAGAAAATTAACCAATAAAATATTTACTCTCATAAAACTAGAAGGGGGGCGTGCAAATCAAGGGCGTCGCCAGGCGCCAATCTATAGCGCCGCAGGCGAAAATTTTTAAAATTTTCAATGTCACGCATTTTCCAGACACTTCAGAATTTCAATGATAAATTTACTTTTATAAAAATATTGAATTTTACAGTAACACTTTTTGAAATTTGTTACCTCTTTGAAATAATAATAATATTTAATTTTAATGATAATAAGCATCAGAAGCTCCTTAATTAAGGTAACCACTGACTGTAATAGTTAAGCTGACTTTACATTAGTAGCAATAATGCAAACTGCAGAAGCAGGAAGAAGCAAATGCTTCTGTGCTTTTAGAAATAAATGACTGACAGTCAATAGCGTGAATTTGCTGCTGCTGCGGTTTGTATTATTGCTGCTCATGTAAAGTCAGAAGTCTGCGCCCTACATTTGCAACTGCTGCAATTGTATCGGACGCGCGGGAAATTCGAAGCGCGACGCCTGGCCAGGGGGGCCACGTGCTCTCCCCTGCCCTCCCCTGGCTACGCCCTTGGCTTTAACTTATGAACAACATTTAAAATCGCACATATAATTAAATATATTGAACTGTTATTTAATTTAAAATAATAGAGTATTTTGTTTTCCTTTGCGCATTTGTGTCTTTTCGCAGTAAAAAAAAACACCAAAAATCTCCTGGGAATGTTATCAGAACCTTGTGGTCTAATTTAATTTTTGAAAAAAAAATTACGCCTATACAAAGACTGTTAAAAACAGATTCTCAAGTAAACTTGTAATTATTATTATTTTTTAATTCAAGACAGTCGATGTCGTTTGATCAAAACAGAAAAAATCACAATCTAATTCCCGCTAGTCATTTGTACACTATCTGAGATTTGGTCAGTGGCGGCGACTGGGGTGGGCACGCGTGGGTGAGCGCCCAGGTAAAATCCTTTTCGCCCAACTAGTCGTCCAACCTCTTATGACACCACTATATCACATTCGCACATAAAATAATATATTTAACGCCCTCGCCCACTCTAGATATTTCCTGCCTATTTTCGCCCAACCGCAAAATAATGCTGACGCTGCCACTGAATTTGGTGTAAAACTTGACTCCAATTTTACACTAAAAGGGGTACACACCAGTTTGGTTTGAAATGAATACCTACAGGCTGTGGTAGAATTTGACTATTCGCTGGAGTAAAGTTTCATATCAATCATGGAATAAAATCAATACGATGTTTGGTGTACACTTTTTTAGTGTACGGCTTATTTCAATTTTATACTTTTTACTGTCCATTATACAATGAAGGAAATAAAACGCTTTTCAAGTATAATACACGTTATTATATTTTTCTCTTTAATACACAATTTAGTAGAGGTAATTTAGTCCTGATTGAAAATAAAAATTATAATTTAAACAATGTTAATGTATGTATATTCTATTAGCCCTTATAACAAACGCCCGTGACGAAATAAGTAATTGTACCACGAAGTATCCCTCGTATACTCAAGAAGACCGCCTTTCAACAGCTGTGTGGTGGCATGCCTTTGTAAGCGCACGATCAAAGTTTCGACGGAGAGTGAATCTTCTTGTCTTAGTTTCTGTTCGATACCCTCGTATATGATTCCGACTGTTTATTTCAGTGTCAAAACAACATTGTTCTCCTGTAAAAACAGGCGAAATATACTACATACGTACATTCGCCCGCGCATAGGATATTTTCACCCTTATAAATTTTTACTTTTGACGTCCGCGCTACTACATATTGTATTCCAACATCTCCTATCGTGGGACCGTTTCGACAACTCTCGCGTTTCCACTAAATCATTTCCCAGCATCCTCTCCGTAGGATCCGTGTGGATTTCACGACGAGGCGACTCTAATTCGAACCGGGGCGTATGGTACATAGGTCGGATTCCTCAAGTGAACTCTGCCGACGCATCCCATCCGTGATCTGAAATATTTTAATACAAAACGACACACACATACACGCCATCGGTTCGTCGAAATTTACAGAAAATCGCCGTCTGGGGATGAGCACACAGAGAGAGGGTGCCGTAACTCATCTCGTTTCAATGAGAAGCTGCCTCGAATTTATTGTATGGGTTGTCGGAGGAAGGGAAAATTTTCTTTCGGATGGATTTTACTGCGTACATTGTGCTTTGTCATCGCCAATGCTTTCAATATTTCGCAAATAATATTTGTAGATGATCAGAATTCACTTAACTTATAATACTAATGGTACGAGGGGCACTATTTATATTTTGAGCCAGTGCTGTAGGCGCCATCTAACGTTTCCAATGGGAAGTTTGACATTTTTTACTATAACCTTCTTCGGAGCATTTTATCAATTAAGTGCGATTTGTGTTGTTTACAATGATTTAAAAATTGTATCTCAGCACAAAAATGGAATTAACTTGGAAAAGTTTTCATGCGATGATTCATTACAACTCTGACATGGATTATTAAGACAAGAGTGCATCGATCAACTAAGTTCCACTTTTGGCGATAAAGTCCCATCCTTTGCCACTGTGCAACGCTGGTATAACGAGTTTAATCGTGGCCGCCATTCGCTCACCGACAAAAGTATTGATGGTCGTCCAAAATCAGTTGTTGTGCCAGAAAACACTGATGCTGTGCAAAAACTGATAATGCAAGATCGTCGTGTGACATACTGTGAGATTGAGACAACCTTAGGCATTAGTTAGACTAGCATATATAAAATATTGCATGATCACTTAGCTGTAAAAAAGGTTTGATCTCGTTGCATCCTACTTAATTTGAAAAAATCTCAAAAAGATGGTCGTGTCGATTGGTGCAAACAAATGCTCAAGAAATACAATGGCGGTGCTTCAAAAGACGTATATAACATTGTAGCAGGTGACGAGTCATATATCTACGCGTATGAGCCGGAAAGTAAACAGCAGTCTGCTGTATGGGTGTTTCAAGAGGAACCAAATCCATCAAAAGTTGTTTGCGCTCGAGACATCTCGAAACAAATGGTTGCCTGTTTTTTCGGAAAAATTGGCCATGTGGCAGCAGTGCCTTTAGAGGAACGTAATACGGTCAATTCTGTCAATGGCACACAACCATTTGTTTGACGGTGAAGTCTTCGGTGAAGTAAGGAAAACAAAAAAAGCGTCGTCGGATCATTCTTCATCATGAAATGCGAGCTCTCACACATCCCGCCTAATAACCGAATGTTTAAACACTCAAAAAATCAAATTAACGGATCATCCGCCGTACAGTCCTGATTTGACACCCAATGACTTCTTTTTGTCGGCGATTTTGAGATTTTCGTCGACAGAAGAAGCCGTTAGTGCGCTCAAAAACCATATTTTGGAGGTATCTCAAGCGGAATAGAAAAAATTCTTTGAAAAATGGTTCGAACGCATTCAAAAGTGTATAATCATGAAGGAGAATATTTCGAGAAGTAATTTTCAATAAAAAATTAATCTTTTTTTATTGTTAGACTCGAAATATAAATAGTGCTCCTCGGATAGTGACTTTGCAAACAAGATGATCTGACAATGAGGCAACCAAAATTATGCTATTGGTATTAAGGAATGCGATAATTTCCTAGACTCAGTGCAGTCCAAGTTGCTGAGTAATAAATACTCTTCTCCTTTGGGTGCATTTCGTCTCGCTCTACATCTAAAAACGTAAAGAAAAGCAGCAATACATACTATTACAAATTATATTAATAAGTTTCTCGAAATACTTGTTATGACACTTATTGCAAAATTTAAAATTTGACACTCATACGCAAAAAGTTTGCTCGTTCTTTTAACTGATATCATTAGAGAAGAGCGTTTTTTCCATTTAAATTAAAACAAAATTAAATATGTCAGAGGGGTGTCCACATTTCTACTTTAGCTATGATTATGGCATTATTTGGGAATAATAACGGGCCACCATAGTAGCCTGAATGCATATAAGCACAAGCTGAGGCTGACTGATAGCCCGGCCTGCAGATACTGTAAAGAAGACGAGGAAACCTCGATTCATCTTCTTTACACCTGCCCCGCACTGGAGGAGAAGAGGTATATTATATCAGGGACCCCTGTTATCCTAGGAGGAGGC